>CM063110.1:30086691-30686691 GCA_031841125.1 Acanthococcus lagerstroemiae | reverse complement strand
GGGCGAAGAAAGAGGGGTAGAAGAGAGAGGAGGGAATAGAGGAGAAAAGAAGGACTTGAGAATAGGACGCAAAGTAGGGAAAGGAAGGAAAGAGAAGCGGGAATATGAGAAGGGGAGGAAAGAAAGTGGAAAAGGAGTAAAAAGGAAGCAGCCTGTAGAAAGATGGGGTAGAGGAGAAGAAACGGGGAGCAGAAAAAAGAAGACTGGAAAAGAAAGAGGAGATAATAGAGAAGGAATGGAAAGGAAAGAAGAGATTAAAAGGGAAGGAGAAGATACAAATGAATGAAAAGGGCGGTATAGAGGGAGGAGAAGGAAGGAAGAAAAGGAAATAGAAAGGCGAAAAAATAGTGGAAGGTGGAGAGGACATATACACATGTCTCAATAATGAAAGAACACTTAAGCGCAGTTTCTTGAAAACCCCGCCATTTCCTACCTTTGAATTCTCACAAGATTTTGATTTTTTTTTCTTGAGACTTTTGTAGCCACAAGATTCACTCATATTTCAAAACTGAAAGATTAGCGATAGTATAACCCGAAGAAAAACTCCATGAGGAATTGAACTTTTCATTAACAAATATCATTATAATGCCTCTTTTAAGTGTTCTTCATTATTGAAATCGCTTGAAAATACTGTAAGTCCACATTTCTTAAAAGCAGGACAAACTACTGCCTACAGATTTCAATTTTGACTCTTATTGCTTGCTTTGTGAAAAACTAGCCCCAACCTAAACTAATAATTTCATTTTCAAAACATTCCCCGAAGAAAACTCCATATAGAATTGAAATTCATCGGAAGTTATCTACAGGTTGGGGCTGCTTCTATCTCTCGAATCCGAACATGAAAATTTAAAAAAAATAAATAAAAATAAAAGAAACCATGGACTTATTGTATTTTTGTGAAGCATCTCTCGCTTATTCATACTTACTTAATAACAAGAACAACCACAGTAAAATCTCGAGCATAATGAGTAAGTACGCGTGTACGCACAATTGGTCTCAATTTTAGATTACAAAATACGAGGTGTGTAACTGTTTATTACACTCGAGATTTCACAAGTAGCAAATGAGAAGTGGATTCACAAACTGGCCTTAGTTTTAAAAAACTAAAAGTCGAAAGCTACGCGATAGGGAACTGCCTATACTTAAAGCAATATGAACTCGAGTTACCTATTAGTATTCAGAATTTTTTTTTTTTAAATTTTCAACAAGTTCATGTTTTGGACTAAGGGCAGTTTGTGAGTCCACTCCTCAAACAGTCGCCATCGAGGACACTGAACACAATCCACTGAGGTACCTGTAAACAGTACAAACATAATAAAACATTAAAAATTCCAAATAAATGCGATGTATCCGAACATGAAAATAAAATAAAAAACATGGACTTACTGCATTTTGGTAAAGCATCTCTCGCTTATTCATACTTACTTAATAGCAAGAACAACTACATAGTAAAATCTCGAGCATAATGAGCATTTTAAATCCATTTTCCCCCAATTTTAGATTAGAAAATACAAGGTGTCTGTTTATTACACTCGAGATTCCACAGTTAGCAGCAAATGAGGAGTAAATTCACAAACTGCCGTTAGTAGGGGGGGGGGGTCGAAAATATACACGCACACGCCCCAACACTTGAGTCTTATCTGATAAGAACAAGCACCATAACACTACACACAGTAAAACAATGGGGAGTTAACTACATTATATTTTGTGTGTGGAATACAATGGCGTTCACCATTTTTCTCAGAACCTCTCGTTTTCCATTTAATCAAAATAGAAATTTTATCAAAATTTTCTCGTTTTATTCTTTTTTGCCATTCAGGAATAAGCTACACTGATACTGATAACAATACTGAACGCGCGCGCATAGTTGTTTGATCAGTGGTATCTTAATGATACTAAGATTGGTATTTAAGATAGGAGATGAGAAACAAAATCAACTATACTCCAAAAATTAACATTGGCATTAAATTCCTCATTGAAAATACTTGTAGTAAGTTTTCATGTCATTGTTTTGTTGTTTTTACAAAGTCTCAAATTGTTGTGTGCCTAGTGTAATTCTGAATAAATGCGATGTACTTACTATAATTTGGAAACTCTCGGGAACACCAAACACAATCACTGGATCAACTGTAAACAATCAAATAAAAACTGAGTGTCAGAACTCTTAAATGAATATCGACAGACAATGAAGTAGGTATAACTTTTACTAATAAATAAATGAATTCAATGATGTTGGCTAAAGATCGAGGTTGAACAAAGGGTGATCTTGTATCAGGTGGGAATATTTTCTCTCCCCAGAAAGGGAGCTAGAACGTTCCACGGCCTTTTGAATCTTGACCACACGAGGGTTCTTTGGATCGCGGATTCGGAAAATGCAATCATATTTTTGATTTAACCCAGATTTGAGTTTTTCTCCCTCTGGACTGCCAAATTAATTGTACCGTGTAAATTGAGCAAGGTATCGGAATACTGATGTCCTGGGTCCGTGATTTCAATAATCTAATCAGAGTTTCGATCCGACTCTGATTTTGGCTCAAACTCCCAAATTTGGTTCCCTTAAAAGTGCCGAATGAATTTTGCCTAAAACGTTATAAAAAACTGAATTGTTTTCACATTTTTCCGGCTAATGTTGAAAATGCTGACTCAATAATAGTACAAATAATTTTCATTTTCATTAAAAAAAATAACAATTATGAAATAATGATTATTTGATTAGCTCACTACTGAACCAAAATACTGACTAGATGGTCAAATTTGCCAAAAGATTTAAACTCCAAAAATTCAGGACAGGAGTGGTTTACCATCGCCTAAACACAAAATTTCATTCAACTCGGTGAAAACCTTCACTTTGAAATATTTCATGAAATAAAAGTTGAGCCTAATCGGATCAATGCAAAAAAATTGAAACATTTTTGTTTATAAGAATAGGTCAAATGCCTAATCTGATTAGTAAAAAAAAAAAAATCCAAAAGAAAAAACGACATTTTTGCATTTTGCCAAATGACGAAAATTGAAAATTTAGACTCATATACAAAATTTTTTACCTCAACAATATAAAAAAAATTAAGTTCTTTTCACATTTTCCAGCTAACGTTGAGAATTCTGACTCAATGATACGAGTACGAGAATTTATCATCCATCCAGCACAAAAAAATTTTAAAGAAAAAGTTGATTTACAGACTCCTAAAAATAGATTAAAACTGTCAAATCAGAACGGTGCAAAAAATTTCAACAAAAAAAAAGCTGTGCCATTTTTACATTTTACAAAGTGATATTCAAAATTGAAAATGCCGACTAATTCAAAAATTTTCCATCCAAAGAATTTTTTTTTTTTAACTAGAGTTATTTTCACATTTTGCCTGCTAACGTTGAAAATTCGGACTCAATGATGCGAGTACGAGAATTTTTGCCACCTAGCACAAAAAAATTCTCAATTAAAAAAATTAATGAAATAACGATCATCTTGATCTGCTGACTGCTGATCCAAAATGCCAACTCAAAGGTCAAATTTGCTAAGAAATTTCGCGGTGGTTTACCACTGCACTAGACACAAAATTTCATTCAACTCGACGAAAACGTTCACATTAAAATATTTCATGAAATGAAACTTATCGCAAAATATTTCATAAGGGTAAATTTCAATATGCAGAAAATTGAAAAATGTATGTATATAACAATAGATCAAATACCTAATCAGATTAGGCAAAAAATTCCAAAAGAAAAACATCTTTGCCAATATAATATTAACATATTAACATTTTGCCAAATAATGAAGATTGAAAATACTGACTCATATACCAAGTTGTTTTTTATCCAAACAATACAAAAAAAAAAACGCCTAGACTCAATAATACCGTGCACGAAAATTTTCCATCCAGCAGAGTAAAATTTTCATAAAAAGTCGACTAGTTGCAGACTCCTGGATATAGATGAAACTGCCAAATCGGATGGGTGCAAAAAATTTCAAAAAAAAAACAAGCTTTGTTTTATTAACTGACATTTAAAATTGAACATGCCGACTAATTCAAAAATCTTCCATCCTGCCGCTAGATAAACAGACTGACCAAGCGAAAATGAAGAGTACCACGGTCTAAAACGTACGACAACAGGTGAGAAAATTGATAGCCAAAGAATACAACAAAAAAAGAACAACAACTGAGTTATTTTCACGTTTAGCCGGCGAATGTTGAAAATGCTCCTCAATGATTGCAGAAAAAAATTTTCAATTAAATAAAAATTGATGAAATAACGATTATCTTGATCTGCTGACTACTGAGCCAAATCCCGACCAAATGGTCAAATTTACCAAAAACTTTCGACTGCGAAAATTCAGAATGGAAGAGGGGTGATTTACCACTGCACGAGACACAAAACTTCATTCAACTCGAAAACCTTCACATGGGAATATTTCATGAAATGCAATAAATTTATCGTAAAATAGTTCATAAGGATAAATTTTAAGATAAAATCTTGAGTGAAATCAGATCGATGTAAAAAATTGAAAAATGTATGTGTATATAAGAATAGGTCAAATGCCTAATCAAATTGGTGCAAAAAATTCAAAAAGAAAAAAATCTTTACCATTTTTACATTTTGCCAAATGACGTTGAAAATTGAAAATTCCGACTAATTCAAAAATGTTCCATCTAAAGAATACAAAAAAACTGAGTTATTTTCACGTTTTGCCGACTACTGTCGAAAATGCTGACTCAGCGATAGCGCAAAAAATTTTCAGTCATTGGACAAGCAACTGGAAAATCCAAATCAACGAGGCAAAGTTAGCTAAGGTTGAGTTTGCAGGTGTCCACTTGGACTCCAAACCCAACTGGCGTGCTTATATTCACAAAAAGAGAAGCTGTTAAATGCACCTTTCGATCCTTATATTGGTTGTTCCAGCCAAAAAATGGACTTTTCCTTGCGAATAGAAGAATTCTGTACATTACAGTGATAAAAAACCCATGGTTGCATGCTGCCCCCATATGGAGATGTTCCGCCAACTCAAGCATTGAAATACTCCAACGTCTACAAAACCTCATTTTCCAGAAGACGTCAGGCACATCGTGGTACTTCCATAATGAGCAACTACATCAAGAACTAAACATCAACCTAGTCGCCGACATAATCAAAACACTGACCAGAATTGTACGAGCAAAGACTATATGAACATCCTAACTCAGAGGCGATCTCACTGCTTGAAGACCCACCAGTGCGCAGACTTCGTAAAACTTTTACCAATTATGATAGAATGCACTAGTTATCTATATACGTCATATCTACGCTTAGGTGATCTCAATTCTCCAAAGCTAATTGACTTTACTCTTACATTTTTAGTCGCAGTACAGACTGCTGCACTGCCTATTTTTCATTCTCAATGACAAGTTGTTGTCCATGTATTAGGTTATTGTCTCATTCGGTTCCTAATAAAATATACAAATTTTTTTTTTTTGAATTGATGAAATAGCGATTATCTTGATCTGCTGACTACTGATCCTAAATGCCGACTAAATGGTCAAATTGGCCAAAAAATTTTGACGAGGGACACAAAATTTCATTCAACTCGATGAAAATGTTCACATTGAAATATTTCATGAAATGCAATTTATCGCAAAATGTTGTATGAGGATGAATTTCAAGATAAAATGTCCAGAATTATTCGCAATTTCTACGGTGAAACTGATAAAAATGTAGGCAAAGCCAATTTATAAAATTGTTCAACGTTAATAGTTGATTATAGATTGCCGTTAATTGACAAATAAATTTGACATTTAAAATGCAAACATTTTTCAGAAGGAATTTCAACGAAAATTTAAAAAATATAAAATATACGAGTAAATATTACAAGATTTAACAATACTGATGACACCTTATCCCTCACTACCAGACCACTTTATAATAACCCGTTTCCTTCTCAACCTCGAACACATATCGAAGCTTAAGCGACCTGGAGCAAAGCATGTTACCAGATAATAAAATAAAAATGATAATGATAAAGAAAGAAAGAAAGAAAGTACATAAAAGCAGAAGCCATGCTCTCGGTAGAATAAAATGCGTGCATAACTCGAATAATTTTTTTTTAGCAATTCATTCTTCGCTTAATCATTTACTGTCCCTGCTGCTGCACTACTTATCTCATGCGAATTAGAAATTAAAACAGTAATCGTCAAATCGAAAATGAAAACTATGCAAGTTATTTATTCGAACACCAAATTCCACAGCACATTAGTGGGTCAAAAAATGGTAGCCTACTTACGTTTCTCCAAGCCGCTGCTGAATAAACTTGATCCGATCATTAGAGTTACGAGCACATCACAGGTTTCTTCCCCAGCCGTACATAGAACCAGTGACCTCTGTAATAATTTTACATGAAAGTAAGTGAGAGATATGTTGCCTCTAGACGAATTGAACCTAGACCCTAGACTGCGTCAAAATGCCAGCTCAGTCGATCCGCAAATAAACACAACGGACTGCTACTGACCATAAAACCAGATAGTAAAGAAACTGGAAAACCCCAACGATTATACCTCTATACCTGTCCCTTTGTGAAAACCCGCCTGCCTGAAAACAACTATAGGTTGTTTACCAACTAGCAGTTGTTGTTAGTCACGTTTCGACAGGTAACAATGCGGAGGAAAAAAGGGCGACTTCAGTTATTCACGATTCGATGACTGAAAACAAAGGCGTTTATGAATGAGAAGGTTCGGATGACGGAACAAAACAACCAAATGAAAAGGTGCCGATTCCATGGAATGAATGATGTTGTACATACGTAACTGCATACAGAGTTGGGCAAAAATGTGTTCCAATATAGTTACAATTACGATTATTATTCATGGAAAATATTCATGAATAATCTGATGAATATTTTTTGTATTCATGAAAAATATTCATATACAAATATTCATGAATAATTTGATGCATGTTTGTGTTCATGAATAATTTGAGGATTTTAGGTATGTATACCCGGGTCTGTAGCCAGCCGTCTGTGGTAGGGGGTGCTGACTGTTTACGGAGGGGGGGGGGCTTTCAAGGATACACTTAGTATATAATGTGGAGATTTCTACGAGGCAGTGGTATAGCCAAGAGGGGGAGGGAAATGCGCCCAAGACACCTGAAACTGAATGTAAAATATGTAAAACTGAGCAATTTTTTTATTTTAAAACACGTTTTTTCGAAAAAATTTCGCTCGAGCAGTAATTTTACCGTCATTTTATATAAAATAGTCCTCTAAAAGTGGCGATTTTTACAAAATACCTCAATTATCGACTTTTTCTCCCTTGAAAATCTTACTTTGCCCCCCCCCCCCGAGTCTCAAATTAGTTAACCAAGTTCTTGTTCTAAATTTTAAACTGTTTCTGTGATATTAATTCTCTTCATCCCTTCTTTGTTTCTCGTTCAGCGTAATGATTTTTTTCAGTGGTGGCATCTTTGCCTGCCCTATTGACATTTACTGACGCTTTTAAGTTAAAAAACGTCACACGCTTACGTTTTTGAGTAGACACGTTTACGTCTTACGTTATTGAACCTCAAATCGGCAAGATGCTTTTTAAAATGTGAAGCGTTTCAAGAAAAAATGCATCCAAAAACGCAAACGCCTTTTTGCGTGAGAGAGAAGGAAATAATAAGAGAAAGAGAAGGAAGTAATGTAGACGTGTTGCGTGTTAAGCACTTAAGATTCTGGAGACGCCTGTAACTGACTACAAACGTCCAAAAATTATTAACCAGCGACCAGTAAGTATTACTTACGTTTTTTGAACGAATAACGTAAGCAGTAAGCAGCCATGTGTATGAGGGTGACCAAGACTTGCGTTTTTCAATCTGAAAAACGCTGGACTCCAGACAGTACATTGTATCCAGTAACAGCCCCCCTACTCTATCTTCATTTTGGTTCGCAAAGTAACACGTGCGGTGCTGCTTTATTTTTACGTGCTTTATGTCAAATGCGAATCGGTTAAATTGTGATTGTTTGAATAAAACGGCTCGTCATTGTTACATTTATTAGTACTGCATTGTTTCGTATCGTGATTATTATATTTTGTTTCACTGTTTTGAAGTGATCACTGATCAGTGTTGTTATATTTCGAGGTGTTCCTTTTTGCACGCTAGCATCCACTCGCAACAGGTAATAACTATGTTATAATTTTCTGTACAATTAAGTTATTGAAGGATGTGCGTGAACTCTGGTACAGCTATAGCAAAAGTTGTTCAAGATAATACTAAACCACCAGTAGCGTAGCCAAGGCAGGGGGGCAATGCCCCCAGGCACCTGAAATCGAATGTAAAATATGCAAAAATGAGCAATTTTTCGCCTTTAAAACACGTTTTTTCGAAAAAATTTTGCTCGAGCAGTAATTTTACCGTAATTTTTTATATAATAGTCCTCTAATATCGGCAATTTTTTTTTTTAAATACCTCAATTTTCGACTTTTTCTTCCATGAAAATCTTACTGCGCCCCCCTTTGGAAAAATCATGGCTACGCCACTGTGAACCACTGGTGGCAATTCCAAATATTAAAAAAAAAATGAGTGCAACATAGAATCTATAGTCTTCTGAAGAAGGAATGAACATACGGTACTATCGCGCACCTGTCAACTGTGTTCGAAATATAACTGTTGCCTAGGTGCATTACACAGTACGCGGCTACTTTTTTTGTACAGTACTTTGAGTCTGACCATCATGTACGCAATGATGGGGATCATATTATCAACCTTCATAAAGGAAAGCTCGCATCCGTGTATACCGACATTGGTAGGGTATGAACTGATGTCGATTTGTCGGTACGTCGTTTTGGCAATTTCGTGAAAATTTAGAAGTCCGAAGGACCGCGACCGACGTAAATTATTAATATCGACATCGGTATAGGGTAAGAGCCGATGTTGATTCGTCGTTACGTCGGTTCGCGGGTTAAATGAAAATTTACGTCCGAAGGACCGCGACCAAGTACTATAGGAATCGATGTACCGACGAATCGCTATCGGTTTGGTAAAAATCGATAGCGATTCCTGTACCATTCGTCGGTCACGGTCCTTCGGACTTCCAGAATTTCGCTAGACTGACGAAACGGGGCTGGTGGTAGACGAGGAGAGCCAAGCTACGCCTTCACCATCGCCGCTGCCGCCTCGCGATCTAGGAAAAACGAACTGCTAGGGACCCGAAATCTGAAGTCTCGTTCCCAACCAGGGGGTGTCTCATGGTGGTGGGGCAGGTGAGGGAAGAAATCCATGGTAATGGAGGCTTTGGTGGATTGGGAGGGGGCCTAAGGAGTAGGGGAGGTGACGGAGGGCTTGTATATTGGAGGAGAGGACTTTCGTTGAGGGAGGGACAAGAGGCAGCGGAAGAAGTCTATGATTGAGAACTTAGCTCACACAGAGGGGTCTCATGGGAGAGGAGCGCAGTGATAGAAGAGGGGACTCAAGTAGCGAGAGACTGGTGATGGAGCAGGGGACTCCATGTCACGAAATTTTACTTGTGTGCTAACATCACCGGCACAAACCTTTCTGAAAGCAGGGCTTCAAGCCTGGAGTCACACTGTGTTTTTCACTATAAAATTACTCACACCTAGACAACTACCGCAGGGTTAGAAACTAATCTATTCTGGATTTTCATTTATACCTTCTACAATTTTGATGCAGATTACAATGCTATAGTAGGTTATTTTTACGAATTAATATCGCATGAAAAATACGTCTGACCTAGTTCTTACTAAACGAAGCTTAGAGTGTGTCAATTATGTTTGCTGAAATACTAATTCCATTTTTAAACTGTAGGTATGTTAAAAACTGAACCAAGACAAGTAATTTACTTCATTATTTTTTCTTGATGCTACAGTTTCTATGTCTTCCAAGAAAAGGATATATTATGTATGCCAGGAGACGGGGGATAGAATTTCCAAGAGCGAATTCCATCGCCAAAAGAAAGCGGCGAGAATTGCTGCTAGTGAAGAGGTACGTGAGCTGCAAATATGAACCGAAATCTGCATCACGAAAAGCAAATTTTTCAATATTATAATCAAACTGAAAAGTGGAGATAGAAACCAAAGCGGAACCCGATTTCAAGACTGACTTCGGGACTCACATTTCGGATTCCCGGTACCTTTGCGGGTTCCATATAGGAACCCATTTGGGTTCCAGGTTCGTGGGACGAGTTTCTTCCGATTTCCATTTCATGCTCTCGAAGTTATTGTAGTGGATATTTCCATACGGGTTCTGCTTTGAATTTGTATCCCTTTTAAAAAATAATATATGTATTCTAGGGTGGTCATTATTTTCAAAATGGAATTTGGGAATGCAGGACCCCTTCATACCGTTCATTTTTATTGTCAAACAAAGCAAAAAAAATTTGAAGTCGAAAAAAAATATTAACCCGTGCCGCAACTCGATCATAGTTTACTGAGATTTACACCTTCCATGAAAAGAATCTTTAACTTACAATTTTCGCTATTAATATATTAATTAAGCATTAAGTATTATTTTTTACTCGATTTAGTGCGAAACATCGTTTTCGGGTGCTCCTTATTCCATATTAGGGTGAGTAGTCCGTACAGAATGTACGCGAATAAATATATTCGTCCAAAACAACATACAAACTGGAGAAAGCAATACTCGCCAATTTTATTATTTTAATACGCGCGTAAGTGCCTGGGGTCCCGTTTTCTTCCTATTCTGTGGAGATGCTAAAAATGCTGATGGGAGGCGCTTGGCTTGGCGCTCACTGGTCTTCCTGAGGACGGGTCTGCGTTCTCCGGGGTCTTCTGCCTAAAGTGGGTTGGGGGGGGGCTGCTAGTCTTCATATAAAGAATGTAAAAAATATTGCATTGCAATCTTGTTTTTTGTATCAATCGCTAAAAAATGTACACATTTCATTTTACCGACCAAATTTTTGGTTTAAGACTGTTAGGTGACCTCTAATAACGCGTTTTACCAATAGAGCGCGATAGTTAATTTTCCTTTTGGTTATAAAACTGGTGGTACGATTTCAGAGGCGTACGATTTAGGCTACCTTACCCTACAAATTTATTTATTTATTCTTTTATTTATCTATTTACTCGTTGAATTGCCCGCGACTTCGTCCATGGTACACAGTAATTTTGTTTAAAATCGTAACATTTTTTTCAATAGTATTTGGTTTGCATAAAGACTCAGACCGCACATCCTACTTTACAAAGAAAAGAAACTTCACGCATGGGCGAAAGGATGAAAACAGGAGTATAAGAATTACCAAAATTTTCTCTATTTTTATCAGATAAAATTTACAAAATCTCTCTGTCAAAATTGACCCAATTTATTCAGAATTTTACGTTATGTTGAAGTTACCGACTTTTAAATTTTGTGTCATCCATTTACAATATGCGTAAAGGTTAGCTGAATGACTGGTACTTTTTCAAGGGGAGGAGAGAGGAGGATTATGAACATCAAACCAACTAACTCAATTTTGCTTCAATCAGAAATACGCTATCAACTTTTAAGAAAATTTGAAGACAAGATGGCGTCATCTTTTACCTTTAAAAATTTTGCTTCTATTGTATCTCTTACCTACAGGTAATAGTTAAGTGCTGGATCACTCTTTTTTTCTTCTTTTTTCCCCCCAATAATGCCAAATATTTAAGATGCATTGGAAAGATAGTATCTGGCCTTGCAACATGGAAGAAACTAGAAAAATTATGAATAATAAATCACGTGATATATTAATGTTGATGGTATTTTGAAATGACGACTACGAGAGTAAAATCCTTATTTTTCTTCCTATGAATTCAGTCTTACCACCCTTCCTTTTCCATTGAAATTTTCCTTTTCACATGAATCCGTTTATCATAATTCGTAACCATATTCAGTAACTGCGTTTAGAGGTTAATGAAATGAGGAACTGCTTACGATGTAAGGACGAAGCTGGGTGATATATGTATTAATTAAGGAGATGGTGATAAATAAACGGCAAAAAATTATCAATTATGGAAAATGTGAAAATAGGATAGGGAATGAATAAAGTATGACATTAATATGCAGGTAATTATAATGTCATTAATTTTGTACTTTTCTCTAATGCAGGCCTATAACAATCACTGAAATGGGCGCTGCAACAGACCCTGTAACAGACGCTGTAACAGACTCTGTAACAGAGACGGTAACAGACACTGTACCAGGCACTGTGACAGACGTTGTAACAGACAGTGTATTAGACGCTGAAATGGACACTATAACACCTGCCGTACTGCAAAATGTTACAAAAGTTTTGTTGTAAGTAACTGAGTTAGAAGTATCCAATTACGTTTGTTGATGTCCGCAAAGTGAAGTTAATCATTAAATAGCTGTTTTTTTTCGTTTTGTTTCAGAATGGAGGAATACTGAAAATGTAAATAATACAAACACACTGTTCCACTGCGTATTATGTATTTGTTTCTTGAAATTGGCAGTCCGTTCTGAAGTTGTTGGGTTTTCTGAATGAAGAACATTATTGCAAAAACTGTGACTGTGGGATAAGCTACTACAGGATTCATCAAGGGTGTTCCTAATAGCAAAATTAACGTTATTAATTTCTTACATTCTGATACATTATTTCAACTTTGAAAAGGGGTCGCCCTCCTTGACATTACATTAGGGGGAGCTTGAGAGAGAGAGACAGACAGACAGACAGAGATAGAAAAAATATACACGCGTTCTTCGAAAATAAGGTAAATGGAATAAATGTCAAAATTTTCTAGCTGAATGGCAAGCGTGTTTCAGCTGAAAAACGCGACTCGCCGAGGAAAAAGATACTTGCGCTTTTGAAAATGAAAAACGCAACACGCACTTTTACTCGCGGGTCGCGTGTTTATCTTGACCAAAAGTGCGATGCCTATTGCTTACTGCTTACTGGTCCTAAGAAAAGTACATCGAAAAACGTCACACGTAGGAGTTGCGTTTTAAGGAATTGCCAGCTTACGTTTTGCGTCTCACTGGTCCTAAGAAAAGTGCATCAAAAAACGTCACACGTACGAGTTGCGTTTTAAGGAATTGCCAGCTTACGTTTTGCGTCTCACTGGTCTTGCAGAAAGTGCATTGAAAAACGTTACACGCAAACACGCAAGAGTCCCAAACACGCATGCTTGCGTTTTTAATGCGTTTATTGTCAATAGGGTGGCGAAAAGGTATATGGGTAGGGAGAAAATAGGCGTACACAGCCAGTGAAACAATTTAAAAAAAAGGAAAAGCAGAAATGACACACGAATAAAAAACACAATCGCAGCTCATAAAAATGTTAGCGACCGTTGAGGTAATACCATAATTTCGTCTTTCGTCATGTACTTTACAAATACAACTTGTCGAAAATCATAGCACTCTCATAGCCTATCCGATTTTTATAAGTCATACGCCTCATACGCTATTGCAACCTAGTGTCCGAAAAAACCCTGCCGGCCTGCAATCTACACCTGAATTTACATTGTATTCACTAATTACACTACTGAACAAAATGAAATTTTTTGTTTGCACAACGCATTTAAGGAGGTGATTCTGGAGTACTTTTCAACGCTGAATACAATGCCGTCGGCCGTTTTTCTCTATCACGTCTAGTTTTTCTGATCAAAAACTATAAAAAATTCAACTAAATGTGTGTTCAAAAATAGGTTTAGGAACTGAATGTGGTCATACTGATTCATCTTGTTGTGTGTTGAGGTTGTGTGTAGTGGTGTGTATTCCGTCTGTTTATTTTCTGTTATAGTGGTCTGATAACACTGATAATATTCAGTCAGTGGTACCGCTTATTCCACTGCAAAAACAAAATGGAAACGAATTTTTCAGTCGTTCAGAACTCCGAATTGTGACGTGATAGAGAAAAATGGCTCGCAGTATCATGTTCAGCGTTAAAAAGTATCTCAGTGTCACCTCTTGAAATGCGTAGTGCTGAATAGTTGTTCAGTAGTGTTATTCACAGAGCAGACATGCGAATACGAATACACATTTTATTCATGAATAGGTACTATGAATACTCGAGTATGCATGAATACTTTCGGGAATTGTATTCAGTATTTGGAAACTCATTTTTGATGAATACGAATACTGCCCAACTCTGACTGCATAATATATCCCTACCAAAGTTTGGCAAAATGTATTCGAATACTATTACAATTACTATTCATGAATCTGATGAGTATTTGTATTCATATAGAAGTATTCATAAATAATTTGATGAATATTTGTATTAATGAAAAATATTCATGAATACCTTGATGAATATTTGGATTAATGAAAAATATTCGTGAATAATTCGATGATTACACAGGTATTTGGATTTATGTAGGTATACCGATTACAATTACTCATCATGAACATGGTAATTGTGGGGGCAATCAACACGTAGGTTATGAAATACCACCATTCATTCTTTCTTTCGTTTTAATAAATAATTTTGTCATGAAGCAGTATTGAGGTATGAGATGAAAAAGACTAATAATAATGTAACTTTAGTAAGAAGTCGCCGACTTGGCTGTATTACATGCTAAAATTGTGGAGACACCCGATGCGTAATCAGTTACCCTCCAGTTACCTAGTTACTCGTGGAAAAGTTACCCATTTGTTACCCTCAGATTACCCTTGTTCCCTTGAGTTACCCGGGTAACTGGCGGGGATGCTTTCCCACGCTCAGGAGAATCTGCGCCCTTGAGAAGAAACTCCTTATACTTTTTCTGTAACAGAGGCTCTAAAAGAGACGGATATGTTCGCCTAATTTTTCTTTTAAAATGTCTGTGATCTCTAGCCATCGGCATCCATAGTTCCTTCCTCTCCTCTCTGTCAAACTCAATCCAGCTCACACACACATACACAGAAGTGCGACTTAGTGTCGAAAAAACAGTCAACAAGACGCGGCTCCAAGCTGTCCAGGCAACTCCAAAGATCGCGAAGAAGCGCCTTGGCACCAAGCTGTCCTACGAGCCACATTCCAATGCACTACCTGCTACCTGATATCTACCTCAATATCGCTCAGAAGCGCATTCATTCCCGAAGCGGACGCCATGGCATTCCAAAATGGTAGAATTTTTTAACCCAAATGCGACTCTTCCACAGGCTGTTCAGGTTTAGCCACTTTTTAAATAGAACACAAACACAACAATTCACGACTGTAAGGGATGGCCTGTTCCAAAGACACATACGTATACTGATTTTCGAATATTATAAAATTAGGGGGCAGAAACTAAAGGGGGCTAGGGGACTGGGTCTGTTCCGAGGACACTCATATACTACTTATGTACAGTTATTATTATTATGATTTTTTTTTTGCCTTTAAAAATAGCCCAAAATAACCGGCTAACCGGAGTGTCAACCGTTTGGTTATTGACAAGCCTATTTTGGAGGGATTAGTCCTCCTCCCCTACCAGAAATAGCCACGTGAGAATTCTCTTTCTTTTTTTTTTTTTGAACTCACGAGATTCTTAAAATTTTAACAAAAAATCACCCCCTGTTATCAATCTTTTTGATTCCCTTTTTCTTTTATTTGTCTAGACTGTAAAGCAATCAAACATTAAAACTTTAAGGCCCCTGTAACACGGATTAATTCTAGTAAGAAAAAGTTGGTACTTTCTTCTGAGACTTGATGTCGCAATATTCTGGGGCGCCCTTTCCAATATTAAACAAAAAAAAATTACATGTAGAACACTAATGTAAACCTACATACCGCGAATGACTGTTCTTCAACAATTAATTCGTCAGTCCGTTTATTCACCAGGTATGGTGTTGCATTACTCATCTCTTCCTGGATACCATCGTCCATCATCATTGGAACGAATGTCTACGATTTAGAAATCTACTCAGAGTAATCAACAAGTCGGAAAACTGAAAATGAAAACCGAGCAATTGTTTATTCAACGGCCAAATTCACATCGTATTAGTTAATAAAAAATAGTGAAGTGCGTACTTCTCTTAGAAGGAAATTCAAGGCGAATTTGTTCATTCACCTGGTTTCGAGCGTTGGCGTTAACATCCATCCAGGCAAGTCCGTTCGGATGAGTCGTTAGGCATCGGTATCAGGAAGAACATATCCCCACTTATCACATAACAAAGAGATAAGCCGAGTTACCTTCCTTCTTCCTTTGCCTGAAGATGATTCTCACAATCCAAATCTGGAGCCGAGCTGTACGCCGAGGATTCAGTATCATCAGTATCAGGCAGGGATGGCAAACGAAACCGTTTTTTTTTTCGTTTCGTTATTTCGTTTCAATATTTTTGACAAAAATCAATCGTTATTTCGTAATTTCGTTTCGTTTGTTTGCCATCCCTGCTATTTACTCAACTCACCCTGACTCAACTCACCCGGGAAAAGAAATGAAATTTCGAATACAGTAGGCTCGGCTACTAGTACCCGACCCTAGAAAGTGGTTGCAATAGGCTCGGCTGCTAGTAACCGATCCTAAAAATCACAAATCAAAAAACTAGGAATGGCAAACGAAATGTTTTTTTTTCCGTTTCGTTATTTCGTTTCAATATTTTAGACAAAAATCAATCGTTATTTCGTTGTTTCGTTATTTCGTTTCGTTTCCTTTGCCATCCCTGGTATCAGGTATCACAGTATCACACTTCACACTGAACAAGCTGAATGCTGAAAGCTTGCATACTGCTAAGCTGCTAACCGTTAAGACTGGGACGCTGCTACCTCCGTACGAAAACCAAGCAGGCTGTCTAGAAGAACAAAAAATTAGTTTTTAAAAAGGTCGCGAATTTTTGTATTGTGGACGAGGCAACTCTACGTTCATGTTTTGATGTTGATAGTAGCATTCTTCCGGAATTTGAGTTCTAACTACAATTCGTGTTTGGTGCCGACTTAATGCTGTAAATTTTAGAATTCAAGTCGAAGTACAACACTAATTCGTCAAACAGAACGAAAATATCATTCTTGCTATCATTGTATCAGGTTCTAAAAGACTGACAACGCTTTCCTACCTCTTGTAACAGTTTTAAGGAAATGGTAAGTGTACACTGCACGCTAGCGTTATTCGTTGAATAGAATGTAATATCTGTACCTGAACTTTCGTGACCTGTTTTGTCTCATTCTAGTCACATACGATATTGTTGATTCAACCCGGCGTCAAGCCAGAAACGAGGACGTATTCGGATTATGAAAGTGTAAACGATTGTATGGAAGGTGAGTGTCGCTGCTGAGTTACTAATTATGCGAGCGTGTTAGCTTTGTTTGACGTTCAAGTGAAGGCGTTTTGAGTGCAAACATCTTCTTGGAGAAATAACGAGCGGAAATCACTCTTTTCCAGAAAGCTTATTTTCGCTCCAAAACACGCCTTCGGGTATAATAGTGCCTCAGAAAACGTGTGTATTGGCTGAATTATTACTACTGGTTAGCGTTGTCAAAGAGCGGCTAATGTGTCCCGCGGTATTTGACCTATCCTGAAAGTTCTCACTTCAGGTGTTGGTATTGGTACTCAAACGCATGTGAACCAGTTAAGTGTGCAAAGCTTACGTATTTCACGTTTCCAATACTGATGTTATTAATCTGTGGACCCTAGATATTGATATTGGTTTCCAAATTTGCCGTAAAATCTGAACATTTTTTGTGTTCTTTAGGTGTCTGTAAGATATACGAAGAACATTTGAAACGACAGAAGCCGAACACTCCCTCCATTACGTACGATATCACTCAGCTGTTTGAATTTATTGACCAACTGGCAGATTTGTCATGTCTCGTGTAAGTAACTGCGAATTTTCCGCGTTTCACACTAACCTGTGAATGCTGATAATGAGCCCATCGAACGTCAAAGTACACGGCTCATCTTTTTTTACAGCTACCAAAAAAGCACCACCACGTACGCGCCTTACAATAAAGATTGGATTAAGGAAAAAATCTACATTCTGCTGCGAAAACAAGCCAGAGAGTAATGGTGTTATCTCAAATTTAAATTTTAAACATTTGCTTTAGAATGTACATTGCTTTTCTAAGACATAGCTCGTGATTTTTTTTTTTTTTTCAATTTTCAAAATTAATAATACTTTGAAATTAGTCCTCGGATATGATTAACTATCTAATATACGAGTGTGTTGCAAAAATTTTGTAAATTCTTATGAGGCAGAATTCGCCAGTGTTCCTATTATGATGTTTCCATACTGTCACATGTAAGTACGTAATACAATGATACTTTAGGGCAATACATTGAATAAAGGTAAATGTTGTATCATTGATGTTCTGGATTCAGAGTTGAAAATTATAGTCGTTATCTGTAATTCTGAAGGAAGGGAGGAATTAAAATTGACTTAACTGGTACTGTAAAATTACGTTAATTTTGAAAATCACTGGTAATACTATCAATGTAACTTCGATATTGAAACAAAGTAACAATGTTAGATATGCCACTCACAATGACATGAACATCGTATATTATCGAAATACTTTCATAATTTTTGTATAATTGCCGCTTAACATCGTTTGTAAAGTCGATAGAACCTTATTAAACAACCTTCGTTTATGTTCTGACTCGGACATTTGTTGAGTAACTGGTTTGATTTTTCCAGACATGGTTTTCACCAAAATTTGTAATTCCGAAATTTCAGTGTCATCTTGTTGACCATTCTAGTTTTAACAAACGACCGAGTTGCCAGATCACTACCCATCATCATGAATGTCTGTTATGGTGTTACGTTATTTGAACAACACTCAAGTGGGGGAAGAGGGGCTTGGGGGAGCCTATAGACTGAGAAATTATACCAGCGAAAGAATTGCACGTATGCTACCATCTGTAATGATGACGTATTTTCTAATCCAAAAATTTGGTCTCTTGAAAGCCCTTTCAGGAAACGACTTTAGTTGAACTTGGAAATCTTAAATGAACCTCTAAACATCATACATACGGCCAGCTAGAACACGTTGGTAGCAGTACAGCTCAGTGTACTTGGATTTTGAATCGTATAAGAATTTAGTATCAATGACCAACATTAATCCACTCATCTATAGTAATTCACATGAAGTAGGTACACTATCAGTAAGCCACTCGGAGCTCATTGAATTACGTTAACAAAATCTATGCGAGGAATAAAATGATAATTCTACTATGAACTTCCTATTAAGTCGTATTTGAAAGATAAACTGCGTACTGATCAAGTCTGTCCAGTTTTCTCAAGTTTATAAAACAGTTTCTAGAATAATGATCCGTTGAAAGAAGAAAATAATAGCCCGTTTGGTAGTAAATGTCGAAATGCAAACAAACATAAGCCCCTCACATTGGCATGATACCGAGGAATCTACATTTCTAATTAAAATTTGTTGAATAACATAATTATTGTTCTGGAACAGGTTTGGCAAATCGTGTTTTCTCATTAATCAAAACTGTAAATTACTTTCGATTGTAATTATTGTTTTCGTTTTTTTGTTGTTTTTTTTTCAGCTTGGAAAGTTGAAAAATCGTGGGTAAATTGCGAACGATGTTAAGTGTGCAGACGTCGACGTGACAGCTAATTAGTGTCCGTTGGCGTATTTTAAGCGAACTCACGAGGTCGTACCAGAATCGTTTGACAATGTGGAAACGCAATTAAAATAATCGAATATAAGTCGTCGCGGAATATTCGTGAAATAATATTCATAATAAAACGGCCCCTCTCTTGCCAGTGATCTTCAGAAACGTTGTTGATGTATCACCAGCATCCGCATTGCAATCATGAAGGCCAACTGTGGCTAGTTAACCGCGAATGTGATTTTATTTGCACCAGAGTTCGTTGACTGAATGTCACTAGACGAAAAACGCAGCTTCAGAATTCTACAGGGGTAGTGGGACATGATAAATGTATTAGAAACTGAATAGACTGAAACATAAAATTTGTCCAATAGGAACTAGGAAGTACATACCTAATTGGAGAAATAACAGAAATCATATCATTTCTGCAGCTTAAGCAAGAACCAAGAACCGCACTGCTGCTTTTGCATAATTTAATATGTATTATAATGTGCAACAGGAAGTTACATGATATATTCTTTGAACCCGGTTTTAAAAAACAGACCGAAACTACGGGTGGTTTGAGTCCTTTTTCCGAAATATTTACAGTAAACATTTGCTATTGGCTTGTTCAATTAAAGTGACTGATACCCTGATGCCTAGCGGATTTTTCGTCAACTAATAGTTGAAATACATAATTATATCCCAACTTGATTCAATTTAAGAAATTTGGATTGTATCAAGATTTCTTAATATTGAGTGCAGAGGGTTGAAAATCAAATAGGAACATTGACTTTGCATGCTATGTATTATTTACCTCATTTTACAAAAATTTAATTTTCTCTTATACTTCTGAAAAATTGGATCAAAAATGTTTCCCTTATTCCTTTGCGGTATTGGTGTGTTGTGAACTATACTAACGACTCTAGGGAGTGCTAGACAGGCTAATACAGTGTATTTATGCAAAATTAATAAACTGCCCCACTTGAAGAAATTTTAGGAATGACTGTAGAATTCTGATGGGCGCCTACGCTTTTCATTGAAACTTTGGATTCTGAGAGAAGGGGAAAGGGGAGTAAGATCACTCATTGGTGACGTGATCGAACTGAACTTTACAATTCGATTACAAAATGTACCGATAAAGACTCAGTGAAGACTTACCTCACCTAATTCGTATTTTGAGATCAGTGTCATACGCTGAGACAAATTATTTCGCTGCTAAGAACCTTAATTCCGAAACATGCTTAGTCCATTTTTATCATTTTTACGTTTTCATCGTTATCTAGTTCTTTGGGTCGTTCTCCATTTAAAAAATAAATAAAAAAAAAACTGAAAATACACGCAAGTATTAGCGTGTTTTATACATTTGAAAATCTTACGAGTAATAAAAAAATTAACCCTCGAAAGATCGTCCACAGGAATGTGGACATTTTCTCCCCTTTATTTTCTTTCACCAAGTTATTGTGGTCATAGGTATTGAAAGTTCAGAGGTGCGATACCATAACGAGACGAATTATTTTAGTAGAATAATTTCTCATGGAGTATACTCAGAGGTTTAAAAGAGTCAAGTAAGCTGCTGACATGAATTTATATGCAGAATATTGACTAGATACCTGATGAGCATGTGGAATAGCGAGTGGACAAATGGCCATTTGTTTTCAACCACTATGTGAACAGGAGTTCTTTGTGTAGACAGTTTACTTGACAGAGTATTAGTAGATGTCAAGTAAACAGTTTGCAAAAGTGTCTACTAGACCGAACTTAGCTACCACATGGACATTACTATATTATGGTGTTTGTTTGGCGGGAAGCATGGTTTGGAAACTATAAAATAAAGAAAATGTTTAAAACCAGCTACATGCGTCGATTATTGTGTAGTTTTCATGTCAAGTTCGTGGAGAACGACCCAAATTATGTTGTTTTCATGTTTATAGGTAGTTTATGGAGACAGAAAACGACCCAAAGAACCTGAAAAGGCAAAAATAATGAAAATGGACTAAACACGTTCTGAAATGAATTACTGTCGCGATTATCATCGTTAAGTATACATTGTAACGGTAATTATCGTTACATATGCCGAATGTAATGAGTGACGTTATACAATCGTCGCTTACCTGACACACAGTTGTAAATTTCATTACAATTAAGTGGCAGAGAGTACATGCCAAGCAATACTGAGAATTAAGACTCGGATCAATTTCGATTATTCTCCAATTAAACTAGTGCTTCGCTGAAGTTACCTTCTCAGCGAGCAGGCGAGCACAAGCAGTTTTTGAGAATAATCTCAGCACATTCTTTTTTAATTAAAACCCCGTACTGTTTTATATTTTAGTCGTGTTTTTAATTTTTGGTACTTTACCTGTTCCCAGTTTTGATATTATTTCTTTCATCAATTATTATATTTTAATGTTCCCATTAATGAAAAATAAAAATCATTTCGTTTTGTGGCTTTCATAATTGATTTTATAACGAACACCGATTTCGATAATTTTTCCCTCAAAAATTCAGAATATTCCATTCTTGATTTTCTGTCTTTAGAATAACTGAAGTATATTGCAACAGGTTTTGGTTCTGTTTGCGACATCAATTTTTTCCTGAGCTTTGCCCTTTTTTTGCGTTACTTTTTATTTATTCACAATATTTTCGGATATCCCGCGATTTTTAAGATCATTTTTTCTTTCTTTCAATTTTTTGGCTTCAGTCGTGTTTTTTTTCTCTTTCTCTTTTCAGTTTCTTTATAACGTTCTCGGCCTCGAAAATCCAAGAAAATAACGGTATATAGGTTTTTATTCAAATCAGAATGAATTTCAATGAATTTCATTTCCCTCAATGAAAAAGTCAAAAATTTTCCGATTTTTAAGAAGTATACGATTCAAAATTTGCCAATTCTGCAGTTTCAGTTTTCGTTTTATTCGGCAGCCCACACTAGTACTTAATAGGAGAAATTTGCAATTTAATAAAAAGTACATGAATTTCAACTGTGACTGATGTGAGTATCAGGGACGTAGCGATAAGGAGGGACCTCCCACCGGTTGGAAATTTTTTACTCAGCAGTTGGGAAAATTTACTATTTGAGTCGGGCGAAGTTGGGAAATTTCGGTAGAGTCAGGAAAATGCAACAAATCCAACAAGTCTAAAGCTTTTTTTCCTTTTTTTTTATTTTTTCATACTCTTGGGAATTTTCAGTTTAGAAGTTGGAAAAATCCAACCGTTGGAAATTTTGAGTTAAGAAGGTGGAAAAATCCAACTAGTTGAAAGCTCTTTTTCTTTGTTTGTTTTCTTTCTTTGCTTTGATATGTGGGAGTTTTGAGTTGTGAAGTTGGAAAAATCCAACAGTTGGGAATTTTGAGTTAAGAAGGTGAAAAAATCCAACAAGTCAAAACCTTTTTGTTCATTTTTTCCCCCTTCTTTCTTCCTTTTTGATACTCGGGAGTTTTAAGTAGTCAAGTTGGAAACATCCAACAGTTAGGAATTTTAAGTTAAGAATGTGGATAAATCCAACTAGTCGAAAGCTTTTTTTTCTTTCTTTGCTTTGATACTTGGGAATTTGGAGTTGAGAAGTTGAAAATACCAACGGTTGGGAATTTTGAATTAAGAAGGTGGAAAAATCAAACAAGTCAAAAGCTTTTTTTTTTTTTTTTTTTCTTTCTTTCTTTCTTTCTGATACTCGTGAGTTTTCAATAGTGAAGTTGGAAAAATCCAACAGTTGGGAATTTTGAGTTAAGAAGGTGGAAGAATCCAACTAGTCGAAAGTTTTTTCTTTCTTTTTTTTTTTTTTCTTTATTTCTTTGCTTTGATACTTGGGAATTTTGAGTTGAGAAGTTGGAAAAATCCAACAGTTGGGAATTTTGAGTTGAGAAGGTGAAAAAATCCAACAAATCAAAAGGGTTTTGTTTTTTGCTTTGATACTCTTAGGGATTTTGAGTTGAGAATTTGGAAAAATCGAACAAGTCAAAAGCTTTTTTTTTTCATTGATACTTGGGTTTTGATTTGTGAAGTTGGAAAAATCCAACAGTTGGGAGTTTTGAAAGAAGGTAAAAAAATCCAACAAGTCGAAAGTTTTTTTTTGTTTGTTTTCCTTCTTCTTTCTTTGCTTTGATACTTGGGAATTTTGAGTTGAGAAGTTGGAAAAATCCAACAGTTGGGAATTTTGAGTTGAGAAGGTGAAAAAATCCAGCAGTTGGGAATTTTGAGTTAAGAAGGTGGGAAAATTCAACAAGTCAAAAGCTTCATTTTTTTCTTTGATACTTGGGAGTTTTGAGTAGTGAAGTTGGAAAAATCCAACAATTCGAAAGCTTTCTTTTTCTTTTCTTTCTTTTTTTATTCTTTCTTTGCTTTGATACTTGGGAATTTTGAGTTGAGAAGGTGGAACAATCCAACAAATCAAAAGTTTTTTTTTATTGCTTTGATACTCTTGGGAATTTTGAGTCGAGAAGTTGGAGAAATCCAAAAGTTGGGAATTTATAGGTAAGAAGGTGGGGAAATCCAACAAGTCAAACGCTTTTTTTTTTTCTTTGATACTCCTGGGAATTTTGAGTTGAGAAGTTAGAAAAATTCAACAGTTGGGAGTTTTGAGCTAAGAAGGTGGGAAAATTCAACAAGTTAAAAGTTTTTTTGTTTTTTTTTTATACTTGATGGGGGTTTGAGTTGTGAAGTTGGACAAATCCAACAGTTGGGAATTTTGAGTTAAGAAGGTGAAAAAATCCAACAACTCAAAAGCTTTTTTTTTTTTTTTTTATTTTTTTCCCTTGATACTTTTGGGAATTCCGGGTTGAGAAGTTGGAAAATCCAACAAGTCGGGAGCTTTTTTTCTTGCTTTGAAACTTGGGAATTTTGAGTTGAATCAGTTGGGACTTTCACACTACCCCCCCCCCCCCGCCACGAAGAACTCTTCGGTACGTCCCTGGTCAATATCTTGAAAAACAGGACTGAACAGTTCAAATTCAAATCATTTTGAATCTGGTTTCTTCCCCCAATTAGTAACCATAACACCAAGAAGAAATGCTCGAGAACATTCTCGAGTATTTATGAGAATATTCTCCAAAATTAAAATTCTCATACATTGACCAACCCTAGTCGGCTCTGGTTAATCTCAACAATCAACGTGTTTAAAATCGAATGGATTGATCAATGAGATCTCAGTATTATCGTCTGATTTTATTTTAAATTACATGCCCTGTTTTTTTGTGTTTTTTTTTGTTTTTTTTTTTTTTTTTTTTTAAATTTATTTATTATTATTTTTTTTTAAATGGACCCGTATTACGATCTTCGATTAAATAAAAAATCTCCCCTCAATAAAATTGTCTAATCTTTTTTGGACCGTCTGACCCCCCCACCCCTCTCCAGCAGTCTCAACCGGAGTCGAGTGATCTCTGTGCAGAATGGCCGAAGAAAATTATGAATGATATCTTCTTTTTTCCTCGGGGGGGGGGGGGGCAGGGCAATTAGACTTGTCAAGAAATCCTCGGTAAAATTGCTTATCTTTATTTAGACAGTCTGACCTTTTTTAAGGGCTCCAGGCAGAATTGTGCAAATTTTTTTTAGACACAAGCTATAGGTAAAATCGTTTGATCTTTTCTTGAACCGGCTGGCCTTTTTTTAGTGGCCGCTCCTAGAACCATGCGATTTCTTTTTATATAAGATGTTCCAAAGAAATCCAGTTTTCTTCTAGGGGCAGGGGTTTTAAAATCGACGCGATTTTCTTTTTCCAATTATAAGAATGGTAGTTTAAAAAAAAATTGCCGATTGCGCTTTTTAAGTTAACCTGATTTCTAAAATGATCTATAAGATTGAACAGATCACATAAATCGGACAGAATCGTAATGTAAAGATCAGAAAGAGCACAAAATCGAAATAGTTTCATGATCTGAATCTTTTGTTATTTAAATTTATGAACTCTTCAAGTTTTTAATGATCTGCAGATCACTGGATTCATGATCTTGCAAGTGTAAGTCGGAGGAAAGTCGGAACTAGCAAGTTTTTCTTTTTGGGGGAGGAAGCACGTAAACAACAAAAATTCCGACAAAAATACGAAAAATTTCATTTGAAACCTGAAGAAAGAAAGAAGGGAAAAGTCCTAATATCCCATAGCCAACTAGCCACCAAAATTTGCTTAGTACTAACTCGGGCAGAAGGGTCCTCCCTGTCGCTCTGGCTCAGAATCGAGAAAATGACCTCATTGATCGTTTAACAGAATTTGAAAACGAACCTCCCCCACCCAGCGGAGAATTAAAAATGCGAAAATGTTAAATTTTCATGAATACAATTAGACGGTTCAAATGGCCTAGTACGATTTAGGTACTTCTATTTAATTTTCCATAACTCGGAATACATTTACTTGAGATCCAGTTTTCAAAGCACAATAAACTACATTTTTTTGCCACCGATACACGCAACAGTAGGAATTTGGAACCGGATTTTCGAATAACGTGTCGATTCGCGGCTATAAAGTGCCGCATATTATTGACAGAGGGCTTTCTCAGTACGCGAAGTGATTAAGCTCAGGTTAACAGGTCAATTTATGAAGAACTGAATTGCTGAAGCAAAACATATCCGTTGATTTCCATATTTTTACACTTATTGTTCGAGCGGAATTCGTGAACGGGTGCCCAGTTACGACTAAGAACTGACAATTTAAATTCAACTTTCAAGGTACGATGAACAAACAATACAAACAATACCGTACGTTTGCGACATAAAAACAATTTTAAGTTTTTTTTTTTCAAGGTTACCGAATTTAAATGCTACATTTGCAGTAGTGGGCTGCTGGGTACTCTAATATTCGCACCTACGTTCATCAAAAATCAATCTATAGAGTTTCTTCGATCCACGTTTTACATAATAATCTGGAGTATTTTCCTAGTTGATCACATTTTAAATATCGAAAAAATTTTCTCTAATTCAGTTTAAAAGGAGAAAGTGAAATTTGGGTTTTAGTAATGGACGCTGAAGAATAATATTTCGAAGAAATCGGAAGCATCGAGTTTGGGAGTATTGTGTATGTAACCCGGAAGTAGCAGGTATTCAAAACTGTGCCGCAATTCCGGAGTTGGATGGTTCCCACTGACGGTTGAACTGAGAGGCCAAGGGCAACTTGCTTCTTTAGGATTTCTAAGAAAAGGGGCTGGTGACCACGAAAACACGAAAATAAAAAGCATTAATAAACCTTTATTTTCGGAAAAGTTGTGACGTTTATGTCATTAATTTTATGGTGCAAAAAATCTCGCTTGGTCGGTTTGAACGGTTTGGAATTATGCATGGTAGCCTCTGAAGTGGATAAAATTTCCTGTCGAATGAAACTTTCACGGTGTACCTATACATGCTAAGAAATTCGTATTTGAAACTGACATTTGAAAAAATTCCTCGAAACGCCTTCGAAACGGAGTGACTTCAGTTATGCATTTTGTAGAAAACTTTGAGGAAGAAAGAATCGGAATAGGGGAGTTCGGGGTTGCTGATTTCGAAAATTAAATCATGGTTTTTTATCCGACTCCAGTTGAGGTCCTAACGTCCAAATTTGACTCCTTCAAATGGGCAAAATTGATTCAACTTACAAAATCGAACAAAATATCGGAAAATTATTTTTTTTCGAAGAGTTCGTATATTCAATCAGATTTCCGATTTGATTCCGAGTGGTACCCCGAAGTTGACTTCTCCTTTTTCGGAGAGGTCAAATTGACTCTGGCAAAAGCATTGAGTGAAGTAACAAAAGAGAGGTCGTTTGATTCGCCGAGTTCAAAAATTCAAACAGATTTCTGATCTCCGACTTCGGATTCAATATCCAAATTTGACTCCTTCAAATGAACTAATATAACTAGACCGAAAAAGTTAAACAAGTTATTGGAATAGGTTTGTGTACGTGTTGCTGAGCTTGAAAATGCAATCAAATTTTCGATCTGGCTCTGATCTGGGCCCCAAAGTAGTCCTCTTCCTCCCTCATTTGAAGATTCTAAATTCTAATAGGCGCGTTTTCCTGTGACGTCACGGAGTTACTGCATGGTTACTGTTAGCAAAAATACCCGTCTTCGGGTTAACGAACGTATCGACTTGCATAAGAAAAACACACGGAGCAAAGATCATTATGTCACTACCTGAGGACAAGAAATTTGTTAGAAACAAAGTTTATTAGCAACTGCTAACCTGCTAAGAACCTTCCGGATTAAAAAAATATACCTTTGGTTTCTAACAAATTTTTTATTCTCAGGTAGTAGCATATTGATCTTTGCTCCGTGTGTTTTTCTTATGGGAGTCAACAGGGATGTGGGGAAGCCGGTAGCTGAAGTCAGAAGCCGAAAGTTTTTGCAGTTTTAGGATAATTCTGAGAAGCCAGAAGTTGGAAGCTGAATAAGTTATAAGCTGGAATCCGGAAGTGGAAGCTGAAAGTTTTTCAGCCTCCAATTGGCTTCTTACAATTTTATGAAAATTGTTTTTTATGTTTTTTCCTAAAACAGTAGAAGAAAAAGAGAGAAAAAAAAGTTAGTGAAAGTGAAATGGTGAGAATAAGTAAAAGAAGCTGGAAGAGCTAGAAGCAGAGAAGGGCGTTGCTCTTGAAGAGCAAGTTATTCACTTGCTCTTGTTCACTATTTTTTTGATGAACTTAGTTCTAAACTAGTTCATCTGGGGCAACTTACCCCCCCCCCTCCACCGTAGGAATTTTCCCCTCAGCAAACAAGTTAAAAGGTTTTTTTTTTGCTTGCTTTGATACTTGAGAATTAGGTTAGGAAAACCCAACAAGTCAAAAGGTTTTTCTTCTTTTGCATTGATACTTGGGAATTTTGAGTTGAATCAGTTGGAAAAATCCAACAGGTCAAAAGTTTTTTTTTTTGGCATGCATTTATCACCACAGGAATGAAAAATTTAATTCACAGGAACAATAAACTCTTTCCACAGAAAAAATTTATATACAGCAAGAAAATAAATATTTCCCGGTAAAAAAAAAACATGAACAGGAAAACTGACGAATGAACTGTAGAAAGACAAATAATCCCGGAAAAAAAAATCACGAATCATATTTAAAACGCCCGTGAATTGTCAGGAATTTAATGTTTATGACAAATGAAAAATTTAGCATTATGGACTAAATCCCTCAATTTGATATTTTGGGGCAGGCAGAGTGGGTTAGATCTCTCAGAAGTCTCGGATCGTCGGTAGGTTTTTTTTCTGAAGGTGCATCGGTAAAAGAGGAGGCGAAAACGCCGCCATTCCTTATTATTTTCGAATAGGAATCTGAAATGGAGAAGACACTAATCACCACCATCGGCCCTCTCCCCCACATCGGGCATCCTCCTTCATCACGAGACCTCTCCTTCCAAGCCTCCATCTCCAACACGTACCTTCTCCCCCACACCGTGCCTCTTCTCCCGCACGAGTCCTCTCGTCCAACAGAACCCTTATAACGAAACTTTTCCTCACTATCCCCTTTTCCAATAAGACCCCCTCTCTAACCATAAATTCCCTTCCCAACTAAAACTGTGTACTTTATTTTTTTACTTTCCTGTGCTATTATATATTCCGTTTTTTTTTTTTTGCTTTCATACTTGGGAATTCTGAGTTGAGTCAGTTGGGACTTTCACAATTTCCCCCCCCCCCCTCCATAAGGAAAAACTCTTCGGTACATCCCTGTTCATCTCCCAAAAAAAAGAACAAGAACAAGAACTAGTTCACGATTTTTGAACCTGATCAACTTCTTCATTCTTTGTTCATCTATTTTTCGGAATTTTTTGGGCTTTTTCTTATACGAGTATATTTCCACTTTCCAAACTTCAGTTTCAACTTTCATAATGATTTCAGAGTTACAATTGCGAATTATAATATTATTAAATTTTTTTTTCCTGTATTTAATTTTAATCAACAATTTCATAGGATTTCAACAGGGATTAAAAAAAATTTTGGTAATAACCTAGTTGGACGCTGTTAAGCAATAAGCGTCCAAACGACATTTGTTGAAAAAATGAGTAATTAGTAGGTACTGTTGGAAAGAGCGTAAAAAGTAGCATTTTTTTCTAAATTGGGCCCCGATACAAAAATGTATATGCGGAGTTATCTGTTAAAGGGTCCTTTTGACAGATAACTTCTCATATTCACGTTGAAAAAAGCTTAATACATATCTATGTCTGTAAACCGGCATTATTCAACTGGCTTTTAATGTTACGTTTTCTCAAAAAACAGATTTTGTCGGTTGGGCGTTCTTTGCTTAACAGCGCCCAGTTTTCAATTGTAGGCCATTACCCAAAAAAATGTTTGCTCTCGCTCCCCTCGCAATTTCTTTATACAAATTTTAAATGAGCAAGAGCAAAGGTTCTTTTTAATGAACAAACTATGAATTAGATCAGTCGGAAGACCAAGTGAACAAGAGCAAGAACTAGTTCACTAAAAATGGAAAAGAACAAGAGCAAGAGCAAGTTCATTAAATAGTGAACAACGGCGGCCATCTCTGGCTGGAAGCTAAAAGCCCGAAACCGAAAAAAAATTGGAAGTTAGAAGTTCATATACTGAGGCTAGAAGCCGAAAGCGGAAGCTGTATCGTTCCATCGTTCGGCTTCCGCATCCCTGGGAGTCAATACGTTCGTTGGGCAAAAAACGGGTATTTTTGCTAACAGTAACTCATTCTGTGACGCCACGGGAAGCGTGATAAGCGCGTTTGTGACGTTAAAGAAAACGCGTCCATTTGTCTTACCAAACAATTTTGAAGTAAGTGTTGGAATACGGATTTTTTGGGTCGCTCATATCGAAAATCAAACTAAGTATTCGATCAAACCTTGATACAGGCTCTCAAATGGTGAACTCTGTTTCGAAAAAGAGAATCGCTCCTTTCCTGAATGAGGAGAACTTCATCCCGTTTTCGAAGAATGAGTAACTTATTGAAAGAGAGAGAAAGAATGAAACAGCCCCATTTCTTTCCTCTGTGGAAGAGCGTTTGTCCCTTATTTGTAAGGCGAGGAAAATCATCCCTTTCATTTTTGAAATGACAAGAACATGATCATTTTATTACAGGTTCCAATTTTTTAGGAACGGAAAACTTTTTTCTTTTTGAAAAAAAACAACAACAAAAAGTCTTTTTCTCTTTGAGGAAAGATAAGAAAATTACCCCTTCTCATCTTTACTAGAGGATAGAGAAACTTGTCCCTTTCATCAAAGTAAATAAGGAAAAATATCTTCTCTCTTTACTCAATCTGAAGAACTTCTCTTTTTTCTCTTCCAAAAAAAGAAACCATGCTTTTCTTCAAAAATAATGAAGAATATAATTTTTCCCCCTTAACGTACAGTACTCTGCTCTTCTCTTTTAATAACTAATAGTAACTTAGTTTTTTTTTTAACAAAGGAGTAAAATTATGTTTTTTATGCGAGAAACTTTCAATTTTCCTGAGTTAAGTATGTCAATTCAATATTTGAAATTCGTATTTTGGGTACCAAATTAGAACAAGATTACCAAATCTTATTGAATTTGTGCCAAATTAGCGACCTAAAAAGACTTTCTCTTCCAATCTTTCGTTCAATTTTGAAAAAGTCAAATTTTCGACATTCATCGCGGTTGAATCAAAAATCTAATTGAATTTTCGAGCTCAGCGACACAAGAAAATTCGGAAGTGCGTTAAATTTTCGAAGTTGAGTCAATCGAGAAATTACATTTTCCCCCTCTTTTCTCGCGGAAAGGATCACAGTCCTTCTCATTTGCAAAATGAATAAGTTCTTTTTTTTTAAATTTTTGCAGAATACCCATAAACTGACCTTTTAGAGAAGAGAAAGAAATCGCTTTCGTGGCTTAATTTGGAATCGGATTAAAACTCTGACTACATTTTCGAACCCAGTATTTCAATACGATGTTCAATTTTTCAAATCGACCAATTTTGCCCATTCAAAGCCATGAATTTAGATTCGAATGCCCTCAATTTTTAAAATGAGCGACATCTAAATTACTAACTCAACACTGATTTCTTAAGTTCAATCAGTTCTGCCCATTCGCAGGAGTTAAATTTAAATTCTGGGATCCGAATCGAAGTCGGATAAAATCTAATTGAATTTCCGAACTCAGCAACTTAAAAAATCCCTATTCTAATACATCGTTTAATTTCTGTAGTGCAGTCGAATTGGTTCATTTGAAGGGCCTCAATCGGTTTAGATCGCAAATTTGATACGCAACTCAAAAAATCCCTATATATTGATACCTCGTTCAGTATTTTTATTTAGCAAAGTCAAATTCGATCATTGAAGAGCCTGAATAGAAATCTGATCAAAAATGTGATAGAATTTTCGAACTCAGCCACCCAAAAAACGTCTTTTCTCATATCCGGTTCAATTTTTTCGGTAAATTCAAACCGGCCCTCAGAAGGGGAAAAGTTAAATCTGGGGCCAAAATCGAGGTCCGATCGAAAATCCAATTACATTTTAAAGTTTAGATATTCAAAATACCCCTATTTCGCAATTTTCCTCGGTATCTTTTTATCGAAAACTTCAAAGTAGGTGGTACGTTCCAGTCCCCCTTTGTGAAGAAGGAAAATTTTTTCACCTAGGAATAAACTAAATTTTAACCCTTGAAAAATTTTTGAAGATGACCACTTGTTCCATCTTGATCCAATAACACAAAAAATAAATAAAATATGAATTAGGTATAACTTGTTCGTTTTCATATCTCTGTCAGCTCAAAATCAGAAATAAACCGTTTTGAAGGCGTTTTCATTTTTCCACCCATGTGCCACCATAAGATTCTCTTTCTTTCACGTTCCCAAGGCTTTTTTTTAGGGGAGGAGGGGATGATTTGTCCCTGAACGATGATTACAAAAAATGAGATTCGTCGAACCTAAAATTCGATAATTTCGATCTCGTTGCCTTTTATTTAGCTGCATAAAAATCTCCAAACCGACAAAAGTGGGACCATTTCACGTCACACATTTTTGCCCAAAAAAGTTTGAACAAAATTCTTCAGATATCTTCATTTCTAAAAGGAAAGAAAAAAAAAGTTTGTCCGAAGATCTAAGAGGCTATTCAGATATCTTCATTTCTAAAAGGAAAGAAAAAAAAAGTTTGTCCGAAGATCTAAGAGGCTATCCTGTGCAAAAAGTCGACTTTAACCACCCAATATAAATTTTTTATTCCCTTTCAAAATTTTTAGGGGGCTAGATCAACGACCGCTAAGCTCCCTAGTTCCACAAAAAGTCCACCAGGAAATCGGATCAAGATTTAAAATTTTTTCTTAAAAGTGTTCCACATTAATGAATCAAGCTCGTACCCAGCCTCTTGCATCAGAGGAGCAAAGAACATTCATGGTCATCTTAGACGGTTAACTGAGACTGTGGAAGGGGGAAACAATTGATTTTCTTTTTCCTATTGAAAAAAAAGCAATGCCTCTTCTTTGCTCATCTCTGATTACGAGTCTGCTACGAATGTATCAACTCAAGATCTCTCAACTGCTGAGGCAGGAAATTAAATCTCTCAGTAGCAATTCAATTGGGGGCCGGAGCCAGGTCATGTCTACATTTTACTTGTTGCTGTTTACCCATTATTGTGCGAAGATGGAACCGGAGCTGGAAATTGTCACTCCCGGTCCTTGCTTCAAAGTTTTAAAAGTACTATGTCAAGATCAACATACCAAGCTGATTTTCCAAGGCGGGGTTTCAACTTCTGGCCAAACTCTTCTTCTTCCAGCACGAGTTTGTTCGAGTCTGCATAATGTAGAATGGATAATCTCAGTATTAATAAACCTACAAAAAATATTGCTACTTAAACAGAAGACCGGTGTGCTTTCTTCCCTCCGAGTTCGCGAAATATTATCGACAGCTGATCCGTATGGATTTTCACCTCGCTCGCAATAAGAGCTACTTGAGCTACCGTCAACATTTATTCAAAATTTTAAACGAACGAAATAATTAAATATTTACATGAATTCATATAATTTATACCGTTCGAGCCGATGTTAATGTTTCCACATATTCCATACTTATGATTTGAAGCGCGATAATCTAGACCCAGCTGCCGAACGTGGTAACTTTTTCGATTTGTATGTATCTGCTGCGGACAATGAAAACGATAATCGTCAAATGTGAAATTGATTGCAATATTGAGCTGTACGCCGCCCCGTCCGTATTTAAAAAAAAACAACATAATAATCTAGTACAGGAAGAATAATATACAAAAAATAAAGTAAAATTAACCTATATACGTATATGTACATCGAACCGCGTTCAAATAGAGCCGAATGGAAATTCGTATATATAGTTTTATGAAATAAGAAAAAGAAAGTCACAACTGTAAGAAAGGTTGTACAAAAGTTCAATTTTCCATTTCCTCATTTTGGTCGATAGCACAGGCGCCACCATCGCTCCTGGAACAGAAAACAAAACCGAAACCATTAAACTCGACAAGAGATAACAGGGTTGCCGAAATTACATTATCAAAAAATGTGGGTAGGGTAGATCATCAACATTTTTTTTCAAAATTTCTAACGCGACCCAGGTAAAAAATTGCCTTTGGTGAAAAAAATAAGTGTTTTAGAATTTTTTTCTCTAATTTGTAAATGTTGCCTATACTAAGAGATTTGTCCTTGAAGTTACTCGTACTATGGGGCTGAAAATTGAATGTTATGCAGCGCCTTGAAAATGCCTATCATGCAAATTTTACATAACCTTTTTAATAGTATTCATCGTGAACTTTGAATTAGTTCATATACAAATTTTGCCTATCTGTGAAACTGAAGGAGCTAAAGCACTTACAATACTGTGTTGCGTTATAGCGCCTTCAGTACGGCAGTTAGGCAAGATTCACATAAAACCTTAACAGTATTGTAATAATTGAGATCTACAAAATTAGTTATGTATAATTTTTACATATCTGCAGTATTGAAGGCGCAAAAGCACTTGAATATTTTGTTGTTTTATAGCGCCTTCAATTTCACAGATAGGCAAAATTTGCATATGAACTAATTTAAAGTTCGCAATAGATGCTATTAAAAAGGTCATGTACAAATTACTGAAGGCGGAGGATCAGTAAATAAAAGTACTAGTAAAAATCAAAACTTTGAAAGAGAAGTGGTGCGGGTTAAGATTATTCTTACTACAACATAATAATAGAGGTTCATTTTTGGACTAAATGGAACAATATATTAAACCCAATGTCGGGTAAAATGTTTGAAAAAAATCTTTCTTTCATATTGTGTAATATTTGTTCGCTCCCTTCGGTGGAGTTATAATGTGTTTTATCGTTATCTCTCATTTTCTTACGAAAGATAAAGAATTTCATACGATGCATTCCTACTTACTATGCTAAACCTTAAAATTTAAAAAAATAGGGAAAATATTCCAGAATTAAAAGTCAAAAAACAATTTTTCGGATAATTTCGCTTTTTTTTTTTTTGAATTTAAAATAAAACATGTTCAATTTCACTGTTTTCATAGGAAAAATCGTTCGGAATTCAAATTTAAAAAAAAAAGATTTTTCGGGTAATTTATTCTTATTATTATCCTTTTTTTTTTTCCCCTAATTTAAAATGAAACGTGTTTAATTTTACTGATGTTCGTACGTTATACTTCTTCATCCCATACCTCTTTCCTTTCAGAATTTTGATTTTTACCAGCACTTTTATTCAATGGGTTACCGCCTTCAATATGGGAGATGGACCAAATTTGCACATAACCTTTTTGGTTCTACTAATTAAACGCAACAAAAAAAGTCATATTCAAATTTAGCCTATCTGTGAGATTGAAGGCGCTATAAAGCAACAAAGTAAACGAGTGCTTTAGCGCCTTTTACAGAAAGGCAAAATCTGTACACAACTCATTATGCAGATCTCAATCATTACTACTGTCATAGTTATATGTGAATTTTGCCTATCTGCCATACTGAAGGCGCTAAAGCACTCATTGTAAGTGCTTTAGCGCCTTCAATTCTACAGATAGGCAAAATTTGTGTATGAACTAATTGAAAGTTTGCGACGAATACTATTAAAAAGATTTTGTAAAAATGTTGCATAACCGGCATTTTCAAGGCGCTGCATGACATTCAATTTTCAGCTCTATGGTGCATACCTCCAAGGATAAATTCCTTAAGAAAAATTTACAAATTTAAAAAAAAACATTTTTTTTTTCACCAAAGGCAACTTTTTAGCTAGGTAGCGGGCACAGCTCCGTAGAGAGAAAAAGAGAACCTGGGGAGAATTTCCACAGGCCCCATCCCCTTTCAGTTCATTTTGTTCCCTTGTCAGATGAGAAAAAATTATAAGCTACAGGATAAGAGCTTTTTTATGGTGTAAGAAGTGATTACTGATTTGATGTATGGTATAGCCGTAGGCACAAAAAAAATGTATGATGGGAGAAATAACACAAAAGGAATAGAGCCCCAACCAGGGAAGTGGGCACCTCGGGGCTGTCAGCCCACAAAGATCCGTCACTCAAACCACAAAACAGAAGAAATGGGGAAAACAAAAATAAAGACAGAAAATATGAGAATTTTGTTCTTTAACTGCCAGGGGTTAGCGAACGAGGGAAGATTTTTGGAATTGGAAAATGCGTTAGAGGGGCTAAAATGGGATATAACTGGAGTATTAGAAACAAAAAGGAAAGGGAAAAATTTATCCAAAAGGAGAAATGGTAATCTCTTTCATTATTTTGGGTCAAAAATAGGGTACAGGGAAGTAGGTTTCTACATTAAGGAGCAGTGGGTATCCCACGTAAAGGAAATGAAGGGTATAAGTGAACGCATAGCAATGTTGAGAACTGAAATAAATGAAGGAACCAAACTTTCGATAATCCGCGTTTATACTCCTACACTAGACTCTTCAGTGGTGGAAATCGAAATGTATTACGACCAATTGAGCCAAATTTATAAAAATAAAAGCGAATACTATACAATAATACTGGGGGACTTTAATGCCAAGATGGGTGGAAAAGGGGAAATAGAAGGAATATTCGTAAATCTACTAAAAGAAAAACAAACGAAAATTGGGAAAGGATGTTAGAGTTATCTGATAAATATAATTTTAATATAGCTGGAACTTGGAACTTTTTTCAAAAAGAGTGGTAACAAGAAATGGATATGGAAGTTACCTGATGTGAAGTCAAAAAAATTAAATAAATCATATTTTGATCGAAGAAATGAAAATTATAATGGACGTGGATGTTATTCCAAATTTATACTTCAGTTCAGATCACAGGATGGGGAGGTGCAAATTAAAATTTCCAAATAAAACGAACATTTTAGAGCATCAAAGTAGAAATGAAGGTAAGAGGTACATTATCCCTATTACTAAAATACAACAAGCTTTGAACATATTACAAGAAAAACTGGAAATAGTAGTTACAATTGGGAGGATGCAAGCAAAATACGATAAAATTGAGACATGCATTTTAAAGAAACGATGTGGCAAAAGTGGGAAGTCTAAAGATCGAGACACAAACAGATGACAAACTGAGTACACAAACAAAAAACCCTATAGAAAGAAGAATAACACTCAAGAAAAAGAAATTAAAAAATCGAGTAGAAAGTACTGAGTTCACAGAAATCAGCAAGTTAGTCAAAAGAAAATTTAAACAAGGTATTAGTAAATATGAAACTGAAATGATAAGTAATGCGCTAGATGAAAGCAAAAAAAGCAATTTCAAACGGTACTAACATCCTACCCAAAATCAAGGGTAATAATGGCTTCATAGTTGAGAGGGAACGAAATAGTAAAAGGAGCAAATGAAAAGCTGCGTAGGGTACAAGATGAAGCAACGAGTGGACACGGCATGGAGAAATGGGAATTAAAACTCGAGAAATCAGGATGAAGCAGAACCAATTTTGGAAGATGTGGTTACAAAAGCTTCAAGGGAACTAAAGTTGAATAAAGCACTAAGCCCAGATAAAACTTATAATGGTATTTTGAAGTTATTTTCGGAAAAAATTTCCCAACCTTTGACTGATATATTTAACGAAATTATTAATACTGGAAAAATCCCTAAACAATGTCAAACAAAGGAACCCCCTCTCTCCCAACATTTTCAACAGTACTCTAGAGCAAATATTTCGAAAATTGGACTAGGAAGGGAGGGAAATCAAAATAAATGGAAAATGGTGCAACAATCTCAAATTTTCTGATGATATAATCCTGATCATATTAAATCAAATCAAAATTTCCTTTATTGACTCGAGAAGTAATCATAAATTACAAAATAGTTAATGCTTATACTGTTATTGAGTCAAGCCCAAATTTTGGGCAAAGGACTCTTCTAACCGCGCCCATTCGGCCCGGTCCTGCGCCACTTGGGTATAAAGTTTGTTTTTTATAAAATCGGTGATATTGTCTGTCCATCTCGCTCTCTGTCTTCCAGGTCTGCGTGTCTTGTCTCTGGGACACCAATTCAAAATTTTGTTTCCCCACCTCCCGTCCGTTGCTCTTCCGATATGACCCCCCCCCCATTTCCATTCACTTCTTCTTACTTCCCTTGATATCCGAAAATAAGTCAAACAAGGGATCCCCTCTCCCCCGCTCTCTTCTGCACGATACTCGAGGAAATTTTTAGAAATTTAGACTGGTCAAACAAGGGTATCAGGATTGATGGAGTAAGACTGAACAACCTAAAATTCGCAGATGACATAGTACTCATCGCCAATAACCCAAAAGAACTGTCCGAAATGATAACAGAACTCCAAAATGAAAGCTATAAAGCAGGTTTGGTCATGAATGTTTCGAAAACAAAAATCAAGTCAAAAACTCCCATTCTGGACTCAAATGACCTAAACGACTTAGGATTCGAAAATGTCAAAGAAACAAACTATCTAGGAAAACTGCTCTCATTCGAAAATAATCCGGAATCAGTAATTAATAACAGAATATCAATCAGATGGAGCAGATTTTGGTCACTAAAATATTCAAAGGGAATTTTTCTGTTAAAAACAAATGCGAAATTCTTAGTAGTTGCGTCCTACCATCAATTACCTATACGGAGCTCAAACATGGACTTCGACCAAAAAATTAGGCCAGGGAGGTAGGGGGACAATGGAGTAGAACAGCAATGGATTAGGTACCATATGACAAGGGTAGACCAGCTGGACGAAATTATAAAATTTGTGGTCCGGGCCGAGGGTATTTCCCCCTTTTCTCCCCCCTCGCTCTTCAGGGTTGAGTGTGCAAACTACTTTGCAAATTGAAAAGAATATACTAGTTACTCGGCGAATATAGACGACTATGTGTACCGCATACACAAATAGGCTTGCACGAATATTCGCGCTCTTTGACTGGTGCCACTTTACCGACAACAAATGGGAAGTAGCGAGTAGCGAGTACAAGCTGCCCAGCCATTTCTTAATAAAAAAAAGTACTTGCTACAGGTCGTTCCAAAAAATTTTCCTGCAAACTCGCATCTCGCTCCAGAAGTCTTTCTGCACTATGTCAGGGCCGTGCCCAGGATTTAAGTACGGGGGTTTGCGATTTAGGGGAGCTACAAATATCCCAAATTTATCCAACTACCCACATGTATATGAAGAAGATTTGGCTAAGCGGGGGCGGTACGGGCCTGGCCATGTTATAAATTATCCTCGCCTACTTTTTCCCCTTTTCCTTTTTTCTCTCCCTGGATCTAGTCAAGTATTGTTTGTTGAAAAATGGACTGGAAAAATGTTCACGCCTAAGTTTTTTTTTCATCTGCTTTAATCTGTTTTTGCGATAATCTTGAAATAGATATTTAAGTGCCTTTTGTGTGTATTTCATCTTTGTACATATCACATGCAATAAATTTATTCATTTTGTTTGGCCCCGAGGTAGCTTAATGTGCTTTGACAAACCTGAAAAATAAAATCACAATGCTGCACAACCTAAAGTGAAACAGGCGTGTCACAAGAAAATGGCCTTAGTGGTAACTGAACACTGTGAGGCCCTTTTCTTGTGACATGTTACATTTCAATTTTGTTGACTGTAGAGTGCAGAACGAGTATCTCAATCTCAAGCAAATTTTGGCCTTCGCTTCACGCTATCAGTCATCATTTATAATATGGTTATCAGCTTCAGCATAACAAAAGAGTACCTCTTGACAGAGTTTTTTTTTTTTTTTTTAATACTACCAAAAGAGTATTTTCCTCAAAAAAGAGTATGATCTGGGCAGCCTGCGAGTAACTTGGCTTGTAAACAGACGAACCATCCCTGTACACTACTCGTGATTCGGCAAACTTTTACTCATTACTCGGCAAATAACGCATGTGTAGCGTCGGCTTGATGCTATGAGGCACCTAGCTTCATACAGGCATGACGTGGTTTTATTTCTTTTTCTAAGGTGAAATTAATCGTTTTTGAAAAAAGAAAGTATTAACCATTGAAAATGTAGGACTATGGTTCAAGTCAATTTAAATACAACGCATGTTGAAAAGCTGATTAGTGTACATGTACCTATAATGGGGCCATGTATTCACGTAAAAGACTTCTTGTTATAAACGTTTTCAAATCGAACATCAGAAATGAATTCAGTAAGTAGAGTCGACAGGTCTAAGGTGACACATGTGAGTAGGTAACAAAGCAAACAACTTTACTTCTCGAACTATGAGTGACTATCCCCGATTCATATCAAACATTCTCAACATCACTATCCATGTGAATTAGAATGTCCGTTATTTTCCACATTTTGGCAAGTTGGATGGGCTACCTCCCTGAATTTGTTCCCTATCACGAGGTAAGTCTGCCACCAGAGTTTGAGCAATTTTGAATAATATTAGCCCGTGCCGCAAATTGCTCGAATTTCAACATGAGATTTACAAGTACCTATGTGAGGATTTTACCTCCATCACAACACTGTTGAGAAAGTGCACTTAGGAGAGTCGGAGCATAGTGTAAGGTGATTTTATTTTGTAGAAGATGAAATTTTGAATACGTTTAAAAAAGGAAACGGTACTAGGATAAACATTGGATTTTTGTGGAGTTTTCAAAGTTCGAGTGTTGCAAAAAAATCTATTACTGCTAAACTGATTTTTCTTTCATTTTTCGGCCAGTTTGTCCTGTTGATAAGTCAACTTGAGTTTTGTGGACGCATTTTTCACTCTGATTCCAAATTTGTGCTCGACATTCACCTCGGCGAATATTTTCCCTTCAACTATAGCTATTCAAATTGAAAACTTCGGTTGTTTCACTCATCAGACACTTTTTATTCTTTATTTATACCTAATGTGTGATCGGGGTGAGGGGGGGGGGGAGCAGTAATATATAAAACACATTATGCAAATAGTGGCGGATCCAAGGAGCCTTTACAGCAGCACGTGTGGGCCCATATCAGCAGAATACCTCCAGGACAATATGCAACAAAAAATGATGAAGTCGGTCCCTCGTCACCTCACGCTCATGGTGAGACAACGAGCGTGTCTTTCGTTAAATTTATCCCACAGAAATCTCACTTCATGGGCGACTTCAACACCTACCCATGGATGTATTTTAGACACAAGCCTGCCGATGAAGTTTGAAATTGGAACGAAGAATCCTTCATACGTTTACGTAATAGTGGCGGATCTTCGAAGCATAGTGAGGGAGAGAGTTCTCGGAGTAGGAAATTTTTTTCTGTGCTGCTGAATAATCGGCAAAAATTTGCCATTTTTTCAGTTTTTCAAAACACCTAACATTACCTACCCGGTGTAAATTTGAAAGTGGAGGTCTCCTGTAGCCCTCTTGGATCCGCCACTTTTTACTTACATTTTATTTATTCAGAAGGTAGCCCACCCAACTTTCCAAAATGTAGAGAATAACAGACAACCTCATGTAAATACTCGGTATTGTTACTTGCAAATATGATGGCGAACATGCTCGTGGAATTACTCAATTCATGTGTGGACGCTACTTGAGGGCTGTTTTTAGGATATTCCACAATTTACTGAAATTTAAAAACCTCGAAGACGGCTAGCCGGTGGGTATCACATTTTCTTTCGATTCTTTTTTCTTTCCTTCCTTCGAGTTAATCGCAAACGTTGAATATTAAACAGGAATTTTCAAGGCAAGAATGTGATAGCCAAATACATTATTACACGACGTCTTAGTACGAGTCTCAGTACGGTGCATTTTGTATTCATAAATGATTTTTCGTTTTCAGATTCCCGAACTATAAGTACACGACACACAGCAAGCATACACGAATTTAGTAAAGAGGATCCTGAAAGGTGCATTGGATTGTTAATTTTGAGAAAGTACTACAGCCACTGGTTCGTAAACAGGGGGATACATTCTTCCTAGCGTAGTCAGATTTCTCAATTTTCCATTCACTTCTCACCACTTTTTAAAATTCCAAAAAATTCGTCAAGTTGAATATTTATTTGTTTTCAGGACAAAGTAGGTCATTTTCGTACAATTTTTTGTCAAGTCAAGCGATGACATTTTAACGATATTTCCTTCTGGCGCAGTCATGGATTTCCATTAGTCCTCTACATTCTTCAAGTTCTTCGGTTTTGTTCAATGAAGATAAAGATTTTCGCTTTAGATCAATAGACATTGAAATGGTGAGAGTACTCGTTTCCAGATTGAATTGTAGAATTAGATGAGTCTTTTTGGAGTACCCCATTCCCAAATTAAATTGTAGAATAGTACGAGCCTTTTTTCTTGAAGTGGAATATTTCAATGTTCAAATAAGCAAAAGCTAATAATAAGTATACCTATGGGAAAGAAATTTGATAAAAATAAGAATTCCATATTTATACAATATTTAGATGCAAATAATTTATATGGATGGGGTATGTGTATATATTTACTTTACAATGGATTTGAATGGAGAAATCTAGAATATTTTGAGGAAAATAAAATTTTAAAAATGAAAGCTAATCAGAAAATTGGATATGTTTTCGAAACGAATTTAAAATATCCTAAGGCATTACACGATAAACATTCTCATTTACCTACTGTCCAGAAAACATTATCAATAATGATTAACTTCCACAATTATTTGCTGCGTTATGATAAGAGGAAATATGTTCTTCATTATCCAAATATTAAACAATCTCTGAAAGCAGGATTGAATTGGGGAAAAATCATAGGTTTATACAATTCGATCAGCCAGACTGGATGGAAGTCTAATTCAAGAGTTTTTTTCTCTCCAAAATAGCCTAAGTCAATTTTTCTTCTTTGGGGGTTCTGAGACAGCAACGTAATCTGGTAAAGAATAATATGATAAAGTACAATCTAGTCGTGGTCTGAACCCTCTATCTATGTCAGGTTTGATGTTCTATGCCTTTTACGTTGAAGACGGTTTCCAAAGTGGCCTTAAAGGGGTGATACAAATGAGGAGTTATCTGTCAAAAGGGCCCCTGACGAATAGGAATCCTATCTGTCAGGGGTTCTTTTGACAGATAACTCCTCAAATGCTGATAACAGTAATACAACTACCTAATTATTTTTGTTGTGTCAATGCAGAATTTTATACCAAAACAACCTAAGTCAGGTAGGTCACCAACTTTGACAGCCTCACAACATTTTGAGAGATGGTAGGTTATGGGTACCATTAAAAGGAAGAGGAAATGGGATCGCCCTACCACTGAATGAAAATGAAATGAAAATGGTTTATTTCGTTGCCAACTGAGCTAGGCTCGTGTTTAGCAACGGCACTAAATTACATTTTTTCCCCTTCTTTTTTTCTTCCTACAATTCCTTTAGTTAGTGCACTACTTACTCTTTACAATAGTTACACATATTGCGGTTGTTATTAGTCGGACTGTATGCTGCGCTGTTTTCTGTTTCTGTAATTAGTAGTTGTATTAGTAACTGCATTTCGTATCAAAGTTTTGTAAGTTCTGTTGTTAGTTTGTATTATTTTTTCCCTATTCTGCTGATCAAGTTTGTTAAAGTTTTTGAGTCCAGTGTAAATGCTGTTTGTTTTACCGATGTTAGTTTTTATTTTTGGTAATGTTACTGTAAATTGTGTGTTCCTCGTCAGTCTAGTGTTAGTTTTGCTGTATTTCGTTAGTAAATTATGTTTTTTTACGTATTTTATTGCACTTATTTCATGTAGTTTTTCCAAAGTTAGCGCCTTTGTTTCCTCAAAAAGTTGTACTGAGCTAAATCTTTTTGGTTTTTTATAAAGTATTTTCAAGAATTTTTTTTGGTTAACTGTAACTGGTTTTAAATTAGTTTTATAGGCTGCCCCCCAGCTTGATATTCCGTACTGTATTTTTGATTGCACTATCGCTGTGTAAAGAATGCGCTTTACTTCTTGAGAGATTATGTTCCTGAATTGAATTGCAATAAAAATAGACTTTAATAGTTTTTTTGCTAAATATTTGCCTTGTTGTTTCCAATTTAGATTTTTATCTATTATTATCCCTAAATATTTCATAGAGTCGACGGTATTTATTTGCTGGCAATTATTGTTTAATTAAAAACATTTATCATTTCTATTACACTGATTTGTATGAACGTTAATATCTACTTCCTCGTTATTTTTCTTATTTTTTAGTGCAAATTGTACTGATTTAGTTTTTTTTTGGTTCAGTATCAGTTCATTATCATTCAGCCAGGTTATTACTTTTCTAATATCTTTTTCGGCTTTTCCCCTGGTTTCTTCCCAGCTATCTCCTTTTTCTATTATGACGGTGTCATCTGCATATGAAATTATTTCTCCCTCTATGTTAATTTCAGTCAAGTCATTAATATAAATTAGGAAGAGTAACGGTGACAAGGCCGAACCTTGTGGCGTGCCTCCTTTTAGTGTGAGGATCTCGCTTTCTGTTGTTCCTATTCTTACTTTTTGTTTCCTATTTTCCAAGTATGAGGTGACCCAACTTAGTACTTTGCCCTCACAGCCTGCTCTTTCAATTTTTCCAATTAGTTTTTGATGATTCACTAGATCAAATGCTTTAGAAAGGTCTTGAAAGATCGCTAGACATTTTTTGTTTTCATCTAAATATGTGGATATTTTGATGTGCAGGTTATTGATAGCTTCTTCTGTTCCCATATTATTCCTGAATCCCAATTGATTGTTTAAAAAGAATTTGGTTTTTTCCAAAAATTTATTTAGTTGAAACTTTACTGCCTTCTCTAATATTTTTAGATGACGCAATTAGATTTTAGGTTATTTGAGGCCCAGATAGAGGATCACAGCCAGCACAAAAAAAATGCTGGAAGCGGGTGATGAAGGCTTATGCCCTATAGTCAGTGGAATAGGTGACGACTTATAAGGTACTGTGCTCTATTAATGCCATGATAAACTAAATTGAAAATATCTCAGAAGATATTTACGTTTTGGTCATTATGATCAGTCGGGGTGATAAAGGAAAGATTAAGCTATATCCTCAGCACGCAGGATGACTTTTTGAACTTTTTATTTTCAGACTTATAACATTCCAAAGTTGAGGTACTAAAGTTGCGTAACTGGGACACGGGTTCCTAATCACGCCAACTATGTTTGAAAATTTTTTGGGGGCTTATTTACATGTTGAAATGAATTGTAACACACTTTTTGAAATCTACGATGATGAAATGTCAGTTTGATTCAAAATTTTCGTTGATTGTTGAATTTATACCTCGGCAAATTGATTCTCAATAATTCAACGTAGAATGATGAAGAGTTTAAGAAAGTGCAGTCAATTTTGTGATACAAAATTTCAACACACTTTTTTTTAGCATTTACACTTCGACGATCTTGATGAAATTATGTCGGCCAGGTTATTTTCACTTAAGGTATACCCGAGTGAAGTTTCAGCCTGGTGCGTCTATTAGTTCACAAAATATCCGCTGTTGGCGTCATTAGGAGCCTGGCGTGTTTAGGGCACAGTACCTTATATGGTGTAAACACTATCATGTGAGTCGTTCTTTATCTTTTTACACATCTATTTATAGCCAATGATAAAATAGAAAAACGTAAAATAAAATGACTGCGCTAGAAAGAAATCATCATCCGTAAAGAAGGTTGAAAAATACAATTTACGGGAACTGGATAGGCGCATTTAGGTGAAGCAGGACTTATTGCAACGAAAATCAAAATTTTTCATAATCTGATAGAAAAATGTAAGACAATTACCAAAGAGTAAATACTCAAACTGACGACTTTTCTGGAATGTTAAAAATAACGGAAAATTGAGAAATCTTTGACTACGCTAGAAAGAATGTATCTCTTCTACTTTATTATATTAATTTTTTAGGGCGTGTTACAAAGCAGTGGATCTGTTACTGACTAGACCACAAATCTCTTCGATTTGGCATTGAAAGAAAAAATTTTCCTATCTTCGGTACATCGACCACAGCTGCGAATAAAATTCCCATCCATTTAACCCCGTGGGTTTCCCCTGAAAGTTTTCTATTTCGGTACAACCGCGGACCGGATATCGTATAACCAGTTTTTAGTAGATGCGGAATTTACATTTTGCACCGCACATCTCTCGCATTTATTTATAGTAAATCATTGACGTTATTCAATGGTAACCCACAATTTTCGATCACCATCAATTTTTCCTGTGGAGTATGTGTGTAGGAAACCTGCTCATTCGAGTCGCTCTCGAAAGCATAGAGATCGTGCGAGTGAAGTGAAGGGGGTATCTTACTTTTCCTTTTTGAAAATTCTTCGGTTAAAAAATCCAGAGGAGTTAAAAATGTACAAAAAGTTGTCCCAAAATGAAACATGCAAATTAATAAAATGATCGTGAAGTTAGAACTGGAAATTTATTCTGTACAGAGTTTACATTCTTTTATTAATGTTTCGCGATGCATGGATAGCTTTTGAGTTATTCTCTCAAGTGTGAAGTATAATTAATAAACAATTAGAAACCGAGTACTCAGGTGTCAAACGGGGTAACTATCGGACAATTTGGAGGCAAATATTTCGGATAGGTCCAGGGTAATTATCGAAATAATGAAATTTACAAATGTGATAAATTTATTGTTCTAACGATCAGGGCCGGTTCTAAGTTCTTTGCCGTCCTGGACTGCAGTACTTGGCCGACTTTTTTTTTTACACTCCCTTCCGCAAAACCGAGGCAATTGTGTTTTTTGTCGCTCTGGGCTGTAGCCCAGTGAGCGCGAATGGTTAAACGGGCACTGAATCAAAACCTATCAGTCCTAATACATAATATAAAAATCACCCGTCAGTGGTAAAATGGTTTTAGAAAATTCCGGAGGCAGATCTGTAATCATAATTTTACACTGGATCTGATATTGTACTGAACTTATCATCGATCTTTTTCTCTCCAATTTTCTAACCCCTCTGTGGGTATAACAATTAAACTCATATTTTCAAGTATTTCGACATAAAATATACTCTGAAATACAAGTATTTTAAAGCGGATCTCGGGTTGTCCACTTTTTATCTGGATCCCACCTTGGTCAAAAAACTTCTATGTGTATATGAGGAGTTATCTATCAAAAGGGCGCTTGACATATGGGGTTCCCATATGTCAAGCGACCTTTGACAGATAACTCCTCATATATCGTCGGTCTAGTGCAAAAAGGTTCCTCGTGCTTTTGGAGGGATTTTACAAAATTGGTATCGCTGGAAAGGAAATTTTGTAAAATCCCTCAAAAAGCACGAGGGACCTTTTTGCACTAGACCGATGATATGCAAATATGTACTTGATTTTAATAGATTTTCAAAACATAATTTGCCTTCCTCACTATATCATTTGCCCCCTCAAGAATCATAATCTGGCTACGGGCCCGAACTCATTTAAAATATTACGAATGTTTCACGATCGAGAATCCAAAGATACAAACACGAAAAAAACAACAACAATAAAATGCGAACTGGAAACGCCAAGTCTCACCGCTTCGCAAGAGATGCGGGAAGCGGAAGGTCCAGCAGAGTCGTATAAATTCGACTTAAGATACGAATCTCCGACCCGGTACGATTCTAGTCATAAGCCGCCAATGACGTAGGTATTCTAAATTCGTATTAATGAACTGGCGAAAAATTCGTCGTTGCAATAATACCGAGTTTTTGTTACTATGAACTGGTATTCTGGTTTGATGTTTGCCTTCTGCCCATAAGCTCAAGGTTGCGGACAACTGAAGAATTACGATAAAACCCAGTACATATGATCTTATTCCTCCACGTTGAAGGCTTTTCTGGTAGCTATTGGCGGTCAGTTACGCCGGTATAACCCGAATTTAATGATACGATATAGTAATGATGTCCAAATGCAGCGGCAATCAGGCATATAGGTGGAGGTCTCCTGAAAACCTGAAAAGCCGAGTGGCTCGAGGGACTTTCTATCCAGCTATATCACAGTATCTCAATATTACTGCAAATAGAACGTACACAAGAGAACAAACACATCTCCACAATGCTTGTTTTTATTTTCTTCTTTCTTCCATCAACTTTAGTATCTCGCTTTTCATCCATGGTTTTCTCCTTCCTATTATTAGGCTCGGCTACTATTGCAATTGCTTATTATTTTTCGGTTCCAGTATGCTCCTTGATCTTGATCTTCGAAAATAGACATAATTGGGCCCTGTTTACTTTTCGTTTAACTGTTATCAGTATATCAGTTCATTTTCATTGAAACGTGTGATAATTTTTTCGAAATTCTTTCTATATTATTTATGAGATGACAAACAGATACTTCGGATCTTCACAAAACTGCTTGTTTAGCATTGTTACGTTTTATATTTTGGATTTTACTTTACGACGAAGGGGATTTAGAAGAAGTAAAAGATATGCTTGTCTGTGATGAGGAGCGAGATGCGAGAATCGTCAGCTACAAGTAGTGTTCTAGTGTTCAGTGTTGGTGCTTAGTATTATACTACAAGCATACAGTAATATGGTCGAAGTTTTATGATCATAGCCAGTTACCAGTTAGTAGCGAGAAGCGAACGATTATTGATGTAGCGTATAAAGACATAATCAGTAAATCAGTATGTTGAAGTGAACATTGTTTGTACCGATGTCTTTGCATCCTATGAACCTATAAGCGTGTAACATTATTCAGACGAATCAGTCATAGGACGTATGTGTATGTCCTACACGTAATTATTATCAAGCAAACAGAGCATCTACTGGCGTGAATATTATGTTGTTTTCATTCCCTTAGAAGTGGATAAATGTTCGCTAATCATCTGATGTCATTTGATGTTTTTAGGATCGGCTAGGAGTAGTGTCCGTATTTTATCTGTTGATCAATTGCCCTTCAGAAATTAGAAATCAGATGAAATCTGCAGCTTTGCAGTTTGAAGCGTTTTGAACTTGCCATGTCTGTGTGTGTGTGTGTGTGTGTGTGTGTGTGAGAGAGTAGTAATTATTTTTCATCTATCAGCTCTTATGTTCGGGAACAAAAGACCTTAAACATGATTACTAATAGGTCTTTTTCCTGGTATATTTTCCAGCGACCCCCAATAACGGTGTTTTCACTAAGCTGCTGTTGCTGGAAGCTGCGTTTAAGCGACTGTAGTAGCAAGCGACTATTCGCAAGAAGTTCTAACTGGTAGAACTTCTTTACCAAGAAGCTGCGACTCACGTGTGAAAATCAAGTTAACAAGAGATAGGTAGGCTAGTCTCTGATTGGACGCTGTTAAGCATAACAGAACCAACTGGCAAAATTTGTTCTTTGAGAACACGTGATTCGAAGTTCAAGAGCCATGTAGAAACTACGTTACATAGCGTTTACTGATAATCTTTTTTCAATGTGAATACACATTTGTGAATCGGGGGCCCCATTTTGAAAAATTCTACTTTTTACGCTCTTTCCAACGATACTGTAATAACTCATGTTGTCAACGAATGGTCAGTTGGTTCTGTTACGCTTACCAGCGTCCAATTTTTCAGTCGAGAGCCGACCTTCTTCCAGCAGCTAGCTGCTTGTTTGAGTACCTATTTTCTTCCTTGCTGTCAGATTTATTGCTTTTTAGTGCTATCCAGTCCCTTTCAATATCATTTCCTTTCTGTGTTTTATAAAGTTCTTTTGTTATTTCTTTTTGATGTTCTTCTCTCTTCTTCATCTCTTTCAATACCTCAAGATTTTGTTTTTTCTTTCTTCTTACATCTTTTTGAATTTAAACCGACATTTCATTACTACTGAATTGTGATCACTATCAACATCCGCTCCCGGGTATGTCTTGCAATCTAATATTTGATTTTTATATCGTCTTCTCGTCATAATATAATCTATTTGGTATCTTTTCTTTTAATATATAGATACCTACGCCTGCTGCTGTATTAATTATTCTATACTCCCTCGTCCAAAAATAATTTTCTTCTGACCATCTCAATTCACCAATTCCTATTATATCTCACTCAACCCTAATCTTCCTGCCTATGAGTATCTCTTTAACCCTTCAAACTACAGTCCTGTTCCTAAATCCTCAGTGCACTTACGTTCACACATTGAAGGGACACTGTCCCGTACATTTTCCTACAATTCACTACCAACAATCCATACACCATCCCCACCCTGGTTGTTGAACCTTCCCCCATGCAATTTTGAACTCACAGAATTCCCTAAAAAATCTACACCCCCCCCCCCCAGTTTATCGGACATATTTGCAAGAAATTCTGAACCGCTTTCCTGACCGTATCCTATGCTTCACTGATGGTTCAAAGTACAACCGACGCACGGCTTACGCCTACTCCATAGACAGTCTACTACACCCCTGATGACTTAAAAACAGCTTCCATCTACACAGCCGAACTCCATGCTATGCCTACAGTGCCTAGCCACGATCTCCTCGCTCGAACACCCATCCACCCCGACCCACTATCTGGTCCTCTCAGATTCAACTTCCATTTGGTGACTGTATTTAAAAATTCTTGGAAAAAATTACATATTTTCTAATGACAATGCAACCAATACTACATTCTTGGGACTCACATTCGATTACACTCTAACATGGCAACTATACACATACAGAATCTTCGCCAGAAATGTTCATCGCGTCTCAATTTGTTGAAAACACTCAATGGCTCAGCTTGGAGAGCTGATAATACCTCATCCGCAGGGCCCGGATTTTTAGGAAAGAAATATTTTTTTCCTAGTCCAGATTCGGACTGCTGATGTTTTCTGGACCGAATGAGCTAACTCTGATACGGCCTTTTTGTGACTATTTTCCCTTTAAAATGACATTTTCCTCTGAAATTGATGTTTGTAAGAGACTTTTTGGGACTAGTTTGGGTAGAAATCCAATTTTCGAGACTACTTCGTCAATTTTGAATTTTTTTAGAAAAAATATTTCAAATTTTCAATTATTGTTTGAAGAAAATAAAATAAAAAATCAAGTTTGCTAGAAAAAAAATTGAAAAGTCGTAACCTTATTATGTGTTGCAATAAAGAATTTTGATTCAAAATTGTTACAGTACATAATTTGGGAGGAAGAGGAATGTAGAAATTGGGTTTAGTTTTCTAAGACCTGTAATTTGATACCCATGAAGCCGTAGTTTTATAAGAACTTTTCGGGACTATTTTAATTTTTTTGATACCGTTTCACTTTTACAGGGACTTTTTAAGGGTTATTTCGGTCTTGTTAGAGACTTTTAACACGGCCTTTTTTTTTCTGAGTTTTTAGCGCCTAAAAATCCAGGCCCAGCTCACCCGTCTCTATCATAGCCACATCCACTTGATACTAGACTGCGGCTCTATAGTCTACTCGTCAGCCAACCAATCTATACTCTGAAAAAACAGACAGTTCAGAATCAGGTCCTGTCAAAATAAACACCATTGCTAGCATCTTAGCTGAATCCAATGCTATTCTCCTGGTTCAACGTCGACATTCCAACACCCCTGCCTACTATGGTAAGATTAACACTGAACAATACTACAGCAATGAAATATTGAACACAGCCTGCCACCTCTCACCAGAACAGCCTAAACTCGAGCCAATCCTCAACGTTCAACGACGTATTATCCAGGATGCTACAGATATGCTTACCTCCGGAATATAAATGGACCTCTGACCCTCTTAGAACCATTAAACCAACCTTGGAATCTTGGCGCACCTCGTACAACCATCTCGCCGGAAAGAAAAAATTCTCACCAGACAGCGCACTGGACATATTTGTCTAACTCGCCTACACCTCATCCTTCGTTTCGAACCTCCTCACAGTGATCCTTGCAACACCCAAATCACAGTCACCTACATGCTAAATAACTGCATAGACATCCCCATCGGCAAGAAATCTTTAAAGCCCCCCCTATTTTTAATTATTTTTATTATTAGCTTTACGACTCAGTGCCTCTTACGTCACTGCACACTACATTTAATATCGATAGGCGGGTGAATTCACGCCGCCAAAGGCTCAGCACTCAGATAGCCCATTTTTGGGCATAAGCCTTGCTCAGTTCCGACCATTTTCCCCTGTTTTTGGCCATAGTGAATCTGTTTGATCCGATGATTTGACCAATCTCGTCTGCCCATCGCGTCACTGGCCTCTTCGATTTGCATTTTCTTTGAGTTCAAAACGTTACCCTTTTATTCTATTTCGAGTTGGATTCTCTGGCAAAATAGCCCGCATATTCAAATTTAAGTGTCTTGATAATACTCCCCACTAATTTTGTCTTAGACTTACCAAAAATGTCCACCATTCGAACATGATCCTTCTTTTTAATTTTTAGAATGCTTCTCTAAGTACTGCGTTTTGAGTCGTTCGTATTTTTTGTGCTTGTTTTTTTAGTACAGGCCCATGTCTGGGCTCCGTATACGTTAAAACCGAGATAATTGTATTTTCGGAAATTCTTATTTTACTTTTAAATTTCATGTTACCTTTCAGTATCAGTCTTTGTGCCCAAAACGCTCTCCATACACTTGTTCTTCTGATTTTAATTTAGTTTTAGTTTTGTTGACGAACGATACCATTTGGCCCAGATACTTATACTCGGAAGCTACCTCGATCATTTTATTTTATTATTGATCTTGATCTCGCCGACGGGGATTATGTTGGTTAAAATTTTTGTTTTGGTAAAGTGAAAAATGGGGGAGGAGTTTTCCTTTACAAGATCTATAATCCCTTGGACGACAATCGAGACCAGGTAAAACTATACTGTTCCAATATCTTGACGTTGCCAATCTCACATCATTAACCTGATATTATTATTATTATTATTTTTTATTTTTTTATGTTTCTTATTATTGTATAAGTAGGTACATTACTAACTATTACAAATGATCACCATACCAATTAACACACGCGTTAACTTTTCATGTACCATAATTATTTTCCTTTCACTTTATTTATATATATATATATATATTTTATTGTATTTTTGTAAAATTGATATACCTACGTACTTCCATACCATGTCGCCTAATTAAGAACTTCATTGCGGACGTAAAAAACTTATAATATTGTTAAAATACGTCATTAAATAAACTCGTTAATGTAAAGACAATTTTAATTTTGTGTGCCTTTAGATTTTGCATAAAATCAGCGCTGAGTTCATTTACGTTGAAAGTGATACACGTGACATGCCAGGAGGAAAGGGACCCGTGCGCCAAAAAAAAATTTTGTAATAACAACAGTTTTTGACTAATCTTTGTCCGCTTTTTCGCGTGGTGTTGTCGAAAAAATTCTAAAAAATTTTCCCAAACTGATGTAAGTCTTCAAAGTTGAGTGTCTTGAAACGTGAAAACGTTATCAATTTTGTTTATGCGCTCTCCTGTAAAATTTACATTTCTGCGCACAGGTCCCTTTCCTCCAAGCATGTCACACATATTGTGGCTTGCATTGTGAGATGTTATTATGTTCCAGGTTCCACATCTCTTTCTGGTCAGATAAACTGATTGATGAAAAATCAAAAAATTTAGAGCCTCGAAGTCGTCAATTTCAGCACCAAGAAATTGATTAAAAATCAACCGGGGTCAAATCATGCGGAGATCACTTTAAAAAATGGTCTACATTTTGCGCATATAATCTTGTACATTGCACGTCCCTTTTGGTTGCTTTAATTTTTATTGATTTTTGGTTTGTAGCAATCAAGACAAAAAGAAATTTCTCTCATCACTCAACAAAAATTAATGGAAAGTAAATCGAACTAGCACAGTTGGATTTTAGTGCTGAAATAACGCATCTGAGGTACAAAATTTTTAAAATTTTTCATCAATTAAAAATATTCGATCAGAAAGAGACATGATACCAGGGACATGATAGTCATATAATAACAGCCATAACATGTAGGGGAGACCGGGGTTAGTTGTCACAATTTTTAGAAACTTTAAAATTCTGAAAAAACTATTGCACCGAAAAATTTTAATCAGGCTCAAATTGTAGCTACAACCTTTGGCTACAAAATGGCGTATAAAACATTTTTCATACGGTTGGCCTCAGCTATTCTTAAGCGCGGCTACTTTTTTTTGTAACTTTGCCATACATGATGGGGCAAACTGTCTTGTGCTAAAAACGTGCTAAAATGTGCAGAAACTATTGGACCGAAAAACTTCAAATTAGGCTCAAATTGTAGCTACAATCTTTGGCTACAAAATGACGTATAAAAAAATTCATACGGTTGGCCCCAAACATTCTGAAGCGCGGCTACTTTTTTTGTGACAACTTGCTCAATACCCGGGTAAGTTGTCATACATGATGGGGTAAGTCTTGTGCTAATAACGGGCTAAAAATGTGCTGAAATGTCTTGCGAACGTATTTTTTAACCATTTTCTAAAAATATGTAACAAAATTCGCATTAATTGATAATGTTTGTAATGGGACAACTTGTCCCTGATTGAGGGGGTAAATGAAATTTTAGGTTCTAATACACCCAAAGATAGCTGAAGAAATTCTCCTAAACACACAGTATTTGATTTTCGCCAGTACAAAATATTACACTCATGAAAGTGAACTTCTTGTTTATAAAACGTGACTTTTTGCTAAATATATCAAACCACTATAAATCGCGAGATCTATCAGATATGGTTGAAGTGTTGGTACACTAAGGAGTAGCCTGACGTCATCAGATTCAAAAAAGCACCTTTTACAAGGATGACATGGAGGCTGAGACAACTTACCCCGGTCTCTCCTACCAATTTCACTGGAACTGGACCTCAGCGTTGATTTTATACAAATTTCTTTCCAATAACAGCTTCAAAGATACACAAAAATAGTAAGTTGTAGTCATTGAAAAAAAGTTTGAGTAAAATCAACATGAGGTCAAATCGCACTGAAACTGATAAATGTGGTTCGCATTTTATGTTCTAAGTAGGTATACCATGTTTCTTTGTGGCCTGACAGATTTTTAATGATTTTTTTTATTGACAAAGATTCAAAAAAATGTTACACCTTGAAATCGTCATGTTCAGCTCGGAAAAAAAATTAAAAATCATTTGCGTTTCAAATCACGTGGAGATTAAAATGAGAAAATGCCTCTCCCAGAAACAAAAACTGAAATCAGAAACGTTTCACTATGCAACGTCTTCCAGATATTATTTTCAAGATTATCCAGGTATCCTAAACACACAAAAGAATCTCAAAAGTCATAAATGAAGCCTCAAAAATTCCAACGAGTTTTAAATAATTCTAAAGGTGTCTTACATGGTCTTATACAAGTTTTCGACTCAGTAGGGCAAATAGAAGTGTACCGGAGGAAGATTTGGAGGCGAATTTATAAAATTTTACTCAAGTTTTGATTTAACAAACAACCAAGGTCTCGGGTCGAAATTTTCCCCTACGTGCGACTTGACAAGCCTGGCAAGAACAAAAAAAGAGAATCGTGGGTTTAAAATGTTAGTTGACACTCTAAAATTTTACTTTGTCCTCGATTTTGGAGGAGAAAGATATAGTACCATATTCCTTTTTATTTACGCCATTGTTTCGAGAATTTTAAACGAGTATTAGGATTCTTAAAGAGGCATGAGGAGAGTCATAATCAAGTTTGGAGCATTCAAGAGTTTTTAGCAAGTCTAGGAGAGTCATCAAGGGCGTTCAACAAGTTTTTAACTGTCTGAGCGAATCTGAAGTTGAAATGAAATTTTGAAGAGCTATAAAACGTTTCATACGATATTTGAACAGTCAATGAGTTTTGAAGAGGATCCGTAGAAATCTTAAGCAAGCCTGGTAGAGTTTTAAACGAACTTAGACAAGTCTATAGCTGTACAAGTTTCAAAAAGTTTCGATCATGGCTGGAAGAACCACGGAGAGTCACAAACGAGTTTTGAACAGTTTTAGCGGGTTTGCAACAATCTCAAAAAAAAAAAAAAAAAAAAAACTTTAAAGAGTTTGAAAGTTTGAAATATTATTTCACGAGCATTGATGCTTGAATGATCTCAACTAGTCCTGAGAATAGCTCTCCTCCATTAGCGAGAGATATATACTTGGATAGACTTTTTATGAATACTGAAAATACTCAGTCCAAGTCTATGATTTCTCTCAGATCTACTTATTCAATAATTACTGTGAAGAGGGAAAATGATTGAGATACTCAACTGAAAGAGACTGATGAAACTCCGACTGGACGCTGTTCAACAAAAGGGAACCAACTAACATTATTTGTAAACAAAATAAGTTATTAGTATCGTCGGAAAGAGCGTAAAAAGTAAGATTTTTCAAAATTGGACCCTCGATTCAAAACTATGTACTCACGTTGAAAAAAGCTTATCAGGTTATCAGTAAACGCTATGTCATTTCTACATGGCTCCTGAACTTCGAATCAAAAGCGGATTTTGCTAGTTGGTTCCCTTTTGCTGAACAGCGTCCAACTATTCTCCTTGTAACATAGAAACATATCAGTTAGTTAGCAAATGTGAATCGAGAATGTTGTTGAATACCTACTATTTACTGGTGTTTTACATTGGTGACCTCGACGTGATTGAGACGTTTTCGGAAAAATTTCGCGTTTTGAAATATTAATATCACGGTCGTATCGGGACATCGCGTAAATATTGGTACTCTTGACGGAATTCGAATGACTGTCGAAAAATAATGCCGGTTAAAAGTTCTATGCCAACTACAATAACATTCTCGATTCACATTTACTAACTGACTGATAAGCATATCTGGGTTATTCTTCGAAAGTGTTGATCTTTCAGTCCCCAACAGGTATCTTGTCTCACAAGCTATTAATGATATAGCCTTTTTTTTTTGTTTTTTTTGTTTTTTGTTTTTTGTTTTTTGTTTTTTTTGTTGACAGATATTATGATACTCAGTTCTACTTTTTCAAGCTTTCAGAATAAAATTTGATCCACTTTTAATGGGTCAAAATCGGACTAAATATGCTCAAATGTCCGTCGGCATGGCTGTCCCTCGAACGATTTTAATTATTTTTTTAAATTTTCAAGCTCTTTAAATGGATGATGGAAACGCAAGGTAACACTGAAATCGCATCTTCACGGGTGGGAGTCAGTATGGCCAGGCTTAAAAATTGTCCCTCGTTTTTTTCCCATCGGCATGACTCTTTTTCAACCAATCACAGAACAGGCGTTTCGATATTTCTTCGTCGCAATCAATGGTCAAATTGTATATTCTTATCAGAGCAACTGGTCCGCATATCAAAATCCGTTTTTTTTTTGTGAAAAGACTCGTGCATTCGCGTATTACTGTTTAAAATTAAGAGCTAAAAAAGAGTGTCCTTCGGCATGGTCATCTTTATGCAACGCCGATAGACGTTCATCATCCAAAAATAATTACGTCTAATTAATGGGTTAGTATGCCTATATCAACTCTCCATATAATTTTTTATTTTGAAATCTGCTAATCAACGGCAGAACACTTTTTGTTCGCTATTGTCTTTCGGCATGGACTTTTCATGTGTCCTTCGGCATGGCATTCATCATTATGATTGCTATGCCAAAATACAGAATCCACTCACTGTCTGCCCAATCTTACCAATATGTTGTATAGAACGCCTCTTAACGACTCCCATAAAAAAAAGTTCAAATAACCCCTACTTTCCTCCATGAAAAAATATACCTGGAATATCAACATTTTTGAAGAATGACCCATCTACCCATTCGAGCATTTTGAACTATCCTTTTTAAAATGGCTTCTTGAATCCACGATTGCTATAAGGATCAACCCTTAAATGGCATACGTGATGAAATCAATCTCCGCTATAGAGTTGATTGCATACTTTCCATCTTGAAGGGGCAATTCAATGTCATTACTTTTTTTTTAATGCTGATAATAATTTCAAAAAATTTTTAATAAAAAATTCAAACATGGTATTTCATTATCCATACTATTTGTAACAAAATACTTTGTAGATATAATTGTCGATCTTCAATATTGAAGGCGCAAAAAATTCACCAAAAATATCAATTTTTAAATTAATTTATGACTGCTTCAATTTTAAGAATAGGCAATTCTTTTTGGGGAGATTTTTTGTATCCCTCTACATGTATACTAAAAAAGTAAAATCCGCCGCCTCCAGCACCGCTACCACCGCCGGGAGAAAAAAAACACTGCGGGTTGTCTACCTTGCCCCTTAATTGCTCATTTCTCCAGGGGTAGCCTACCCTTGGGAGGGGGTTCATGGTGGAGGAAGGAGCTTGACGGGAGGGAGGTCGTGGTAGGGGTAAAAGCCACCTCCTCCTTCCCCTCCATGGGGATAAATTCTACCCCGGGGAAGCTTCTCGGTGGAGGTGGGAGCTTCTGGAGAGGGAGGACGGCCACGGTGAGGAAGGGCGACGCGGTGGGCGAGGAGGAACATGGTTGGGTAAAGTGACTGTGATGGAGGACAGCTGTGGTGGGGATTGGCAGAGGGTAACCCACCCCAGGGGGGTGTCCTTGGTGGAGGAAAGAGCTCCTGGATGGTGTAGCGCGGTATTGTTTTCATATAATTTCCATATACATTTTTTTATGTAGGGTAAGATACACTTATGTTACTATGAAGTCCAGGGCCGTATTGACATAGATTATAGATTACAAAGAAAAAGATAAAAAAATTAGACTTTAGTTACTAATGTTAGAACTGTATGATGTACAGGGTGTAGTTTTTCACAAGAGTACCTTATCCTGATATTCATGTAAACAATATTACAAATCTGAATTTTCTCCATCACACAGGCATTAAAAGGGGCTACCCTCTTCTTGCGGGTTTATGGAAGTTACCCCCTAGTGGTGAGCCTAGGAACTGGCTGAATTTTTTTTTTTTTTAAATAGTAGTTATACTTTTCCAGCTTGGGCCTAAAAAACCAATCTAAAAAGTAAAATTAATATCCGGAAAGCAGCGTAACACCAGTGCTCTTGTATGGCGCCCAAACCAGGGCACTAGCCAAAAGACTGACTTAACGACTTCGTAATACTCATCGGGCAATGCTGAGGAGTATATTAGGAATAAAACTAACTGACAAGGTAAAAAAACGCCGCGATAAAAGAAACAACAGGTGCGAAAGATGTATAGTTTACGTTAGCAAACAGATGAAAATGAAGTATGCGGGACACATAGAGAGAGGGAACCAAAATAAGTGGTGCTACCAGGCATCGGTTTGGATACCGAGGGACCATAAGAGAAGGAAGGGCCGCCCAACGACTCGATGGGTGGACGAAATTATTTCCTCAGTCGGTCCACAATGGACCAGCATCACCTTAAACAGGACAAGATGGAAGAGGGTGACGGAAGCTCATGCCCAACGGTGGGCCGAGTAGGAGGCGACTTACCTCCCAACTCAGAGCTGTAATTAAATTAAAATTAATTAATTAATTACAAAAACTTTTCCAGCTTGCGAAATACTGCAGGCCGGCACGAGCGAAGCGAGTGACGGCGGGGCAAAGCCCCCTAGTTTCTGTAAATGAAGTAATATACTAAGGTGAGTTTCCCCACTTAGAAATATTACAGAATTTTAACATAAAAAACTAAAAGTGACGTGGGCTGTTTAAGGGTTTTAAGCGTAGACGTAACTTGGTGGTGGTGAGCGGCGGAATTTGCCACCACAAAATCTCTACTATGTTATCCATGGTCCATGTCCTATGGTATAATATAGACACAAGAGGAAAAAAATTAGAATCCTAAAGCAGACTGACTAATGAATTCCTTCTCAAAAAAAAAAAAAAATTACTGAGTAGACTTACCCAGTAATAAGCAGAAACACGAATGTAAATATACCTGCGAAAAGCTCGTGATTGTTTCCTATGAGGGGGGGGGGGGTCAATAATGATATTCATCCGTATTGCTCCTCGGGTCTAGTCAACCTCATATATTTGGTTACTACTATAAACTTTTCACCAAGTTTCGTCCACGATTTCAAGTGAAGACTGATTTATCCTTGATATGGTTGGAGTAATATACACTTTATGGTACGTATGGTGTGCCCTTTATTAGTAGTTCCAGTCAGGCAGGTTTGCAAATAAATAAATAAACAAGGAAGAATATCAAAAAAGAACAGTAGTAACTCACTCATTAGTTAGCAATAGAAAACAATAGGTACTCAAAAACTAAAACAATCAAAAAGTATTATTACTGATTACTAATTAGCAACTCTTTTTGCCCATGAATAGGTAAGTCCAAATAGAAGGCTACTGAAAATAAAAATAAGAAACGATTCCGAATATAGCAAAAAGTGGTATTCAATTCCAGGTCATGTACTCATAGTCTGATGTCAATTCAAGAAACTAGTCTGATGTCTATCTCAATTCAGAACCTAGTACCCGTTGCAAATATGCAATAGCTTCTTTCTTCTCTCTTTCTGTTCAGTTCCACACTTCGCTCGGCGTTTACTTTTTTAGCTCTTTTTTTTCTCATCTTGCCGCGCCTGAAGTTCCCAGCTCATCAAGGCCACAACTAGTACTGTTTAAAAAAAATATATATTAAAAAAATAAAAAAAAAAACACCTAAAATTCATGTACGATAATTTAATTATCTCGCTCTATAATTCACAGTACATTTCCTTATTTTTGATCAGCATGTCTGCATTACAACTTTTTCAACTCACTATCTCCACACTATCATACTACAAAGTTAAAGTTGGTATGCATCACATCAATGGAAGCAGTAGGTCGCTATCTCCACATCTTTTCGTAAGTATAGCATGACACGCGCAATAATCCACTCAGTTGGCAAACCGATAATTTTTCGTCATTCGCTCTAGAATTTCAGTTTTCCGGGAAAGAAAGACAAAAATACTTTATGTGCTTATAAATGTCATTCAAATAAACAAGTTTATCGAAAAATTCATTCGTTACTCGTTCGCTTCCTCAGTAATAACTCCCCAACGGTTATAGGTTTTTGCGTACCTTCCATTCTGATGTTTAATGGATCGGACACTTTTCATACAGCAACAATATCATATTTATGATCGACTCTCCGACAATCTAGCATCGTCATCATTGCTAGCCTACATTTACCAGCTGGTTTGCACAATGAAACCGTAATATTGAATTTTACTCGTTGCCATTGTTATGAATAAATGCACGAAAGAAAAATATAATATCAATACAGGTACAAATTAGACTTACGGTTTCTCTCACCTCACTTATTTGAAATCCGGTTATACTCCACATAGCGATAGTATTTGCATACGTGTTCCCAAAATATCAATATCAGTAAACATAAGTACATAAGAACGATCCAACTAAAGCTCAACGTCTCAGTTCTCCAGAACGCAAAAGAGTCAGATTTCTAGGAATGATATTCGACCAGAGACACTCGTGGAGACCACACGTACTAGCCCTTAAAAAAAATGCCTACTCTCACTAAATGTACTTAAGATGATAAACAGCAGCAGATTTGGACCACAGCGTTCAACATTAATAAAAGCACACAAAACCATAATTCGATCAAAAATAATCTATGGAACAGCAAGCAGTAGCCTCCTCCACGCCCTAGAACCAATTCAAAATTTTAGGGCGAAGTGATGAGTAAGATCCAAGCTACACATAAATACACTTTTCATTGGAAAAAGTAACTATATAAGTCTGAGAAATATGAAAAAATGTGAATTTTGTCCACTTTTTGCTCCGAGTCACCCTACAATAAAAAAGTACGAAAAAAGGAGGTAACCGAAAATGTTGCCTATTGTTGGAAAAATGTAGTAAAATTTCGCTAATTTTAGTGCCGAAAATGGTTCTGTTAGAGCCGAAAACGGAATTTTTACAACTGGATAAATGCAGAAAACGATGTTTCTTAATGCCAAAAATGCTGTTTCTTACGACCATATGTAACTTCCGGTATCTGGTGATAAGATTCAAAAATTAACATGATTTGTTTTATAGAATGTCAATTCTGACCCATATTATGTTGTTTCTTCAGTGTAGATATTGCTAATATAAAGGAGGCGTGGTAGGTATATATTTACTATACGCTGAGAAAAAAAATATAGAAGAGTATTACAATAATAACCGTAAGTAAAAGAAAAATTTCGACATGTTTCGAGTTTTGACCATAATTAATAAGTGAAATTAAATCAGAGTAATCAATGTTATAATTATTATTACTTGCATTACTGTACTAAAACATTGGTGTAGTTATAGTAATGAGAGTAATAATCACAGTAATGTAAAAAATAATTATAATAATGATTACTGTAAACTTTACCTCCATTCTGTTGAAACTCACATATCCAAATGTTCATTCGCTAACAGTAATCATAAAGTAAGGAGCTAAATATTGACCAGTACCTCAATACACCTTAGTATTAAAGCTTGTATGAGGGTGCTCTAGCGGCCAATGGCCAGAACATGCTCATTTTAAGGAGGAGTGAGCGAGCTATGATCAGTCAATAAATACAAAGAAAATTCTGCGTTCTGATGATAAAATTCAGTTTTCCTGTAGGTTTCACTGTTATCAATGTGAAAATAAAAAAAATGTTTAATAAAAGTTTGTTGTCAAAATGGCACTGAATTTCAAAATCAAGTATAGGGTAAACCTTCCTATAAGTATGCAGTGCCTATACAGACTGCTCAAGTATTCCCAATGAATTAGCATTCCTTTGTCTTCCCATTCCAATTTCCTGAATATTTCTTTCAGAGCAATACTAAATATCATATAGGTGATAATGGATCCCCTTGCTTGACACCTTGCTTAACCTTAGGATATTCTCCTATATTGTCGGTTATTATCCTTGCCTTTAGATTATGACACATTTTTTGAATTAATGGAACATAAGTACGCAGTGTCCAGCGGTGCCAGCAGAAAGTGTCAAAAATCAAAAAATGTGACGTACCTCGCACTAGACCTTGGTGAATTACACAGAATTACGTGGTTTTGTCAGAAATTCGTGGCTATTATAAACAATGAATGTTCGCAGTTTTGTTTTCGCAAAAAATTTGATTGTTTTTGTATTCTTGAAAAACATGTTTGAAGGAATGAATTACGCAAACTGTAAAGTATCTATATATCATTTGAATCATTATTTTCTGCAGTTTTTAAAGAATGTAGAATTCATTCGAAAGATCCGCTAATATGTGGAATGAGAACGATTCTCCTTTAATATGTGTGAATTTGCCTATAAGTACGCACAGTTGAACATCCTACAAGTACGCATCAGTTTTTCATACAAAAGTACGCGTATCTTTCAGGATACAGCATGGACGGAAAACGAAAGCTTAGGTTTGACTATGAAAAGTTAAAGACTACGAAGGAGAAGGTGGAAAAGGGTGCCAGTATCCGCGGAACAGCTGGAAAATACGGAATGAACGAATGTACATTCCGTAATCACCTGAAACATGTCGAGGTAAGTGGTTGAATTATTCTAGGATAGGTCACTCTTTTTTTACACGTTACTTAACGATACTTCCTCTGTGTTATCAAGTTCTAGGAAGCTCCTCCATCATTTATTAAGAGAAATGGCGAGCCAAAGAAGAAAAGATGCACTCAGGCATCCGAAATTTTAATAAGTACTCCAGTTCGACAATGTACAGTGGCGGCAGCATTGTAAAAGCGATTGAAGGCAATGAAGACGTCCACAACCAAGAAAAAACAGACGACAAGGAAGAAGAAACATCCAAAAACTCCAAAAAGGGTGACTAAGCCAAAGACGCAAAACAAGCTTTTTTTAAAAAAACCTTGGAGGAAGGCCTAGTCGAGCGTATCATCTGCGGGGACACTTATTTGCGATCTCCGGAGAGGGAAAGCTGAATCCAGTGCAATCTGTGTCTTAGCTGAATACAGGACGCGTGCACTGATTGGAAAGGGGTCGGCTTCTACGCATGTGACTCTTGTAGATGCACAGCATGATCAAATTTATTAACTTTTTCAGTTTTTCATACTTTTATATTAAAAATAACCCTAAAAATAATTAAATCCCGTTTTCCCTCGAATATATTAAGGTTTTTGATGATGCGTACTTATAGGAAGAGTTTTGCGTACTTATAGGAACGGGATGTCCTATAGGTACCTACTCATACTTGCTGCATACGTCGGGGTTTTACAGAATCATGATGAAGATACCGTCCAAAGTAAGCATATAAATATGTAGACACGTTTTTGAACATACAGTCTAAATTTCAGCTTCTCTGATGGCTTAGTTCAGGGGCTACAATCACTTAATCACTACGTGCGTACTTATAGGAAGGTTTACCCAACTATTTTGTACAGCGGGGGAAAGCGAACTTATTGCATATCAGAGAATTGGGTCAATGATTTATGTTTTCGAAATTTCATCTGAAGTTGCAAATTTGATGCCGTGTTCCTAAAACTGATCCCATAAATTTTCCAAATACTGACCATCTAGTTTCATTCTAGAAATGGCAAGAAACCGACATCAGTGGAATAGAGTGGAAATCGAAAGCGCCATAAGTGATGTCACGGAGAAATGATGTAGATCAGGCTAACTTATTTTCATTTTTATTACACCTCTCTTTCTTCTTCTTTTACTTTGTTTTTTTATAGCCCACTGTAAAGGAAAACTCGACCGTGGATTCAAAATTTGATGTGAACCAACCCAGCATTTCCGAAATACAGTTTGGAAAAGTGAGTCCCCCTTAACAAAAAGAAGTATTTTGACTACTCAAGTATTAAGTACATATGTATATATGTGACCTGAAATCATCAAATGTGCCTCTCGTGTGAAAACAGGTTTTCGAGATAAACGAGTGTAAAGATGGGATGGTGGTAGTGGTGCGCACAGATGTTTATCTGTGGTGGTGCATTTAGTATGTTGCTATAACAACCGCGTTTCGAATTCTTGTTCTCTGTCATTCCTATAGGCCCGTTTCACACAACGCCGTGTAAACGGATTTTTTAAATTTTTGACATAATTTTTAAATGTAATTTGTTCCATACAACATTTTTTCTCTAAGAATTGTCTGAAAAATGATTTTTTGACACCAGGGCACATTTCATGGTTCCAGGTCACATTATGTTAGGGCTACAATGTTTAAAACGACACGTTGTTTTAAAACGTTTAAAACACACACGTTTTAAAACAACGAAAAAACCAAATCATATTTTAAACAAGAAAAACTAAACGTTTTTTAAGCGTTTTAAACATGTTTTTTTATTGTTAATTTTAAACAAAAAAAAACAAGTTTTTTAGAAAGTTTTTTAGAAGAAATTTTATTACCTGGAAGCTACGTTTTGAACATTCATAAAGTCTGGTTCAGTTAAAAAACAATTTTTTCACGACGCTGATAACGCGTTCTTTAACTCGTCTTCCCCTTCCAATTCAAAATACCCATTATATCGATGTGTATTGCGGGTAGCCAGTTATGTTTCTTAACTGAACCAGGCTTTAGCTGCTGGAAGAGGGTCGGCTTTGGGCTGAAAAATTAGAGACTAGTTGGACGCTGTTAAGCGTAAGGGAACTAACCAGCAAAATCTGTTTTTTGAGAACATATGATTCGAAGTTCAAGAGCCATGACATAGCGTTTATTAATACGCTTTTTTTTTCAACGTGAATACACATATTTGAATCAGGGGCCCAATTTTGAAAAATTCTACTTTTTACGCTCTTTCCAACAATACTAATAACTCATTTTGTTCACTGTTGGTTGGTTCCTTTACGCTTAATAGCGTCCAAGTGTAGTTAATGTTCAAAAATATGTCCAAAAATGCGAAAATTCAGAAAATTTGATAAAATATGCTCCAGATATGCTTCTAAAATACCAAATATGCAACTATATTGAAATATACAAGAATACGAAATGGCTCATTTCACTTAGAATTTTATGTTTTGCAAAGATATCTTCAAAATGTTTGATTTGATTCACAGATGGGTAAAAGGTAGGGGGACAGTGGACAAACTAGGAGAAATTTTACTGCATTCGTTATAAAATTAGCTTTTCGCTTACTTCCTCCTGGTATTGATAAAACAAAACCAAATCTGAAATGTTGGAGCTTTGAGACACAGTATCAACGTCTGTTATCTGAATAAACGTACCCAATGGCGTATCCCGGATAAAATTGAGGGGGGAGGGGGGTCCAAACTGAAAAAAAAAATAATATGGGCGATAGGGCAGAGTGGTAGAAGGGGGAAGAGGGCGCAAGTAGATTATACAAAATTGAAGTTGCCAGGAGGGTTGTCAAGACCCCCTGGACCCCTCTCCCTTAAATACGCCACTGACCGTACCTATAAGTAACTGTAAGTCTGTAATCCATAATAATCAATAATGTTGAAATTATGAATTTAAAAAATTTAAAATTCATGGAATTGTTGGTTTTAACCGTTTTAAACATGTTTTTTTAGTTTTAAACGCGTTTAAAACATTGGTATTTGCAAATATTCAAATTATGTTTTAAAACAAAAAAAAACTGTTTGTTTTGTTTTCTTCCAAATCCCAGCATTATGTTATTCTCATTTCAGCCGACCCGGAAGACATTACTTAGCAAATTCACATATTCTTCAGATTCAGACTCTGGCACCAATGGTAACAGTTTATCAAATCAGCATCGACGACAACTCTCACAGCTGAAGACGAAGACACGTTGAGTGCCCCTTCTGTCGCGTTTCTTTTGCCGACAACTTTAAGAAGGGGAACAGTGGATACTGTGTACCATTTGTTACCACTGGACACATGAAGAAGATGCTGGGGCGTCTGAGGAACGCCCCTAGTACATAATATGTACATACTGCCTTAACAAATGTAAAAAATTAATTAATTAATATTTTTTCGACATAATAATCACTTTATTTGCGCATTTCTGCATTAAATTACAGGTGGTCAACATATGGGCCATCTTTTTTAAAACTGTGAATCAAAGATGTCTCCGTAGGATTCATTTTGATGGGGTTAATCAACTCCAAACGTGGATTATATTAACGCGTTCGGTGGGTAAAGGACAATACTATCTGATACTATACAAGTATATAGAGTTTTGAATTTCCATTTTTTTGACGCCAAACTGCAGCGAAAAAGGCTTAACTGGTCAGTATTTGGGCTTCTCATCTTGAATGTATTTTTTCATATATTTTCCTGTGTATGCGTATAAGGTCTACGGCCTCTCTTTATCCCTTCCCAGCTCCTGGCCAGACTGAAGACGCTAAATACTCTACTTCCATTCGCTCATTTTCATATGAAAAATTTTGTAAGTGTTACGAAAGTTCTTAAAATACCGATCAAAAAATCCTATGATGATAAAAAAAAAATGTATCTACGTGAATGGTTATACTTATAGTCACTATGGACATTCCACTAAACTCAAACCGCAAACCACACTGACTGTGTTCAACAACCCGCTCCAGGGATAACTACAGGTGAGAGAGATTTCCGAATAGGTATACTATATATCTACATGCTCATTTATTACAACATTGATAGGCTACGAAGCTACAGTGGAAAAAGTCGTCACCATGACATAGCAATAATTGAGAAATCCGCCGTATAAATCAACAAAATTGTCGGTTTCCAGTTAAAACTGCTTGAAATGTCGCCGAAAAATAATTTATCCGGGCCAACCGGTAACTAGATCTACTTCCCGTTTGATTACTTAATTTCACATAGTATGGACGGCTGTACTCTAAGAAACATGCACGGCACGGTGGCATAATAAAAACATGAATGATGTCTTGCATAACTTTGGAAACGAAAACTGCGCACAACAAAACCTGATACAAAATTTTTCAGCAGCTAAGCATCAAAGGGCTATTATATTGGAAAAATTGTCGCGTGAATGCACAACGTCAAATCGAATCTACCTAGTCACGTTTGAAGCTAAATGAACACTCCGGGCCAGGGACGAAAATAAAGGGGGCACGGGAGGCAACCTGCTCCCCAAGCCTCCGCCGGAGTTGGAAAATTTTCAGTAAATAGATCAAAAGTTGAGAAAATCGAACAAGTCAAAAGTTTTTTGTTTTTGTTTGCTAATACCAACAAATTTCGATACTTGGTAATTTTGACCTGAGTCAGTCGGATCTAAATCAAAAGCTAGGAAAATCAAACAGGTCAAAAGGTTTTTTTTGTTTAATACAAACATATTTTGACTTGAGTCAGTTAGATCAAAATCAAAAGTGGGAAAAATCAAACAGATCAAAAAGTTTTAATACAAACAAATTTTGATAGTTGAGTCAGTTGAAAATTCAACAATTGTTGCCCTTCCAGAAAAAACTCTTCGCTACATCCCTATTCCGTGCCACCTTATACTGAAGGTTTGGAATAAGAATGAAATTTAGATGATTCAACATTCGAAGACCGCGCGGTCGAAGTGACTACTTACACCGAAACTACCTAATTACATATTCAACATTTCAAATATGAAATTAGTTTTCGGGGCTTTATGCTCATAAGCGCAAATACCCGACCTGGAATGGAGGACGGACTGACAAATAATAAAATAATGCTAAATATTGTTTCGTTCTTATAATTTTTCATTTTTTTGGGAGACTAAGCTTCAGACACTTGATCATTAGTGCCAATATTTGTGCTGATTTTAGAATACATATTACCCGATACACCAGATGAGATGCAAGGCAAGTATAAACAAAAACTCAGACAAGTCTGTACTGGTACTGGTCAATACCACCGATCAACGAACGCGTAGTTGGTATGATTACACTACACACGCTTCCACAGTTTTCAATCACAATGCCGAAAAACTTTCACTCACGATGTATTCTACACAGATAGAGATATTCAATCTCGGCGACCTCTTTTCACGAACAATCAATTCAAAATACAACTTATCTATTTAAAGTTTCGAAACGCAAATTCTGGACAAAGCAATACATAAACATTAAGTCATGTTATCGAAGTACAAAACTGTACCATGCGGTTGAAAAATCAGTTCAGTACACTGTTGCAGTTCATGTAACAGGCAACCACAATCTGCAAGCGATTGGCAATTTATATCTCAATATATTCACAGTGAATTTCAGGGGCACGATGTTCCGGACTGGACGAAATCACACGTTATAAAGTGAAAATATAGAAATAATTACCCGAATCAGTCATTAGCTCTCAGTTCTGGACTACAAGCGGATGCAAATTCGATTGCACTTCTCTTGAATGCTTCGAACATGATCGGGAAATTGACGAAATTACAGAAGGTGTTGACAAAGTTGTACACGGTGAATTTCACGTAATTATAAGCTTCGGAAATAACCGACATGTTCGAACTTTTGTAACATAAACAACTCGTAAAAAGTGTTCGGTACGTTTAAGCTGCACGCGATAACAAGTGCAAGAACCACGGATCGATAACAACGACTGAACCTGTGAACTGTGAAGTGTGAACGTTGTTCATTCAGGAACACGATATTAAAACAGCGCGGTTCCCTCGTTCAGGAATTAATGCAAATGTGCAACGTTCGGCAAACGACCATGAACAGCTGATCTGAGCATTGTGCGCATTTCATTGCGCAGGGAGAAAGAGGAATTGACAGTATTCGAGTACAGAGAGCACAAGCAGAGCTAGCAGACATTAAAATTACGTTAAACGCGACATGAAAAAAATGAAAATTAGGTAAAAATGCGTTTTGATCATCCAGTTGTCCTACACTGCCTGTACAGAGGATGAATGTAAACAGAATTAAGAACGTATAGAAAAAAGGACCTAAAACTATGTGAAAGTTAGGTCTTTTTCTTAGGACATCGCGAAAATCGATTCTTCATGTCACACTGAACCCTTTCCTTGTATTCATATTTCTTACACTTCGTTACAACTACTACTTACAAGATTCAACAGCAAAATAGCTGACATCGCATCTGGCCTTAATCTGGCAGTTGTTTTTTATAAGTTTATCAATGTTTTTCTTCTACAGGAACAGAGAACAGGGTCGGCTACTAGTTTTATTATTATTTTTTTAATTATTAAATCCGAAGCAGTTAAGCAAAACAGAACCAAGCGACATTTGTTGACAAAATGAGTTTCTAGTATCCTTGGAAAGAGCATAACAAGTAGAATTTTTCAAAATTGGGCCCCGACACAAAAATGTATACCTACATTGAAAATAGCTTATCAGTAAACGCAAGAAAAAATGCCATATACCTAGTTTCTATATGGCTCTTGAACTTTGAATCAGGTGTTCTCAAAAACAAATTTTGTCGCTTGGTTCTGTTTTGCTTAACAACGTTCATATATAACATTACATCCTTATTCTTATGATTTGATTTTTGATGAACAATTTTGCTTTCTAGCTTATCGGTGGTCACCACTCACCAGGTCATCACAATTTATTATGTAGTGTGTAACTTAATTTAAATTCAATAACAAAACAGTGTAGGTACCTTATTCATTTACAGCTTCTCTTCATTCTTTATTATTTGAGGAGGTATCTGTCAAAAGGGCCCCTATCGAGTAGGGAGAACTATATGATTAGGTATAGATATTCAATGGAATTGGCGCCGATAAATGATTACAAACGTACCTATTGTATTAACATCGATTCTATGCTGAGATGTGTACAATTTTATCATTCAGTCGATGAAACAATAAAGCATACATTACATTATATTGTGGAGAGAAAAGCAAGTAACTCCGTCCACAATAATACGCCTCAGAAATTACCTACGCATTTTGGTTGCCTTATCAGCATGCAGAGACATCTTTACCACAACATTAGAGCTTCAATCATGAGAATTTACAATAACTCATCATACGGTGAGTTAGGAATTGTGTATTTTGTTTCATAAGTTAGATATATAAATGTATGGAAACAAGCAAAGGGGAAGAGTAACGCATAAAATTTACCGATAATATCATGGGAAAATAGCTACTGATAAACCCCAACATGTCCCACCAGGCTAATCTTCCCATCACTCTAAAAAGGGCCCCTCTGTCATTATCCTTCTTTCTTGTTAAGTCGTCCGCCTTCGTTTCTGAGAATGAACTCAACAATTAATCAGTCATTTCTATCAATTCAATCGCAGTAATACATTTTTTATAATATCTAACATTTTTCAATTAAATCAGTCTGAAAGGAGTATTGTAGTTCGAAAACTGTGAAGTTGTTTTCCTCAAAATCATAATTGCTGACAGGGACCCTTTTGACAAATAACGCCTCATTTCACTAACATACTTGGTGGTTTTAAAGTGTTTTTTGTTATTTAGAAACAATTTTCGATATACATATTTCTTCTATTTTATGTTTGGTTCTGTCTTATTTAAAAGCTGAATAGTTTAAGAAAGTACGTTCTGCCGGAGTACATATCAGAAATTTCTTTTTTACAATTTATACACGCGCCGGTGTCTATTATTTTCTATTTTATGAAGTATCCTCCAAAGTTTACGTAGCCAGTTAGAAATTGGGTTCAGTTGAAATTAGGTTTTAGGGTCTCTTCAATTTTAAGTAAGTCTGAAGGTTCTTTTCTTCCCATTTCTTCTAAGTCGTATTCCTCCTGCCAGAGGTTGTTGTATTTGATTTTTATTTTTTTAATGTTTTCTTTCTTTTGTTTTTCACAGTTACACGATAATTTACAGGTTTTGATTTCACTGCTTTTCCATATTTGCCAGTTAATGGGTTGAGTATTCCTGCAATTACATTTGTTGCTGTACCTACATGAGACAGTTCTGTAGGCGGATATAACACCTAATAGTATTTTCCTTTCCTTCCTTCTATTTTTTTTTTATTTTTTTTATTTATTTATTTATTAACTTTAGGATAATACTCGTAGATTATGCTACCGTATTCAACTACGGACCTGAAAAGGGCAGAATATATTTTTCTTTCTGTGTAGGTACTTCAAACCAAAAATGTCATTACCTACATAAAGCCGTAATTTTACAGTAATATTTTCTAATTTTCTCAAATACATAATAATATACATTATATCTATTTAATAGGTATGGCTATTAAAGGTAAGGTTTTCATCTAAAATGATTCCAAGATATTTCATTTCTTTATTGAGAGATCTCTTGACTGTCCAATTTAAGTTCTTTTGTTACATATTTTTTTATGTTTTCTCTTTTATGTTTATTGTTTATTAGGATACTGTTTGTTTCCGGGGGGTTAATTTTTATTCCAAGTTCACATAGGGTGTTATTTATTATTGTGATAATGCTGTTTTTTTTTTTTTTTTTTTTTTTTTAAATCTTTAATATATTTAATCCCTTTTATTCGTAGGAGGTCGTCTGCGTAGCTTTCGAGTTCCATGTCTGTATTGTCAATGTCACATGCTTTACGTACCTTGACTATTGTCGTATTAAAAAGTACTGACGACAGTGCCGACCCCTGTGGGACACCCGCTTTTAGTATTCGTCGGTGTCACTCACAACATCATTCAATAGTAACGATAGTTTAATTCTGTAAAAACTATCGATACTCAGAGACGTACCGAAGAGTTTTCTGGGGGGGGGGGAGTCCCAACTGATTCAACTCAAATCAATGCAAAAAAAAACTTTTGACTTTTTGGATTTTCCCTCCTCTATCGAAATTTTCCAACTCCACCTGACTAAAATCGTAAATTTTCCCCACTACTGAGTAAAAAACTTCCTCCAGGGGGAAGCTTCCCCCCCCCCTATCGGCACGTCTCTGTCGATACTAGAACACTATACATCCGAGTATACTAAACCGCCACTTTCAACCTGACTTTTTCCGTTGACTAGCGAACGCGCCGCAGGCAGCCTCAATCATCGCCCCGCGACGTATTCGCTAGTCAACGGAAAAAGTCAAGTTAAAAATGGCGGTTTAGTTACTTGGATTGTATCGTGCTATAGTCCATACTATCGATAGTAGGTACTATCGATAATGCCTACTACCCAACACTAATGGAATAAAATGTAAAGATATATGCAAATGGATTGAATGATCAAAATTGATATCTCCTATCCTCAACATAGGGAGCAAAGATAGGTCTCGTCTTATTAAGGCGGCTCAAGGGGGGTATAGGTATAACGGACAGCCATTTTGATTTCAAGAAAAGTAAACAAACGCGTGTTCATAATGAGAAATTATCAAAACGCGTTTGTTTATTTTTCTTGCAATCAAAATGGCTGTCCATTATATCTCTCCCTAGAGCCGCCTTAGTCTTATGAGGATTCCACCACCATCAGTTAGTTTGTTTCGATAGCTGTTTTAGTTTGTAGTCAATGTTACAGAAAAATGATTTCCATAAGTATTTAACCTGAAATAAATCGAACTTCTTCGAAGTTCAAAATATTGAATCATCGCCTCATCGCCTGTATGTTCCTTATAGGAGCGATTAATTTTTGATCACTCAAACTAGACAGGTTCTCAGCTCCGCCGTTGAGTGTCAGTCACTTCAATTCCGCGTCACAATAACAGAGAAAAACGAGAAACTAAAGATCTTAACCAAATGGATACTTTAGTTATACCGCTATTGGTTATCTGATTGCATGCTGGGATTTTCAACTGCTGCAGGGTTGAAAAAACTTCTTTCCTAAAAATATATTTCTTTTCTTTTGTTTTAACACAATGTTTTTACTTTAAAAAAAATAATACATAAATAAATAATAATAATAAATAACAAAGTATTTTAAACAAAAGGAGTCAATGTTTTAAATCAGATTAAGATAATAAATCATAAAGTCAAAAAACAAAGAATAAAAAGCAGACTACTTTTGATGCTTGCACCCAGGTAGCACCTTTGCTTGTTTGGTATTCTTGGTTTGATTTTTTTGTTGCAATTATCTTAATCTTTAATAACATTGTGGTTGTCGGTTATTGGCTATCAATTGTGGTCTACAAAATCAGTTCTCATTTAATTATTTGGTTATTGGTATTGGTTGGGTTATCGCTTAATGATTGTCTCAAATTTAATTATTTATTTTAAACTTCCCAAACAGTAGGTATGATGCAAAATTGCAAAACCCCAGATACAAGCTCAATATCAAAATACTTGGACATTTTGAGACAATGTTTGTTAAAAATCAAGAACATGACTTTGATCTTACATTCTTGATTCTTGTCTGTACTTTGTGCTCGTAGGTACTAGGTAGAAAAATGACCTAAGAATATCAAACGTGAAAAATTCAACAAAAATAAAAATTGTAATTTGGTATAAGATGTCTTCAATCAACGCGTATTCGAAAATTTAGCAAAATTGAGGGAAAGTTGAAGTAACCCTAAAAATGTGATCGAAGAGTTCGGAGCAAGATTTTGAAAAAATCTCAAAATTTAGAAAAATTGTTAAATTTTAACTTGATATTATCAGAAGAGAGATTAATTATTTCGTCATAACCATTCTCATATGGGCCTAAGGGGCTGGGTGGAGAGTGTTTAAATATGGTGGTAAGAAACAGTATTTTAACTGACCGAAGACAATTCAAGAAATGCAAATGAACATAGAAACCGCCATTTAGAGTCAGTGCTTGCTTGGACAACAATTGTACAACAGAGTGTTGAATTTAGAATCGAACGAAACATTATAATCTGATGGAATCCACTCTTATTAGTTCTCTTTAAAGACATTCATACCTAACTGGGGTTATCGGAGGAGGGGTCTTTATTTTACCTTAGAACAGCCTTATCATTGATTCTGCATCCGTTGGGTACAAAAGGAAACTATATTATATTGCGCTGAACAAATCATAAGCGCGCTCGATTCCAAATATAAGCAATTCAAGGCGATAAATTGTACGTAAGAACATGTTAAATGCATGTTAGACTGTTAGAAAAAACACAAGGCTTGAATTTCCAGAGTTAAGAGTTAACAATCTTAGCTTTCTTTTAATCCCCCCCCCCCCGTAAATAGAATTCGAATACACTGCGGCATCTACTGCGATCTCCAATTCTGTTAAAAACAATAAAATTCCATTGAAATGAATGTTTTTTTTGACGTTCTCCTACATTAATTACCAGCTTCTAGGACTTGGGAAAAATTCAGACGTATTGAAAATGTCTTCCGCACCATGTTGTAAATATAATTAGATGAAATGAAATTACCAAAAATAAGGTATGTCATTTCCAAAGTTAACAGTTTCCACTTTTTGAATATTCCTTTCTTCCTTTTAAACTGGTTCAAAACGAACTGCCCTCAATTTCTGTTACGAAGGGTAGAATCCATTAGTATCAATTTTTTTTCTACCACAGCCGACAAATCATAACCAGACTTTCCCGCTAAAATAGATCCATTTCTAAATCTCATCTTCAAAATACTATTACAAAATTGGGGCTCATCAAGTTTAAAACGCTACGCTTCATGTATATATGATCACTGATGAATTTATCGATATAAGATTAAAGAAGAGGAGAGGTTTCCTTAGGAACTTTCATTAATAGGCAAAATCTATATCCGGCTGACAAACTTATAGGGGGCAAACCTTTTTTTTTTAATCACTACTTCTAGTCGGGGTTCTATTTTATTTATTTTTATTGCTGAGCAAACTGATTTTTTCTTAATGGGCAACGTTTAAGTTTCTCTTCACCTTTGAAAACTTAAAAAATTGCTTCGGTATGTACCTAACAATGATAAGGTTAATTGCCGTGAGGAATTCTAAAGCAACTACGAAAATTTTATTTAAGAAGGTCTAAATGGGATCTGCGAGCGTAGGGTTCAATTTTACAACTCTGCTTGGTGTGACATGTGGTAGCATGATCGAACTCGTAGTGTCCAAATAGTTCATCAGTTCCAAGATACCATTTTTCTTTTTCAGTGCAATATTCATAAACTGGTCAAGTTATGGTGAAGTATAATACGTTCATCATAGAAAACCTAATTGCCTATCTTAAGCTTCGGTTATAGTAGCAATAATAAAACAGAATATTATTTGAATACAGAAGTAGGTTTTCTAGCTACGTTCTCATGTTATAATCGGAAGATAGTATGACTGAGCGGAATACATGTTTTCTACAGAACAAGAATTAAGTAGGCACGACGACACGACACTTTTGATCAAATTGATCTGCATGAATGGTATACCTATACTACATTTGTATTCACGATCGGGACATTTCCTTTCTGCACACTAATTTACTCTTGACATGAATTTATTATATTGCTGAATTTTTATGCGGACTCAGGTAGTCGAAATTGAGTGCGTAATGTAGAATTTTGAAGTTCAACGTCCTGTGGAATACAGTCGATACAAAAGTCGGAACTTTTGTCGACATTCAAAGTAAGTCATTTTCCCACACGACAAATTTGTCGAATTTGACACGCAAAGTCGATTATAAAGTCTAGTTCAAGGCCGTACCGACGGGGGGGGGAGGTCGTCGACCAAAAAAACACGTAAAAACAATGGGTTGAGACGAAGAGATGGGCAAATCTGTGACTGAGCCCCCCTCCAACCAAGAAAAAAATTTGTCTTAATCGCGACCTCTCCCCCCCCTTACTTAAATCTTGGGTACGGCCCTGGTCTAGTTGAAATTGATATCATTGTTGACGTCGACTTTTTTGTCGTCCTTCGCTAGTCAAAAACTGATGAAAAGGTCAACATCGATGTTCATACAGACTTTGATCTCGTTATTGATGCATCGAATTTTCCTATTCATGATTCGATTTGATGCTAATAAGTTTTTCGATTACTTTTATTGAATACCGTTGACCGGGGCTACTTTACACTCACCGGGTAACTTTACACAACACCTAATTTGTTGTGTTAAGCGAGGAAATTCGAAATCTAGCAAAGGTGGTAACACCGATTATACTTAGTCTCATTCTGTTCCTGGAGGTTTACTTGTTCAGGCGAGGTATTTCCAAGACGATAAAAGTTGAATGGGACGAGGTAAAGAGACTGTGAAGATAAGGGTACCAATCAGTGTTCCAAAAGACGTGTGTTTACGTTTGAAAACACGTTATCACCTACTGCAATACCGCTCCACATTTGCGTTATCAATATAGTGGAGTCCACAATAAATTATAGTTCTAATTTCGAGTTTCTCTCCACAGAACTTATTCTGCGATGGTGGCTTTACAAAAACGATAAAAGTGTTTTCCAGTTTCCTCAAGTCGAGGATATTGATGTTGTTCCTTCTAATCAAATGCGGGCTGTATTACAGGAACCTTTGATGGTTGGGTGCGGTCGTTTTGCTTTTCAGTTGTAATTAATAATGCAAAATATATACTTCTCCACCATTTTTCATATATTTTATATGTATTTTGTATGCATGTGTAATGTATCCCCCAAGCGGTACAACTTTACCCACTGACTTTGAGGCCCCTCAACTCTCGACTCCCGAGTTTTCGTTCGGTATTTCATTAATGAATGAGTGCCTTACACCTTCTCCTTTCCAGTGATACCAATATTGATGACTTCTAAGAACTCTTGTCTATTTACCACAATAAAAATTTAAAAAATGAAAAAACGTGTAAAGTAGCCCCGGTTGACGGTATCGACAAACTGTAATTCTTCTAGAAGAAATATGATATCGCCTATCCAACTGTTTTTTTGTACAATATTCGATATCGATTACCTACTGCATTGTCGATTCAAACTTCGATAGCGACAAATGTATTGACATGTTGATCCCACTCGTAATAACTATATTTGTAATTAATTTGAAATTATAGATAAATTTAGGCGATTGCGACATTAAATAATGATGTTTCAGCATTCAGCAACAGCATAAGAAAAATATAACAGAAATTACGAAATGAAAATGTCAAATGTATGTCGAGCTCAGTGTCAATATTGGCATTTATTTTCACGGGGTATTATATGAACATTTTGACCAACATTTTTCCTTGAGATAATTCGTCATCGTCACAGAAGTACCTACATATTTTTTTTTTTTTTTTTTTTCAAATATGAAGTAGGTAGTTTTCAAATTTATTCAGACATTTACGTCACGATACCTACTTGAAACTTATAAGAGCTGCTGGGGAGTTTTGCATGCTCCGATCATTACCCATAAATACAAATAGATAATCATGAAATTAACTTTAATGGACTGGATGCACCCAGCTCATCAGCACCACCAACAGTAGTACAATCTGTAATCTATAGTATAATACGAGATAAATACCTTGTACTGTCTTCATCCGCACTCAAGATTTGCTCCATGATTTCTGGATTGCAGGCCGACATAATCGCGAATGAGTTCTTTTCCAACAGCATTCTCGCACTGCAATAGGTTTTCGTTATCGATCCGAAAATCCAAAACACGATCTCGGATATCCATGTTTTTAAAAAGGCTAACCCGATACTATTATTACTCATTTGAATATTTTATATCACGTCGAGACAAACCCACTAACTGCAACGCGAATGCACGAACGAAGCCGAATTTTTGAAGTTTTCCTATGTCAAAACAAAAGTAACAGAGGCGTATTAATAATTCATCAATCTTAATGAATAATAATTTGTCAAGTGAACTTCGCAAATGGTATAGTAATACATGTGTTTGTAGCTTACAGTTCAAAAGTTTTACTACCTTCGTTACACTCAGCCATAGCGGAACTAAAAATGCCCTAAATGAGGGTTATGAACTTATTATGTAGGAAAGTATACGTTGGTATGTCTGACTTCTATATCTCAATACGCAAGCACATGTGTTATCTAGTCAAATCAAAAGTATAAGGACGTGGATGGGGAGGGGATCCTGGTGGTCTGGAACCTCAGCAAAATATAGATTTTTTCAGAAGCTATATGTGGGGCAAATTGAGAGAGAGGTGTAAAGGGCCAGATAGGACAAAGAAAACTTACTGTTAAACTGCCCTTATAAAACAGAACTATCTATGTCCTTGCAGAACTTAGCAGAACTAGCTGAGATTAGGTATACGCCAGAGGTGCCAAACGAACGGAAATGAACATCGTTCATTCGCGTTTCTCCGTTCACGCAATTTATATGAACGACCCATATATTCTTTCAAAATTGCCATATTTTAAACGAATGCTTGAACCGAGGGGGGGGGGATAAATGTGTATTTGATGTTACTGCAATGTTCGTGTAACACAAATGTGAAAGCCTCCAGTCGCATCACAATTTAAACTGATCGTCAGCGAACGCGTTCATTTCCATTCGTTTTATGTTCAACAAACGGGGAAATGAACGAACTGGAAAACAAACGCGAACAAGCTGATTTGTTTGTTTGGCACCTCTAGAGTGCGCCAGGTGCAAAAGCTGCGGATGCGTTCAATTTAGTTTACAAAAAATGAGTGCTGTAGGAGCGAGAGAAGGTGGGTTGCAATATTTATTTACATTAGAGTGTACTCTTAAACATCTGCTAGCAATAGCAAGACATTGCTTGCAGTCAATCTTTGATACAAAATTCAATACAAAAGTTGAGTTACTATATGCCAGTATCCACTTTTGGATGAAATTTCACATCAAAGTTGATGCATGATTTGATCCAAAAGTCAATGTTAACATGGTGACTCGACTTCTACATCAAATTTGATCACAAGTGGGTCCACATTTGTTTTGAGGGCTAATTCAATTTGACTTACCTAGTATAGCAAAAATTCAATCTTTCTCATCCAGTTACAAAAGTGCTTATAACAAAGCTCTTGTATCCGTTGCAAATTCACACGACTCATGAGACATTTCTGCTCGTATATACTCAGAAAACTCGGTTAAAGCTGATAATTGAGGATGTACTTACCTCCAGTTATATTGTCAGTGCGATGAATTACTGGGCATCCACAACAGCGCGGCAGAAAACTGATCAGCCTGCAACTGTCCTACTCTTCTTCCCATCTTCCAACATCAACGCAATAAACAATGTCTACCATCTGTCATAAAATGAAAGTTTTATTATTTTTACCAATGTTCTTTCACTTTATTTACCACAATGGCCGTGTGGATAACATACTTACCGACTTGTACTTATTCTATTGCAGTATTACAACAAGCAGCAGGATTTAAGTATGGTCAATCACAGAATCAATTTGGATAAACTCTGGATGCCTAATGAGTGCCCCAGCACTTTCAACAAAAATAAAATATTAAATTAGAAGCAGTGGGTTACTTATTAGGTATACTTGACATATATATTCTTCATATCTGCCCTCAAGATTTACTCCATGATTTCTGGAATAAACATATTATGTTCTCAATACACAGCACATTCCGATAACGAAAACGACAGTTCCCAGCTGTCCACTGTAACAGCATAACATGAGACGATGAAGACAATTGGGATATAAATGGACGCTGTTCAGCAAAAGGGAATCAAAACTTCAAAACTAGCAAAATCCGCTTTTTGAGAACACACGTGATGCGAAGTTCAAGAGCCATATGTAGAAACTATATGGCATTGCGTTTACTGATAAGCTTTTTTCAACGTGAGCACACATTTTTGAATCAGGGGCCCAATTTTGAAAAATTCTACGTTTTACGATTTTTCCAATGATAACTCATTTTGTTTACAAATGTTAGTTGGTTCCCTTTTGTTGAATAGCGTCCAAATTAGATTTGCAAATGTTGGCATGATTGCGTCTTATCAAAGGTATGAATGGGTGATCATGGAGATTTTTCTATTTAAAAGTACACATACGATCATCCTTTCATTTTCCCCCGCTAACACCCGCACAGGTAATTTTGCAGCGCACATTCTGGTGCAAGTTTATATCCCAATAAGAGTACCAGCAATGGGAGCGAAGCCATTCAAAATAAAAATTTTTTTTCAGCATTTCACTATAAGAAGACATATATATTATTATTTTGCGGAAGCTATGATTTTCTAGATATAAAGACAACCACTGGCCATATGAGGACATGAAAAGGCAGTATGTTACCCAATCACCTATATGTTTCTGCCAAGTTGAATAAATCTGTGAGCGGCTTAACCTTGCTTAGAGAGTGATGGTATGATGGTAATCAGTATCAGTGTTACAGCAGTACTTAAATAGAATACTTACTTGTCCCAAGTGGAATTAGAAGCCACGGTACTATTATCACATAATATCCATTTACACAATCAACCAGCACTCCGTTTCTCTTGAAAGACAGCTTTATTCTTCTTCCCATATGTTACGCATGACACGATATCTTCAAATAATTTACAAAATAAATAATCTCAAATAGGTACAGCATGATTTTTATTAAAAATGATTCAAATACTGGAAACCACAAAACTGAATGTGTTTGAAAAGAAATTAAGAAAAAATTACACACTATATTAAACCATGAAACACGTCGAGACATCGAACGTTAGATTAAAATGAAATAGTGACTTAATTTCATGAGAATAACTAAAATTTGATTGCTTTCACCACATGATTTATTCAGTTCCAGTATTTTGTGATTATATCCAGCTGATGAATCAAAAGTAATAAATTCAATTCAATGAGGATCTTACAGTGGACAAAATTATCTATCAGAAATGATATTATGGTTTACATACCTTTGAATTCGTATTTCTTCATTCAACTGAAGTTTAAAGAGGCATTCTAGCATATTCAGAATTTCAGAATTCTAATTTTCGAATCTGTTGATAACTGATTTTTAGAATGAATAGGACACTGATGAGCAAAAATGGAACCAAGCGACAAAATCTGTTTTTTGAGAACACATGATTCGAAGTTCAAGAGCCATATAGAAACTATATAACATAGCGTTTACTGATAAGCTCTTCTCAACGTGGGTACACATTTTTGTATCGAGGGGTCCAATTTTGATACTACTTTTACGTTCTTTCCAAGGATATTAATAACTCCTTGTGTCAACAAATATCGCTCAGTTCGGTTTTGCTTAATAACAGCTTAACAGCGTCTACCGTCTAATCAATAATAAAACACAGTTCATACGTTCATAGATCTTATAGGTGACGTCTTCCAGTTTGGCTTTGGTTCAAGTCTCTGCCATTCTGCGCCAGAGCGCAGCATCGTTTGAAGATTTGCAGTTGCATAACATTTTTCTCTATCTGGCATTTGGGCATGTCCAGAAAAATCCCTTTTCAAGAGAAAGTAGACATTCTCTTGATTCAAATTTCGCGAATAACTCGAAACAGACGAAAATATACCAATATTGATTCGTTTTAACGCTTAAGTTACACATTTGTTGTTTGAGAACGAGGTTATTCTTCATTAGATGGCTGTCGTCCCGAATAAGTTGCCTACAGATTTTTCGTAGGCAGCGCTTGTACTTTTATTCAAAGCTAACTTTGTAATCTTCTGTAAAAATGAAACGTCTCACAATCTGTTCATGTGTTACTATGACGTGTAACAGCATTTCAGGGAGCACATAACGCAACCAAAAGAAAGAATTTTCAGTTGAACTGAGGACCATTAAAAGCTGCCATACCAATCATATTACCATGACTGCATTGGGTCTATCGCATCCTCCATAATACGATATCCGCTACTTAACACTCCCCCTTCCCCTAAAAAATGCACGTCTGAGGGTAATTAGGATACGTAAATTCGAACAGCCGGACCCTTTCTTTACCATACATTTACACAGGCTTTATGGAAGAAAATTTTACTATTTTCAAATAGGATGCGGATGCCTCCCGAACACGTTTCTTTACATCTCTCTTTACCCATCTGTGGATTCCCCCTCACCCTCCTCCATCGAAATTGATACTGCACTTGGATATATGGGTTCGTGTTTTTTAGTATCAAAATGAACTTATCACATATTTTTCACGCACAAACTTCTGTATTGGTTTGGCTTGTATTTCAAATTGTGATACCAGCGAGAAGAGAGGGCGAGGTTTAGAAATTTTTATGAAGTGCAATATGGATATTGTTTCACAGATTTTCAAGGTCGCTGAACTTCAGTGGGGCAATACGGACATCATTACGAGGTTTTCACAGTCGCTGAGCTTACTTCCAACGTCAGTTCCCAACAGGTTCTGCAAAGTAAAAACCTTTTCGCAGTAAACGAATAGCACAGCTTGTTTTCACTTCTGGCAATTTACATTAAAAAATAGAATTTCAGGGGGATCTGGCCTGCGGGAAGTCTCCAGCTGCTCTCTCCTTCATCAGACCTGAACGGGTCACGCATTACCAATAATCTACACATCATTACACCTATGACTGAAGCAAACTTCTCAGTTTTCTACACAAGAATCAAATTTCACAAGAAAATCATGTATTTAAAAGAAAAAAAAAAAGAAAGAAAGAAAAATAAAAAATAATTGTTATACAATTAGTACACTATTTGTACGTATAACATTAACAATAACTTGAAATACAATTTAATACATTCCTGTACACTGAGAAAAAAATTCTTTGACGTTATCTATGAAAATGTTCGCGTTTATTGGTAAACGAGAATCGATTATCTAAATTTAGAAAAGGTATTCGAATAATAAATGCAATTAGAAATTCGAATAAATTCGTTCGCGATGATAACGAGAAAAAAATGAGAAATTTATCAATAACGTCACTAATATTACGAGATCAGGCACAAAAAAATTACAAAAAAAAAACGCCTCAAAACGATAAGGAGAGCTAATATTAATGACTTTGCATATAATTATACTTTAAATTACAAAAAAATAAAAGTCGATTCATTTTGTTTGCACTAACGCTAAGATGTGAAAGAATTTTTGTTCCTTATTATCGGTATATCAAAATAGCACCAACATACACATTCGCGGAGCGAACATTTTCTTGAAAACAATTATTTCATACATCGTTATTCGTTATTAAAATACAACACGACACTGCATGGACAAATTTCTGATAACGCTAACGCTAGAATGTTTTTTTTTTTACAGCATTCTATTTTTCCTCGAATTTTGATAAGAAAGATCAACTTTTAGATACAAGGTAGAATACACAAATACAAACATTTATGTAACATAGATACACATACAAAATTCTAGGTCTTAATAACACAGCAATTGCGGAGTAAAAATCGACTTAAAACGTTTGAGTAGTATCGGCGTGTGGACATCGCAGCCAACAGTGGTATAAACGAAACAAAAGTGTCCAAGTTTCATAATTTAAATGACTGTCTCAACAACCTTTCAACAGTCATTTCGTTGATCGAGAATAAGCCAAACGAGGGTATAATTAACACGAGACGTATTACGAATTGACATGGCAACTGTTGAATCAGTCTATATTTCTCATGATGTTATTATCACCTAATCAGTGACAAATAACATTAAGTAAACAATATAGCAAATGAACTGGCTCACAAATAATTAGCACGAAGCGTTGGAACCGGGGTAATTCATTACTCTCCGGGGGTTACGCAAGTCATTTCCCATTTACATACATACATGACACAACTAAATGGATTGAAATTTCGGAATTCATATTATGCGATAAAGATTAGACATTAATACAGCTTAGTATAGTCCCGAATATTCTACAACGCAACGATTCACTTAAATTTTTCGGATAACTTATTCACAATTGATGATTTAAAATCGTATAAAACAGGCATCGCTGGAAAAATGAAAGTGAATTTAAGGTTTGTTTTCAAACTGAACAGTACAGTCTTATGTGGCAATTCTCGCTAATGATACCTCCACAAATTCAAGTTTCACGAGTTTCAAGTATTTCTTTTCTAAGTGCATTGCACTCACCCACACGTAGGTATTCGGAGTGAACTTCAAGAAATGATAACTCTAATTCTACCTACAATTTTTCAGAACCGAGTATTAGCACGTTACTGATCTATAATGTGACCGAGCATAATATTTTTACAATTTTTTCAAAACCCAGTATTATTTAGCACGTTACTATATGATCTCATGTGACCGAGCATAACAATATTTTACAGCAAGGCAATCAAAACTATCGATAACATGTAGTTATATTCTGTGTATACCGTCCTTAATTACCCAAGGGCAGTAAATGATATTCGAGGCTTGAATACGCGTTTCACAGACAGCACAATCAGCAGTCTGATTACATCCGTTGCGTGGTCCATCAGTGTTCAATAAATTGTTTATTGTTCGAGGCTCATTAAAAATTTTCCAACATCCCCGGTACAAGTCGTGGTCGTGTTTCATACTTTGAACCACGGACAGAAAAGGTGTTTTTTTATCATTCGAATATCACTACTGAACTTGTGCAGTAGCTAAATTAACCACGAAAAAGGATTATAAGTTCTTGTTCATTTTAACGACTGATTTGTAACATCGCATTTCGTAAGTCAACATGATACAGGGTGACCCAGTAGAAGTAAGACTTCAAAATACAGAACTTAAAAATATTTAAAAAAATTTTAATACTCTATTTTGGAGGTTACCAATAATTTTCAGAAGCCTCCGTAAATTAGTAAAGAATTGTTTAGCATTACTGTTAGGCCACACAGTTTAAAATCGATTTAGAAAGCAGGGGTTCGAAAGTAAGTGCAAATAGCCGTCCTGGGGGGGGGGGCTAACGAAGGGTCGACACGTATCAAAATAATGCTTAAAGTTCATTCATTCGTATAACTTTTCAATTTTTTGGAATGGGGAAGGAGCTTTTAGAGGATGTGTGGGGGTAAGCCGTGTCTGTGAGTTCGGGTCATGATTCGTATTGGGACTCGGAATCAAAGTGGCTGACATCTAGCGGATGTTTTGTGAACCCTCATTGGGTGATCAATGGAGGAGAAGTAAATAGGTCGCGCGGGTCGGGCCGGCAACTGATAACGTACCTCTCATTTTTTTACTTCACCGCACTTTTATTGATTTTGTTACCTCACATAATAAATTTTTAATCGCAAGTTCGAATACGTAGCCTCCCCGCAGTTCAAATTTGAAGCACATCCGTTATTTCTTTATTTTATCATAATTTTTTTGAAAAACCCCTATTTCTCATTTACTGCAATGTTATTTCCCTCCATGATCACTCAACCTTCTATTCTGAGATGCACATTAGCGCTCTTACATTCCGTTCCACATCCCAATGAGCAGTGGATTTTCAATTTTTTCCAACGGAAGTAAAATTAAAAATTTTTGAGTCAGTTAATGGATACTTTTTCTATTTTCTCTTCTTCCAAAAATTAAGATTTAAATTCTTTCCTTTTCTTTCAGAAATTAAGATATGAATTCTTTTCTTTCAGATATTTAAATGTGAATTCTTCTCTTTCAAATATGAAGGTTTGAAGAACTCGGCGACCTTTCCAATCGAAAATGTTACAAAATAAGTAGTAATTCAACGCCCCCTAATTTTTTCATTTTATTTTATATTTCTCAGGTGCCCAGTTTCCTTTTTGCCCTCTTCTTCCAGTTTCACTATATAGGCATGACGATACACCTTCCCTTTGGCTGGTCGGCATCAGATTGTTTCATAGTAAATTTGAACGAGGGCCCGTGCCGGTCTTACAAATTTGATTTGGTTATGGTTCAGCTCCCAACCACCTCTTAGACAAATATAATGATCCTAAACGACCTCGCAGTACTATTGCTATTACTGAGTAAGGCATACGAAAGAAGCTCGCGGACCTTCAAAGAGCATGGAATTTCCACGTGATACACCGCTGAAGATCTCCCTACAGTGGGAAGGGAATGCGATCCAGGAGTGCCACCACATCCCAGTTTTCTCCTACGCTGATAAAACTATAATTTAATTTCTCTGAAAATTAACAGAATATTTACAATGATTTAATATCGAACCATGGCAAAGCAAAACAATGCGTCAGGTGCTGGAGAAAAACGAACCTACAGCTGGAAGGAAATACGAGCTATACAACCTAGCTATCATGGTAAACGTGAGGCCTTAGACCCCGCGCACACTAACGCGGCTAGCACGTCTAAAGCTCCTCCCAAGGCAGGCTCGAAATCAAAAGCCCTACCCGCGCTTTCATTGCCGTCTTTTAAGGAAGTCAACGACTCAAAGGAAGGTTGAGACTGCGGGCGAGCATTTATGAGCTGAAGCGATATTTTCACGGGATGTTTCAGTACGCAAACTGCAACCGCTCGAAGAACTCAAAGACGCACCACTGATGCGATACTCGAAAGGGCAGTTCCCGGGGCTGGGGGTGCGGTGTCTCAGAGGCCACTTTGGCAAGCGTGCATCGCCATACGTCCCACCACACCACCATTGTTATTACTAGTAGTCTTACACTCTATGGAGCCTAATTACAAATCTGAATGTACTTCAGCGGGAGTTTTTTCAAACATTATGGGCACTGCAAAATCATAGAGGTAGTCTACCGAAACACTCTGACAACCAAAGAGCCAAAAGAATCTAATGAGTAGCACTGGATTGATTACGTCATGCGGTCGTGCCCAGTCAGGTCCAATCGTACATACACAGATGCGCAGACAAGACCTTCTCGAGACGACGGGAAGGAGAAAACTAAATTCTGCCCGCTTAAAATGTAACTAACCAACTGAAGATTCGAATCTGCTGCCCATTAACGAGAAATTCTGAAATCTTAGAGCACTAAAATAAAACACACAGCGTCACAAAATGTGTTGTAGGAGAGTTCTACAATGAACGGAAAATAGAAGCCAACAGGAAAAAAACAGTCCGAAAAACAATGAACAAAGATTAAAAGAGAAATTAAGATTGGGAGCACCCACAGCTTGAATCAAAAACGAAAGAACAATTCAAAGTTCACGAATAAGAACAAAAAAGTGCCTAAAAACAAAGAGAAATAATGGTAAGCACTTCAGAGCTTGCCAACGGTCGATCTAAATCTGTTAACTGAGGTAAACTAAACTGAATTTGCTACAGGAACTTTCCAAAGGAGTGGGCGAAATCTGGTGGCTTTTATATGAACCGCACGTTATCATCAATAATGAACAAATAACAACAACAGTGAAGCAGGATACTTCATCAAATGTATAACCCCGTCACATAACAAATAATTGGTATGCATGCGTAGAAAAAGAAAACAGTACGTCTATCAGCAACTTATTGCCAACTGACACCCCCTCTCAATCGAAATTTCTTTCCCCACTAAACTTACTTATTGAGGATGAAAAGAAAAAGATCTTCTCCAAAAATACTTATGCCACTTGAAAACATTAACGCCCTTCATATAAAAACGTATTTTGCCCCCCTCCTCCCCAAGTACAAATCGCCATCACTGATTCAAATTAGACACATTTGAATAGTTGAGATTTTTGTTCAAGTTCTCAGGCTAAGTACATTAGGCGGGGATGACACTTCCGGCAATGGAAGTATGCAATGAGGGATGGAGGCTTTTTGGTTGATCTAAGATTCACTCACGATACAAAATTTCTTTAGATACACACACTAACCGAGCCAAGACAGGAACGTAACGAAGCGAATCACATTGAGGGGGAGCAGATGAATTTCCCAACTGAAGGTTTCCAAAGTTCGCGAGCGAATTTAAAGTTAAAAGTTTGATATTTTTTCTAACGATTTCTGTCGGGAAGATAAGCGAAAATCGGTCTTCCAAATTTTCCCAACTCCACAGGTAATTTTCCAACTTTTCTCAACTGTGTGACTTGAGTGGGGAAGGCTTCCACTCCCGTCGCTTACATCTTCCGGTCAAGAAAAAACGCAGAAACGGCTCGGCTATCATTAAAGCCGGATGGATATTTAGATTCCGCAACAAAGTGGGCGGCATCTAGTGGATGTTTTTATAACCAACGAAAGAGTGATGAATGATGACAGAACGATACGACGACGTAAATTTGGACCTAGCAGCGCGGTGTTGCGCTAGCATCGAGTCTTCCCCATCTACCGCTCAACGTTAGGATAGCGCTGAACGTCTCCATGCATTCAAATGGGAAAATCGTGATTTTCGTTTCGTTCCAATTTCATCAAAAATTCATTTATGATACCAATCCTAGTAAAAATAGATAGCCCAGTAATGTTTAAATAATATTTAGGACAAGTTTTTGCGAAAAAATTTATTGCAATTAGTGCAGTCACTCGAAGGTTGAAGTTTTTACATCATGTTCTATCAGCTTTAGAATATTCATCCTAACGTTGATAAGAGCGACGTATGTGTGTGCGTTAGTTATGGTGTGTACACGGATGTTGTTAAAAACTTCTACCAGATGTCAGCCACTACACGCTGCTAGGTCCGAATATTCTTTACCAATGTTGTAGGTTGTAGTTCGGTTTCTAATCCGGTGTAGTTCTGTGTTCCACTTGTCATTACACTTTACTTCTGATTCTTACTTTTATTTTGCAACTTAATACTTCCTTGATCACTCTTTCATTTTCTTATCAGTAAGACGACAGCAGCGCGTCACGAGGCCTGCGGAATCCGAATAGCAGCCAGTTCTAATCAGAGCCAAGACAATGTACATTTACTACACGATAACCTTACTACAGCAGCGTGGATCTACGAGACAATCTATGGTCCTCACCATTCCTGCTGTTCCACAGAGTTCAAGGGCAAATCCTGAACGAAAGGTTCGCCATGCCAAAAATATCGGAATACAGAGTTTCAGTTTCGCAAATACGCTAGATCCGCCTTCTGGCTGGCTAATCCAACAAGCCAAAAATGTTATCAACATGCGAAATGGGCCGACTTCGCCTCCAGATCAGCCGAGCCATCCGCGTAACCACTAAGACGTCTCACTTTTGTACTCGCCATAATACAGCCTACGTCTGTAGATCGTGAGGAGTCATGGACAGCTGCTCCCTGTTCCTAGTTTGGCAGTTTCAAACGTCCGTTTATCCTTCTCACAACCAAAGAAAACCTCACAACAAACAGGAAAATACTGCTTAATGGTCCATCATGATCTTCGGCCACTAATAACCATTTCCGTCAAAAGAGTCCGGCCACTTCCACACACCGACATACTTAATTCGAACACAGGTTCCGTGGATGGAACGTGTGCACTCGTAACACAATAAAATCTATCCAGCACTACACGGTAAGTCGTAAAAACTGAAAAACAAGAAGAAAAAAGAGTAACACGTAAACGGGTCGACAGGAGAGGAGAAAAAACGATGACTACAGACGACGAAGGTTGAACCGGCAACGAACGTATCGATTCTTCGCTTTTCTGGAGCTATAAGCACCGAGATAAGCTTTCTCGTTGGTTGCTCGAGATGTGTTCTCCCGGCCACGAGGAAGTCAAGGCCAGTAAAAGGACTGGACACCGAAAGCAAATACACCAATTACCATCGAAATGGGAACTATTAATGCACTTTCAACGTCTTTATGGCACGATAAACGTGAACACTTACGACGGACGGAGGGAATGCCACTGACCGCCAACGCCGGTAGCACGGAGAAGTCAATCTGGTACGTTCGTTCCGGAGAGTGTTCGTCTGACGGGGCGAACAAAACGGATAAAAAAATGTTCAACAAGTGAAAGCGTAAGTACACCATTTTGCCAGCACCCCTCAGTCTGCAATTTCAAGTAATTCTGAAGAAGATTTAAAAAAAAAAAAGGATTAGGTACATAATCAATAATCATATCGTTTCCCGGAACAACATTGAGATTTATCTATACACTATATAGGGAACGACGAAACAGAGAGGGATTGCTATCACAGTAAAGCGTTTATTCATTTTACATGTTCTTGGTGGAGATGACGGCCGAACACACGGAGGAGGCAGAGGACAGCACCGAAGATGAGGAGAGCGGCGACGATAACGGCGAAGACTGATACTCCTCGGTAATCTGATCCGGAGCCGACCATCTTCTCTTCTTCTTGCTCGACAGTCCGTCGTACTTATCACTGGTATCGTTATTGTTATTGTTGCTGTCGTTCTTCTCCAATTTCTTCGCCTCGTCCCGCCGATTCATTATGTTTATACTAAAATTACAACTGTTAATAATATTACTACTATCGGTACTACTAGCGGTGTTACCGTTACAGTGACCACCGTTGCTGCAATGCAGTTCGTCGCTATCGTTAGAATTAATTCTGAGATCATTCTTTTTGTAGGCGTACACCTTCGCGTCGACGTTACTCGTGAGGTGCTGCTGGAGATGGCCGTTCTGCAATTGCAGAGCTGACTGCGGCGGCTGCTGATGTTGCTGCGGCTGTAGTTGCTGATGCTGCTGATGTTGCTGCAGTGGTTGGCACGACTTCCGCACATCGTTGTCGGCTTTTTGCGAACTCGACTTTCGAGCGGCCACGCTGTGGCTCAGCCTCGGCGACAGTGACACGCACACGTCGCCCACCTGCAGCTGACGACAACGCAGACCGTACTTGAGTAGCGTTTTGCCCGGCGAACACGATGACCAGCCGTGCTCGAACACGAAATACGGATGCTCCAACGCGGTTTCAAAATCAACCTGAAACAAAGATACATCGAAATTAAGAACCTTCTCCGGAACTGCATTTCAGCGATCGGCTGAGGTGTGCCCATAGGGTATACGCTACATATATACGCTAGAGAGACGAAAGGACTTGTGAGGAAGTCCAGGGGAGCACTGCATATAATCTCAAAATATCGTTATTCTGGACTACGTGTGGGAGCCACGAGCCGTTTTCCACTGGGAAGGGTAAGATACTTCCAGGAGGTCAGAATCCTTTTCTCTAAGTTTTGTAGTTAAATTATGCATTTTTTCTCTTAAACCCAGGATGGCATTTGCCCCATTGGCCAACTGGCGATGTTAAGCTACTAGCATGTCTTACACAATTGAATGCGTCCACTGATAAAGGGCCTAAGTACGAAAATGACGTTTAGAGAAACAAGCGTTTGAAAGTTTCAGCTTATATCTAGTAATCTAATAATGCATATTTGGGTAATAATTAATATTATATTATGAAGTTTCAAGTCCCATTATGCCATCCAGCTGAGGTCAAATGTAGGCGGAGATATGGATTGAGAAGTGTGACGTAAAGTTAGGCTCTTTTTCCTTGGATTACTTTTTCTACTTCTTTTTCGATAGAAAACGAACAATGAAAAAGAATAAAATACACATACATGTTCTGAAGTCAATATTGTTAATTAAATAATAACATTGAAAAGAAGACAAAACCTGAACTATAATCACCGATATCACAGAGCTCACGCTATTATTTTTTAGAGCAGTTATGTGTGATTGATTCCCTGTTGCGGTCGTTTGGCGCTAGATAGCGCTGTAATGTGAGGTCTTCTATAGTGTTCTTGACCTGCCGAATCGAACTAGATCATTTATTGGAAAGAGCCAAAGTAAGCCAAATCGTGCGCATAGCGCCAGATTTCACAACTCCAAGGCATACAGCTAAAGCAGTGCCTGAAAAAATAGGTACAAAAGTAAAGGGATGGAACACGTTATGAGTTATTTGCTCATTGCGAAAGGGTTTTCAAAAAATACACACTACATATTATTCTATATATTTTTTTCTTTTAGTTTCTTAATAAATTTTGGTTATACTTGATTTTTTTTTTCAATTCATTTTGTTCAGCTTTGGTCGCTATTGGACTCAGTGAAGTTTAAACTGTTATGGTCAGATTCGGCTAGTTTGGTTCTACTTGAAAGAACTTATTCAGTTTGAATCAGATTTAATCATTTTTGTCATTTCCGATCACGTTGGGTCCATGGGTTCAGTTTGTGTCAAGCTACTTTTGACGAATTTCGGTCGATTTTATTGCTTTTTTCGTCGCCATTACATTGTATGATTTTATGGGGGTGGGGAGGATGAGGAGGAGGAGGAGGGTTGGAGATTTGATCAAACTTGATCATTCAAGGTCGTATTTGATCATATTTAGTCGGATTCAGGTAGCTTTTATCATAGCGAATGTGCGGGGATGTCTTTATTTTTGATTTAGGTTGGTTTCAGTCCCGTTAGATTAATTTTGGTGAATCTTGATTGTTCTTGGTTAAATTCGGTCAGATTATGTTTTTTTCGATCTTATATAGTGGTCATAATTATTCAGATAATTTACGGTCAATTTTCGCCGAATTCCGCCATTTTAATCATGTTTCTTCAGGTTGGTTTTGGCAGGGCTGTCGAGAGAAAATCTGGGCAGGAGAGAAACACAAGGTAAAATTTTTCTTAGGGCCCTCGCGGAAATCACAGTTTTGCGTTCGATGATCCAACAAAATATCAAACAATCTAAAGAAAAGACCAGATGATGACAGCTCCAAGCCACCAAAGAAGTCCGGGAATCCTTCCTTTCTCCATCCTTTCGTCAGGTCTGGGTTTTAGTCACCTAAGTTTTGGTCATTTTGTGCAAAGTCAGGTGACGTTTGTTCTATCAATTTTATCTGCATGACTGGTTCCACCTCTTGTTGATTTTGGCAGCCTGTATAGCTGGTTCACCTCATCCTCATTCTTTCTACTCAATTTCATCAATTCTAATTACTTCTCATCTTCTTTTGTTAATTTTGGCAGATTTCGATAATGTTTCGTTTTATAGCTGTTTTTAAATCAAATTTTATATTATCGATAGCGTCTTCTTCATATGATTTCTCTAAGAAAGAAAATTGAAAAAGTGAGAATATATAATGGTTGAAAGAAAGGGGACACAATTTCTAAAGGTAGACATGATTTAGGGGGTAAAAGACCTGTAGTATCGGGGGAATATTCATCCTTCCCCCAAGCTGATAATTTACTACTCCCTAGCAGTAAGGCAAAGGCATTTTTCTACTTCTTATTGGAATTTTTTTTTGCTTATTTTTACTCTTTAACGTGAAATTTTTCAAGTTTGCTTCAAATTGCCTCCACCTAGATAAACAGTTAAACTACAGGCCAAGAAGATAGTTGGAATTCTTTGAGCGAGACATGTCACTTCTTCTAGATTTTCCCCATAAAATCTGTGTTAATGTATGACGGCGTTACGGTAAATCTGAATCCCTCCTTTCTCCATTGGAAAGGGATCTATGGAAAAATTGTAAAATGCCGTTTTTACATAGAATTCAATGAAATACTATTTGGGTTATCCACTTTCCAAGTATTGGTAATAGTTTTCGAGATATTTAAGAAAAACTGATTTTTTTCGCAAGCTCAGCCTCCTGGAGGGATGCTCCACTGGGATCACAGAACACTTTTGACACGTTAATTAGAGAAGGAGGGCGAAAAAATTGGTGAAAAATCTCTGCTGAAAATCATGTCCAGCTACCATCTTTTCCCTATCTGATTTTCCTTGTTACTATACCTTCTTTAAGATTTGCTCTCTTCGATACAGATACGACAATAGGTACTGATCCTAGAGAAGCAGAATGAAGTAATACCGTTGACGGCTCTCATCCGACGATCCTCAATTATCCATTCTTGAGGATTTGCTCACCTCAATACCAATACGACTGCTGATGCCAAAAAAGCAGAAGGAGGCAATACTGCTAGCTCACATCTGGCAATCCTCAGTCGTCCATTCTCGAGAATTCGTTCACTTTGATATCAATACAACGACTGCCGCCAGAGAAACAAAATGAGGTAATGCCGTTGTCAGCTTTCATCTGACGATCTTCAATCATCCGTTCTCGAGTATTCGCTCACCTTGTTACAGATATGACCGCTGATACCAAGGAAGCACAACGCAATGTCATTACTAGCTCCAGTTCTCATTCAGCAATATTCAATCGTCCATTCACGAGGATTCGCTTACCTTAATACCGATACGATTACTCATGCCAGGGAAGCAGAGTGAGGCAATATTACTACCGACTCTCATCCAACAATCCTCAATAGTGAATTCTCAAGGATTCGCTCACCTAGATACCGATACGATTACTGATACCAGAGAACAGAATGAGGTAACGCCGTTGCCAGCTCTCATCTCGCGATCCTCAATCGTCCACTCTCGAGGATTCGCTTACCTCTCAATACCGATACAACTACTACAACCAGGGAAGCAGAACGAAGGTAATGGCGTGATCGGCTCTCATCGGACGACCCTCAATCGTCCGTTCGTTCTCTAAATCAACGGACCGACTGGTCCACCGAGACATGCAGACCACAGAAATGGCCGATGGATCAGACTGGTGGTACGTGTACATAAATCACTGAGACACTGAGAGGAACCCGGAGCACGACTCGACTCGCCGAACACAGACGTACAGAAAGGGTTAGATGTATGTTCACCTTAAGGCTGTTCGTACAATGCAAGACGATGCTATTTATAAAGCATGCATACATAAGATACATACATACCCACACTTGCACACACCAGTCCCGGGGAATGATGGGTAGGCGCGGGGAAAAGTAAAAAACGTGAAAAGACTGCGAGAGGCGGGTGTGCCGGTCACGTAACTAGTATACAGCTACTGGTATTACTACCGTAGTAATGAAACAGCGTACGGCCGGGTACGAGAGAGCGGTACCGCCAAGAGGAAGAGAAAGAGTCGCAGGCGGGTGTCACGGCGACAAGAGTGAACCATGAGGGACGGCAGGAGGTAAACGGCGATACTCTCTCGGTTATAATCTTTACAAACGAGCTCTTCGGGCAATCCGATCTGTACAGCCGTACACGCTGCCAACGTTGTTGCCGCTGCTGCTGTCGCCGCCGCCTCAACCCGTAGTTGCATACCAAAATCTGACGAAGAAACCAGTTTTTACGATACGCCGGCTAAATGGAGTTACCGGTAACCTTTTAGTACCAACCCGGAGACCGATTCATCACAAGCGCGAAAGTATGCGCGACCAACTAATTAACCACCTACTAAAATCCGGGATAACACTAGGCTGGTTCCGCCCGAAACGCTCGGCACGATACCGCGAGCGACACAACGCCACACCACGCGTACCCATGACGCGTATCACGGCGAACGCGAAAAACGCCGTTCGCACCATGACCAGCACTCAGAACTCGGCTGCTTCTTGACGCGATTTCGATTCAGGAGAGAGACAGAAAGACAGAGCAAACATGAAACGGTCTGCAGGAGTGTTAACATCGAATCGATACGCCAAATAGTAAAATACTACCCACGATAACGACGTTCTTGCGGGACACGAACCATTAGGTACGTTCGTCTAGGAAACGCGCCCAATAACCTTCAGCCACGGTGGGACGAAGAAGTCCCAATTTTCTTTCTTCTTTTCACTCTCTCTCAGTCTCTCTCTCTCTCTCTCTCACACACACACACGCTGCCACAAACAGTCGCACTCCATGTGGCGCCGCTTCATCTGTCACTTCTGATTAGCTAATCAGGAAAAGTACAGCATGGGCACCAAGAAGTTCCAGCGATCCCAAATATTTCGCACCGGCGTGTGAGAAGGAAATATCGCCGGCAGCTGCCAATCGGTTGTCACTGGTTCGACCCAACATCTATAGCAACCCACTACCAGCTAGTGCACATAACAGGTTAAGCGGCAGATGAATCAGGATGATTGGACATTCCTTCACCCGTTAGAAAGAACGAGTAGAAGTGACAAAGCGCTGTCCAACTACAATGGACAAAACCGGATTTCTACCAGAAGACAAACGACGAAAAGACCGCAGCTACGCCAGATGTAAAAGCAGATGACCAACTTTGTTACGTTTCATTAGCGCTCGCCAATGGTTTCTTATCTTCTGCGGTGAAGATACTTAGCTAAAGTGGATGACTGGTGCAGTTCGTCACTTGATATTAATTCGTTTCAACGCAGTCTTTCGTTTGAACGCGAATGTTTTCCTTCAACCATTTCCACAGTAAAAACTCTTATAATTGGTCGATATATGAAAACCTACCCTCCTCCTCCGCTCCGAGGAAAAAATGCCAGGCTAGTTTGCCTAACTAAAAAATCCAAAAAATTGCAAGGGCAAACCAACTACCTTCTCCTCCACTACTGATAAGGCATGTCTATAAATTACTGACAAGACCTATTGATGACTGCCTTCTCCTTCCCTACTGATAAGACATACAGGCAGACATGAAACATGTATTGCTGATACAACGTAAAGAAAAAAACCCGAACGACTACAGGGGAAGATCAACAACCTACCTTCGCCTTCATTATGGATGAGACAAAAAGACAGACATGAGACTAGGCTATCTATTGCTAATGAGACATAACAACATAGTGATAAATAATATAAGATCGACATGAGACTTAAAAGACGCCCTATACGTATAAATATTATGATAGCTACGTTCTCCTTCCCAACTGATAAGACATAAAGATGGACATAAGATAGACATGAGACTTAGGACACACCAGTACAAATATTACTGACAGTTACCTTGGGATATACCCGCAGAAATATTGCTGATAGCTACCGTCTCCTTTCTTATCGATAAAACATGAAGATAGCCTGAAATTCTCCTTCTCTACTGATAAGACATAAAAACAGGCATGAAACCTGTCTATGTACTGCTGATAAGACATTAAGAAGTAACTCAAAAGACTGCAGAAGAAGATCCGCTACCTACCTTCACCTTCATTGCGGATAAGACAAAAAGACAGGCATGAGATGCGTTGAACTACAGCTGATCAAGACACAGAGACAAACACACGAGATGTAAGACATATGAGCACAAATATTATTAACAGCTACTTCAGAACATACCAGTAAAAATATTACTGATAGCAAATAGCTTCTCCTCCCCTATTAATAAGACATAAGACAGATATGAGACCTGAGACACTGATATTTCATGAATATTACTGATCGCCGATCTCTACATGGAGACGAAGACAGACAAAGACGCACCCGACAGATTGCCTAGGCGGTAAATAAAACAGGGGTAAATCAGTTACCTTGGAATTTGAAACTGTAGTCTTTTGTCTTCTTACAGAGCATTCCAATCTAACGTTACAGGTTTACCCGCAACCCGCTCCTAACCCATTATCGTGGAATTCGAGACTATAATTTTCTGTTTTCCTATAAATTCCTAACCAAATGTATCCTGGCAGTGACTTCCCAACTGCGTGATGCCGTCAACTTATCCAGGCTTCTCAACTAGGTATGACATCATTGATCAGTTTTGTAATTGTAATTGCGTAGCAAATGATGTTATTTTACGGAATGTAAACATACAAATCTGGTTCAGTGGTTCCGTGGCGCGTGGCACCGAGAAGGACGTGGACACAAGCATAGCGAGTGTCGGTTCATGGGGGTTGGACTGAAACAGCCAGTGGGTGAAGCTCCCTAATGCCACTAAAGCTCTGGATAGGAGAGTATAATCATTCGCCATTTTGAATCCAACCGCACCCATCGATGCCGAATTGACTACGCGTACCGCTTCGCGTAGTCGGATTTGGTATCTACGGGCATGGTTGAAGTCGAAATGGCGGACGATCGTACTTACACGAAGTATACTGAGCTCTAAAGCCACTAATAACACACTAGAGCAACACATACTACACAGACACCCCAATTGGGCCATTCTTTCTTCTTTCTGAAATGGTAGTCGATGTGCAGGCTTTCAAAATCTCTGACTCCATTCGTGTGGGATTAGTTTTTAGTTTCAACCTGTTAGGATGCTACACTGCAAAGGGCTGAACTCCCTTCTGGGTAATATTTTCGAATGCACGTGTTCGTGTTCTTATCCGATCGAGTGGCCACTTGGTAGGGTATCATTTCATTAGAACTAATTTAAGGATTCGCGTTATTGAATTTCGGAGAGGAAGGGATCCAACCAAGAGTAAATAAGGACTAACTAGGTAAATAATGTTCTGCACATCTTCAACTTCATAACGGGTATAATGGGCCGCCATTTTGATTCCCAACTAGCCCGAACATCCTTAATCACCCGTTCGCAACCGGGTGTTTGGACTAACTTGAGAATCAAAGTGGTGGTGCAGTATACTGTGTGAAAACTATAGCACCCTACTTCATAATGAGTTCTTACACTTCTTCGTAGTTAGACTCCCGCAGAAGATTAAGTGAAAATTGATAGTTCCCCAAAATTAGCTAACCGTAAAAACCTAGAAAACTCGAAAACCAATCCTATGCAAAACGATTCCACAAGCACACTTCTAGAATAGACAAGACAACAGCCTGGACGCGTAGACAAACCATTTTTTCAGAGGGAGGAGGAGGAAAGCTGAGTCTAGGAAAGCAAAATGAAAATCTTCATCTTCTAATTTCTGTAAACAAACGAAAAAAAAAAACTCTTCAGTTCGATTTCCGCGTTCAAATTTGGAAAATAAAATCTTCTAGGAGAACCACTAGCCAACTCAAGTAGGCAATATCACCCTTCAAAACGCTACAAGCTTGCTACAGTATTTTCTGCCAGTTTGGTCACAGGCAAACTTTGCTGATGGCTGAGCCTCTTTCTAGAAGGTCGACTTAGCCCCACTCTTCCCTTAAAAAGTAGAAAATCGATAATTATGGGAGCTAAAATTACTTGGCTTTTAGAAACAGAGTCTGCGCTAATGAGTTTGATAAAATCGACCATGTTCGATGGAAAAAAGTACCATTTCCGAATTGAAGTTGAATGGCCTTTATATCGATTATTCTTGTCAATGCGAGTTCAGCGCCCATTTCAGAGATCGAAAATCTGAAATGCAGATACCATCTCTGACTGATGCATTCGTGTAGTAGGAAACACGTATCATACTTGCCAGATTGTAAACATTCTTACATTAAAAAACATGTAATCGAAACGACCGCAAGGCTGCAGGCTCTCGCGGTCATAAATCGTCGATCCACGTTTTGATATTCTCTCATTATTTTTTGGATTCAGTGGTCTAGACGTACTCGCCGGAGTTTTCGAATACCGCGCTACAAAGTATTAACTCAATCTTATGCCTGTCATGAAGTGATTCTGTATTGTGTATGCATTCCACCTGGGTACTCATACACTCAGCCTATCGCCGCAGGACTTATCATTTTACAAAAGCTTAAAACCGTCTGCAGCTCTTCTCCCTTGTACTTCCATGTTAGGAAATCCGACTGGCACGCAATTCTCAATACTCAGCAATCTCCGAATGGTGTGTGCGTTGGAAGTATCGCTTTTGCGCCACGATTCACTCCGCCGATAGTATCTCGAAATAGCGCGTATATGTCACTTTTGGGCCTCCTTGTTTTCCTGCGCATACGAATAACAGTTCTCCTCTTTGTTTCTCCGAATATTTCACAAACATCAGTCGGATGTGTACGAGCAGAGCAGATATGGCTGCGGTGTCGGTTCACGAATTGACGGATGCCTTTTCGCATTGGCACGCTGACAGAAGAACGTTCCGGAAGCACAATCGAAGTTCGGATCATTCGATGGTGATGGGCGAGAAAGAAAAAAGTGCAGAACGATTTCGGCTGTAGATTACCGGTCTGCGTATACAACATCTGTCTGCGTGAAATGCACGCACGAAAATATTCTCTGACACTGGATCGGGTGTAACTGAAAGCTGTATAGTGGTTCCAGAATCTAAATCAAATTAATTGGAGCATCGGAAAAATGTTGACGTGGCGGATATACCGCGTGAAATGACATGTCGAGGTTCGTATTGTAACATGCACCCTATAGGCTCATCGTCCTTTTCGCCTTTCCAGACTGTAGTCTGCGTGTCAAACTGTCAGTCACTCAGTCTGTCCTCATTAATAAGCCTCTGGGAGAGTACGATGTTTTAGAATTGATCTGCCAGGCCATGGCGGATCAAGGAGACAATCTTGCGGAAGGCAATTCTTGATGAGCCAAAACTGAATGTCTATACTACCCGCACGGTTCTCCAGCGAAAATTAAATCATTGTTACACCAGGTACGGATACGCGGGTGGCAAACCAAAGGCAAGTGCTTTTCCGATGGGGAAAACAGAAATTGAAAACAATTATCCAGCGACAGTCTTACCTAGTCTTGAACAAACCGGCTGGAGTCTTACAGAGGTTCAAGGAATCCTCAGGACGTGTGAATGAGTCTCGAAAACTGTCAACGAGTCTTAGGAAAGTTTGGAGACGTCGTAACGAGCCTCGAATAAACTTTGCCATTCTTATATACATAAGTTCAGGAAGGACTTGAGAAGCCTTAAGCGTGCCTCGCAGTGTCTCAAAGAAGTACGAGAGAATCACTAGAAGTCCTCATCAAATCTTGAAGAATTTTAATAAAGTCTGGAAGAGTCACAAAACATGTAAAACCAGTCTAGACAACTCGAGCGTAGGGGAGACATGAATCTTTAAGAGTTGTAGTAAGGTTTAAACAAGAGTCTTACCGAGTCTTGCACGAGTTTGCAAGGGTCTAAAACGAACCTTGGAAAGTCTTTAAGAGTCTCGAGGAGTCTAAAAAAATCGAACTCCGTTCTTGAAGAAGCCTAATCAAGCCTACAAGAATCCTAAAGAGACGTTTGCAAGTTTGGAAGTATCATGAAGAGTTTTAAATGAGTCTTGAACAGGCTCCGTGAATTTCAAGACGTAGACTAAACTTGGGCAGAGCCGTAAAGAGCACCTGATGATCTTCAATAAGCACTGAAGAGTTTCTGTGAATCGGGATCCAGTCTTGAAGAGTTTCAACGAAATCTGAAAAAATCCGCCGAAGTCTTGAACGAATTTTGAACAATTTGTAAGTTCTGAACGAAAACGTTACAGAATCCTAAAGCGATCTCCAAGAATTTTAAATGAACACTGAACCTTAGTTTTAATAAGTCTTATATTATTCCTATATGAGTCTTGAAAATTTTTTAGAGAGTTAGAACTTCTTGATGATAAAACTGAAGGGTAATAATCAAGTCTGAAAGAATCACGTAGGGTTATGCATTAGTCTGTAACCGTTTTAGTAAGTCTTAAACAAGTTTGGAAACATCTCCAAAAGATTCAACCAGAGGTTGAGCGAGTATAAAAAATACTCACGTGAACTTCAAAGATTGATGAATTTTCGTCACCAGGACTATTCCTCTCTTTCTCCACAAGGAAAAAATTCAGTAATATTGTGATGAATGTTGAAAGTTCTTCAAAAATTGTCGCCCGGTTGAGAATCTATAAAGAGCTGGAAAGATTGGACAGTACTTTTTGAAAAGTATTTTCATTTTCAACGTCAATAAGAAAATATCAATACACATGATTCAAGATTCTGTTTACGCGTGATGGGCGGGACAATGATCGTGGAGTTAAAAATTTGCTTCCTGGATCTATACTGTTTCATACTCCCCAAATCAGGGCTAAAATCACGATTTGGAAGGCCTCGGCAATCATAACTGGCAGAGACCACAAATTTCCCAAATTTCGAGTTCAAAAAGAAAGGAAAAAGAAAAAGAAGAAAAAAGCACAAGTCAAGAGCTTGTACTCTTTCAAGATGCGCCAAAAATACTTCATTTTTGGTAATCTTTCAGTATTTCCTCCCCTCCCCCCACAGATACGGCCCTATTCAAGCAAGTGATCGAGTGAGGAAATATACGAGAAATACTGGCAGTTTGAATGACTAGCCCCCCCCCCCAAACTTTTTGCTTATGCTTAGTTACTGATGCTGGGAATACAAGAAAAATTTTTAAAATTCACAGAATCCCAACTAGGTGAAAGTAAAGGAGCTTTTATAACGTTCCTCACAACTACATTCGATTTTTTCACTCGGCTACTGATGTTGGGAATGAAAGAAAAAATTTCAAAATTCACAGAATCCCAAATAGGTGAAAGTAAAGGAGCTTTTATGATTCGATTTTTTCACTCAAGAGGGGCGGTCTTCAAAACTAGCTAGGATTTTCTTCAATATTCTTTCAAGATTCTTTAGACATAAATATAGCTCTCCCAGACCTGTGCAAGACTCAAGTGTTTAACATTCTTCAAACTCGAAATTCTTCTGAACTTTACAAGACTGTTCAAAACTCGTTTATGAGATTCCTTACAGCTTTGTGTAATTTAATAACAACTCTTCCACACGCGACCCAGATTTCTTAAGGATTTTTCATTCTTCCCAACTAACGAAACACCTTAATTCAGCAACAGTTCTCAGACATAAAATTGCGTCAAGTGAAACTTGTGGCAACCCAGTAACGACATCGCACACTTTGAAAAAATCTTGCTCTCAACTGATTGAAAATGGAGACACTTTTTGCTACAAATCTCATTTGTGGCAATTTGGTGTTCTACGATTGTGATCTTTCTTTCAGGGCTCATATACAACATTGTTGTCAATATCTTTTCTGAGATGTCACAGTTGGAAAAGTAACTCCAAAAAAGACCCAAGGAAGAATTTTATAGCATGAAGGTCAGAACTGCGCGTCAATCAAGTTCACAAGAAGCGAAGAAGTTCACGAAGGATGAGAAGAGGGTTGAAGACAGCCCTAATAGCCTCCCCGAAGTCTCTGAGGTAATGCTGGAAAGGGTGGATTCCAGGGTTCGGATTGAGAGTAAAATTAGAAAAGAGCATAAAAAAACAGTGGGATGAGATTATATGATTTTAGCTGTATTTTGAATGCTGAATACGATGGTGTTATCCATTTTTCTCGAGAACCTCTCGTTTGCCATATTCAAAATTCAAATTTTATTAAAATTTTCACTTTTTATTCCTTTTTGTCGTGCAGGAATAGTACACTGATACCGATAACAATACTGAACGTGTATAATTGTTCGATCAATAGTATCATTTTGATGATACTAGAATTTGCATGATAGGGGAAAAAATTAACTATAATAAAAATATTAACATTGTCATCAAATTCCTCATTGAAAATACGTGAAGAATCACGTATTCTCATGCGACTGTTTTTTGAAAAATTTTAAACTGTTGTGTAGTGTAATGAAACTTTATTAAATGCAGCCAAAATAAAAAAAGTTGAATTTAAAAAAAAGTTGAAATTTGAAAATCAAATGAAAAATAAATTCAAGCAAGTAGATATTATTGCATTACAAACAGCCAGTGATAAAACTGAAATATGCAAGCGGGTCAAGTTCAAGCACTTGTTGACTGACGAGATACTGGAGATGTGGAGAAAATGGAGAAGCGAAGAATGGCAAAAAAATAAATACAGTTGATAAAATATAAGAAGATTCACAAAGAAATACGACAAGACACCAAAGAAGCAAAACTGAAATGGATTTAGAAGAACAATGTCCTGAGGTTGAAAACTCTTGAAACTCTTGTATGGGTAGGAAACATGGTCCATTAAGAAAATATCAATGACTAGACAAAGAAGCAACTGAAATGTGGTTTCTTCGACGACAAATGCGAATATCTTGGGTTGACATACAACCAACACTGAAGTACTGCGGAGAGATGAGGCCACCCGGAACCTACAGACAATAATCGAAGGAAAAACTGCATATTATGGGCATATCCTGAGTGAAGACAAAAATGATTTACCCGAACTCATTCTAGACGGCAGAATTGAAAGAAGACTATCCTGAATCCAGAATCTCAGGAGTAGAAGTGGCATTGAAGAAATTGGCGTTTCATTTCAAAAAGCAAGAGCCGGCGACTGTAAGCAACCAAAGCACTGCTTAGGGCACGGCATCAAGAAGAAGAAAAAACGATTCAATTATTCTACATTGTACTTCATACTCATTAAGACTCGAATTCTCAAATAGTATTCTTTCTTGTCAATAATACTTGAATGCATTGCTGAAAATCTACAATATATACTCTCTCCTTCATAAACTCGATAGCGCCCACCGTCGAGTCGAGTCTTTACCTTGGACAAAGATTCCATGTTTCAATTTTAAACAAAACGTTCGAAAAAAATCTCATTTGCAAATCCAAGAAAGCATCCGTTAGTCGCATGTCATTTATGTCGCACCCGTGGGGGTTTTCTCCAGGTGTCGCACCCACGGAGGAAACCTCCAGGTTCATGTGTTTATTGGTCGCACCCACGGAGGAAACATCCAGGTATGCGTCCATAATTGGACTTTAGATGAAAGTTTGCTGAATGCTTGCTTTTGGTGGCGGAAAATTTTTGGACAACATTGCTATGAAAAAAAATTAACTATTTTTCGTTTTTGTTTTCCCATTAACTTTAGCTCATGAAGTTGAAAAACCAGATCTGGCACTGATTTCTTCTCAAGTAAGAGCTATACTTATAAAAGGTAACATTCTGCTAAGATTTTTAGCTACCCATTTATACATGTAACTTTTCGATTTTCATTTGAATAAATACTTAAATGATCAAAATTAAGTGAAAAAATAAATACCGTCATTCTCCAGTGGATGACACCTCTTAGTGGATGGAATTTTTGCGGTTGTTTACCTATAGATAGCGTTTAAATCGTGCGTTGGCAGCACTAATTGTCATAAAATTATATACCTCATTTCTTATTATACCTAATAATATGCGCTTACCTAGTTGATAGCATGCTTCAATGTTCTTAAATAAATTTCTATGAAGTTGAAATTAATACTCTACCCCGTCGATAAAAATGAAAATATCATCATAAATTCAACGAACTTGCAACTAAATAAAATGGAAAGATCGGAAAGCAGATTATTTGAGGAGGTCGGCAGAGGACTCCTCAAAGATGACGACGCAAACCAATTTTTCGACAATCCCGAAACACTCAGTGAGGAGTTGGATAACGAAATATTTTCAGAACACGAGTCCGTCTCAGAACACAGAACAAAGCCCCATCGACGACGATCCGGATTACACTACCCGCATCCACCAGGTGAGCGACCACCACCAAAATTTGAATAAAATTGCAAATTTGTGATTTGCTTGTCCTTTCCAGTAAAAAAAAAAAAAAAAAAAAAAGTCATTTAATTAACCCCTCTCAGAAACTGAATTTTTTCACATTTCGCAAGGTCGTTTTCCAAGCATGATGTTCTCTCTAGTATCCAAATAACAGTCATCTTCCTTCATATTTTCGATCAGACCTCATTTGAATTCGTTCAGGAACTTCCATCAGGTGTACTTTAATTCACTCATTAAAAAAAAAAAAAAAGTTTGCGCGTAAATTTTAAAACGACATTATAAGAGACATTTTAAAGAAGGAGGTATGCAACCCGCGATGCGTTAATGGAGGTTTCCTCCTTGGGTGCGACTACCTGGAGGTTTCTTCCATGAGTGCGACTAATCGTAATATAAGCTGGATGTTTCTTTCATGGGTGCGACTATTCGTAATTTAACCTGGAGGTTTCCTCCATTGTGCGACTAATGGAGGGTTTTAAATAAGGTGTTTAAAAAGCGCGTTTGCACGGATTTCCCGTCAATTTGAACACTCTCCCCTCGGACTGGAAAACGTGGAAAAGATTTTTTTCCAACCAAACCGCTTTTCCTCGGCTCGATAGTTGGCAAGCCTGGAAAGAAGGACTGTTACTCCCGGTAGCTGTATCGAATTCCACCCAAGACAACTTCTGCCCGAAGAAGATCCGCGTGCATCTGCCACCATTTATCGCTCACTTTGCCGTCTCGCTTTTTCGTCGCGGCGATCGGCTTTTCGAATTTTCATCAACCTGTTGCAGAACGTGTGCCAACTATAACTTAGGAAGCAATTAAAATTTCGAACGAAGCATTCCACCGAGGAGAGCGCGAAATGCGTGTACGAACTCGGCTCCGCGAATTCTTGTAATTCAAATTCTTTGAATTAGTATTTTTACATTCGTATACAAAGAAGAAGAAAACGAACGCCTCGTAACACACAGACACAGGCACACGGTTACGTGTGGCCAGAAGTAGAAAGGCCACCGCATTCCGGATTTGGAAACTTGCCAAAATTCATGCTCGCTAGTAAAATAGTAGAGAGAGAAAGAAAGAAAGGAGAAAAAAAGTTTTGAAACTAAATTGGTATCCGAAGCGCCTCTGAGGTCGGATCACGATGAGGTCACGAACCGATCTCGCCCTGCGACCCAACATTGTTTACTACTCTCTTCCTCGTTGTCCGTTTTCTGCTTTTCCTCCAGTCCACTGGTCTTCTGCAGCCGAGAACTTGTTTTGTTTCGCTGTCTCGTGTAATTTGTGCGAATACGAGGACGAAGTACATTATAGTTGACTTTTACGCAGATCAAGGGTGACTCATCTGGAATTCGAAAAATGAAGTTATCCCCGGACGTGAAATTTAAGGCGATCGAAAATTCGCACTTCACGCTACGTGCGTACGCTCTGTGCGTGTGCAGTCCTTGGATAATATATGGAGAAAGAAATAATGGACACGTTCGGTAGCTCGATTCGAATATGAATGAGCGGGAAAGGAGGGGAAGGGGTCGAATGATAGAGCTACATTGCTGATCTGCGTAGCGTGAAAACGTACGTCGGAATGCTGGACGTAGGAGTTGAACTTCGCTCCATAAGGAGTTAATATAACGTATTCCTGCGGCGTACACCGAAGGTGCGTCAGGCGTGAGGTACTGCAGTAAATCAACGCCAGATCGATCTTCCTGGCTGCGAACCAAAATCTCATTACTGTGGCATAATGCGGGCTAGAAGAAAGCAGGGTCCCAGATCTTAGTACCTTAGAAACGTAGAAAACAGGACAAAACTGGAGTAGCAGATTGCAGGCTGGACGCAGGAGCCCAACTCCGCTTCATTAGGTCTTCCTGATTGTGAACTTCAATCTTACTGTTACACGTTACTAAAATGTTTGAACCCATTGGACAAATGTTTCTAGCTAAATAGTCCAGGCATTGTAGGAAATGAAAAGGGGAAAATGCTGCAGAGTTGAAACTTGGCATGGTTCTCAAAGACAACTCCCTAATAAACATACTAAGAACCCCCGCCGCGCTGTGGTGAGCGTGACTTCCTAGAGCTGAAAAATCGTACCGAAAAACAGTTTTTTAACCGTAGCTCCACAAATATTGATTTATATGCAAAAATATTTCTCACCCAAATTAAAGAGCATAAAATTCTCTACAAAAAAGGTCTCTTTTACTTTCGTCCTAGGATCAAGACTGACCGAGATAATCGACCAAGAAATATCCCAAAATCATCAATACCTCATATTATTCATATACAAACGGTGGTCCAAAAGTCATTGCGCGACGATCTGTACGGACTACGTGCGCGATCTAGCGGAGCATGCAGGCGGTAATAGAAATATATGATTAGTATTTACAATGTGATATAAGTAGAGAGGGGGCGGGAGGTATAAAGTAATAATACTAAAAAAAATGTGTATCTTATACAGACTTTAGCACAGAAACGGAAAAAAATATTTATAATACAAATAGATTTTCAGTGTTTATAAATCGTCTGAAACTGCAATCTTACACAAATTGTTTTAAATTGAACTTCTTTACACTATGTTAAACTTTGGTAGCGGTAACTGTCTCCCTTCAGAAATTATTAGGAAATTGAAAGTCTGAAATTTTCAATAAATGCTCAAAATACCCTGTATGTATTTAATTGCGTATTAGAAGAAATAGCTAGAAAACTGGAATGGGAAAATATGGGGATACATATAAATGGGGGAAAACTGAACCATCTAACATTCGCGGATGCTGTGGTACTGATAAACGAAGATACAAAGATGCTACAGGAAATGGGAGAAAAATTGATGAAGGTAAGTGCAGATGCGGGTTTAGAAATGAATACAAGTAAAACAAAATCGTTACCCAACAGGGAAGGGGAATGTAAACCACAATACAAGGAACTAAAATACAAAGAACCTCCGAATCCGACTATTTAGAGCAGATACAATCGTTTGATGACAGAATAAATAGAGAGATAACTAAAAGAATAAATAAAGCATGGGCAAGCTTCTGGATTTTAAAAAACGTGTATAAAGGTAAAATGAAGATTGGAACAAAGACGAAAATAATCTTGAAAAGATGCACTCTACCAATTCTCACCTATGGAGCCCAAACGTGGGCCCTAACGAAGAAGCAAATAAAAAGGTTAACTACCACAGTGAGAATAGGGACGAAACTGAGGGGGCGAGAAGGCAACTCCCCCAAGTCTCCGTCGGCGTTGGAAAATTTTAGTAGCTGGATCAAAAGTTGGAAAAATTAACCAGTCAAAAGAGATTTTGAGTTTTATTTTCTTTCTTAGGTAATGTAAAAAAATTTTATACTTGGGAATTTTGAGTGGAATCAGTTTGGGAATTTAACCATTTTTGCTTTCCTATGAAAATCTCTTCGCTACGTTCATGAGTAAGAAGGATGGGCAAAGTATACTTAGGGTGAAGAATAAAAGACAGGGTGAAAAATAAAATAAGAGAGGAGACATGTATGAAAGAGGTAAGTTGGAGATTAAGAAATTAAAATGGGACTACGCGGGACATATCGCCCATGAAGAAGGGACACGATAGAACAAAATTATCAGTGAGTGGGAATCTTACAACAAGAAAAGAAGGAGAGAAAGCCTAGGTACAAAATGGCGCGATGATATAACAAAAATTACGGGAATAATGTGGAGACGCGTAGCCCGAGACCGAAAAAGATGGAAAAAAGCTGTGGAGGCCTATACCCAAAGGGTTTCAGTAATTCGGAGTACGAAGTGTATATTTTCTGTTGTATGTATTCATCAAACTGTAAAAATACACGAATCAAAGGCTGATATTTATGACTATCCTAAAGATTTCAGTATTTGGAAACCATATTCAACATCTATATTCTAATTATCCAATTGAATTTATAAGAACCCTGACACCTTTGTCGGAACAACCTGCAAATGAATCAGGAGACTCCGAATGAAAGCAATGTGACTTGAAGAGGAGGTATCTCGGAGGTCTGAACTCCCCTTGCAACTTTGTCAAATACTTTTTCCTCCAAATTTTAGCCCCCCCCTCCCAATCTAATTCACCTCAGCCAACTCACTTTAGCCCATAGTCTAGATGAGCCGCGAAGCGGGTCAGCTAGTTATACATATAATAGGCCTATATGAATACTATGAGGTATTGATGATTTGGGAATGTTTCTTGGTCGATTATCTCGGTCAGTTTTGATCCTAGGACAAAAGTGAAACAGACCTTTTTTGAAGCGAATATGCTTTTTAATTTAGGTAAGAAGTATTTTCGCATATAAATCAATATTTGTGGAGTTACGGTCAAAAAACTGTTTTTCAGTACGGTTTCTCAGCTCTAGGGGTCACGCTCACCTTTGCGAGGCGAGGGTTTTTAGTATGTTTATTAGGGAGTTGTCCTTGAGGATTATGCCAAGTTTCAACTCTGCAGCAAATTTCCCCTTTATATGCTATTTTAAGGTCTAATATTCCTGGACTAAAAGTGGTACGAATACTAAATGAACTGACATATCGACACGTTCGATTAAAAATCACTTGATCTAGCGAGTACGCTCATAAACGAAGTATCATTTTAGACTGACGTAACTTTGTTAGCCTAGGTCGAGAGAGTATTCAGCATGGCCACAAGCATTTAGGACCTGAGTGGTACATGTTACAAGACCCTTTTCAATTGCTCATGAAACGGTGTTTCACACGTACGATACATTCTATCCAGGCCTTTAAGTCATTTTAACGTAATTATTAATCAATAACATAATCTTGATTAAAGACGACTGGCAATAGTAATCAACTTAGTATGAACCAACAAGTTATCGATAATGATCGATAGAAACATTATTGGCATGCTAACTGACAAATATTTTTTAAAAGATATTCGTGTACTTAATGAAGATGATGACTATTAAAAAATTTTGTAATCGTATGCTTTTTTTCCTTCTTTAAAAAAATCTTTAAAAAACCTGGAGTGGTCAACGCAAATGGTTTTTTTTCAAATTGGTCTGGAACAGCGAGTTTTCAATCAAATGAGATCGGGGTGGTCTCTATCGATAGCTAATGAACCAAATTATCCCCCTACTGCGTTGGAACGCCGATAGGTAGCGTTGGTGGGCCGTACGAATTTTAGTCTCAGTTACTTAGCGACAACTTATGTATAATTTTAATTCCAATTTCATCATCCGATACTTGTGTTTTGATACGTTCATTATTCATTATGTTTTTACTTGGATTTTCATGACCTCAAATAATTAGCATGAAAAGCAAAAAACTGTTCACTTGCTGTCAATATTTAAAAAGTTTTGATTTTTTTCCATTTAAAAAAAAGTTTCCAATGAAAATCGGTGACTTTCCGAGACCTATTTTCAAAAATCGTGACTTTTCGGTTTTCCCGTAAGGTACACACTCTGTCTAGCTTTATTTGTTTCAGAGATATGCCACTTTGAATTTGTAATTTATGGTTTTTTGAATCTTTTTTAAATTGCATTTCTCTCAAAATCAGTTTTTTAAAATCTCAACTTTAAACAGCCATATCTCGACGAATTTGGGAGCTGGAGAACTTTACAAGGTCTCATTTTGTCAGAAATTTCATCTAGTATAATGCCGGTACTCATAACACCATATTGACAAAGTGGGACCTTATTCCCAGCAGTGCCACATTCAGACGTATAATCGCTGTAGCCACATACATTTCTCGTCCGGTCTCATCCTTTCGTCCATCCTTTTCCCTTCACAATCAAAATATCCTTGACATCCTTTTCTCCCATATCCTTTTTTTCTTTCTGTTTTTTTTTCTGCTTCATCGTTATCGGGTTTCCGCGCCTGTTAAATTTAGGTAATAAATTGTATTTTTTTACTCGCTTAACCATCGAAATCGCTTGAAATCGCGGGTCAACAGTATATTTTGTTCTCCATTCAACCGTCGAAATTATCATATTCAAAATTTCAAGTATTTTTCACCTGCTCTATCTTATTGATGTAATATACGGGCATTGGCGCCGAACCCATACGCAGCGAGAAGCAGTCGCCCCACATGAGAGTTTCATTGCACAAAACCAATAAAACTAACAAAAGTAAAAAAAGTGGATCATTTTCAATGTTTTTTCACTACTTTCACACAAAAGTACGATATCAACTTTAAAAATTTCATCTCGATCCAGGATTTACAAACTTCGACGCTCTTGTATGAGGGTAAACTTTTCGATTCAACAAGGCTAGGTGAACGGTGGCTTGCCTGAAAATGTGAGAGTAGACAATCTAATTTAAGGGTTTGTTAGTAAAATGCATGACGTAGTCACTCAGTTGTTGCGACCTGAGGGTCAATGTCGATGATGGAAGGGTGTCAAAACAAATTATTGAACTATTCTCACAGGTGAAATATTTCCATTTTCAGCAGTTACAGTTCAAATTATTTCTAATTTTACAGCCTAATGCTCCCTCCGAATTTTCTTACGTCAGTATGAGTGGATTTTAATTCTGTGCTGACCCAACATGTTGAATATCTTCTTTTTCTGTGTCGGCAGGAGTGCAAACAGGTTTTTTTTTCAGGCTTGAGAACAACTTTCCCTATTCAGGATGTTTTCCTGGTGCCCATACTATAACCAAGTGGAGGTTTTCTTTTTTCAATTTTCCCTTTTTTGTTCAACTTTTACCCTCTTCTCTGTATTTTTGCTCATACTTTTTGGTTGTTCTAGAAGTTCTGTAACTGTTTTGCATTATGCTTCTATTTACAGAGATTCGATTCAGCTCGTTTTGTCAGTACAGAAACGAAACTTTTTTATCAGTGCTGCATACAAATTAGTCTTCTATGGTTTTTATACAACAATGTGCAGTTTGGCAGTCTATTTGGGACTTGTTTTAGCCCACCTGACACAAGATCTCAAGAAGAAAGGGAGCGAAGCCTACTGAAAAGTTCATTTTTCCGCTACTGCCTCGCTTTTGAAAAAACACAACCATTTCATGAGGGGTGGTGTGGCGGATGCCAAAATGGCTCCTGAGACACCGCACACCCCCGGCCACAGAAACTACCCTTTCGAGTGTCGCATCAGTGGCCGGAGGGACGCTTTGTGGCCGGCCGAGCCCCCTTTTCGCCGGGTCGCTTCCGGTGCGCGCGTCCTGCCAGAGCCATCACCATGGCGTTCCCTACTGACCAAGATTCGCGCTCCCCAGGAGCACTAGCCTGAAATTCAGGTCCCTCACAGAGGGCTGTGCTTCCTCTTCACTCACCCCTTACCTGCTTATCTTGGTACGCGTGGCGCCGCAGGCAGGTGGTGACGACGGGACTTCATGAGGGGTCGAGGTGATCCTCAAGACCTTCTTCATGTCTACGTCATCGGCTCTGCTATTATTTTACAAGAAGTGTCGTTCCTCTTACATTACAATATTCCAGACTAGCTCACTCAGGCGGCCAACTGAGTTCACATCGACCTGCCGGCAGGTATTTTTACACTAGTTTAGTAACTCATCGCATGAATCATCGTCTCACCGGTGTGACGACTGACGGACTGACGAGATGACGAGTCGCCAGCTTCGCGATCCTTCAATTATTTTCGAATTACAATTTTAGATCCCTCATTCCGAGACTACATCCAAGTTGACTGACACGACGACGTTTTCTACGATATTCTAACCACAAATTACGACGACGGTATTGTTGTGGCAAGGCTGATTTATGTTGAACGCGTGCGTATGTATCTGGCGAGCCTGACAACGTATTTTTTTCACTTTTTTTTTCCAACCCACCAGCACCATGTACACGATTTTTCGAGCAGCTCAATCCACGTACCAGAATTGGACCTCAGTGTCTAAACAAGGTACCCGCGAGAGTACACTCCGCCACACCACCGCTCCTTATCCTATCCGTGACTGATCTCAAAAAGTTCTTTCAAGATCGGCGCCTCCTCTCTTTTAAAAAACCGCTTTGTTTCTTTTATATGATCGAGATTTTCTATAGACCTCATCTCTTTCTCTGGCACATACGCACTCTCGTATTTTCTCTAACAGAAGTGACAGAGAGGGGGAAAAAATAACGTAATAAAACTCTTTCCATCTCGCTTTACCCATTCATCCCGTTCCTCTCGATCTGTCGTGTTTTTTTCTCTTCTTCATCTTTCTGGCTTTCGTTCCAGCATGTCCCTCTCCTATATTTTTACTACAAGTTACTATACACTACTACCATTACGAGTTCCTTACTTTTTTTTCTTCGCCTTCGATCACACAGATAACCGAGGTTAGTGACCGATTGGCAATCATTTCTTCGCCTTCGTGGGCTAACGACGCGTAGTAAAATCTTTTTTTTTCTCTCTCTCTCTCTTTCTTTCTCGTCTATTTGTCTACACACATACACATCGAGGAAAGAGGTTCCAGTATGAAGATTAATAGTGCGTTCGCGGTGCCCGATTCGAAAAGCCGAAGTAACAGCAACCACAAAGAATGGTTGAACTGAACGACAGCAGGGTGAATTGAAACAGAAGGCAATGGCCCACGAATGCACATACTAGCGATTCTGGGAGCCCCGACAGAGTCCAATCGCCCGTTATATAATTTTAGTTCGAGATGATCACAGCAAGATCAAGGTCTGCCGACTAATTACGCCACCACACGGCTTACACGAGTTCATGAGAACGGCCCGCCAAACGTCGATCCCGAGCCACTGTACGTCGGTATTGAACTTCAAAGGCTAACCCAGCGACCTTTCTCCGTTGACCAAACGCATCTACTTTCGACGTCACATACGCGTATTTAATTCAGTACACGACGATCAGAAAAGAACGTATACGTGCACTTCGTGATGGGCATACAGGAGAGAGTTGAAACAACGTGACTCATACGTCCAAAACAATACAACGTTTCCTCTATTTAGAGAAAAAAAACCAAAAAAAAACTATCGGTATTGCTTAATCACTCGTCCTCGCTAACTCCTCACTTTGGCCCTGCTTGCCATTGGCGCGACCAATTCCATAACGCACGTGATCGTGTTGAATACACGAGACACGCGATTCCAAGTCTCGCACACTAATAACACCCGCGTTCGCGATATTCTCCATAAATGCGAAACGTTACCGTACTTCAACGTGGTTCGAATGTGGATTAGATGTCAAATGAGAAGAACGTGCGTACATACTGGAGCCAGCAGAGCCGAAAACGTGGGCATTATGACTGCTCCGCTCCCCGTTCCAGGAGAATAAATTACAATCGGTGATTACCAATAATACCGGTGTTCCTCTCGTTTCGGGGCGATATTTTCAGTTGAGTAAAGCCGATTCGGTTCAAATGATTCTACTACGGACTATTCAAGATTTGGGACATCACTGAAATCTTCACGTATACAAATGTATCTCCCTCTGTATGCGCCACCATATGGGGGAAGGGGGTGTTGAAGAAGAACTAAAGGCACATAAGAGAAAGAAAAGTCCGACAGATAAGCTTAGCTGGAAGCAAGAAGAAACTACATCAGTACTCTTCCCAGTAGATAGGTCTCCACCAACACATTTATAATGGCAACTCACAAAGTAAATAATAATTCCGAAAGCAGAGGCGGGTAGGCCTAGGGGGAAAAGGGGAAATTTCCCCCTGGGCCGCTGGGCCGGTTCAATTGCACAATTGGATATAGCTCAGACGTAAAATTGTACAGCTGACGGCCGCAACCCTTGGCCCTCGTTAGAAAAAAATATTTCCTAAGTAAAAAGTATTAGACTATAGACTAAAATAACCGACTCTGGATTGTTGCTTGAACTTTTGTTATCCTTGAATGAGATAGCTAGAACGCCTGCAAAGTATTGTGCGGAAGCCTGAGGAAAAGCAAAGTCGTTTTTGGACAATTTTCTACATTTCAAAATAATCCTCACGGTTTAAATTTTTCTCCGCATTTTTGAAAAGACAACTCCTCTTTGTTAAAAGCTTATAACACGGTTGAAGATTCAATTAGAGAATTAGCAAAAGGATGAAGCGACTTTGAAGTTATTTTACATTCAACAAAGTTATATGTTTCCAAGATAAATGAAGAACTTAAAAAAGCTGAGCCTGAGGTTGATTTTGAAATAGAAGACGAGCTTCCAAGAATACGCCGACGAATGAAGTTACGAGGGTGATGATAATCCAATAACAAATGAAAATGACAAATTTCGAATAGGAGTTTTTTACACAAATAAAAGAAACCGCGGACTGGCTGGGGAGGGGAATCCCCGGCCGAGCCCCTTGGACTGCGGGCCCACCCAAAATATGACTTGTTCCAGGAATGGGGAAAAATGAAAATGAAGGGCCTCAACCAGTATTCCCTCTTTACAATTCCCTTGCCAGTCCGCGGGTGAATAAAAGACAATATTTTATCGACTATAAAGAACAAATTTCTGAGTCACAAAGCTGTATTTGCCGATATCAGTTGTTTGGACTCTAATCGATTTCCAGAGCTAAAGGATAGGTTGGATAGCGATCAATTACCAGTGCTTACAAATCTACTTTCCCATATTAAAAAATTTCGAAAGAAATCGACCCTGCAAGACTTCAAAAGAGAATTTAGAGATTTTATTTGCAAATGGGGCAGCTTAAAAAACTGTCTTGCAGAAGATTTTGATCAACTAGGCCTATTGGACGATGAAGAAGAAAGTAACGATAGTAATAGTGATGATGCTAAATCCCAACCCAGTCTTATCCCCAAGCACTCACATGAGCATACCCTAGTCTGGGAGGGTAAGCTGGCAGGATATTAGGAATACTTGAGAGGAACACACAACTTCCTTTACACATCAAGGTAGTCGTTATTTACTCTAGGTGATCTTTTTTTCTGAATTTCCTCTGATTTGTCTCCTGAATTGATTCCAATAAAATCAAAAAATAAACATTTTAAAACACCTACAAAGTTTTAGGTCAATCGGTTTAGGGGAATCCGTGCCTCAAGCTCCCCCTTTCATTATTATGGAAAACACACATAGAGTTTTGACTTTTGTTACAGATTTCTCTCCTATACTCACCAGGACCAAGCCCGTAAATTAAACAATAGAACATTTGCTGTCAGATTCAGCTTGTGACATTGGAAAATAAGTCTTTTTGCTTTCAACTTTTAGATTTCAATAAAATTTTCAACCTTCTCAAATTTCAGGCTCTGGCTCAGAGAATCTAGTAAAAGCAGAATAGTCATTGAAATTCGAAATTCAACGGTCGCTACCGACTTTCATATTTTCGAAGTGTCTTCCACATTTCTAATTTGTTTCAACCTTTCAGATAACTTTCGATACTCAGCTTGAAACCTTCGGCTTTTGACTGACTAGTCTCTGACAGGAGTCCGGGGTACTCCATTTTCAGGAAAAAAATTTGACTTTCAGTTTGGGGAGGTGGAGAAGAAAACTTTGCCAACACATATTTTTTGAAAACTAAAAATTCGACGACAAAATTTTTAAACAATTAAAAGTTTGCCGATTTTTCATCGAAATATTTTTTAATTGAAAAAGAAATAAACAAATAAACATTCATAAAAAATGAAAATTTCAAATGAACAGTTTCAAAATTTGCTGACTGCCAAATCATTGGGGGGGGAGGGGGGGGGTCAACCCCCACTCTCTATAGTTTTGCCCCTGGGTACTTACAGACAATCATTTGGATGCACTTATGACTATGAATATCGAGAAAGAAATCCTCGTATTCGGAAATTGTTAAATTAATTCGATAAACAAGTTTTTTAAGCCAACCTATAATATTAGATAAATGATCTTTTATTTTTAATCGACCTCCTAATTATTAAAATAATATTATGCATTAGGTATTTCTGTTATTAATAAACATACTAATTTTCTCCTTTTTATTTCGCAGAGAGGTAAAACAATTTTCTTAATTGAAAAGATAAAAGAAGGGAGAAAACTGTAAAATGAGCATCCACGTGACCATTTGCTTTTTTGAACCCTGGAAGACTATGTGTAAATAAAATGAGGTGGAGCAAAAAAATTTTTGGGCTGCTTAAAAACTTATAGAGGGCCGCTCTTACATTATTCCCCCTTAGTTTCAATTCACCTATCCGAAAGTGAACTTGTATCAGGCTGTATTCCCTCCCTTGCGAGCATCGCGTTCCTTGTACCAGCCTACGAGCACTACGCTCTGCTAGTGCATCATCTTGTAGACAAGTCTGCAACTGCGGGAGAGCATTTTCATGTCTGCTTTGCGGACTGCGCCGACATGAGAATTGACTCGGCTGCAAGATGATGTACTAGCAGAGCGTAGTGCTCGCATAGGAATACACAGTGCCGGGTTTAGGAGCAAAATTTTTCTTGCCGCCCTTGGCTCAAACTGTAAGAAACGAGCTTTCAACGCTCTATGGTAAATTATAGAACCCTTCTTTAGGACTCTCAGTCTGTCTGTGTGTGTGTATGTGTGGGGGGGGGGGTGACTTGTACTCAAATAAATCTATTCCCAGTCGCATCAGGCGCTATCCTGCTGTATCTCGATTATATTAGGCACAATTTTTTTCTTCTTTTTTTCAAATTTGCCGCCCTGTGCAAGTGCACAGTCTGCACATATGGTAAATCCTCCCACTGGGAATACAGGCTGATAATACAAAGAATATGGTACGCGCAGGCGAATGAAGTATTGAGTCAGTCTGTCCGTACAGTCAGTCAGTTAAGTCAGTCAATCCAGTTAGTCAGTAGTTTTATTATTATTATTATTATTATATCCCCTCGGTACTGATGCGATGCCCGAAAGGGTAGTTTCCGGTGCCGGGGGTGCGGTGTCTCAGGGGCCACTTTGGCATGCGTGCATCGCCATACGTCCCAAAACACCATTATTATTACGCTTTTTTCTGTTTTATGCCAAAGTAAGACATAAAAATGTCAAAATGATTTCCATAGAAACGATAATTCCTTTTCGTTCCTCCTCAAATGTAACGTTCTTCCCGTTTGTGTTATACTCATGGCTGGAATGTGCCAAAGTAAAGACAAGAAAAAGTCAAAATAAATGTCCGTGGAAATGTTTAAAAAGTAGTGTTTTTCCGGTTTGTGTGCCAAAGTAAATACATCAAAATGTCAAAAGTCTCTCATTCGGATGTCCGGGCCCACTCAACCTAGTGAGAAACTATCAGAATAGAGAATAGTGACATAGAAGGTAAGTGGGCACTGAACGAGGTAGACAAATTAGGAAACTTTAAGACAGAGACGAAAACATTAAAACTAGATATATAATGTAGCAATGAGTAAAGTGAGATGGCCAGAAGAAAATGATTTTTGGATGGGGAACTACAGAATAATTAATACAGCAGCGAAAAGAGGACAATCAGGCGTAGGTATAATATGATTACGAATTAAATTGTAGCTTCACCGTTAGTGAGGTAAGTATAGTGTTATTCAACAGTATCGATTGTTTTTCATATCCTATATCGAAAGTAGTTTTAAAAATATTCACGACAATCTATAGTTGTAACTAAATTATTCAATAGTTTTACATTTTTCCTCTTTCTTCCTCAAACATATTAACTTTTTAGTTAGTCACCAAAACAAGTTGAGTTGTTCATCGTTTATTCTTACTGTAGAATATGGACTCAACTTGGTAAAATGGGAAATGGTCATCATTAATCATTTTCACTAAATTGAACAAATATCTCAACCTTAAAAGTAAAGCTTAAGAGTGTGAGCTGAAGATGAGGAACGGCTAACGCAACAAGTACCAAGTAGGAATAACGAAGGAGAGAAGAAACGAACTAAGATCGGATACATATGTTTTATTTTAAACTGATTCGTGAATCATTTAAATATGATTATTAGTTAGTTTGATGATTTACCTATATTATTAGGCAGCGTGAGCACATTGAGGAACGCGATCGTTCGCTTTCTATTCGTTTTGAGGAGCGAATAAGGAATGCCGTTCTGCACATTTGCTCTCTTCTACTACTTTGGTACGCAGTAGGCTACCATATATTTTTATTTCTTCTTAATATTGTTTTTCCCTCGATTACTCAATTTCTGAAGGCCAAAGTTGGGGGGAAAAATTTCAGAAAATTACATTAGCATTAATATTATCAATGACTGTGTCAAATTGAAAACTTTCATATCTCCTGTTTTCCTAGATCATGTTTTTGTTGTTTTTTTTCATTTGTGTCCCATCATTTTTTAATTTTTGAAAGGAAAAGTAGAAGAAAAAGAAGAAAAAAATTGAAACTATGGATATTATTCGTGTTAATATTATCAATTAATCAAATTGGCAACTCTCGTATTTCATATTATTATTACTACGTATTACAATAGGTTACTCCAATTATATCCACCATATCACGATTCCCTATAGTTACCAAACACATTACTAGGCAGTTAGTTGTTACTACTTACAGAATTACAGACTTGTTTCCCATTTTCTTTTCTCCTAATTACTATTTTTTTCGTTCTCTGTTTTTATATTGATTTTTTCTATTTTATAACTGTAATTACCAATTTTTTTATTCTAAGTTGCTTTTTTACAGATTTGTTCTACTTTATAACTGTGACTACTAGTTTACTATCAAAGGTGAACAATGAAAATAGATAACAGAGAATAACATTAATGAATTCGTTTCTTGTTTCAACTTTCAAGTGTTGTATTTTATATTTTTGTTTCTATTTGTAAATGATTATTTACTTCATTGTCTATATTACTTGAATAATGAAACATGAAAACATAAATTAGGTGGTTCAGTGCTCGAAGTGGCTACGTCCTTCAGTAAGCTCAGTCTATATGAAAGTCAGAATTGAGAAAGAGCATTCAACTGAAACAGAACCATCAGTGCTGAAGCTGAAGTTCGAAGTCAAACGTCATGTTACTGAATGATCAAGTCCTTTTCCTTCACATACGTGGTGGAACGAGGAACGCTACTCTTCTTGGCACGGTATTACTAATAATGATGATTGCAATTGCATCGAAGACACGCAACAACTTTCTCGTTGTTATCAATCATCGAATGAAGTAATTATACAGGGTGTTCCAGCTCAGAATACCAAGTGGGTAGAAGAAGGTAATACTCGGCGAGAGAAACAAACAACTTTATATACAAGTGTGGTCTATATTCAACTGAAGGAGCTACACGTCTTCAAGGCTTGAAAGTAGCAAATTCAAAATTTGCCGAACTGAACTGCCTATATCATTGAAGAATTCCAGAAAGCGAAAGTTGTGCACTTCAAAAATTTTATACTCACATTTTATTATTATAATTCTAAATTGCACAACTCCTTCAGTATTACAGGTAGGCAATGCGGTAAATTTCTGTTAACCTATCAATGTTCTACCCGATAATTATATTGGGGGAAGGGGGAAGTCTGAATTAAAATTACAAACAGTTACGAGACTTGCAATGAAAATTCGCTATTTTTCAAACTTAGATGACTTGTAGCCCCTTAAATCTTGAGTAAAGATCATACACGTAATAACGTTTCTTCTTTTTCCTACAGTGTACTATCACATCCTACACCCTTGACATACTCATCTGGAACCCCCTGTATTTTGGATTTTACCCATCTCTGCGGCCAGCAATGGGTAAAATCAGAAAAGTAATAAAATCAATTGATTTTAAACCATTCTATTGCTTAATATATCACGAACCTACTCACTGTTCAATTTTGGAATTGTTAAATTCCTTATCACGAACCTACTCACTGTTCAATTTTGGAATTGTTAAATTCCTAAGTGACTGTACTTCCAATAGAACTGAAATACTGTATTCAGGATAGTACTCCAACATATAAATGAATTTCAAACAGAAATGAACCTCGGAGTCGGGATCATAAGTATCTCGAAATAAGCTATAACGCAGAAATTATCTGACTTCTCTTGAAGACATCGACGATTTTTGACTGAAATACTTCGGCATAGTAAAACACGTTTACTCGAGATGACCAAGAACACCGGCACATGAGAGAGGAATTGAACTTCGAGTCTAAATCCAGTTTTTCGAACAGCAAATCCTCAACACAGATTAGGTCCTATCGAAGGGCCTCTTCAAATCTTGACCTTCCAAATTCCAAAACCACGGTATTTTCTAAGAGCGATACACCAACACAAGATTAATCCCGGCAGCAGTCTAAGCTCTCCAGGCACCAAAAGTAAAACGATATCAACTGGAGTGCAAGTCTGTCTGTATACCCTGCGGACTCGAACCGCTTACACGTACCTACTACAAAGTACAAACGTGATATATTATACATATAGTTGTTATGGCGTCCGAAAAACGAAAGAAGATTACAGACTTGGAAGTCTACAATCTAAACCGCAATTAATCATTCCTATAATGTGACTAGCCGTGGTACCAGCAGTCTCCGACGAATCTACATAATTTCATAAGATGTTCGGTCTTCACCGTTGATGAGCATTTCGTAGAACAACCGAACAATAAAACTGTAACAAAGGCGTCTTGTTAATGAGTCTATCAATATAAGAGACCTCGTACAGCAGAAACCAACATGTACAGTTCATTATTCAACCCCTGTAATACGAATGCCAGCGTCTGGTTTATAATTCTCAGCGGAAATCTTCTACCGTAACTTTCCATATTACGGTCCGTCAAATTGCTCAAAATTAAAATTTCACTTGCATCTTCTAGTACGTTAGGCACATCAGCTTCAATTTCAATTCATACTCAAAAATCTAACGGTCGAAGAAGTTTTGCAAGGCAAACTTGAGACGTGCACATCCACATACGAAAAAGAGTCAAGTCTCTCGGGAGGTTACTAGGTATTATTCCATTCACGATTAATAATAATCGTGTAACGAATTTTCAAAGATGAGTAACTTTGAATGACATAATGAACACCATCCGACATGAAAAGTAACAGAACTAGTGAGACTTGAATCAGTTCGAAAGGAGAGAGTCTCTTCAACTGGGAAAAGCCAACGGGTGAGTACCTTACTTGAAGAATCCAAGAAACTGTAAGAGCAGATCTGTTATTTAAAAATCTGATAAAGCAGAGACAGCAAACTAGAGCACCCAGTGAGTTGGCCAGATGAGGCGGACGGAAGAACTAACAGCCAGACAAATAACAGTTGGGCAGACAGACAGATATAGATAGATAAGAGACAAGCGCACAACAGACAAAGCGAGTTGTGCAGTAGCACTCGCTACCAGATTGACTTCAGTAACACACTTTCCACATACTGAGGCTATAGTCTTCTATTATTCAAATTTCCTTGCCTCACAGAACATCTCCCTCGTTGCTTCGAATCTTATTTGCAGCCAATCAGCCCCCTCCCACTATCTATACTCGATTCTCGAATTACTGTATTTCCATTTCCCTTTACAATACAGACATACTACACGTATACGCTTTGCAGAATATAAGAAGACAGATCGGAACGGGTGCCAACCGGTTTGGCAAATTCCATTCGCAATTTTCAAAAGACCGTGTCATTCGCGCACATAAATTTACACGACGATTAAATCAGTTCTACGCAATCGTGCATAATATGTCAATCACCCAAAATTCGAACTCTAGATCATTTCACAACCGGTGTTCAACCCTACAAACGGATATTACATATTATGTGTGTAAAAGAAAAATGATAATAAGCGAACGTAACAAAGAAGTTGTCGACTAATTACGCACGGGCCGGTTACCGGCCGTAAACTCGACCTGGGCCGATATACTCGCCCGTCAACATTGTAAAACCAATAGTGAAAAAAACCACGTCCAAATCAACGACTGGCGGCAGGGACGCATCGACCGGTCGGGGAGCGGACGAGCCAACGATTCGTAGGCTTTTTACGTTTGACTGGCCAACCAACGTTTTCCAGGGTCATCCAGCGACATCCAAGGACGAAAACACTGACACGGAACTGAATACCTTGTCTCCCACCCCGCCCAAGTCCAGCAAGAACGCGTTCGCCCGGGCTCGGTCAGTACTTTATCGGTTCATCGATACCGACCGGGAACGGGATAGCGTACCCGCTGGCTGAGCGACGACGAGGAACGCGGGTGCGAGATGGAGATGGTACACACCATAATACACCTTTATGCACAACACCGTCATTACACGGATAATAGGCCTGGTATACCTATAGAAACAGAAACCATAATACCGAGAGTGGTCGAAGAATTACATTCGGTTGGACGGAGACCGTGCACGGATGCCGAAGGCTGCTGGGAAACGAGTTAACGAGCTGCGCCACAACAGACGTTCGGGAACACGCCAAAGCACAAGGAGAATCCATTTTGAGGCAGGGTTTTCGCCGAATAGTGAAGGGGAAATACAGCAACCAGCGGGCATTCACCGTGAACTGGTGAAGTTCTTCAATGCCAACAGAATTCGGGGAGCTCTACCGGTTGCGGTTGTAGCAGCGGAGAAGAATCACGGACACTGTAAGTACAACAGAACAACAGCCGTGTCAAAATCAGCCTCAGAACTGCGTAATCTGAAAAATTCCACCCTTTTGTAGCGAGTACCAAACGATATCGGCATCAAGAGACAAAGAAAGCTACATGACGCAATACAAAATATAATTTAGTCAACTATGTCGTTCCATATCAATAGTACTTAATATTGTCTATCATACAAACGACCTACGATGCACGGAACCACACTACCCAATTGATCCTGGTAAATTGCCATGACTAATTTGCAGTCAATGTGGTGTTATCGCAGAATGTTGGAAATCAATTGGATAGAAAAGATCAGGAATGAGAAAGTATTGGGCCGAATGAGAAGAGTAGAGAAATTTGGAATATAACTGTACAGAGAATGATAGGTCATACATCCAAGGATATTATTCTTACTGCTAGAGGGATGAATGGTTGAGTGAAAGAACTACACAGGAAGGCAAAGCATGAGTTATGAAGAACAGATAATGAAGGATACAAATTGTAAATCGTTCCCAGAAATGAAAAGATTAACACAGGGGAGAGAAAAGTGGAGAGATGCAATCTACTAGTCGAGAGACTAAGGAACATGTATAATCATCATAATCATCGAACAGCCAAATTCCAATTAATCAGAAATGCTAGCGCATACCAACAATCACAACAGGTGCAGTACTTGACGATGATAACTGATGACATCTTCCAATCCACATACAGCCATGATATTAGTGACAATGCTGATCTGAATACTGCGCCAGAGGCTTGACTAACCAGCCCCGACAGCAAAATGTTGGTCTACACTGGCATACTATGAGCACTCAGTTGCGGGCAACCAGTATTTACAGCCAATCGCTGAGAGGACACATACTCAAACGCAATGGACCTCAGTCCTGGCCCACTACTGGCAATAATAAGAAGTCCAAGCACATGGCAGCACAGAGCCAACATTCATTACTAGTATCATGTCTATACTACTGGAACCGGAGCCGTACCACGCTGTTTGTCGATTTCCAGTTGGATTCAGTTTTCCCAGAGACAAGTGACTGATGCCGCTACTGCCGATTGACAGTGTTTTACACAGTCGAATGTGCATAAACAAGACTAGCATTGATGAGGTGCTGGCCGTCTATCATACTGACAATCAATACTCCGGACAGAAACCCGAAGGCGAGAAGTGGCCCAAAATTCCAACTCAACATTTCAACTGATCTTCATTTTAAATTCAAGCGTGCAAGAAACATCATTGTCGATGTTGGAACAGATTTCTTTTAGAAACACTGACTGCATAATGAGGGAGAAGAAAGAATACAACTCTCCAAAGTCCCTTGGTAGCAGGGATAAGGAACACCATTTTTAAAAGTTATCGTACTCTCTTTTTGTTGCGGTAGGCCTGGAGGCCTGTCTGTGATTTCTCTAAATTATAACAGGTCCGTGCTTGCGAAATTCTAAAATAGTTTGCTCCTCCTGTTCGCAAGAACACCGTGCTGCTTTTACCTTGTTTTCTGAGATCTGGAGCCTACAATCCTATGAACGCTGCGGATGGCCACAGTCGGAGAACCTACCACTCGACTGAATTGCAATTTCAGAAAATTAAAGCAAGCTGTTCGCTAACAAAAAAAGAAAATGCCTGGGGGCGGGGGAGTCAGTTGGACAGGAGAGTCTGAAGAAATGAGGTAAACTAGAGCTCTGTATACTTTGTATAAGTACGATCATCCACCATTTTGACTTCAACCGTGCCCGTGGAAGCCTAATCCGATTATGCGCAGCGTACCGCGTAGTCAATTCGGCATCGACGGGCGCGGCTGGATTCAAAATGGCGGACGATTGTACTCTCCTATCTAGAGCTTCAGGTAAACAGACTGATCGGGGAAAAAGATAGACAAGGATAGAAGACAGAAAGAAAGACGGATGAAGAGATATTGGCTTAAAAAGTTTGAGAGAAAACTAAAAGAATATGTTACTGACTTGAATCCTCAACAACTCCCGGAAAGTTTCGAAGAATCTCATATGAGGAGCGATATTCCAAAACTGCCTCTGTCCATTTTTTTGAAAAATCGTTTTACAGCGCCATCTGGTGAGGCATCTAGTAATACATATTCTGGCCCGAACAAAATCACGATATCGCGAATTTAACGCATGTAAGAAGCCAAAATAGACTCGCAAAGAGAAGAAAATAAAAGTTGTTTCAAAACGGACTCTGTTCACGTATTTTCATCACAATAGAGGAGTCGACATTATCTGGAGAATTTTATGAATTAGAATCTACTGAAAGACACAGTAGGACTAATTTTGTGCCAAACCAAAACTAATAATTCAAAAATGTTGTTCCTAAACGGCCTCTATCCAGGAGATCCCCCACTTCGCGACTGTCATGCGCGTCTCCTGTACAAGGAACATTCAATATTTCAACGAGATAAATTCCTGTAAGTGTTCTACTAGGCAACCCGACTATCAACCGTGACATGTAGGCGTAATGTAGGGATACACCAAGTTTTTTCTTTCCCGTGAAAAAAATATTGGACAGATGCCGTTCTGGAAAATAGCTCCTCATATGAATTTTTGAGAATTTTAGCGGATCCTAAGCATATTTCAAGGTCTGCACGTATCTTTTTAAGAGACTTGGATCTTATGTTACCAGGTGAATTTTTTTTTTAAATCTAGAAAAATCATAAAGAATCTTTTTTATGAGCAAGACTGAAGCAGGTCTTGAAGAGATTTAAAGAATCAGAATTGAAAAGTTTTGAAATTGTTGAATGCGCCACCAGGAGTTAGAAACAAGCCCCGAAGAGTCTTGAAGAGAAGCAAATAAATCTATCAAGTTCTAAAAATGTCTTCAATAAGTCTAGAATACATCTAGAAGACCCATAGATAAGCCCCAAAAAATCTTAAACAAGTCCTGACGCGTCTCGACTGAAACACAAGTTCGGAACAGCCTTAAGGAATTTTAGAAAATCCTAGATAAGTTTGGACGAGTCACGCAGTATTTAAAATCTTACAGAGCCACAAAGAGATCTCTAAAACGTAATGGTTAATAGATCTCCAAAAATCGCAAGTAAGGAAAACCTTTTAAGAGCTAAACAGATTTGAAAAAGTCTTCAATGAGTCTTGAAGAACTCGAACGGATTTCGAGAAGTCTTCCACAGAAACTCTGTGAAATCGAACTGGGCGTTGGGCTTACATAAAATATTACTGAGCAAAATGTCACAGGACGTTCATCTGGAGACAGCTATATTGAAACAGTGGGATACAGAGATTTTACCCCTCCCCACAAATGGAATGTAAAAAGTATCGTTCGTTTCCCACCCCCAATTTCATAAATTCTTTTGCGTATCATCTCTCAACGGAGTGAGTGTTGAATGAAACATGGAAAGAAATAGAAAAGAACGAAAGAAGAATATATGGAGTGAGGATAAGCGCTTTTCAGTGATTTGCGGTAAAATGAATTTTGCTTAAATTTATCTTCATTCAGAATCACGTTTTCTACACAGTAATGAACGTAAAATGTCAACAAGTTGAAGAATGCGGGCACCAAGTTTTGTATTTAACAATCCAAGAAGGAATTATTTACTTTGAAGACAAACTGTGGGTGGTATAGTATAAGTTGACCAGCACTGAGCTCAAGGTACTAGTCACTTACGAATAACGTAGTCGTATCACAGGGACACTTCGATCATATGGTACAATTAGTATAGCAGCAGATAATCGATAACTCTCCAGTCCACAAGATAAAAACACCATAACTGTGTTCTGATCTCATTCACTTTCATTTTATTTTCTTTCAAGTACCAGCGTATACCGTTGGGACCGCTATAATAGAAACCCGAATGGCCCTGATGTATTATCGAATTACAGAACATCACGAAAACCTCAGGTAACAAGAAATTAATGTTACAAAACCTAGAAACATTCGAGAGTTGCTTCTGTAGAAGGGACTCAGGAAGAATCGTTCGCCGAAGACCCAACATAAGCAGCAGTACATTGCAGCCAGCCGAAAGCTGAAAGCCACAAGCCAAATTCAGCCGAATTTTTACTGATAAGAGAAAAGCTGAAAGCTAGCTTTATTTGCACCTTCACAAGCCAAAAGCCGGAAGAAGGCAACAGTTTCCAGCTTTCTTTTGGCTTCTCAAAAACTTATAAATTCGTGAGCTCTTATCAACTTTTCTTGTGTGTGATATTTTTGAGAACTGTATTTTCCATCCTTAAACCTTAAGACCTCAGCTCAGGTGTCAGTTGACGGCAAATTTTAGCTCAAAATATCAGCAACGACTGCAATTTGTTTGTACGTTTTGTCTTTTGGGTAATGGGCAACGGAAATTAAGTATTTTCATCAGTAAAGACTAAAGAAGCCAAAAAGCCGAAAGCCAGCCGAATTTTTCTTAAAAGCCGAAAGCAGAAAACCAAATCCGTATTTTTCAAGGTTAAAAGTTTAAGCCAAAAATCGAAGCTAAAATTTTTAGCTGCAATGCACTGATAAGCAGCACGACCCTACTGGCAGTAACAAGTCGTCCACTAAGTCGCCGCAGTTCTCTATCCAAAACATCCATACGATATAATGGCTCCATAAAACTGAAAAGAGGGCTTCATACAGGAAAAAAAAAAAAAAAAAATCACAAGACCTTCGAACAAAGAAACTAGTCGCAATCAGATCCTCAAGTCATTCAACTCAATTTTCCTGATCAGCTGCACGCACCTGCAACATTATACATATCCGCGTCTACCATAACAGTTCCGAGTAAATTTCTATAGAAATGTTCGCTCACCTCGTGCCGTTGCTCGCCGTAACTCAGCTTCAGCGTAGCCACCTCCTTATTGGTCGGGTTCTCCTGGATTCGCACCACCGTACTCGGGTCTATCCGCACGGTCGAGCTCTTCTCCGCCGAGGACAGGAAGTCCTCCGTCTGCATATCCTCCACTTTCTTCAAATGACCATTCGCCAATCGTATAAGAGATCCTTTACTGAAATTGTGCAACATCGTGCTGTTGTGGCCGTTCGTGTTGTTACTGGTTATGGCAGCCGGAGCCGACGATTCGGTCGGACTGGTAGCGTTGCCGTTGCTGGTTGACGAAACCGGCACCGGCGGTGGTAGAAGCGCACCTATACCGCGCGCGCATTTCTTCTGAACACGCGTCTCCGGTCTGGTCAGTATCCGGTGCTTCATCGAGCCTTCTTTGCCCGACGGCACCTTGAACGGACGCTTCTCGCCGCGATTGCTTGGCTCCGACGTAACGATCGGCACGACCGGCGGCTCGTAGATGGTTTTTACCGAATTAGCGACAACCGATCCGATGGACGTCGGCGGACTCTTCAGTATCGGCGTGTTCGAGTCAGGATACTGCTGTAACTGTAGTAAATGTGTCGATCTATTTTCACGTTGCAACATCGGCGTGAACGGACTCGACGGGTACAGCGGGCCGTAGGGCCCGCTCTGAATTGAAGGCGGCGGTGGAAAATGGGGCGGATACGACGGTCCGGGTTGGTACAGTCGGGCCGTTGAGTACAGTCCATAGCTGGCATGCACGTCCGACGCGGACGAGTCCTTCAGCTGGTGAACGAGGTTGACCGGACCCTGGGGATCCGCGTCCGCGTACTTGCCCGACAGCCGCGACTTAATACTTCCGTTCAAGGAACTGGTAACTCCATTGTATCTGGTGGCGACGACCGGAGCGGGTTTCGGTAACGGACGCAGAAATTCTGCCGGCGGTAACAGCGAACCGTTCGGCGTCTTCAGGAAAGACGGTTCCGCGAACGAGGTCGCGCTCATGAGGTGGGCACGCGACGTGGCGACCGTGTTCGGGTTCAGATGGTGGATGGCACTGAAACTGTGTATCGGGTGGTTTCCGGCTCCGGCAAGAGCATGGTGGTGTAGATGATGATTGCCTGGAACACCCTCCACGACTAAGTTACTACTGATCATCAAGAACGCTGCTGCTGCTGATCATGAAGTTCGGCACTTCATGGTTGGCACGGAATCGCTGCCATCTGTGAACAAACGGAAAACGAATTTAGTAAGTGCGGCAATTGTATCGAATACTCATCGTACAGGCATACGGAGATTATAGCTGGACTTTTGATCGTTATGAGAAAGTTGAACACGAAGTTTTGCAGCGCGGGGCAAATAAAAGCTGCGAGTATGTCACAGATGTAGAGATTGTATGAATGGCTGAGAGGGGCAGCACTGTCACACACGGATCTGAATGCAGAGAAGTAGTGAGTAGAGTTGATACTTAGTGTCATTCAAATGATAATGACTCGCCTGGAAGGTTGTAAACAGTCAGATACGGGGTCGATTGCTTGGGTTGAAGGTGATTCATCAGTTGAATGGACTCGAGTACCTTCCCGAGTATTCGATGCACGACTCTGGTACTAACGAGTCGCAAAACATTCTGACTTGTTATTCAGCTGTTTTTGTTCTCAGTCTTCCATTTTGTCCTCAGTTGGGAGCAGCACTGGCGTCAATATTGAAATTATAAGTAAAGAAACCCTCAGCTGAAAACTTACAATTTTCGACTGACTGCCCACCGTTCCCCGCATTTATTAGCAAAGACGAGCGTGAATTTATAGTACCACTTGTCCGAAGAAAACACAATGAGGGAAGAATACTACAAAAACAACCGAAATAGCGAACAACTGATTGAGCTTTTCCTCGTCCTGAACTGACAAACGTAAAATTAACGTAAACGTCGACTGACAACAACGTTTTGTAATTCTAATACACGTACAGTAAGTACATTAACTAAAACGCTGTCTGCTAGTGAAAATAGTTGAACAAAACAAGAAATTATTTTATAAAAAGAAAGAGACAATAAAAACGACTGGGCGGGCAACAACGTATGAATGAAATGTGTACCAGATAATGACGACATTCTAACGCTTCACAGTAATTATCCGTTCACGAGTAGAAATAGAACGTAGACATTTGCTATCAGTAATTACCGTAGCACGTAGAATATATATTTCATTTTTAATAAGAACGACGACGGGCATATCCAAATGCAGTAAATAATTTCAAACAATAGAAAATCAGAGTGTACCCGTCTTCTAATCACATTTTTGCCTTACCCTTCGCTAATCGTCATCTTGTTGCATTTCATTGGTCGAACTGATAGTCTGGCAGGTCTACTACTATATCTCATATCCAGTTGTAAAATTAATCGGAGGAAAAGGAACTGAGACTTCCGAGAGCACGATAATGCTGCTGATAAAATAATGAATGATAAGCAGCTGATCAACAACGGGGAAAGACATGTTCGAGAAATTAACAACCCATTACTTGTAACACTGCGAACTTTCTTGAAATTTTAAGCCATCTCCTGAACTTAAGAGATGGTCGAAAGAACGAACTGAAACGGGAGCTAAACAAAGGTGTATCGTGCGACCGTGTAGGACCGGTGTGTGTGTGGGGGGGGGGGGGGGGGTCACATCCTCCAATCCTATTTCATTCGGCAATTTCGGCAAAATTTTTGAAATTAATATTTATTTTACACACCGATTCCACATTTTTTTTTTTTAAATACCGAATGAAAAAGTTAGGAACATTCGACACGTCGGAAGTTTTTTTTTCATGCTTTCACGGCTTGATGGCAGCTCAGTTGGAAATTTTCAGTTAATAAGTTGGAAAAATTCAAAAGTCAAGATCCACCCCCCCCCCAGTAAAAATTGCTCAAATCGGCCCTGCGACCGTGTCCTTGTGGCGATACCGTATTAAATAGTCAGTGTTTCCAGATGAAACATTCAAAAATGTTCCACTACGAGGAAAAAATTGTACCACACTTTTGAAAAATGTACCACATTTCAAAATCATTGAATGCAACAATTTTATAATGCAAAAAAGCGAAATTCGAAAGTTTTCTGACAGCTAAAAGTTTTAAGCCAAAAGTTAAACGATTTCTGAAAGCTGAAAGCAAAATTCACAAGCTAAATTGCAGCTGAAAAGCCAAAAGTGAAAAACAAAAGTTTTATTACATAGCTTTTTATTAAGCTTTTTTCAGAAATTCGTAACTTAGTTAAGAAGAAGAAAAAAGAGAAAAAAAGGTCGAAAGCCGAAAGCCGAAAGCTAAAAGCCGATTGATTTTTGGCAGCTGAAAGCAAAATTGGAAAGATAAATAAAGCCGAAAGAGTCAAACGCGCAAAGTAAAAGTCTCATTTTGGAAATCACTAGCGAAAAGTCAAAAGCGAAAGTTTTATCGCTTAAAAAAGGAAAAAGTTCAGAGCGAAATCTGGAAGCTAAATAAAGCCGAAAGAGTCAAAAGCGAAAAGCGAAAGTCCTATTCTGGAAATCATAAGCGAAAAGCCAAAAGCGAAAGTTTCATAGTTCGGCTTTCATGCTCTGTAAAAAAGCTTAAATTTCGTAAGTGTGGTTCCAAATCATACGAATTCCTTTTTTCTATGTTCAGTTTTGAGTATGTTATTTCTGTACCTGAAAGCAACAAGGGCCAATGTTATTTTTTTGGTGGTTTTACGTTAGACACATCGCCTGAAAGAGGAAAATAAGATCTTTCGCATGGTACACGGGCCAATGTCTAGAAATTAATGAAAATGCGTCAGAAGTAGAAAAACCAAAGGGGGGCCTATGTGTAAATTATTTGATTCAGTAAAGGAAAGAAATGCCAAAGTTGACTTTGGCTATAGTTATGTAATACACAAAAGGCCAAAGTCGACATAAATTTCAAAACCAATGTTGGCGGTTTTATTTTGAGATATAATAAATTCTAGGCCAATGGTTAACATTGGCCTCTAATTTTCAACTTCTTCCTACAGTAAAACGGCCAATCTCAAAATTATCTCGGCAGTTAATAGGCCGATGAACTCGTTCAAAAAACCATTGAAATAAGGAAAAAAATTCAAGATCAATGGTTCAAACCCCAAATCTCTTAGCCCTATTCGTTTTTTATTTTCTATACGATTTAGAAAAAACCTTCAAACTTCAATCTCGTTTTTCTCAAAATTCACTTTTTTGACATATAGGGTTCTGTTGCATTAAGGTACAGATTTTATTCCATATTTTATCATTATTTTTGAACCTCCAAACCATGCTACTACTAGCGCTCTAAGCGCCCATAACCCATAATATAAAATGTATATTTCCTTCAATCTCATCACATGACTGTTTGCACGCTTTCAGTTTACTGTATAAATCAACTTTCTTAATTCTAGAAACCGAAAAAAAAACTGGAAATCCTTATTTGTAAGTTTTTTGATGCGTGCAAACAGTTTTCTGACTTTTCTGGATAACTCATAAGTTGAAATAAAAGATACGAGGTTCGCTAGTGTCCGAAATCCATAGTTTTGTTGTTATTTTTACGTAAGAAGTGTGTTTAGAAGAGGAGAATGCATCATTAGACAAAGCCGGGGACAGGTGGGGTGATGCTGAAACAAAGCCTACAGATAGTATATAGGTACTAAAGAATTTTCTAGTCACTTGGAAAACAGCCAGAATTGAAGGCCCCTTTAGAAAAATAATTTCTGGTCCACTTTCCGGAGTGAATAGGGTATTTTACACCAGACGCAGCTTTGCAGTTATTGAAAACTTGATTTTGGTTTTCTCACCTTTCAAAATACACCAAAATAAAACGAACAACATAGCAATCAGTGTTACCAGGTATCATAACTTTACATTCAAAAATCTTCCAGAGCAAACTGAGTCCAAAAATTGAAATTGTACCACATATTGCAAATTTACCACATCTGGGGGAACACTGTAAACAGTGGAAGCACTTTTCGAAAACAAATTAAATGGGACTCAACTCGGAAAGAAATCTATTCAAAAAAAAAAAGAAGAAGAAGAAGAAGAAAAAACAATGCTCGGCATTGTAAGGTCAAGATCTACAGACGGGTGTAAGGTACTCCAGAAGAACAGAGACCAACTTTATCTTCAGAGACCAATATTATGGTGCATTTACACTGACAAACGAACATTGCTATCAGCAAAGTTTTGAAAATGACTAACATGCAACAATAACATGCAACATTGCTAGTCGTTATTGTTAGCCTGTATCCGATTCCAATCAAATAAGTTCCAACATTGCTGTCAGCATATTTCAACTAACTCCAGTGTGAACGAAAATAACCAACATCCAGCAAAGTTGGCTACAGCAATGCTGTCAGCCTCAGTGTGAATGCATTATTGCTTCCTGTTCCGAATGCGTAAGCAACAAGGTGTCAGTTTACTCAAGATGCTGACATTCCCAGTAAGTATCCCCGTTCGAAATGCTTTATTACGGCGTTAAAGTAATGGGTGCCAGTAGAATTAAGATGTTGGGGGTTCCCAACGACGGTATTAGGGACTTAGAACTCAGCTTCACTGTAGGTACACCAGCTGAAGCAATGTGCAATGAAACTGTTTTATAAAACACGAACATACACTCGTATTGTCAATACAGACAGCAAGTGTTACCTCCACACGCACCGACTCAATTGCTCGCTCATGGGCTACACATAGAAGGGTGAATTCTCAAACTGCCGCACCATTATTGACCTCGACACTGCCTGTTGAATTGTTAAATGTGAGTACTCAAGATCAAGCAACACGCAGCAAATCAACAGATAAGTGAAGTGTATAGTCACAGCTCAATCTGCCTGCCTGTCTTCTTGCAATTAATCGGTCTATCTGCCTTGCTTGCCAAAGTTTCACTAGTAGAAGTGTGTGGTAGCAGATTTTAGTAAACAGAGAATCATACATACTTAGTTTTCAACTATCCTGAGTAATTTTTCCACAACTTACAGACCACAGTATCCAGAGGACGGCCGTAAAAAATAAGACAAAAGAAACAATGGTATGCGTGAGAACGAGCAGTCAGAGAGGATACAGACACACGAACACACAAACAGACTCGGTGTTCAGCGATCATTCATTCCACTCGCTTGCTCGTTATGCACATCGAATATGTGACTGTTTCGCGCAGATCTAATTTTAAATATCAGGAATTCCTTGCATAGCGCAAACGGTCATCTTCATAAAAACTTCATAGCTTTTAATTTCGCGATAAATTCACACTTTCCGTTTTCCGCACAAACTAGTACCCTACCGTCCTTTCTCCTGCCTTACTTCAATTACACGCACACACGTTCCTCCAATCACAACGCGAATTTCAGACAGCCGGCGAGTGCGATTCAAAAATAGAATCACGTGCTACCCACCTGAGGAAGTCCACGCAGACGTATATTTTTACCGCATCATTGCCGCACCGATTTTTTTTTTTTTAATATTAGGTATTATTTATTTATTTATTGTGTTTCGTTGTCGACAACGTGAGGTAATTTCTAACGAACAGAATAAATCACTTTAACGCGTCTGCATCGATAAACAAAGTAAAAAAGAAGAAAAAGTTGAACGGCTCAGCATTTTAATTATTACTGAGATTTTATTAAACCAGCTTACGTCATAAATAGTAGGAGACTAGTTTCCACTTCATTTCATTTTTCAGTTGTCTGCGAATAAATTCACGCAATTCTTATGCTACATCTACAGAACCAATTCAATGACATCATATATGAAGGAACAATTCTTCGAGTTTATCTGCTGACCGGCGTGCCATATCAGCTGTTTAAAACGTATTGCACTAAGTGTAGCTAGACACTTGGTCACCAAGTTCTAAGTCTTCTGAACCTCTGCTGTCAATATTTCTCAATGTTAGAAGTCAAAACGTGCTTCTAATTCACTAATTTCTATTCACATTGTAAATGTAAGAATAGCAACAGCAGGGATATAGCCGGTAGTGCCGTATCCAGGAATATGGGGGGGGGGGAAGGGGAAGGCCTAACATATAACCAAGGAGGGGGAGGGGGTCAGACCCTCTCCCTCCCCCTTGTATACGGCCCTGCGCTGGACCATAATCTGAAATTGCCAAGTGCCACAGCAGAGAGGGGAGCATTCCGCAATAATTTGAAATCTTCAAGTTTTGGAAATTGGGCAGTAGTAGTTGGCAAAATTAAAAATACGGCAAGATTTCTTTTCCTTTTTCATATATTTTTTACTTATTGCTTCATGATCTCGAAATTTTTATTTTCAGATAGAAAATGCGCCCAATGAATTGAAATTTTCGAAATCAAAAAACAATATTCACAACACAGAGAAAAAAATCTTTTAAAATTTATTTCGCTTAACAGTAGCCGTCTTTCCCGAAGAGTCTACAGAGAAAGAGTGATGGATAAAATTATTTCAAAAATTGAATGAGCGATCCAAAAAACTTGCTTTCAATACTAAGCAAAAGTCCCTGAGCTCCGGTTCTATCCCAATTAAGTAACCCGGAGCAAAAGTCAATTTCTGCTTCTGATGTAGCGGAATTTAGGGATAAATCTGACACTCCGTGTAGAAGGACTCTTTCTCACTTGTTAAGATTTTGGGGGCAAACTTTGAAATAAAGCTCATTTTAGCTGGTTGGGAAGATGTAAAGACTTAGCCCTCTTTCCGATCAGGAAGCTGTAAGCAGTAAGACACATCTCTATCTGTACTCATACGATAAGTCAAAATTCTATCACCTGAACTGTTTTGTAAAGCTTTAGCAATTACTTTTTGTCTGAAAACCAACGAGTGATCGGACAGCTTTTGTTTCAGAGGCCTCAAAAATGTCAAATTTTGGGCTGTTATAAATGCAACACACATAAGCCTATAGTTAATCAGCCACATGCCCACTTTTCTAGAGGCTAAAGCAGGATGTCTACAGAAATTGGAAAGTAGAAATGAAGTACTTTTTCAGGACCCTTTGCAGGACTGTAACCGGTATATTTTTCTTTTGTTTGTTTCCAAGTGTTTCATCCCCTTTACCCTTCCCTCCTTTAAACTCCCCCCACTCGCCCTCCTTAGAAATAATAAACATTCTCATTCATCGTGTTGGATAATTATTATCTCTCTACCTCTTTATAATACTAAAAAAGTAAAATCCGCCGCTACCACCGCCACCGCCTCCGGGAGAAAAAAATCAACTGCGGATTGTCTAACCTACCCCTTAATTGCTCATTTCTCCACGGGTAGCCTACCCTTGGGAGGGGTTCGCGGTGGAGGAGGGAGCTTGGGGAGGAAGATCGCGGCGGAGGACGAGGAGGAGTTATGGTGGAGGAGGGCTCTCTATACACTAAATAATAAAAGCTACCTCCTCCTTCCCCTCTGTGGGATAAATTCCTGGTGGCCTCCGCTGTACCTTAATCTCACGTTTCACCAAAGGTACCCTACCCCGTAGGAGCTCCTGGAGAGGGAGGACGGCCACGGTGAGGAAGGGCGTCGCGGTGGGCGAGGAGGAGCATGGGAGGGGAAAGTAAATGCGGTGGAGGAGGACAGCTGTGGTGGGGACTAGCAGAGGCCGGCACAAGCGAAGCGAGAAGTCCCCTAGATATTATTACTGTTAACGAAAATTCTGATATTTTAGAACAAACGTTGATTTTTTAGGGGTGTGGTTTTAAAAATGAATACTAACGAAAATGAAGGACTTTTCAATTTTTTTAAATTTAAATTTCAGCACTTTTCAGGACTTTTAGGACCTGCTTTCAGAATTCAGGACTTGAAGGACTTTTCAGCACCAGTAGACACCCTGTAAAGGCAACTTGGGGCAATCAACTATTTTACCTGCGAATTTCGAAAAACTAGATTCACCCGTTCCCTACGCTGTGAGTCTGAGTTGAACTGACATCAAGAAATACCTAAGTACTAACAAATGCAAGGAGCACTGCCGCAAGGGAGCAAACTATCAACTCAGAAAGAGGGAGGAACAATGAACCCACTGTCCCGTCCCGCCAGTTATAGCATCAGAGGTTCTGATCAGTCCGATGATGAAACTACAGGTGATGCTGAGTGCATTTACTGTACAGAAACATTTTGTGAAAGTCGTGGCGGAGAAAAATTGATTCAATACAGTAGCTGTGAGATGTGGGCGCACACGAGGAGTGGGCTGGAGTTAATAAGAATGATATTAGGTGGCGTTGGAGCTTCGTCCTCAACTTCTCTATACATCCGGCACCTTAGTAAACGTGAAACTCGATCGACGCGGAACGAATGAGGATCTCCCAAAACTTCAAAAACTGAGATTGTTTTTTTCGGTGGAAACAATTTTCTCTTTTCCAAAAAGGGAGCAGGAACGTTCTACCTTTGAATTTCTCAAGTAGAAACGTATCAAACTAAGTACTGATATAGGGGTTCTTTAGGTCATTAATTTCGAGAATGCAATCCGATTTGTTGGACCCCAGATTCGACTTTTCCTCCTACTGGAAGCCCAACTGCCTTTCCCGAAAATACTGAAGAAGACACTGAAGTAGAGGTTTCCTGGTTCGTTCAATTCAAGTTCACAAACTAAACTTACCCATACCTGGCGATTACATGCAATCATCATGTGGCCACAGTTGTCATCATAAAAATACATATAAGGCAGATATGCATTATATGGCCAGTTTTGATTCCCGAATGTAGCCACTTGCAATCCCAATGAGCCACACGGAATGGTGGAAGTTGAAAGGAGACGGGATCTCTATAAATGTCATGAAATTCAGCGAATAGTTTTGTAGAATTTCAAGGTCACTGAACTAGTTTTTTGAAGTTTTCATTCATGAACGGAAGCGGGGTCTCATAAATGTTTTGAAATTCAATGTGTACAGTTTTGCAGGATTTCAAGGTCAGGGTCTGGTTGGCCGAGTGAACAGCGCGTTGTCTCGGGATCCGGAGATCCCGGGTTCGAGCCCAACTTAGCAACTCGCTAGATTTCGAGGCCGGTTTTTCAGCCAGAAGGGAAGAGGGCTACGAAAGCCCTAACGGCCTCCCCGACATCTCTGAGGTCACGCTCGAAAGGGCGGATTCCAGAGCTCGGGTTGAGAGCAAATGAGAAGAGAAAGATTTCAAGGTCATTGAACTCGTGTTTGACGTCCACTTCACCCGACAATGAAAACCATGGCAGCTACGGGAAGGGGGCATAAAATTTCAACGAACAAACTCATGTACCTCTAAGCTCAGCCACAAAACCACATCAGCAGCTATCTTGAAATCGATTCGAATCATTTTCCAACGCCTCCACCGATGATCGGCCAATCAATCACAATCCACACAAGACACAGCAAATTGTATCAAAACGCATACGAATTGCGGTATTTTCATTGAAAGCTCGACACACCGTCACACGACGCAGCAACGTTTACCAACTGGTGGTGCCGAACATATCCGCTTTACCGGACTCCCTAGCCCCGAATTACGAACCGCTTTCAACCAGTTACACTGCCAAGTCGAATGGAAAGGAAACACTCAAAACATTCAATTTAGACGAGCCGAGTAGACTTAATCAAGGTCGATATTACCGTTCGGCTCGCGAGTACAGCAAATTTCACGTATAAAAACTATAAGAGCAAATGAGCAAATACGCGCCATAGCGTCTACTCCTTCCTATTTTGTGCGTGCACCGCCGTGCGTTCGTCCGATTTTGTGGGCGATACGGATAGCCGCGGATATTCATCATTGAATTTCTAATTACATTCCGTTTTCCTCGTTAACAAAACGTGTAATTTGCGATGAATCGAGTTCGTCGCTGTCACATCTCAGCCCTCTCGCTCTAGCAACTCCGAGCGCCCTCTCGCTGCGGTTCTTTCCGCCGATAAATCCTCCTCTTCGCGGCCGCCAGCACTGCAAATAAACGACGATGCTTTGTCTTGCTCAAAAATAGGTAGCCACTTATACAGGCACTCTCGTATTCATATAGGTGGACGTTTCCTTTTTACCTTCTCGAATCATATAATATACTTATTCGTTACAGTTCGGTGACGAGACAAGCCCCAAAAAGTCTATCGTAAACGATTACCACTAAAAGTGGGAAAAAAAAAAAAAAAAAAAAAGTGTTTGACCGACGCGAAATTATGCACCAGAAAGGAAAATCTCTGGCGCACAAACGTGGGAAAAATCGATCGAATCGATACAATCGGCGAACGGTTCAGTGATTCGATGCCATGCGTATGTAACACGTACACGTAAAATCGGAGGTGATACACACACTTGTATGTGGTATGCCAACAACAACTGAATTTGGTCGATGTAACTAAAAAAAAAACATGTTTACTACACTGCAGAACATCTAGATTCTAGATCACTACAGTACATTTAGATGAACCTGAGTGTCAGGGACGTCAGTTCATTGAGATCCAATGTACATTCCACAAAGGCCGAGATGAATTATACGGATATTTACATCGGGAAATTTCCAATAAACCTTGAAAACTTAGCGAACGTGCGCGGCCATTTTGTTATGGAATTTTTCATTTTATGATTTGCAATCCGATCGGAATCCATCGATGCTGGTACTTTCGGCGGTTCCAAAATTTCCACTCATGACAGTAACCTTTATTTTTACACAAATACCACACAGCCACGCGCAGACGTGTCGATTCATGAAGAATGTCAAAGATGTTGCGGACAATTTTACCTCCGTGTGAACGCCGATAGTCAGGAAGGGCACTCTTCAAACCAACAGTTATTCACAGTTTTCCCATGTCCATCATCTTTATTTGTTTGCCTACCCAACGATCCTGCGCAGTGGCGGATCTATGGGGGGTGTTTTGTGGGTTCGGACACCCCTTCGGCCCGAACAAGGAAAAAAAAAGTTTGAGCTTTTCTCCTGTTTTTGAGTATCTGCAGCACTACAGTCTACAGTGTTCATTTTGAAACGATTTAATCACATTATGAAATCTGTCTTCAGAAACTATTTAAAATGACATCCATCTCGGTTTTTTAGGGGGCGAAGGTGGAAAAAGTTTTATTTTCAAAACACCCTCCTTGGAAAATTTCTAGATCCGCCACTGATCCCTGCGTACCTGCTTTTTTTGCTGCCCGTTGGCCCGGTAACCCTGAGTGATTCACGGTTTGTTTGTTTGTTCGCCTGTCTGCCTTGCTCCGAGCAGAGAAGAGGAGAGCAGTGCAAGATAAAGTAACATCACGCATTCAGCGAAAATGGCTTCCACTCCGTAATCTGTTCCTGTTCGCTTCGGAATTGAAGAACCGCGACCGAGTATACACAACACACAGTCACGTGACCGGCACTAGATAACCATTATCTCTGTCTACTCCACCGGACCGCCGCCACACACAGGTTGCTCCAAGCAAGATTTGCACTGCTCATCCCAGAATGAAGAATAAATAAACATCCGTGACGTCATCGTTGTTATCATCTAGCTCACGCCGTACAAAAAGAACACCACGGATCAAGAGTCCTGCTCCACTCCGCTAGGAGCAGAGTAGAACACACCTACAGTCATATCTTGAACTTCTTTTCACAGAGCCAGGTTTTCACATAGCAATATTTTTCATAGAAAATAAGAAAAGAGGACTCTGCTGGATCTAGGACCTGGTAACAGGCAACTGAATACTTGCCGGATGGGCCCAAAGACTGGATTAAAATTCATCAAGAATCGTCGGCACTTGTAAAATACATTCGAACTCTCGAGGACTGATCAAGACTTGTTGAATTACCTCAATAGTATGACCCTGACAGAACAGCAGTCAGTATTTGCAGTTCATAACACATTACATTGTGCACAAGTGTCTAATATACGTGTTCGAACTTAAGAGTTGTTTTGTTTACTTTTGACCATTTGAGGGTGCCTTTTTTTCTAAAATGAAATTCCCTGACTTTTTCCTGAACAACTCTAGACACGTTTCAGAGCGGTCCAAAAAGTGGCTAAATGAAGTTACAAGGCGTGCGAAAAAGTTATGCGTAATATTCGAATGTTGCTACTTTATTACGAAGAATACAAACATACAAACAAAACTAAAATAAATACACATAAGAATCAAAAATACTTAACTAATTTGCTTCATTTCGGCTTCAACCACTTCAAAGAACAACAAATGGAAGTATTTGGAAGTTCTCTTATATCCCTTATTCCAGAAGTATTTCCTAGAATCCCTGACTTTTTCAGAACTGGGCACCCTGTATATTTTGCTTAATCTCAAAGGCGTTTTAAACTTCTTAAAGCTGTGTTCAAATGCATTTAGACTTGTTAGGACGTTTTCACGACTAATCAAGCATCGCTGAGACTCTGGTAGATAAGACAAATGAAGCAAGGCAATTCAAGAAGCGCTGCGTGTCAAAATACATATAAGTTTCAAGAAAACTGAGTACAGTTTCTGAAGTATCACGAAAATTCATCACGGCTTCAAGACTTGCTAAAACCATCTTAAAAGCTTTAAAAAAATCGTCAAAAATCATCTAAGACTGCGTAAAGACTTGTTTACATAATACAGTAACCAGGAGGAGTACAAATGGGAGAACAGCCTCCTAGCAACTCAGTTAACCCTTCACCTTGGCAGAAGAAAACATCTATAGTTATCTCCTTCACATGATAGAAAATCTATTTTCAACTCTAGCTGACAGTTACTTCTCAAAAATTTTGTTTATCGTTTACCATCCCCTCCTCACCCATTATACAAGAGACTGGTTACGGCCCAGCATCTAGGCTCATTTAGATGGTACCATGGCTCCTCAGGTCCTAAAACTCATCAGGTATCATTACGTGAGACTAGTTCAAACTGATAGAGACTCATAAAGTCTATCTAAACACTTTGTTAAGACTAACCAAAAATCAGCGCGGAATTAAGAATTTTTGGACCCAGGAGCCCAAGCTTGATGGCGTCAGTTTTAAAATAATGTGTACACCTATTTGGAAAACGTAAACTATGAATTCCGTTTCTTAATGATATTATTGTCAGTACGTAGAAGTAACTAATGGTAATTTATTTTTGGATTTATAATTTTCCAGCGAGAGGGGGCCAAAAATATATTATTATTCAGATTCGTTAAGACTGTAACAGCGATATTTTCAGATTTCTCAAGATTCGTTAAGAATTTCATCAAGACTCCTTATTCATAAAGACGCCCATTACTGGAAACAATGACATGTGTCTACATCTTCTTGAAATTAGGGATGGCAACTACCGAACATTTTGTTATCGATAACTATCGATAGTTTGGCATTCTACATCAAAATCTGTATTGCTATAGAATACAATAGATTAGTTTCTTTATACACAGAACACTGGTTTGTGCTTATAGCTATTATCACAAAACTCTATCTTTGTTACTAGAGGTCCTATGGCCTGCATATCTTAAAAATACCTCTGTTTTTGCTCTAATTCACAAATCAATCTCGCAAATTGCCGTTGGAGTTTTATGCAGTATTTACAGTTAACTTGGTTGAAATTTCAGTTTTCTGTCCACTCTCCAGAGATACCAGTTTTATTTCCAGTAAATATTTTATTTTAAAAAACGAATCCATAATGAATTTATTTCGGAATAAAATTATAATTGTCTCTTAAAAAAATCAATTTTTCGGCCACAGTCGGGTCTAAACGTGATCGTCGGTCAGTAATAGTATTCCCTGCCCCCGAGTTGGTCCTCTCCGAAGGAACTACTAACCTGTACTAACAGTGAGGAGTAACAAAACAAACAAACAAACATCTATCAGGACACGAGTTTAGAGCAAAGAAATAAGTGCTCACTATTTCCTTGCAGATTGCACAGTCACTGTTAATGTCGATTCACATCCATATTTCCATTCCATTTCATTCAGAGTCCTATCAGTCACCGTCAACACACTACCCTATCAACTGTAAAGCAACAGCAAGAGAGCTTACAGTCAGGACTCACGTTGCTCTCTGCTACAGGAAATTGTCTTATATTTCTTTAAAAGTATTTCATAAAAAGGTTCTTCTTCGAGAGGATTTTAGGTCCTTTTTCTCAGTCAGTCTTGTGTAAATATGGTACAAGTTGATTCTTCATTACACTATCAATCACTATCGATAAGCCTGTCGTCACTATTGGTAGTTACTGATAGTTCCCTTATCGATAACTATCGATAGTTATGCCATCCCTACTTGAAATTAATCAAGGAAAAAACCTACACCAAATGTAAAAAATAACAGCAATCGACTTGAATTACGGAGAACTAACAACACTGATTGAGAGAAATTGACCGACAAAGTATAACACGATCACATGCGAGTAAATATGACCAATCTCATCACAATTAGCCCATGAGAACCAAATTCTTTTAAAGCCGACCACCTTTAACCAAAGTTGACCAACATATAAACCAAACACGATTACCGATTAGAAATAATCAAATTTAGACTAAATTAACCAAAAAGGACCCACTGGAACCAAAGCCGAAAATGATCGAGAACTTCCTAACTACGAAATGACTGACCAAGAACAGGCCCATAGCATCGAAAGGAAGTACCTCCTCACCACAACCAAACTAAACAGTAAACGCATGCCAAAAATGATCAAAAACCAACTGACCAAAGCGAACAAAACTAACCAAAAATTAGGGAATACCCCTCTGCATTAAACTGGAATCTAAGTAAAAAATGATCATTGATCAAAAATGGAACTGGCTCGTAGCGTTAACCCCCCCCCCCCCATTCAGAACTAGAGTCAAAGTCGAAAATGATTAAAAGCCGTCAGACCAAAAGAACAGAAATGAAACAGAACTTATTAAGATAGATCAAAAACTGGCCATTAGCGTTTACAGGAAACATCTTCACCCGCCTCCACGGTAAGGGTTTACCCCCTGGATGATTTTATTTGTCGCATTCGGAAACAAAAATGAAAGCGGAGCTTCTGCCGACCTCTTTTTCTCGTTAAATGATACCTGGTCGTATTTATTCCCATCCGAGTTGCATTTTTCGTCCTTGGAAAAAGTGATCAAAAATGACTAACTTCGTATAAACACTACCACGCAACCCACAGCTCTACGAATAATAGGCTCTTTCATGAGAATGTCGCGTATTCCTTCATTCTTGTCTCCACTACCAAGGAGAAGAGGGTAAAACAGCACATTAAAACACTTCGCTATGAAGTTCCTCGGGCTTAGTTACGCCTCGGAAAAGAGCTATCCATAAAAACAAAAGGAACTGTGCAAAATTTTCAGCACATTCTTCAAATCCACTTACAATCTTGCTAGATTCGTATTCTATGATCACATTCTGCACTGTCACTGATTTTTGCAACAGTCGAGAGTAAAAGCAGTTTTGTCTAATGAAAAATTCAACAACTTGAAGAAGCACCCTCCTACGCATAATATTAGAATTTTCCTACGGGGGCGGATTTCATAAGGTTGATATCCAAAAGGTGATGAACGCTTATTTGCGAGAAAAGCAAGCCAAACTTTTCCAATTTTCACGTATATGGAAGGTAAGGGGTATCCCCAATTTTCTGTACTTGAAACCAGCCTTCTAGCATTCAAAATGACTACTTCACCAATTTTCACAAGAATTGCCGTAAAACGATTCCATTTTAGATGTTTACGGAAGGTAAGAGTGGCTGCGTGATCGCGGTAACGTACTCGCTTCGCAATCCTTGCGCCTTGGGTTTGAGTCCTAATAATGCCGGGAAGTTAAACCACTAACATCCAAGCGAACATAGCGACTACATTATCAATCGAGGTGGAAAGATATCATGTCCCATAAACCGGCCAGTTCGAACAAACAAGGCATCACAATCGCAAGGCGAGTAACCACCAGATCAGAAAGATTGGTACTGCGCGTGTGTACGTCATGGACAGTTTATTCAGCGTCGTGAAATACGTGGCTGGTAAGCGAACTGCGGTTGCAAACACTCCGACACAGAGAAAGAAAACTCTAACGCAACAAACCGTGGGGAAAGCAACGGAAAACCACCTTGACTAGCCTTGCCCAGGAAAGTCGCGCGTCAGAAACCGCGACCACCGATGTCCAGCATCTGAAGAAGAAGAAGCGATGAGCGGTAAGGGCCTTAAATTCCTGCACTTGCCTTCCATCCTCCAAAAAGACTCGACTCGCCATTACGCAGGCCACAATCTTGAATTCGTTTACGCGATTGGTCTACACACAGTGTTAGACCCCCGGGAAAGTAATGCACGGCGAACCGATCTTCAATTTTCAGGAACATTTCTGGGAAAGTTCTGCTTCGGATGGCGGGTAGGTTATTTCCTAAATTCCTTCCCCTTCGAGCCGGTTATGCATCCTCGTCCAAAAGAACACGGCTCATCGCTGCGCAGGTCAAAATCTCGCAGGTAATAGCTCGAAACACGTCTTTCACAGGAACCAGTTAAGGCTTTCCAGAAAATTTAACCATTTCCTCACCCGCCGGTTTCAAGGTCGATGCACGCTCGTACCTACATATAAATGCCTTTCATCGTGCCTTCCACGATTCTTCTCATTGGCAAAAGTCGCAGACAGGTGTTCAAAAAAATAATAATATCGTTTCGTAAACCCGGCCATCCGCTCAATTAGCATACTAATCGACAATATATATACATCCATACGAAGGCGGCCAGAAAATATCCACCTATACACATTTCTACCACCACCGAATTCCGCAATCGCATTACCGAAGTGACATTTACCGGTTGGCACCACGGCAACGCGTACACATCGCCAACCATCGCCTGTACAACCGATTCCAGTTCTCGTCCGAACCCAGCACCCGGCCCGGCCCGCTAGAATTCGTGTGGCCAGATACGCGCCGTGTCACAGAGACTCTCGTACACAGCCTGCAGGCACTTCGCCGAGATAAAAGACAGACCAACCTTTTCTTTTCTAAGCAGGCACAGCCAACATAATATACACATACACACAGAGACGTACACGAATTACCACTACACTCGAGTATCCGCGAGCCGGCGATCGTTAAAAATTCATTCATTTAAATATAATACCTTCTTAAATCTTCGACTTAATCATCGAGTGATTCGGCGCTTCTTCCACATGCCTGACACCCGGCTATCCGCGCGTACATTTATCCGGCCTGCTCGCGAGCCCGGACCTTCGAACCACCGATCCGCGAACCAATCGAGGAACCCGAATTTCGGCCGCCCGAACCATATAAGGAAACCCGCGAAACCACGGACAAGGCGCGCAGAATGACAAGAGAGGGAACCAGCGAGAAACGGACAGACGGACCGAGCCGGGGCGGGCGACTCGGCACAGAAACAATACCCGAATCACATTACGTAATCCGCGGCCAGAATAATATTAATTCATTTCGGCAGTCGTCGCCCTTACCTGACCCACTGCTAATAGCAACAAATAACGCCCGGCCTACACATATACATGCACGTATGTACGTACGGCCATTAATATAATGTCACGAGCTGACCTTTACTATCGGGCAAGGTCAAAAAATCAACCAACGAACGAACCGCATGTCGATTCGCACTCGGATTTCCCATAGTGCGAATTGTAAAGTAAAAAAAAAAAAAAAATTAATAAATAAAAAAAACTTCTTGAAGGTCGACAATGCAAGCGGCGAAAAAGCACGATTTTCTTCGCGCCGTATCTCGCACACAATAATATTCACGCTGCCGCATACAACACCCGTAAAGACAATGAAATATATACCGTCGCCTTCTTCCTTTTCGTTCCACCAACGTGTATATGTACGTGTGCAGTTATCCCCCTCCCCCTCCCCGGTGCGGATCATAACTATAAATTTTTTTTTGGTATTTCAAAGCTGCGACCAACGAGAGAAAAAGGAATGAAAAAAAAATCCATACCAAAAAAGAATAAAAAAAAAGCAAGGGAAATCGTAAAACGTATATCAGTTGATGATTTGCGACGCCGCCAATCGAGGCGGTGAAAATCAGGAAACTCTATACGGGTACCTAAATAGTGTCTGTGTGTGCGTGTATCTGAGCGAAGGTACCCGACAATTTTCACAAGACGCAAACCGTGCAATATTACACGGCGATTCGCCAAACCCCGTTGAAAATGATGCCGAAAATCGGTGTAACATGATGTGAGCCAGCCGGGCCGCACGGCGATGCGATGGCGGCGTTTTCTTTTTAAAAAAATGTTATTTCCACGCGAAGTCACCTTCATACTAGTCAACATACTAACTCGTTACTACAACAAACTCAAAAAAAAAGGGGGGAAATGCTAATGCACGGCAACCGTCGGATTTCGGTGAGTGGGAACTCGATCCCGCCACCACCACCATGGCCACCATGCATTGAACCAGCAGGGATTAGCAGGGATGAAATTCTATGCATAGGCCCGTATTACACTACAGCTAAGCTATGCGAGTTACGTCTATTTATCAGCAGGGATGAGATTCTATGCATAGGCCCGTATTATACTACAGCTAGCTATGCAAATTATGTCTATTTGTCAGCTAAGCCCGATTTACCTTAAGCGAGTTACGCTACGTCTTGTTAGAGCACCATACACATCCGAGTATACTAATAGGCCAGTCACTGTAGACACAAAAACTGCGTTAGGTCGCAACACATTGACGATGTCACCAGTGTAAAACCAAGTTTGCAGCTTTGAAAGACCTGTGCTAACTGTGCAGTGCTAAAAAAATCTCGAAATTTTCGGACTTTCTTCAGTTTTTGACTTATAACTTTGAAAAAGTGCATCCTGTGGAAAAAGTCATTTGGCACGCTTTTAAAATAGACAATATTTACTACAATTTGAGCGCAACTGTGGCTCTGTAGGTCCAATAGGTCCCGAGATACAGCGCATCAAAAATTGGCAGTTTTTCCCAAAACGTTTGAATTTGTAGTTTTAGCCATCTTCTATACAAAATATTTGCCCTATAAGGAAAGTGATGGGAAATGAAGTTGTAGAGCAGTTATTTAGCTTCAATTCAGGGTTACAAAAATAACAGTTTTTAGGGTCACTTGCAATCAAGTTTTATTAGTTTCCAGATAAATTACCAAAAGCGCTGTGCGTAATTTTTAAGGTTGGCTACTAGTAGCTAACGTTGTTTAGCAAGCGTTAAGGCATTGTCTTATATTTTGAATTTTACTTTACGATGGAATTATTTCCTCAAAGAGGTACCTGAAGCTTGTCTATGCGATGAGGAGAGATGCGAGAATGGTCAGCTACGAGTAGTGTTCTAGTGTTCAATGTTGGTGTTTAGTATTATCCTTCGAGCATGTCAAAGTTTTATGTTCATAGCCAGTCCAACTAAGACGCTATAAGAATGGGTAGTCACAAGACGGTTTTGGGGCCAACGTTGCGCGCTGAATACACGTAGCTTTATGAAGTTTTCACGGATTTCTTCGTTTACCATTGAATATCTCGAGAAATATCGAATTACAAGTAAAATGAGAGAGAATGAAAATTGTAGACCATAAAATTTCCTTTTAGTTGAGCCTATTTAAAATAAAATCCATACAGCGACTTTCGAATTACAATATTCAAAAGTTGAAAGTTTATTTTGTGCGCATCTGTAGCTGTGCAATAAAGTTGCGCATTGACATACCGTACACCGTGACCGGGATTGTTCAGTTCAGTGTTCAATATTGATGAATTAATAAGGTTTTTTAATAATATTAACATTTGTTGGAATATTACATTTACATTTGCCTTAATTCTTATTAGTTAATTTTGATATAATGATTTAAATACACTGATCATCTTCATTTCAGACAGAACCTGAGTAGAACAAATATCCTTGAAATATGGTGACAATCTTATCTCAGGCCCAATTTGGGTAAAATAAATATCTGTTAAGTACAGTTGTACTTTGACACAATGACCTCACTTCAAGAACAGCATGAGCAAACAAACACACAATGACTAATTGATAAATTAAATGGTTAGAAGGCAGGTGTCCATTCAGTGTTTTTAGCAGGATATCCTAGAGATTGTTATCACTTTCTGAACTGTAAAATCAACTCTTTTAAAGCTCTCATACAATCCACTTGTGATAGAAGTACTGCATATTCTAGCACCAGCTCCTTACATGTGAGGTTAATTTTTGCCTTTGAACTCGAGTTACTGATGTCCTTATAAAGAAATCAATGTTTGTGAAAATAAGCTAAAACTAACATAATTCATGCATTCTTCACAAAGATCTGATGAACCAATACCACATCATCTTGTGTTTTTAATGGAATTATATCATCGTTTTTGATACTAGAAGAGCGCAATTAATTTTATTTCAAGTACTTTGGCGTTGTCATAATTGATACAATTTTTTCGAAGTTTTTTAAAACTAGAATAATGTGATGTACCACTGTACGCTGTACCAGTTAAAAAAATTATGCATTAGTACATAAGGTAATAGAATATGAAGCTTCAAATTCTACTCCGAGTTGATAATGTTCATAAGAAAATAAAAATAAAAACAAGAGTACGCAGACGCAGCGCATCTCCTTGGCGTGCACAATGAACGACGCAAAAATGAACTTTCAACTTTAGAATACTGTAATTCGAAAGTCGCTGCATGGATCTTATTTTAAATGAGCTCAACTAAAAGGAAATTTCATGGGCTACAATTTTATTCTCTCTCATTTTACGTTTAATTTGGTATTTTTCAAGATATTCAATGGTAAACGAAAAAATCCGCGAAAATTCCATAAGGCTATGTGTATTTAGCGCGCAACATTGGTTCCAAAACCGTCTTGTGACTCTACCTATACTTACAGAGCCCTAGTTCAACTAGTAGCATAGCAGCAAGAAGCGAACAATTATTTATTGATGTAGCATGTAAAGACATTATCAGTAAATCAGTATGTTGAAGTGAACATTGTTTGTTGTTTGTACAGATGTTTTTGCATCCTATAAACTTATAAGCCTGTAACATTATACAGACGAATCAGTCATGCAAACTATAGAGAACAGAGAATGTAAGCGTGAATATTACAATGTACGTTGTTTTCACTTGGTTGGTAATGGATGTTTGCTGATCATATGATGTTATTAACACAACATAGTCGAACTGTCAATCATCAGAATTAGTGTTTATGTTTAGTGTTCTGTGTGATTACTGCGTAGAACACATTAACTCAGAAAATGAATTCTGAATGCATTAAACGGAATAACATGGTAAAGGGCGTAATTATTATCAAGCGAAAGGAGGATCTTCTAGCATAAATATTACGTTGTTTTCATTCCCTTAGAAGTGGATAATTGTTGGCTAATCATTTGATGTTTTTCGGGTCGGCCGGAAGTAGTGTTGGTGTTTTATCTATTGATCAAATTGCTCGTCAGAAGAAATCCGATGAAATCTTCGACCAAATGGTCGAAGTGCGAATGTTGCGGAGCCTGCAGCTTCGCAGTCTGAAGCCTTTTGAACTTACCATGTGCTGTTAGTGTGTATGTATGTACTGTCATCCCAATTACCTCTCAATCTATCAGCTCTTATATTCCGGAACAAAAGACCTTAAACATGATTACCAATAGGTCTTTTTCCTGATATCTTTTCCACTGACCGCCAACGAACCGCCAATAAGAGATGGGCTAATCTCTAATTTTTCAGTCAAGAGCCGACCCTCTTCCAGCAACTAGCTGCTTTTTTTTTGTTTAAAACATTGAAAATGTCTGTTCGAAATAAGAGTGTCTAATACATTTTTGGGTGTGAGGTGGCGCTTCATATTTACAACGTGTTTGAAACAGAAAAAGGAAAAATAACTAGAAATTGGCTGCGTATAATAAACGCTGCATCAACCATGTGATCAGTTCTCGCTTCATGAATCAAGCTAGCAAGAAACTGGCGATGCATTATACCCGTGAGCAAAGTCATGGTATTATACCCGTGAGCAAAGTCATGGTGTTCTACACATGACTTTAGTTGCCACTACTTATAGTGAGTGGAAGTGCCAATATTACAAATTCATAACCCGAGTTAGAAAGTTGAAAGTTTTAAGCCAAAAGCTGCAGAATTATGACGGTAAAAAGCCAAAAGTGGAAAAGTATTTTTTCGATGAGAAGCGAAAAGTTAAAAGTTATTTAGGTATTTAGCTTTTCCTTCCATTTTTCGCCCTTTCCCTTTCCAAGTCCCTTTTTTCTCTGCATAAGTCCTAAAGCAACATCAAGTTCTATTCTCAACAAACTAATATGACTTACAATTTTTTTTTTGGAATGAAAAATCAAAATTGAAATTTTCAAGTCAAAATCAAAAGTTGAGACATTTTGATACTGGAAAGCCAAAAGTCGAAAGCTGGAAAATATTTCAGTGAAAAGTAAAGAGCCAAAAGTTTTCTATGCTAAAATTGCAAGCTTAAGTCAAAAGTGAAAGCTTTACCTTACGGCTTTCCACCATTGTTCATAATACTTTACTTTCATTTTTATAAATAAATATTATCTTGTTCTTTCTTTCTTCCATTTTTGCTAAAATAAAGATGAAAAATGCAAGAGGAAACAGTTGTTTAAAACAAGAAATAAATGGGAGAAGAAAAACGTTTTAAACAAAAAAAAAGTTTAAAGCGTTTTTGTTTTGTTTAAAACGAATATTTGTTTCTTTTTGTGGTTTAAAACAATGTTTAAAACACTTTTGTTTTAAACATTGCAAACCCTGCTTCAATTTAAAAGCACAAGCGGAACCCTGTAGGACTAATAGTTTCCTTGTTATCAGGAAAATACGAAAAATTATGGAAATCGGATTTCTCAAGAAATTTTTGTAAATGATAAGACCTATCTCAGTGGAAAATGGTTTATATGTATTGTGGAAAATAAAATTGAGTATAATTAATTATAAGGAAACACTCTGGATTATGGTTTCCACTGAGGCTGGGATATGGACCTCTTTCTAACATACCCAATTATATAGATACTCATCATCACGCGATAAGAATACGAGATAACCATTCGATTTCAATCACGAATCAGGGAATCTGAATCGAGGTGGAACATAAGGATCATTCTAAAATGAGGTTTCCCCGGAGGCAGGGATATGGATCTCTTTCTACCATACCCATTTATCTGTATGATCACCATCGCACGGTAAGCATACAAAATAACTAATAGATTACAACAAACACGAACCTGAGAAACTGGACTGATGCGGAAGATGCGAAATTTCACGTAATATCGAACATGTAAAGGCAAAATTTTGACAAAATACATCCATAGCTATATTAAAAAAATATGAGAACCTTTCTGGCAGAACGAGCTCCGCGCATCAATTTTTCTCAGCAAGTTTGCGTTCAAACTTTTGAAACGAAATAACTAATAGCAGAGTACGTTATTGTAAAAATTGGTTATTATGAAAAAGATTCAGCGTACTTTGATCTATTAAAATTCTTTTTCTTCGCTGAAGATTAAATCAAGATATTGATCTGGAAAAATGAAAAGAAAAAAATTCCTCGAAGCTCGTTTTTGTACCAATGAAGAATAGCACCGCGAACTTTCTTATCAACCATTTATATTGAACCTGATTTCTATTTTAGCACACGTATTTTGAAACAGCAACTGGGAAATCTATGATTTGGAAAACCAGGAATACAGGGAACATACGAGAAATTTGAAAAGATATTTTAAGAGACGCAATGGAAATTTTTCTCGAATACTACGGGCTTCATCTCATAAATATCACGGTGCAAAAATCTAGAAAAGTTTAAAGATAATTTTTAAAATCCGTTATCTAGGGAGGAGGGTAAGGAAAGCTGAAACTGTCTTTCAGGACGGAATAGTCCTCTTAACCCCCCTCCCCACCCACAGTACCTACAACCGGAGTCCACTTACGATTTTAGCTAAAAATATGTAGGCTTCAAATGGACTACCAAAAAATCTACTTATTGAGTCCCCTCTAAATGAGAAATGCGGCAATCCTAGAACGTTCCAAACACAGCAAAGTCTATAAAAGAAATAGTAATTTTTTCGTTTGAGAATTTGATAATTCTGAGATCCTACTCCTCATGTATTTACGCACCTGTGAGCAAACGCAGCAATCGGAAGAACATGAACACAAAAAAATCACACGTACACTCACAATAGTATTTAACACTTCTGAGCCGTGAATTTAAAGTTACACCAGGTTGTCTTGAACATCCCCTTCCCCCTCCAGCACACTTCTATTTTCCTTTATTCAACTCGTAGCCACAAAATAAAAGAAAGAAAGAAACGATTCAGAACTAGAAAGCCCCTCAGGAAACTCTCGAACTTGTGTCCAAGAAATGGTATCTAAACGAGCAACGGATTCGAGTTAATTCATTCCGGGCCAGTGTGACAGAGGTATACAGCAACTATTCCGGAAACACAGACTGCATCTACCAGTTATACCGCAGAATTGAGATCAGAACCACAAGAACAACGTCGATCAACTTGATTTTTACATCATCACATGAGTCATTGAGGAGTCGTGCTACGACGGTATCCCGTTTCAAGACGAAACTACAGCCACAGCAGATACCTCACATTGTACGGTCCAGGCAACTACTTCGAAAACAAGACTACATGTACCAGTTATAACACAAAAATATGACCGACAACTTGACCTCAGCATCATCACATGAGTCAAACGAACGAATACGGTAGCTCTGCATCACCAAAAGGCACAAATTTATTCTACCTACTACAGCAACCACACTTACTCGCTATTCCAATTCAAATACACGGACAAGCCAACCGCGGAAACTCAGTAATTCAACGTATAAGATCAAGCAGAAAATAATATAAACCAGAACACAGCGAAATGAAAATCGAGAGAAAGAGTGCGAAATGACATCAACAAATTCACTCGTTTACACACGAACAGAACGAATCTACGGTGACGAATTTGATGGAAATGCGTGCATTAGTCACGTTTACTTACGTCATTAGAGGCTACCCAAGATAAAAAAGATAATAACTCGTACTACGAGCTCACATGTTAGATTTGCACTGCTCATTAAAACAAACTTAACACTTACTACTGAAAAAAGAAATCCCCAACTAATCAGATTTACACCTACGTTTCAGCCGCGCATACTATACCAACTGGGCGCGCAAGAATCCACAAGGTAGCCACGGAATACAAATGTCGGAGAAGGAAAACGACAGGACAACACCGCAAAATTCAAAGCTACAACATGAATTTGCTAATATGCTTTCAAAACAGTGTACTACAGTCCTCGTACACCACGACTGAGAGAACCAGGTCAGATTTCCTGCTAGGCACACGCAAGAGGAAAAGTTTAAAACGCCCAGTACTAATACTCTTCTATCGGGTTGGATTTCATGGTACTGAATCATCAAAATGATAAACACTCAGTTACACGCAAACTCTGCAAATTTTCAGCAATCTTTTAGAGAAATTCTGTAGAAAGAAATATACTGGAAAGAGTGAGGGGGATTATCCTCCCTTAAAACCGGCTATCAGTTGAGCCAATACTCTGCATCCCGTCGCAAACACTCCATGTATTCAGAGTCCTTTTCCAAGAAATGAAGGTTTACCGCCGATGGTGTTCATCTGGCCTTACATATAACCCCGCTTCCATCCAATTCGAACGCATTCTCCAGGCTTCAGCTGACCTGCGGCGAGTGAGTGAAATCTCGCCCAGTTTTCGATATTTCGACGCATGTTCGTCCTTCCTCGCTTCACCTCCATGTAACAAAAAATCGAGAACAGTCGGAGCACCGCGGGAAGCCGCAGTAAGCAACGCCAACCATCAACTCCGCTGACAGATATACATACGTTCGTTTTTCGCCGTACAGTCCTGGCCAGCCGCAACCAACTCGAAATTGGCGACCAAGAAAAAATTAATCCACATCGACCCGAAGCGTGCACAAACACATGCTGGAGGATGCTGACCGCGACACCGTACACAGTTTCTACAACAGCGAAGTCTTATCCTACCATCGAGTCGAAGGCGACCAGTAAAAATGTGAATCCACCGGGTACGGCGGTCATTCAATCGATGACCGATAGTTACGAATCGCGTTAATATTCAGGTTATATGAGCAGGGAAGTATAAGGCCTCCGCGGTATCTCTCAATTTACATCTATGTAACAAATTGCCAACAGATAAGCACGCACCCAGACTAGCTGTACGGTCACTAATACACGGTATACTACAAGCCGTCGTATATAACAGGTCTTCGACCTGCGACATATATCATTTCTTCTTGAAATTGCCGTAAATACAGCGCCGCATTTCCAATATATTAATCATTTCTATAATAACGTGCAGGAAATTCTCAACGACTGCCTCTTCTCAAGGTAGTAATAAGAAATGTCGGCCCAGACGCACTTATGGAGTTCGAACGCGCGCCGCAAACGCGTATGTACCCACGCAAAACGTAAACATTCGTCTTGCGTCATTTCATGTGTTAGAAAACGCGATACCGCGTACACTATGTACTTTGCCGACCAGGAAGAAAGAGATACAGAGCCATTTTATACAGTTGGTTTATTAGAAACGCAACTGTGTACTACATCATGCCTCGCTACTTTTTACTATCCTATATCATAGCATGCCATAGCACAACATACCATGCCACACTATACTATACTTCACTATACTATGCTATACTATAACATACCATACATCATACTGTACCAGACTATACCATCCATACCATAGTGTACCACACAATACTGTACCATACCATACTATCCATTTCCATTCTATTCCATTATGGGATTATCCACTCGGTTCCACTTACTAGAATACCACTTCACAGGTGGACTGTCCCACCCCACAGCTAGCAGTCTCAGATCGGCCTTTACCGTTGATTCGTTAGTATCTCTTTCAGTATGGCAGAGTTCTGAGTTCCTAAAACGGAAACCTACAAACATCACCATACCAGATAAACTACCGCCTCGTTGTTTAGTAGACGCCGTAAGAAACACATTTCTCATGGCAATCAACTACATTCAAAAACCTATTGAAAAAAATTTGTCCAGGAACTGCTTTGCTTAATACTCGTACAGTAGAACCTTGCCAACAGCAATCGCAAAGGAACACAATTTTTGTTGCACATATCGAGTTTTTCACTCAACAGAGCTGCATTTACCGGGGGTCAGCTATGTGCACCTATAAAGGCTTACAAGGAACCTCAGTTCACATACATAGAATTTCACTTGTACAGGTAAACAACGAAAACTTGCACTTCCAGAGGTAATAAACCTGCTACATAGAACGATTTTACTTGTAGAGAGGAAACGAGCACTTGCTGTTGTAGAGGCAACTAATAACAACTTTTCATCTAGAAGCAATTACACTTATCAAAGTTTCGCAAAATAACGTGCACAATTTTTGAAGGTGAAGAAAATAAGTATATGTATTACACACCAAGAGTCAAAAGTAAGTGTTTACATGGCAAGGGAAAGTTTGCAAACGAGCGTAGCGAGTCAGCAATTCCCGAGTCATGTAAACTCACTTTTGGCTCTTGTTGTGGAAGATATTTTTTATACTACTTAATCAGAAGCGGCAATGTTATTTGCTGACATAGTCTGTATTTAAAAAAAAATATATTCATTCATTTAAATTATAGACAGGTGATTTTTGTGTGCGTAATTAATTCAAAAATTTAATTTGCTCAGTTAATTACTACAAAGTACAGTATCACAGTCTTGTCTTCAGTTCGTTCACATGCACAAACAGCATACGCAGGTAGTGGCCAGCAAAAATGTAACGATGGTAAACAATGAACGGTAACAGCTGTACTACATTGTGAATATTTAAATACGTTTGTAAGTGGCTATTTCATAATTCACTCTGTGGCCGAGTGGTTAGAGACAATTGATGCATTTCAGTCAAATGTTTCAATAGCCGCGGGTTTGATTCCGATTACTGACCAGCAATTTTTTCATGTAAAAACGCTTTACATTCAGGAACGTTAACTTGACATTCAGGTTTCGTTAGAACTCGATGCAAGAATGATAGGCGCTTCTTGTCGTCCATAAAACACCAATGTAAACATTGCCTTTCTGATCAAGTAGTATAAAAAATAATATTTATGGCTCTGATCTAGTTTTTCATTTAACAAAGTTCCACTTCAGTAACTTCTACTGTATTCCAGGGACCCGCTAACCATTCACGGACTGTATGCCTCTGTTGCAACAGAGTTCCATGTTCCTACAACCAAATGCTACCATCTTGAGTGAACTACCGTCTTGTTCCTTAGTAACGCCCAAGTAAATACATTCTTAACAGGGACAGACTAAGCGTTCGAACACTATACCAGTTGAACCTGTTAGCAATGGAACCGTTCCAGGAACATATATTTTTAACATGGGTAGCACAATAACGCTCCATACGCGTGTAACTAATTGATCACTCACTGTATCCCTTCATTACAGCTCAGTTCTGAGTTTCTAAAATGGAATGACAAACGGTAGCATCTAAAGTAAACTGACACCGCGACATTTAGTAACGCCCAAACAAACATATTTCCCATAGGGATTGCCTTAATATCTCAAAACAATACCAGCTGAACTCTTATGTAATAGAAATATTGTAGAAACATCATTTTCAACGTGTGTACAGCTTACTTATGCTATATGAATACGCACACACCACTAATTGAGAACTGACCGTGTATTCCTTCAATACAGCTGAGTTTTTATTTCTGAAATCGAATCCAACAAAAACTAGCAACTGAGACTCTGACACTTAACAAAATGCCTTAATAAACACCCAATTAACAGCTTGCTGCTTGTGCCTGTTGAACCCGTTTACAATGGAATCGCTTTAGAAACACACTCTCTTAATGGGGATAATAAGTAAGTTTTGTGCGCCAAGAACAACCCAATGCTCATGAACTCAAGCTTGACACATGCCAATAACGCTTCTTCTTCCTCATAAAATTTTAATTATTCGCTCACTCCCCATCCTAAAAAAAGACAGAGACTTGCAGGTGTACAGAGATGCACCTAAACCATTTTGATAACGATGCAATTCGATCGGTCTAAAAATTTTCATGAGACAATGTGAAGAAAACGAAACCACTATAGAGAGGCGGGTGATGTTGCCCACCCTATCAACTCCTTCATCTAAGACTAAGAGAAATTCTTCCCTCGCCATTGACAGATAATACAGAGATCTCATTCAACGGCTAGCACGGAGAATAGGAACTTATGATAGCGAGATCACAATTATGGTCCTCCAGACCGGATCATACTTCCTCAACAAGGTACATTGAAAGCTCATTTTTTGAGACAGGTTATCAACGCAATGTTCAAGCATAAAATACAACTCTGAAGATGTTGGTCATTAAAAATACGATTTTTATTAGCAGTGTTGGGGATCCAGTCCCCAAAACGGACTCGAGTCCAAGTCACGAGTCATGTATTTTATTTAGACTCGAAGTCCGAGTCATGAGACTACGATTTTAAATGGACCTGAGTCCGAGTCTTTTACGAGTCCGAGTCCAAAAGGAATCCTTTTACACTGATTTTATCCATACTTTTCAGTAGTGATAGTGGAGACATAATATCATTAATTCTGCCAGTTTATACTACATATTCGGATGGCGCCAAAGCGCAAACCTGCTATCACTATCAGGCTATCAGCAGTTACCACAGAAAACAAGTACAACAACAAGCACTCGGTTAGGTCGCTTCTCACTTTTTCTTATTTAACGCACGGACTGCCACAAGAAAAAGACAACTAAAATGTGTATTTTCCGTCTTACTTTGTGATTGAGATAACGCCCTTTTCATGTGACGGGCTTTCATCTCTTGTTATAAGAAAAAGGTCTTTACAGAGGGCCTTCTAGTTGTCCTTTTCTTCTGACAATCTGTGCACCTGTACTTTCCAGCTTCCAGGGTTGCAAACTGTAAATTTATATCTTGAAATTTGCAAAATTCATGATTAAATTTTGAAATCAACTAATTAGTGCCAAAGTAAAGGACTCATAAATTTGAGGCTGTAAACAAGTAAAAGTCCGAGTAACAAGTCCTAAAAAAAAAAAAAAAAAAAAAAAAGACTCGGAGTCCAGAACTCGAGTCCTTTTCATTCGAGTCCTGCCCAGCCCTGTCCATAAGGCAAGCTGATCATGAACATTGTTGGGAAACGGGTTACCATTGCAATGTTCGAGTAGAGAATACAACTCTGCATCCTGCCACAGCAAAAGTCGTTGGAAAGAAAGGGTTTAAGCAAGTCAAAAAAATATACTACGCCCAGTCTCAGGAGAAACTCTTGCCAAGTTTCATCACGGTAATTAAGCAATCTTAACGATCCTGATACAGTCTTTCAAAGATCTTAACAGGTCTCAACACAGTCCGAGGAAGGTTTAACGAATCTTAAAGAGCTTTAATATTATTTTCTAGAGTCAACACGCTCTTGTATCAATGTACGGCGTCTTGAAACAGTTTTAATGCTCTTAACATAGCCTTACAAAGTCATAACATAATCTTAACGAGTCTTTCAATCCCCCTCCCCCTCAAGAAATTTCAACGGATCTTAATCGATGATACAAGGGCGTATGGCGACGCACGCATGCCAAATTGGCCCCGGGACAGTGTACCTTAAGAAGTTTTAATAAGTTCTGACCGGATCTCACAGCGTCTTACATTCTAACGAGCCTTAGGAAATTCTGATAGGTTTGACTCACTCTTGCAAGGTCTACCATAATCATAAGAAATCTTCAATGGTTCTAACACAGTATTAGCAAGCCTTATCGAGGTACTGGAAAAGTCATATCGAGTTTTACTACAGCCTTAATGAGTCTTCGATTTGAATGCTCAACCTTCAAGAGTTTTAACACCGTCATGAGGAGTCCAACGTAGTCTTGATAGGGTCCCATAGAACGAAGTCCAGCTTAGGCTTCACCAAAAATTAGAAAGCCTTAATGGGTCTTTATCATCTTACCGAATTCCTTAAAAGTTAGCAAGCATTTTGAACAAATATTTCTTGATTTTTCCGCGAAACAAAAAGAAAAATAAAAGGGTTTGAACATTCAGCTCCTCTTCAGAGCTATGGCCTTAATTAGGAAACAATAGAATACATAATCCGCACTAAAACAACCTTAAATGAGCGTATGGCTTTTCGTGCAGACGAACAGAATACTGGAAGACTGATGTTCTTTCTGAGACATTCAATTTCAGAACCAAGAAACCCACGTGATTTTTAAACCTGACATCCGAGAGGACTTTTTGACACATTTCAAGAGGTTGTGATCGTAATGGAATTATACTATTAGCCCATTTTTTAAAAGCGAACAGGCTTCACAGACCAACATGAAACAACCGACTTTTGCACTCGCGACTTTCTTACCTTGGCCCCGCAGACAGAGACAGAAACGTCGTGCCAGCCAGGCAACTTCACGCGATTGCATGCCCAATTGGAAGACGGTTTTCAGACTGAATTATAGAGGCGCGAGCCATTCTGGCATTCCTGTTACGTACACACATAATAATGTAGGTACCTACTATACGGAGTATATAAACTATTATAAATGCAAGTGCGCGACACAGCCATTCGTCGACAATAACCCATTGTTCCCGTCCTTTCAACAACGATTTCTTGCTCGCCTTAAAATACTGCAGTCTTCCATCTTAACGCCTAATGAACAATACAAGATGACAGAGAAGTGAGAGAGACAGAGGGAGACGGAGAAAGAGAGATGAAAAAAAAACTTACAAACCACACTGCCACAAGCAAATTTTACAAATACGGTAAGAATATCGCCCATCTTTGTGAACTAATGACTAATTTCGAATCCATACAGTTCATTCCAGTTCGTCGACAGATCAATATTCCATTTCTTGGCGATGAGAAACTAGAAAAATGGGGAGCAGCTAGCCCAATTCATCGCGGCGAAGTAAATTTTTGATAATGTAAGTTAGTGCTCTGCTCTACTTCCGCTTCACTACTACAAATACTCAGGAACGTACCGATGAGGGAACCCCCCCCCCCTCGAAGAACTCTTCGGTATGTCTCTGCGAAGACGATTTCATTCCTGCAATTGACTGGTGTGCTGTTGTTTCGATCTATATCGATTAGTCGACCGAGAAATAAAGCATGAATGGTGAACTTCCTTCCACCACTTCTTCGATAGAATGATTTTATAGGGGTTCCATGTCTAGTTTTGGTATATCGGCCGAAAATGAGTTATAATACTTGCTGAAAGGAACTAGAAAGTTCATCAGCACACATGGTCTATTCTTAACATTGGCAGGGCTACAGGCTCCGAAGTTCGAAAAATGCCGAATTTTCAGTACGATTCTGACAATGTATTCTGGATCATAATGTTTTTCAAGAGCGGCAATAGATTACACGGTGAAAATACAACAATGTGGACGTCCACGAGAAAAGGGACATAGTTGTCGGTATGGAGTTAAGTATAGTAAAATAAACTAGAGAGAATTTACCTTTGCAACAAGCCCTTGTCGAGCCTGCTCGATGAAAAACTCGACGAAGAAGAGGAATTCAAACATCGAGTACTCAAAAAGCTCATTTTACAGAAATGAGGTTCAAAGTTTTCCGAAGTGAAAATGCAAATTTTGGGAACAATGAATAAGAGCTGAAATGAAACGGGAATCGTTGGAATGGATCAGGCACCATCAAAAATGGGTAACCGCATTGAAATTAATCATCTTGATATCTCAGAACCCATGTGAAAAAGTAAAGAACAGAATCGACATCTATGTATCTTCCATACGAAAAGTTCAGTTTATTTATATGACAGTATAAAAACATCGGGAACGAATACTTATGAACAAAATGAACGAAACGAAACTCACATTCTTTGAGGGACTGCCCATAAATTATAAATGAATTGCTAACTCTGAAATTTCAGTGCCATAAAATGTTATGACATTCTTTACACCATATTAGGCTAAAAATTTAACGCTGAAATATCATTCTAAGAATCCAAGCTCCCCCCATATCTGTATAATGAATATAATTTCTAAATTCTGATCAACTTCTTTACTTTCCATAATTTAAAGAGAGTACAAAGTAGCCTAATTTTTCAACTCCCTTAAGAAAAAATTCAGCTCTGTCTTTAGCATTATTTAAAAGAAAATTTAGTTATCTTTAACACTTTCTTGAAAGAATAGCGCCAACAGAATTTGTGATCTGGTAACACTGAACTCGATATCTATGTCCTTTTTTCTCAAGACACTTTTTCGATCTCACGTGAGAACGAAGCTACATACAGCGTTGTGACAAAAACCACATGGAAGTACACAAGTTTTCCAATTAGAATCAGTTATAACCTCAAAATCGATTTTTTTACTCATTTTTACAATGGCTGTAGCGCCAGAACTGCGATCGACAACTATGTCCCTTTACTCGTGGGCGTCCACAAATACACAAATAGACATTGATTTCCCGTCCTTAATATTGAAAAGACTTCACGGGCTTGAGAACTTAAGTGATAAAATTTTAGTACAAATTTGAACCTCGTTCCTCCGATATAAAAGACAAAAAAAAAAAAGGTATTTTCAATTTTTTAATAATTTTAGAACTTTCCATGGCTGACACATTCTTAATGAAACTACAAATTTCAGAATTTTAGAATTTGGGTTAAGATTCTGTTCACACTTTCTACTTTTGAAACCAAATTTTATTCATAATAATAGATTCAGACGAAGCTGTGAACTCATTCCATTTGTCAGTTTAATATCGAGGCCTAAGGAAACTTCTGAAGTTCTAAATTTATTTCGCCAAAATTTTTGTTTAGATTTTCTCATTACTTGACTTTTTTCACTCGTGAAACCCCTTCAATATTACAAATTCATAAGCGGGCAAGTAGTACGGGTTTGCCTCATCCCTCCATAGAAAAACCGAGACATTTTTTGTTACTTTTTTATCAACAACTTTACTTCAAGCTGTCCCCCACCCTTCTGGAAAAGTAGTCATGTTACCGGCCCGATACAATTCGAAAGTTACTCACGCCCTTCTTTAGACGAGAATAAAAGAAATCAAAACTGCATTACAGCGTATCTACAAGGTTTGCTTGCATATGGGTGAAGAAACACCCACAAAACACTCGTTGCCTCGTTGCGCTTGTCTGAGCCCCCCGTTTAGCACTGTTCTCTCATTACCCATCAATTCCAGATATGTGGAAAACACCTGGGCCTCGGGGAATGTACTCAAAAGTTTGTCGATACAAATCCCTTTCCTCGAAGGTGCAGAATATCTGAACTGTTCAGAAATCCTGGCCCGGAGGGCATTCCCTCTTGTCCTTCTTCCCTACGCATCAAACTCATTCTGCTCACATTTGTCACTTTGTCCATCAAACAGCCTGCGTGAGAACTTGTTGAACGTATATCTAAGAGATGAAAAAATCATACGACCATTTTCTCCGAATTCTGAATTTTTAAAACGTTATCCGGCATTGAGTAATTTTTCATCTCCTAGATACGTACAACAAGTTCTCATGGTCACAATAGCCCTGTAACCATTAATTATTCACCTAGGGTTGGGCTGAGAACCGGTCTTTTTGACCATTTAACAAAAAATGAAAATTTCCCAACTTTCAACGTTTTCTAGCGCCTTCAATTTTGAGAATAGGCAATACTTCGTACTAAGATTTTTTTCATCCAAGCCAGTGCTACCAGCCCTCATAGTCAAGATTATTTACTCCGTCAATAAATTATATGTCTTGAATATCGTCTTGAAAATTGAGTTTTTTTATTGTAATCTTTAAAACGGCGTTGCCCCTTCAATTCACCCACAGGCAACTTTTCGTAATTAACTTTTTTAAAACTTTTTTCGAGTACTATGCGTACCTAGCGGATTTTTGAACCAAGTCCGGACACCATGTATAATAGTCCATGAAACAGTTTTTTGGTCGTTGACAAGAAAATCAACAAAATGTATTCAAAAACTTTGAACGCGTTTTTCTCAAAATCTTGTTTTTTGAAAATTACGAGGCACCCCTTTTTTAATGGATGCAGAGAGATGAATTCAGCACATGGGAAACTGGAAACGGTCTCATTTTGTCAGGAACTGAGTCAAAAATGATCTGACCGATCAAAGTTGACCCTTTTTATAGAAACTGCCACATATGAGTCAGGGAGTGACCACCGGTATATCAGCTTCAAGCTGGACCGAGGAACCGAGGAGGTCACTGCTCCAAAGAAGCTGGGACGATGGGCGATCAGGAAGCTCGATACGGATCGATTGGAGGCGAGCTTCCTGGCTCTCACCTGCGGAACGGGAGAGTGTCGGACAGAAGAAGCAGAAGAAGAGGAGAGCGCTGAGGCCGCGGCCGCGAACGCCATCCGGACAGTGGTCGCGGCCTGCGATAGCGCAATGCCCCAAGTCGGTCCACCGCGCAAGAGACAACCCGTCTACTGGTGGACCGAGGACATCGCCAAGCTGCGGAAAGAGTGCAACCGACTTCGCCGTCGGTACCAACGCACGAGAAGAGACGACGAAGCGGCCACAGCAGTTTTGTAGCAATACCAGCAGGCTCGTCGTACTCTCAAGCTCGCTATACACCAAAGCAAGAAGGCAGCTTGGGAGGAGTTGTGTCAGGAAGCAGATGACGACCCCTTCGGCAAGCCGTATAAGGTAGTCATGCGGAAAGCCGGACGGCCGTCAGTGACGAGCCGTATGGAGTCGGGGGTGCTGCAACAGGTAATTCAAGAACTGTTCCCCCAGCGCCCCCCGCTAACGGCGGTCTTCGCCGAAGTGCGTGAGGATATCCCTCTGCTTAGTGTAGAAGTGGACAGCGCGATCGACCGGATCAGGATGAAGAAGAGGAAGGCGTCTGGTCCGGACATGATTCCCAACGTCATCTGGGAAGTAGTCCACCGAGCAGACCCGTCCCTCCTCACTAACGTATTCAATCGCGCGTTGCAGGAGGGGACATTCCCGAGCAGATGGAAGACGGCGCGGCTGGCACTGATCAAGAAGCCAGGAAAGCCAGATGGCCAGCCGTCCTCGTACCGGCCTATTTGCCTGCTCGACACCGTCGGCAAGGTGTTTGAGCGTACCATCGTGGATAGGCTGGAGGAGCATTTTCAAAGGCGGAAGACGATTTTGAGCAGTCAGTACGGATTCAGAACTGGCCGCTCGACTGCGGACGCCGCGCTGAAGTTGAAGAGTCTGGCGCAGAAGGCGATCCGCGAGCGGCAGTTCTGCGCGGCGGTCAGCCTCGACATCAAGAACGCGTTCAACTCCATTCCGTACACGCGTATCATGGAGGCGTTGGAGTTGGCGCGGGTACCTGGTTAACTCGTGCGCATCATCAGTAGTTTACTTCTCCAGTCGCCGGATAGAGATGGAGTCGGCGGCCGGACCAATCACACGGGAGATGACCTGCGGCGTTCCTCAGGGATCAGTACTCGGACCTACCCTGTGGAACGTCGCCTTCAACGGGATGCTGAGGCTGGCACTACCACCAGGCGTGAAGCTGATTTGTTACGCCGACGACACGCTGGTGGTGTGCCAGGCGGAGACGACAGCAGAGGTCACGCGACGAGTGAACCAGGCGTCAGAGATGCTGACCCACTGGATCTAGTCGGCGAGGCTGTGCTTAGCGGTTCAGAAGACAGAAGCGGTTTTGTTTACGACGCGACGCAAGTACAGCCCACCCACCTTTGTCCTGAAAGGTGTGGAGATTGGGCTCTGTACAGCCCTGAAGTACCTGGGGCTGTGGTTCGACGGGAAGTTGCATTTCCGAGAGCACTTCCGACGGGTAGCTGAGAAGGCGGATCGAGTAGCCGGCCAGCTGTCCCGTCTGATGTCGAACCTAGGGGGGCCGAGAGAGCAGCGACGGAAGATGTACGTGAACGTCATCATGTCGGTCCTCCTGTACGGGGCGCCAGTATTCGCCGATGCCATCGATATAGCATACAGGAGAGCGGAGATGGAGAAGATCCAGCGAAAAGCCGCGATGAAGTGTGTCAGTGCGTACCGCACTGTTTCTTCGGATGCAGTAGGCGTGTTAGCGCGTATACCGCCGATCGAACTCAAGGTCGGCGAAATTGCGGCGGTATACGGTGCGAAGAAGAAACGGGAGGCACTTTGGGTCAAGCGAGTCATCCAGCAGGACACGCTTCGGAAGTGGAAGGACGCGCTCGCCCATTCGACCAAGGGCGAGTGGACCCGAGCGCTGATACGCGACCTCGACGGATGGGTAGGAAGAACGCACGGAGTGCTTAACTTCCACCTTAACCAAGTATTGAGCGGCCACGGGTGCTTCGGCACGTACCTACATCGGATGTCGATAGCGCCGAGCCCCGTGTGCCTTCCGGTCACTGACGCGATACTCGAAAGGGTAGTTCCTGTGGCCGGGGGTGCGGTGTCATAGAGGCCACTTTGGCATGCGTGCATCGCCATACGTCCCACCACACACCATACATCAGTCAGACACAGATAGAGGTATCCTAGTTCCCGGATTCTCCGATTCCCAAATTTTCCTGGATGTCGTCTATTTATCGGTTCGTCTGACAACCGGTTTGTTTTTCGGTCTGTGGGCTTATATGTTTGCTTTCCTCTCAACCTTTCCTTCTGTGCATCTGACTGTTTAACTGACTTCTTGCAGAGCCAGTGATGTTGGAACGGAGAGGGTAGTACAGAGGCACATTATACTTCCACCCTTCCTCCTAAGAAAATAATTAAAAATTTTAAAATCATTTAGCAACTTGGTAAAAAGGCACACCTTGAGAGATTTCAGAAATGTTTTTTTGTTTGTCAACTAAAATGTTTGGCCCACCTAAAAAGAAGCCTTTCGACACTACTGCGCTCAGCTATGTCTGCACGCTCAATTCTCAACTACCTGTCTAGCAGAAGGCATACAAACAGACTGGTGGTCAGCTAAAATGGTCCTTACGTAGCTGGCTCGCCAACTATATTGCCCGTCCACATTCAGGAATGACAATCGGCCAAAGCAATATTTCAAAATCCAAGTAAGAAGCCTACGCGGCATTTTTTAGGTTGTCAGCACCAAAAGATGATATGATCTTCATGGTCAAGTATTATAGGACAAAGAATGGAAGTTTTACTTTAAAAAAGAACTAACCAACCAAGCGGCAATCTTACCTCACTGAATGAAAGATACGAAGAAACTATTCCAAATGAAATTCACGCATAATTTTCAGCATACCTAAAAACGGGCGAGCGCATCTAAAAACATATGATCAGTTAAGACGAGGGAGGTTATTCTAGATGGACTAGCCAGCTGGAAAACAGTGAAGATCTTAAAACTGAAAATATAGCTCCGGCACATAACCGAGTGCATTACACACTCATCAATGACAGACCCCATGACAATTTAAAATCATCTTCCAAGGTATACCTTTCAACCAATACCTGTCGAGTCAAGGATACGAGAGACACCTCCAGCAGATGGTAGTGTCGGGGAAGAGGGTAAGAAGGAGAATTACACAAATGAGCCGAATATTAGCCCCCTCACAGCCAGTGATGTACATAGGGTATTTACTCGGAGTAAAACCAAAGAAATTAGCGATTTCTTTTTATGTATTCGTGCGGCGGAGAGGCATTGGAAGAAACTAGCCAATTCTTTCCCATTTACACAACACTGCCAGTAGGTCAAGACTTTTTTGCTGTTTGAGGGTACATCCGCACTTTTGCCCCAAGTAAACCCCCTCCCTGATGGAAAAATGATCACGCGGCGTCGCTTATTTGGTATTTCTTAGAAAATTTAGTACAGTTATTTGGCAAACTGTGTAATTTGGAAGTTTTTTCACTTACTTGCGCGGTGTATTATATCTTAGGGCTCTCATTCGGCAAATGTGGACGTTACTCCCCCCGGCGCCCTTGGTTTTATAACCGTAACCACCATTCAAATTCCACCAAAACATAGAAAATTTACATATATAGGCTCGCCTTACCCGTTTGCCAGACAGCCACAGCACGAGTTCGCTATTTTAGTCAATGACGTTTCCGCGACACATGGTGCACCTTTTCCGATACAGTCGACACATCAACAATACTCGCTACCGGTAGCGCGATATATTCGCATAATCTCCCCGCCACAATTTTCCTTCACCGGGACGAGCATAAAAATCTGAACATCGTTAGCAAGCGCAGCACGGCAAACACACAAAAAAACGTTCAAAAAACAACACAGAACGAGGGAATACTGACAGAAGACTCGATGTGTACAAAAAATTTCTATAATTAACGCACTAATTTACACACGTCCGCAAAATTTACACATCGTATCGAGTAGTCGGGCAAATACTCGAATATCTATTCTTCCGTCTGTTCGCATGCACCCAGCCCGAGCGAGCATTGAAGTCGCGACACGACCAACATTCTCGATTACATTTGTCCACATGGCACTTGCTGGCCCCCCCATAAAATGCCGACAGCGTACTCAGTACGCGCGTCATAGACATCCGCCAACAAAACGGAAACCTGTACACGAAATTTCGGGCAAAATTTTCGCAATCGACAAAGAACAGATCCCCGAACGACCAAGCCGCGTTAACTGTTGAAAATACTACAACGAGGTATACACTGTTCGGAAAAAACACGACTATTATACCCGAAAAAAAAAAAATCCGCACAAAGAAAATGGAAAGCGAAAAAGAAAAACCCACGAAATTTTCACGCACGCACACCAACACACGGCTAAGACGCGAACTAATGAATGGCAATATTCGCGTATACAAGGACGACGACGGAAAGGAGGAAAAGCCCGGGAAAAGGACGAAGGACGAGGGTGAATTTTAGTGTGTACACGAACCGAGAGGATACGACGGGGAGAAGGCGCCCCTCACCTCCACAGACAACGCGCACACACCAAGATAAATGACACACATCTGTTGGCGTGGCGGGGCGAGAGGGAGGAGGAGGGGTGGGACGAGAAGTGAAAACGACGTCGAGGGGAAAAGTTTAATGAAAACGAAAACACCGCGAGGAGGTGCGACGAAGTGGCGCTTTTCCGTGGGTATTTTCCTCAGAGAGTAACTGGAATAATGCTTTTCGGCGGCAACGTTGCCAGATCGTGTATGATTCCGAGGTACGAATTTTTTTTCTTTCTTCTTCAAGTTATACGAGAAGGTATTCGAAGAGGTTCGAGAAACGTCATTGGTAGATGGTATATATCACGAGTTGAAGATAAATGACTCAAAAAACATGGATCCCTTGTCGACGGCTTCTGTCAGAAGTTCTCAAACAAGATGTCATTTTCAGCTTTAGAAACAGACAAAGCTACTTGCAGCGTCTGCCGCGTTTTCAGTGGGTGAAGGGTGGGGGTCCACAACACTGTGGTAAAAAAACAATTTTAGTACAACCATTAAAATGCGGTATTACCTATACATCAGGTTTTTTCCTTGGTTCCGAATGTGTTCTACTATTACATATATCTAGATCTACTCAAGTTCCTTCAGCCCCTCAGTAAGCAACCAGTGTACACCAAAGAAAGTGCAATGGCCAAATCGTCTTCACGGGAATTTACAAACTCATGGATGATTCGATGTTCGAAACAATCGTTTGACGGCTGAATAGGCTCGACCAGCATAAATGCTCTAGAACAGCAGCAATGAAAAATTTTCAAAATTTCGAAAGAACTGTCCGGATAAGGCAGGAAAACGAACCTTGGCATCTGCGAAGTCGGTACAACGAAGATGGGAGGAAAACGCTCCCTCCTTCCCCAAATCATAACGAGCGCCGTTTGCCAAAATTTCGCAAATTTTCGTAAAACCGACGAAATAATTGCCGGGGAGAAGACGCATCTCAGCAGCCTTGAGCGAAGCAATTTGAAACCTAATTTGCATGAACAGGAACCGACTTCCTTTTTCGTTTCGCCGCGCAGCCATTATAGACAATTTTTTGATCCCACCGAAATCATTTCACAGATGGCGAACGCGCGAGAGAGAAAGAAAGAAGTTCCATTAATTTCTTTTTTAAATTCCTATAATGGCTTTCCTTAATATAATTTTTTTTTCTTCTTTCTTCTAGTAATGGCAGTATAATTTACCGAAGTGGCGAACACGGAGATCCTGCTGCGGTACGACTTCACCATCCGGGGTAGTTTCACGAATGCACTTGATACGTTGCACATGGGCCCAGAATCTGGAAAACACGATCAGTGTGTGAGCAAACAACAATTTAAGGACTGTATAAAATAAAAAACCATAGTGGTCCACTGTAAAACAGAACAAATGCAAAATCTTGATCAAGTGTTCTCTCCTTAGAAGCAGCGATTTAAAAAGGTGAAAAATTGTTATGCATGGCTCCCTCATCAGATCGGCCGGTAGAACAATGTTTTTCAAGCAGTACATAGATTCTGCGCATCGATAACATTTTTCATTTTGCGAACCAAAATTCTGATAAGATTCTGATTACTAATAGCGCAAAGTTTCACAAGTATCTCAATACTGATTACTGCTGTGCTGTCTGTAAAACTCACGACCAAAAAGTTAATTCGGACTGTCAGCGCGAAAGAGTCGCCTTCTACAATTTTAAGTACGTGAAAAACAGGAACTACTGAAACCCTACCATTTTAGAAAAATTCATCAGACTGAAATAGAAATGGTCTCAATGGAAGGAAAATTTTATGTACTATAAATTTTTTCCCTTCATTTTTTCGATTAACGCTTTCGTTTTCTCAATATTTCGAAATTTCTTCATATGCCTGTAAATGAAATATTCCCTTCGATTAGGGTAATACACCGCGCCACCGCTTTGAGTAGTTCGAATAGAATAAGGTTCAAATGTTATCAGAGTGGCGTAGCCAGGTGGTCTGGACCTTCTTTGCGCATTCATGATATGGTGGGTTTTCGAATTTTAGCACCCCCCTCCAACACACTCTCCCCTTTTGGTCAAGATCAGACCTCCCCTTCCCAAACACTAGTCTGGCTACGCTACTGAATGTTACCTCAATTCGCGAAGATGTCGAAATCATCACAGGAACGGTAATCGATATTACTGACCAGGGCCGTATACAAGGGAGGGGTTTTAGGGGTCTGACTCCCTCCGAGGGGGGGAGGTACGGCCGTGGACTTAAAAATTCAGGAAATGCGGATCTCAGAAACATTAGAAACCCCATATGTTAGTTCAACCCCCCTCCCTCGCCATATCCCTGGATACGGCACTGTTACTGACAAATGAAATAACCTGCTGTAATCGTAAAGCGCAATTCATTACTTGACGTTTCTTTCATCGATTAGTCATCACTTGAGTAGGTATCCGTTCTAATCAAATCATTAGTTTTTTATCTAGTTCGTTACAAGATTATCACAAATACCAGACACGTATTAATGCCTGATTAATAATCGTATCTCATGAGATAAGAGCTCACACAGCAGTGGACATAAATACACAGTATCGCGTCACAAGTCGCCGAAAAAACGAACAAGTAACCAATGATAATCGCTGCACATTGTAACAGCTTTGTCTCGCAAACAGTGATTCGTCACACTGATCACCCGCAGGTCTTGCCCGCAGGTGGATTTTATGGTTTTGATTCTCTGAAGGGATTCCTGCGAGTGAAGTGAGCAAAATTTTTCCAAATGGCAACCCTGCTGTACGACAGAATCCACTTCTCCGACATACGGTACCTTTTCACAGAGCGCCTCACATTTTATCAAAATGTGTTGGACCGCCTCGGTAAGAGGATCACCGAAAATAATATGCCTGTGACTAACAGCAAAACTATTTTGCTGGTTGGAATCTGGTATACACAGCAAAAGATTGGTGAAAGAGGCTAATAAGTTTAGTTATACTGACAAACTACTTTGGTAGAAACGAAATCAGTTTTTGTTATTTGGTCTGTTGTAGAAAATACAGAAACTATTGTGACAGTGAAACATCATTATGAGTGCCCAACAAGACAGTGATATTAGCAGTAATTGTTGCTGAATTTACATAACTTTTCAAAGTAATGAAAAGAGAACAAAAGTCACATTTGTTCTTGCTACAATACAATTTTGTTGTGGGTACCATAATTTTCACTTAATGGTTATTTCAATTAAATCAGGGTTGTGCCGTAGAATAAACTGGCGTAGATCTTGATTCTATGCCTAAAATACACCATGTAGAATAAATGACTATTCTACACATTCTACAGTAGAATGAATGACTATTCTACGCACTCTACAGTAGAATGTGTAGAATGCGAAGACTGACCAAAAGAGTGAAAATTGAAAAATGTAAACAAAATCACGTTCCTTGTACCAGCCTGCAATCACTATGCTCTGCTAGTGCATCATCTTGCAAACGAATCCGCAACCATGGGAGAGCATTTTCATGTCTGCTTTGCGGACTGCGCCAACATGAGAATGTTGTCATCTAGCGAACATAGCGTCCAAAAAATGAGCGCGCCAGAAATATTGAGCGCAACGTGCTCTGTAGGGTATATGAAAATGCTCCCCCAAGGTTGCAGACATGTCTGCAAGATGATGCACTAGCAAAGCGTAGTGCTCGCAGGCTAATACAAGGAACGTGATGCTCGCATGGGAATAGAGGCTGATACAAGGAGTATGGTACTTGCAAGTAAATGAAGTGCTGAGTCAGTCAGTCAGTCCAGTCAGACAGTCAGTCAGTCCAGTCCAGTCAGCAGTTTTATTATTGTTATTATTTATTATTATTATGAACGTGGCGCGTGAAAGTAACGTTTTTCCAGTACATGTGCCAAAGTAAAGACAAGAAAATGTCAAAATAATCAATTTTATTCCTTACTTGTAAATAACTAAGCTTTAAAAAGCTTTACCAAAACATTAATTAAAACTTAAAATTCCGAATTTTGACAGTTATTTTCTATTTCAAGAGAGTAATAGAAATATGTGACCTGGAATCATGAAATGTGCCTCTTGGACAAAAACAGGTTTTTGAGATAAACGAGTGTAAAGATAGGATGGTGATAGTGGTACGCACAGATGTAGATGCATGTACATCTGTGGCAGTACGTTTGCGCGTTGCTACAACAACCGCATTTCGAATTCTTGTTCACTGCCGTCTGTCATTCCCCTAGGCCTGTTTCACTCGACGAAATTTTTGACGTAATCTTTAAATACAGTTTGTGGAAAAACTAATGAAGATAGCAAGCTGCGATTTATTTTATTTGAAAGACCGTGACTTTTTTCTATAAGAATTGTCAAGAAAGTGAAAAATGATTTTTGACACCAGAGGCACACTTCATGATTCCAGGTGAGATGATCACACGTGCCGTCATGCACATAACTCTACTGGGAAAAGACACGTTCAAATTGAGCCGATGAAGCAAGAATCGAATTTAGTTTCAATGCTAGTTCTGCCAGTTCTCTGTGGAAGGGTAGCGCGGCCTTCCAAAAATGTATAGGATTATGATTTAATCCATTTCTGTAATTTTTTGAAAATGGATTCTTTTCCCACAAAAGTGATGACATCTCCATAGGCGTGTTTCAATGAATCAATAAGGAATTCGTTTACTTCCTTTACCTGAGCCTTGAAAGTTTATTTTTGTAGACGGATTCAAATACAAAACAGCCAAATTTTTTGTAGCTCCCCGAATGTATTTGTAAGTCACGCCATTCTACACTTTCTACGCGCATTCTACATCTATTTTACATCTACATCAGTATTCTACATAGACGCAGAATTGATTATTCTACATGTAGACGCACAACCCTTAACTAAATATTTTGGTTGTCGCAGTGCCATCAAAAAGAGGGGAAAAAACCAGCTAATATTTCTGGTAACTGGGAAATTCAGTTCTGTTTCTGAATTCCTCTAAAACGTACACCACAGAAATTCCTATTGCCTTAGCAAATTACCGGCTGCAGGATAGTGACAGACCGCATGGTACGACTGTAGACATCAATCAGAGTCGCTTTCAACAGGGTGCTGATAGCCGTCCCTTTAGTCGCAGTCATCAATCGAACAACGCCTCCACCACGGCGCCATCAACGTCGGTCGGGTACCATGTTATGATTTAATTCAAACCGTTTCCATTACAGATTTTTAAATCTTTTAATCAGTTCAGCAGTCCTATGTTTGTGGTTTGTGCGTGCTACTTCTGTTTAGTATGTCAGACATTGAGGATTTCATGGAGGCCTGGGGCCTCGGCAAATACATCGAAATACCTAAAGGTGAGTTTTTCGTCGTGTACCCTATGAATAATATTACTCGAATTATTTGCGATACTAGATATTCCGTTGGTACTCATCGTTGGTCGACTACACTTCATGTGCTACCTGGAATCTAGAGTTCATGGTTGAAAATTGAATATGCTTTTTTCATTTTGGCGAGTTTTTCCTTCAGAGTGAATCTGCCTATCAAAGTGACCAGTGGCGTAGCCAATCTTGGTATGAGGGGGGGGGGGGGCGGTTCGTTTCACTTCTACAGCATTACTAGCGTAATACTTACTATTACCAGAATAAATTTACATTTTTTCACATTGTCGGCCGATGCGGGGGGGGGGGTCAGACTCCCCCCTTAGCTCCGCCCCTAAAAGTGAGTGTCTATCGCAGTGAGTCTACCTACCGGAGTGTGGAGTGTGTCTACTACTCGGGATGTGTCTCCCACATTGAGGGAGTCTATAGGCGGGAGCCATAGGGAGTCTGCCTGTCTGAGCGAGTCTACCCGTCAGAGTAAGTCTACTAACTGGTGCGAGTCTGTCAGAGAGTCCCTCTGATAAGCAGACTCATAGGCGCCAACTACTGGAGGCTGTGGGGGCCATCGCTTCATAAAAATTTATATTCTCTTTATTTATTGTTTTATTTCTATTAAGTTACATGAAATTGCTTTCCAAAGTCAGTATTTCAGGTTACTTGTTATCAGTATCATTAGTATTGACATTTATTTTTGTTCGGTATCAGGAGCGTACCGAAGAGTTTTTCGTGTGTGTGCAGGGGGTAGGGGGCAAAAATGGTGGAAGTTCCAAATGACTCAACTCAAAGTTCCCAAGTATCAAAGCTTAAAAAAAACCAAAACATTTTCACTTGTTTAATGTTTTCAACTCCGCCCGACTAAAATGGTAAATTTTCCCAATTGTTAAGTAAAAAATTCCTACACGGGGGGGGGGGTTTCCCCCCCCTCTACCTCCCTATCGGTACGTCAGAAATTTGAAATATTTTCTAAATTTGAATTTATTATCACTTCATCTGTACTGTACTGACCTCCCCCCCCCCTCCACACACGTACTCAATACTTCTGTGAGGTTTAATTGAAAATCCTGCCCCCTTACTCACAAACACCACAGGTTGACGCCTATGGGTAGACTCTGACAGACTCACTCCGACGGAGAAACGCATCAAAATAAACCCGGAATAATGAAAAAGGATTTCATATGATTCTAACCTTACATGACCTTCAAGTATTATGCAAATGAAATAGACAAGCAATCACTTCCCTTCTCACCGATGAGAATTTCAGAGAGAGATAATCCCTGAGATTAGCAAACTCACTGTGATAGACAGACTCACTCTGAAGTGAAAACGCACCAAAATAAGAAAAGTATACTTAATTTCCGACCATGATCTCTAGATTCCAGGTGGCACAGTAAGTGTAGTCGACCAACGATGAGTACCAACGGAGTATTTAGCATTGCAAATAATTCGAGTAATATTATTTGTCCTACCAGGAGGATGTTCAGCGGAGACAATATAAACGCTCGATTTCTTCTATTTTGACTAGAGTTTTTTATTACACGTAGAACACTCCGTGATGCCAAACACTTTTACCAGATTGATTCATACAAGTAGATACATGACGGAAAACTCACCTTCAAGTATTTCGATGTCTATTAATTATAAATAATGTTTCTCCTTACATCCTCTGATATTTATTTGACTTCAAAAGCACTGACAACACTTCCACTTCTAATCAATAGAGATAGCATTTGTCCATTCCTTAAAAATTGAAAAAGTGAACCTCGTAAGTAGCACTGTAAATCTAGCTATAATGACAGCATTTTTTAATGACATGAAAGTTGTACTTAGGGATTCTAAATACAGCTTTCATGTTATCAAAAAGTACAGCAGGTAATTACAGCTGAATTTACAACGCTCACTGCCACAGTAGAATGTACACCCGGCAAACCGCATGATGTACCGTGTGTTTGTAACAGCAAAAGTATAAGCAGTAACAACCAAACACGAGTTGCTATTTCATCAATGAGAATTAGCAAATCAAGACGGTAGGAAGCAAAATGATTCTGGTACATCAAGTTATTAGTTTGTACTCAGTGCACAATAATGTTGTTATTACAGCAACAATACACAGCAATGAGAACCGCAACATTTGCTGTCGACTCAAAATACAGCGAGTGAAAATGGTAGAACTAGCAAAACGATTCTGGTATTTCAAGTAATTAGTTTGCACGTACAGCCAAATAATCTAGTTACTAGAACAATAGTAGAACCGCCACATTTGCTGTCGACTCAAGAGGTATTGTACCTGTCACTATTTTCATCGGCTTAGTACATACAACTATCTGTTCTGTTGTACGAATCGGATGGTATTTGCAACACAAATTGAAATATTTTGTTACAATTACAGCAATAGAATTTGCGTTTTGCAGCTTTAACTAAATAGTATATTATGAAGTAATAACGAAATATTCTGTTCCCACAACTCTCCAAATTCAACAAGAACTGTTTCGTATTTATAACCAACCGTCTAGCAGTCACTGAGCCAATCATAATTCTAGTTGTTGGTACTGTTTTTTATATTCCACAGATTTTTTTTCAGTGATTGCACGTGTTGCGCCGAACTCGTGGAAAGATCGATCATTTTTCTTGTTGCACGACAATGCACCGGTGCTCAAACCGCAGCGAGCAACACCAAGTTTTCGGCCAGAAAAATGATTCCGGTGCTCAGCCATTCTTCCGCGTACCCGCCAGATTTTAATTCCACCTATCTGCTCTTTCTAAAGCTGAAGATGGAGTTGAAAGGAACCCATTTTGCTTCGATTGAAGACATTCAAGACGCTGTGACGCAGGCCCGTAGCCAGCTATCTGCGGTAAGGAGTGCTGACTATTTACGGATGGGGGGGGGGGGGCTTGAGGATACACCTAGTATATAATGTGAAGATTTATACGAGGCAGTAGTGTAGCCCAGGGCCGGCTTCAAGTACTTTGCCACCTTTACATCCCCCCCCACCTCCCACAAAATTAAGGTAACTATTTTTTTCGGTCGCAATTTTTCCCGCCCCAAAATTTTGCCGCTCTGGGCTGCAGCCTAGTCAGCCTGATTGATAAGAACGGCGCTGGTGTAGCAAGGGGGGACGAAGGGGGCAAATGCCTGCCTCCCAAGGCACCTGAATGTAAAATACACAAAGATGAGCCATTTTTCGCCTTTAAAACACATTTTTTCGAAAAATTTTCACTCGAGCAGTAATTTTGCCTTGATTTTTAACAAATAGTCCTCCAATATCGGCGATTTTTAAAAAATACCTCAATTTTTGACTTTTTTTATATTGAAATTCTTACTTTGCCCCCCCCCCCAGAAATCCTGACTACGGCACCGATTGAATCTGGTCTCAAAATTCATAATCAAAATTGGTGATTCAACTTACCAACAACCCATTGAAAAAAATTGAATATATCACGAGAAAAAAGATTCACACTCTTACAAAGATCTAATTTTCGAACTTTTGGAAGGAAACAAATTATATTTCTATGGAACTTATCAAGTTATCAGTTCTCAAACAAGCCATTCAGGCATTTAGCCATTGATATTCAATGTGAACTGGATCACGAGCCTACCACTTTGTTTGTGAATTATATTGGTGGATTTACATTCGAGTCGGCGACATGTTGTCGTGGATACACTTTTAGCAGTTAGAAGTTTGTCCGTGACATGTCGCCGACTCGAATGTAAATCCACCGTAGAGAACGACAAACACACGATTCGTCTCTCTTTCAAAGCAACATCAGTGGTGCCAAGTTTATAAACATTATACAATGTAGTGGAAAGGAAAGTTTTGAACAAAATTAGCGAGAAAAATATAAGGAATTCTTTACTTTTATTCACGAAATTTTGCCAGGGGGGCTCCGACAAACGCTCTAACCCCCCGTCTAGCTACGGGCCTGCTGTGACGAGGAAACTAAACACAATTCCAAGACATGTTTTCATGGGCTTTGGAAAAGCTAAAAGAACATGTCATTAGCAGAGATGCACAAATGGTTGGATTGATCTATTTAAATATGTATTTCAAATAGGTTAGGCCGGAATACAATTAAATACCAATTTCAAATGGGCAGTCCAGTAATCTATTTAAATACCTATTTGAAAATATTTCTCACTTTTAGTAGCCATTTAAATGGTTTTCAGTTGGTTTTAGAAAATTTCTCTACAGACACTGCATTTATTTCATTGGATGAAATGCACACTAAAACTTTCAAAGTACTGACTGGGGTGACCTAACAGACCTTACTACGCAACTGTATTATCCACTAAGAAAGACGATATTCTTCATATTGTTCAGAAATGTTACAAACAGAAATGGCACTTGTTACTTCTTAGTACCACTTTTCCCAAGTATTATAATCTTTAACAATATTTACTTTAAAGTGTTGATTATTCAAGTACACAAATACTGCATCAACATGAAAATCAGATCAGGACATAATATCGCATCCAATCCAAAATCAAACTGTAAGAATTATCTGGCGTTTTTTCTCAAAATCAAACGGTAAGAATTATCTGGCGTTTTTTTCTTTTTTTCAAACCAAACTTTGAATTTTCATAATTTGCAGTAATACTAAATTCTTGTTCAACGTTCCGTTTTCACCCAGAAGAAGGTGCAAACAAAAGCTCTATGGCCATATATTCGAAAACAAAATTAAATTCAGTCAACAAACTACCTTCATTACATCATTAGTCATCTCCACATTTCAGTATCACGAATTTTGCGCTTACACTTCAGCATGATTTGTGTTTGAAAATTGATGTCATTCATTTTTTGGCGATGAGGCTTAAGAATCATTGAACTGAATGAGAATAATCTTTCAACGGGTGCTGAACTTCGCAGGGGCGTTTTGTTACGTTTGAAAACTTGCAATAAAAAATTGCAAGACGGCTGAATACTTCCGAAAATCTTCGACTATTATATTGGCTGAGCCAAAAGTACACGGTTCTTGTAAATATTGAATAGCTTGAAGCTGTGCAACATTTGCAGGCCTGTCCTCGATGTCAGTCTCCTTATCAAATTGAAAGTACTGTTCCTCCTGGTCACAGTTCGAATACATATTTTTTTTTTTTCAGAATTACTGGTCAAGGTCACGCTTTCCTGAAACTCCATTACTTCACTGACCTATATACCTTTCACTTTATCTCTATTATTCCTTTGGAACCCAACGCAGCTTGAAAAAGGGGTGCGACACACTACTGATATCTGACCGTCTTCACGGCTGCCGTTCCGGCAACATGGCGTAGTGTGAAACGGGGCTCAGTCTTGGCTTGCGAAACAGGTCTAAAATCAAATACGAATGACTGATTTTTAGAGTTCGCCTACTCTCCCGTGATAGGGAATTTTGACATATATCCACTTAGAGACGTCCTGGAAAACGACCCTAGTACTGGTGAGCTTTAGGTATTTTTTTCGGGACATTTTCAAATGGATATACGTCAAAATCTGGCTTGTCTTCAGCTACAGCTCACTCGCACTCAGTCTGAAACAAACTATCACAAACGCACAAACTGAAGAAGAAACAAAACCATTTGGGAAAACCATTTAAATACCTCGCTGTGTAAATAGATTTTTGCTTAACAAATGCATTTAAATAGAAGTATAAATGGTTGTCACCAAATTTCATTTAAATAATCTATTTAAATACGTATTTGAACCATTTAAATGGTATTTCCATTTGAGGTTCAAATATTTTGTGCATCTCTGGTCATTAGGTGTATACAATATGAGGACTACCTTAAATGAAGATTTTTTCATACGTTCTGTATCCACATGGGACACACCGCGTAGGGATCATTTTTCCTAATAATAGAGTTCTTCTTCATCATAGATTATTTTGCAGTTTTTCTGCCCGAAAAAAGGATACTATTCACACGCTCGGTTGCCCGTTCAGTCACATACTCGCTATTTACTTGTTTTGGTTGTTTTACTTGGCAGTAGACATCCTGTATTGCTAAGCACGACCCCCCCCCCCAGTAACGTTTCTTGGCATTCCACACCCCTTCCCCCAGTAACGTTTCTTCGTATTCCACACACATCACACGTACAGACGATTTCCACTTATTTCTCAATCATTTGCTTCCGCTCATTCGATCGGGGGTCAATCACAAACACCCACCAAATCATTTGCCCCGGTTCGGGTAGGGCACCAGTTCCCCCATATACATTCGACTACGAGCATCGTTCGACCTTCGCTCAACCCCGAACGAATTTCACAGCCGAAAGTACCCGCGCTAACCACGCGATTCACCTTCGCGATACGCGAGTGCGACGCGCGGCGAGCACGCTTGACAACGTCGCGTGCCTCAACGCGTATCATCTCCGCCGACAAAGAGGATAAAGTCGAAGCGTACTAGAACGATTGCCATAGAAACGCAAAAATTACGCGCACGCCATTGGCCCGTTCGTTCATTGACGCATTTTCGTTTTTAAGAACGGACTTTTCAACCGGCGCCCGGGGAGCAGAGGGTGTCAGCAGCGGCGTGACGGCGACGAGGGGTGACTTCGGGGAAAGCGTACGTACAGCGCCGAGTATTCTGAATGAGAGGGAAGAAAAACTTGCGCCGCAGACTCAGACTGTCGTGTAACCCTCCGGCGACCTTGACTTATATAAGCAGGGCTGACAAGCTGCTTTTCCGTTCGTCCGCCTGTCGCCTCTCCTCTTCCCACCTCATCGTGCACCTTGCTCCCGCCGTATACGGCAGGGAGCCGTCGCCGCACACACATACACAGCGACACGCCGCACAAAGAGGTTTTACGTTTTTCCTCGCCACCGCACACGCGAGCAGCTAATACGACCGAGATCAATACGCAATCGCCGCCGTTGCCGTAGCCCCTTCCACACGGAAAAGCTCCTCGTGCCCGACCAGGGAGACCGGACGCGAACGGTGTTGTGTGGCGTTTCGCGGGGCCGACACCGAGCCCGACCGAGCTTCCGTTTACCTGAAAATGGCCGTGGGCAGTGAGAATGAGAATGAGAATGAGAAAAAGAGAGAGAGAGAGAGAGAGAGACCCTGCACATACGTATACGCGGATGGGTATCAGCGTGGGCTGGCTGTTGGCATCATCGCCTCGTATCGGAGACTTCTCGCAAAAAGGCCAAATGACATCTCCGCACCCCGGGCCAAGCACCGGCGAAACGCCGGAGGTGGGAGAACCCTTTTGGCAAAATATACAACGAATGTTTGCAGATCGATCGTTGTACGAATCCTGAAAGGTGGTAAGAGGAATTATATGTATTTTATTCTCGTCCTCGCAAAATGAAAAAAGAGCGAGAAAAACTCTACAAGAGTCTGCGAGGAAGGTGGGATAGTAATACTTACACGGATATTCTGTGACGTTGTTAGAAGTTAGGTAACTTTCAAAGCGAGACACCAGTTCATCAATTTGAAATTTTGAAAAAGCAATACAGGGGTCTAGTTGATTTGGAAGTTCACCCTGTTCCTTGAAGAGCCGATCGCATCAAGTTCATTGCTAGGAGAGGCTGGCGCGTCAAGACGCATCTATATTGAGACAAGGCCTTGCATCGAGCACATTGCCACGCCAATGTCAAGTCAGCGGCGCTGGAACGGGAGGATGAAGGGGTACATTATATCCCCCACCCACGAGAAAAAAATTCATGAATTATTCAGCTACATTCAGAAGCGCTAACTTTTCTTTTTTACTTGTCGACTCAACATTTTGTAACCCCCTCCCTTCCCCTCCACACACCTGAAAATCCTTCCGACGCGATTGCATCAAGTTGGCTTATTTACACAAAAAGCTAAAAATGAATCCCGAATCCGAATTCTGAATTACTTTTCCTGTATCTGTATTCCGCGAAATTCTGAATCCAGTTTATGGTGGATACGGATTCCTGGATTCTGTTGTTCTTGATTTTTCCACAATCCCTTAAGATTTCATGTTCTACAGAACCCGTAGGTACTTAGATTCTGAATTCGTTATTCAGAATCTTAATTTGTATCCGGGTTCCAAGCCTAAGTGAGGATTTTGAATATCCGCTTTAAAATTCAACCTTTTACCCTTTTACATTCGATCAACATGCAGGGCCGTATCCAGGATTTAAGTAAAAGGGGGGCCTTGCCATTAAGAAACATTTTTCTTGAGAAGGGGGGGATGGTCACAGATCCGCCCTCCTCTCCGTCTCAACCCATTGTGTTTTTCTTGTGTTTTTTTTGTGGTCAATGGGGAATTTTTTCTTGGTGGGTGGGGGAAGGGGGCTCAGTCACAGATGCACCTTCCTCTCCGTCTTAACCCATTGTGTTTTCGTCTTTTTTAACCAATGGAGGGGTTCAACACCCCCACCGGTGGGTGCGGCCCTGTCAACATGTGTCAGAATATTCAGCTCCTAATCAATTTTTTTTGTGGATTTTATTTTTGGGTTCTTCTTGAATTCCAGAATCCTTTTCTCGGATTTTACAATGAGAATCCAAATCTGAAAATTCGGATTTTACAATCCAGTTTAAAAATAAAATCCGAATCCGCGGATTCGTATTGTTTTGAGATTCTGGAATCCTCTTTGCTTAATTCGAATGTTCGGATTCAGAATTATTCTATACTTGATTCGGATTTTTGGATTCTGATCACTTGGTCGCGGAGTCTGATTCTTGGATTCAGAAGTTCTCTTCATCGAATTCCTTACAACTCTCTTTACACACTCGTCACCACGTCGCCTTTTCCTGTCCTTCATTAATCCTTTCACTGTCGAGCATGTTTTCTGGAAAAATCGCATCCGGCTAAATGCAGAATAAGAACACTGTGGTAATATACTGATTTCCACACAAACGGGGGGGGGGGTGTATATATTGCCTATTATGTATGGCCAAGGGTGGATCAACACGTAAGCATGAAAAGCATTTGCTTAGTGCGCGGAGAAAAGCAGAGCGCGAAAAGATTTTTTCCAACATAAACGCAGGGCGGTATAGTGCCTGTCACACATTCCTCAAAGTCCCCATCAGGGATATACCGATGGGGTAAGGGGGAAAGAAAGACTTTACACCCCCCCCTCTCCGTAGTAAGAATTTTCACTCAGCAGTTGGGAAAATTTACCATTGCAGGCAGATGAGTTGGAAAAATCCAACTTAAAAGATTCCCCCTCTTTTTTTGCTACGATACTTGGGAACTCAGTTGAGAAGTTGGGGAAAACCCAACAAGTCAAAAGGTTTTTCTTCTTTTGCATTGATACTTGGGAATTTTGAGTTGAGTCAGTTGGAAAAATCGAACAGGACAACAAAAGGTTTTTTTTTTTGCTTTGATACTTGGGAATATTCTGAGTTGAGTCTGTTGGGACTTTCACAATCCCCCCCACCCCTCAGGAAAAACTCTATGGTACGTCCCTGGTCCCCATCCCTAAGATATTCCCTTTACGAGGCGCAAAGCGTGTGCGTGTGCCAATAGAGCTCGCCGACGCCGCCAATTTTGATCTTGCTTCCTACGCCACAAAGGGTTAATCCACCCCTGATTATGACAATACATGGTTCTCGGGATAATCAATGCGCACAGACAGGGGCGCAACCAGAACTTTTTTTTGGTGGCAGCTAGAATTTAGAAAGAAAAAAAACTTAGGCGGGGTGAAAGCTCGATTTGGTACCTCTTTTCTAATTTTACTCACAACTCGAGCCCTGGAATCCCCCTCTCGAGCATTACCCCAGAAACGTCTGAGAGGCTATTAGGGCTGTTTTAGCCCTCTTCTCATCTTGCCGGAAAACAGGCCTAGGTCGAAAAGTAACAAGTTGCTGCGTGGGCTCGAACCAGGAACCTCCGGATTCAGAGACCAGCACGCTATTCACTCGGCCAACCAGACCCCCTACCTGATTTGGTACCTATTTCATGAGCTGTAAATTTGTACGCCATCGGCATCAACTTTTTTTTCATTTCAAAATTGAATTTGAAAGAATTTTGAAAAATTCTGGAGGGAGCTATAGCCCTAGCCTCCTCCTTGGTTGCGCACTTACGTACAGAACTGGTATGTACAGTATTGAAGCTATAGCTGGACACGAGTAACCCCTGTCTTTCCCAAAATTAAAGGAAATAAAAATTCAATTTCATCTCCGATCACGTGAGACCAGGGTCATTAAAAGTGGGTCCATCGGAGGATGATCAGCTTGTTCTGCTTGGATGATCAGCCAAAGATAAATGGACGCTATTCAGCGTAAGAGAGCCAACCAGCAAAATATGTTTTTTGAGAACACGTGATTTGAAGTTCAAGAGCCATGTAGAAATTATACGACATAACTTTTACTGATCAGCTTTATTCAACGGGAGTACACATTTTTGAATCGGGGCCCAATTTTGAAAAATTCTACTTTTTACGCTCTTTCCAACTATACTAAATAACTCATTTTGTTTAGATATTATGTTGATTGGTTCCCTTACGCTGAATAGCGTCCAAATATAGTGCGGACGTTAAGATTATGATCTAATTGAAGCTGAGCAGCTACGATCAGCCTTTCATCTTCGACCGACCTGATGTGAATCTGGTCAGAAGACGATACATAATGCGAACGTTTTCGTCATCCATTCAAGCTTTATTTTTCCCTTTTTCTCATGCTTCGGCTGAATGCAAAATGCTGACCAAGCGTCGACATCGACAGATTTTCATCCACGACTGGTCCTCTAAGCAGAGCACGCTAATCATCCTAGTATGGACACTCTGAAGATACCATTCGTTCATGAATATCCTCCCACTAGTTGTAGGTAGTCGAAAAGGACCCAACTTCAAACTACTGTAAGGTCAACTGTTTTTGGAAGAACTACAGTTTTTCATCATAACAACACAAAATGTTGAATTTTGAAAAAAAATTGTTGTCGCAAATGATTTTTGATTGTTTTCGGCATGAAGTACGTACAGCGTTATTCTAGCAACAGGAGGAGACCAGCTTCTAAAATGTAGGTCAGAAACGCTCTTCACAAAACTGGCTTCGCTAATGTCCTTCGATATTCATTTTCCTTAAGGCTGATGGAGGAACCTAAACCAACCCTCACAACAATTCAAAACAACATAGTACGAGTGCTCAGGACAACTTTTAGAGCTAGTCGTGTCACAGAGCTTTGCACTCTGCAACTTCAGACTGGGAAGTCCAACATTGACACACCACCCTACGCTATCATCGTGGGAACTGTCTTTCTCATTAATTAAGCATGCAGAGGGGAAGAAAGGCAAACACCGTGTATTTACAATATTTAAAAAAAAAAAAATTATTGAGCAGAGAAGGAAAGAAAAAGAAAGAAAGAAAAAAGACTAAAACAAAACCAGTTCTGAAACAAGAGTTAAATCAGTATTTATCGGTTACCTTTTAGTACACGAATATAAAGAACATACAACCAGCGAACCAGTTTTCGCCGTGGAATGTAGCTAAGTTAAGAGTATTTTATACAGGCTGTCAAAAAACACTGAAAAAAAAAAAAGAATAAGAAAGGTAGAGACAGAAAAAGAGAAAACCAATCCTTACATACAAAGTTGTAAATTCTTTTAGGAATTTTTCGTTAAACGATCCATTATTTAAAATATTTTCATCGATCGAAACCGGATAGGATAAGTTTTTGAAAGAATAAATAACCGATCACGAATTGCGTAAAATACGTAAACTGCGAGCGAGCGAGAATGAGATTATTTCCCTAAAATAAACGATTTTTAGTTTTCCGAAGAAGATTTGTACATACATTCTTCCCCCCTTTTTTTCCCGGTTTCTACTTCTTCGTACCATCGTTTTATTACCGTAATGAACATGTCTGATAAATTCGCTAATGAACTACGTATATATATACGTTTCAATCGGAAATCTGAAATGGGAATACGAGTCGAACAATACGAACTAGAACAATAATCGTAAATTTGAGAGCCGAGCGGGAACTATATTGTTTGCAATTGAACGGACATACCGAGATGTTCGTGACTTTGTTAAGGGTCAATGTATGTCTGCGTTTAGGTGTACCGCCATAAAACAGAGTAATGGTAACGTACGTTCGACGAGATGGTTCACCACAAAGATCATTTTCGAAGTAGCCTAAAAGTTCAAGATGCTCGACAACGCGAACATCTTTCAACGCTTCAACGAGTTTTGCGTAACTCTCGGTATGATGAACTCGCCCCTTTCTCTGTATGAGTTACTCTTCCGAAGATTGCAGAGCGGAGAGCGACTTCATAGAAGTAAGAATAGAAATATCCGAAGAAGATGAATTCAGATGAATTTATATGTTTCTAACAACGATCCATCGAAATTATAAGGTAGATGTTCACCCAAACATACTCGCAGATTAACTCTGTCACAAACGTTATTCCGACTTCGCGTGCTGTTCAATGGTACTCAGTTCCAACTCTTCGATGAGGTATGGGCGAATGCTCGCTCTCAAACATACCCAACAGAAGTAAGACGCAACAGGCGAGGTACTGCTATTGTCTGGTTTCAACAATCTGCCTTCAGGAGCTGGAACTGAATTTTCTCCCCGGCGCATTCTTCCCATAAACAGTAGACGATCGACTGTAGGTCATAAAACTGAACGAGTTGCAAGTAATGCACTTGCTTACAATGATTTGCAACCATCGAGAGTAATCCGAGGGCAATACCAACACCCGATACAATTTGGCGGGACAAAACGTCATTTGGAAGGCTGTTACTATGGATTGTTGTAACCATAAAGAATCATGAAGGTAATCCCAATTTGATAACTATCAAAGACGAAGGTCATTCCAAACTGGCTTTACTCGCCTCGAATAGTCCGACATTTCCGATTCTACACACTAGTCGGATTTTCACTTTATATGTAGTGGATAAGGTCATTTCAGGTTTTAAGTTGACTGTATCTTTGTCATAGGTGGCCAATTTTCATTTTTGTAGGTTCGACAAGGGCAACATTTAAAAAATCCCATGATAGACGGCCCCAGAGCTCAAGAGTAATTGTGGGAGGGGAAGAGATAGCACTTGTCAAGTACTAGCAATAATTTTACATTTCACGTTATAATTTCATGAACTTTTCTTTGATTTTTTGTAATTTTCAAATACCTTAGCAGAGGAACAGCCGGGGCACAGAAAAGACTTACAATAAATAACCTCGAAGTCTTTTTCATCAAACCCGATTTTTGACATTGGTTGATACGTTACCGCAGTAATATGCCATGTCAATTGAGAATGTGACTATTTCCATATTTCAGTGTTCTATGATAGGGACCTCCTGATAATAGGTTTAGGTCTATTTCTCAGGACATTTTGGATGGTTTAGTCACTCTTTCACTTTGTATGGCAGATCTTATCGTGACGCAAGTCATTTTTTGACACTCGCCCAACAAATTGCGATGCATACACGCTGACGCTTACGTCCGATAAAATGAATGACCCATCACTGATACCAAATCGAATACTCCTTTGACCGATGATGGTCTCAAGTCAGATGCTACAAATGAGCGTACACAAGATGTTATGTAGTGCAAAAATTCGGCATCATACGTTTTTAAAGAAGGAAACCTAAATAATATACGTGTGTAAGACGGTTTACCGACCGTAATTCACAAAAATTGATTTTTGAAATTTCCAACGATTAGGGAAGATGAAGGCCGCCCGAAAAGCTCTACGCTCGAAATATTGGGATTTCTTCTTCTTCAGCCAGTCGTAGTCGACCATTGCTCCTCCATTTTTCCACTATTTATAGGTCTTGAGATGCGAGATCATGCTAATTTTGGATGAGATGATTCTGCCGCATGTGTCGCATTCTAGTGGGTCCACCTCTCCTTCTGCTAGGCTCCGATCCTCTTTGGTCCCGGATTACGCCCTGCCACCGGCTTCTATCTTCTGCAAGCCTATCCCAGCTATCTTCCAGCTCCAGTTTCTTTAGTGTTGTGTGCAGTTGGTCGTTGTAGCGCTTCCGCTGTCCGCCAGAAGATCTCACGCCATGCTCTAGCTCACCATATAGGGTGACTTTAGGGAGTTGGGTGTCTTCCACGCGTCGAATGTGCCCAGCCCATCGCAGTTGGCTCCTCTCTATGATTGTTTCCACCGGCAGTGAGCCCGCTCTGTCCAACACTTCCTTATTTGAGATAAAGTCGTCCCATCTGATCCTGTATATTCTGCGCAGCTGGCGTTGCTGAAACTTTTCCAATTCTTTGATCTGTTTCCGGTACAGCGTCCAAGTCTCACCGGCATAAAGCAAGCAGGGTAGTATCACAGCTTTAAAGACCGCTATTTTTGTGGTGGTCCAGATGTCACGGGTTATCAAAGACACGACTTCTCAACTTGTAGAAGGTCCTTGTGGCTGATTGTATTCGTCTTTGCACCTCAGCCTCCATGTCTAGGTTCTAAACAAGCACTGAAGTGCGCTGCAAAATCATCTGCGCGGATGTTAGCGGGTAAAAATGAGTGAGTGATCAGTGATCATTGATCAGGTGTACTTTCAAATAGAAAAATTACAATCTTCAAGCAGGGGAAAAAACGAGTAAAATTTATTCTACCAGTAGAACTGATTATGATTCAATTTTTTGGTGATGATGCAGTTAAATTTAGGACAAATTTTCTTTGAAAGTGGATTTCTAATCGTCTTAATGATAGTTGAAGTTTGCTACACGCTTACGGTAAATTATATGTAATCACACATACATATACCGGGCTGCCAATACTTGACATTCCAAGTTTAAATCCCAATAACGCGAAGCCGACTGCGTGCCTACGCTGTTTCTAGAGACCAAAGAGCACTAATGTGCCACTGGCATTACTGATAACACCAGTGCTGCCAGATCCCTTTCATGAAATTCTTGAAATTTGGTTGGTCACAGGAATAAATACATCGGGGCTTATACTTCATCATGCGCCAGTTTTTTCAAAAACTCATGAGACCTCACGAAATTTTGTGAGAGATGGCAACACTGGATAGCACCCATCATGCGCCAGTTTTTTTCAAAAACTCATGAGACCTCACGAAATTTTGTGAGAGATGGCAACACTGGATAACACCCAATTCGTAGAACGTGAGAAACAGGACTGTTTTTGAAGGGTAAATCCGCCATCTTGAAATGACTGCAGTTTTGATGGCTACTGAAAAGATATGGATATCGTGATTTCTTGTGCTCGCAATGCTCTATAGTAACACACTTCCAAATGGCGTTTTGTGCTGCCAAACTGCACCGAAAATGGCTTGTCCTCAGCATGTTCCATGGACTAAAATCGTACTTCATCAATCACGTAGACACAGCGGAACTCATTTAGAAGTTTAAACAAATCTATAGAGGCAGAGCTGAAAATTCTTCGCAGTAGAGTATCAAAAGTCGAGAAACGAAAAGAGAAGTCCTTCGGATTTCGAACTTGATACTTGCCAACTTTTTCTCGATTCAAATCCCTATTCTTTCAAATCATTCTGACCTGGAGTTGATGCTCCACAAAAAGATTTAACAAGCTTTAGTTAAGATACCAGTTAGCAATTCCGTTTTCAACCGAAATGTTCTGAGTGACTTGGAAACAAGAACTAACAAGGCCACAGTAGCGGAAGGGGGCAAAAGGCGTATTGCTTTCCCAAACTGACAGTTTATCTTTTCATGAAAGTTTGTTTTTTCCAAATTACGAGGTGAAAATCAAAATACCGCGTTTTTTTGGCTCGTTTACTGAATCTGCTCTTTTCGGATAAACGGTCATGCCACTAGGCGGAGGTCATTACTCCAGGTATATAAGAATTTCGAACAACAGCTAAGTATCTGTAAATCTAATCGGTATCTGCCACAAAACTCGGCGAATCCTTGAAGTAACATGCACACGATGAGTGTACCTGTAAATCTAAACATGAAAATATCAATTCTAGGAAACAATACCAGCGATAACGAGAGCGACGAACGCAGAAAAAAACGCACGACTTCAAAAATACCACGTTTTGATCATTGTAAACAATGCAGATTGCTTATCACCAATAGGGTTTACCTTTTCAGTCGTCCTTATGACTACGAAGACAATTGAAAATTTGGTCAAGAATTCTATCAGAGTTCCCGAGGAAAAGAAAAGTGATTCTAACTATGTCACGGCTATCATGAAAATGATAATTATTACCAGGGAGGATGGGGAAGGGGAGGGATGTCAGCTAGTGAGCAACATTCATTCCAATTTAAAACGGTCGTCACGCTATCATAAATAGTATCAATTTGTATTAGCATCGTAAAACTGCTCCAATTAACATGCAAATCCCCCCCCCCCGATAATCATTATATAATAAACAACCTATCTATGGTAGCTCATATCTCTATCCTGTACAGAACATTCGAACACAAACATAATGTATTGCTTATCAACTAACCGATACTGCCGAGATAACAACTGCTGCGTCGGTATCCTCCACTTCAAACAGAGGAAGCAATGGAGTCATCCTATCGAGATAACACATAATAACCTCATTTTGAAAATGCGTAGAGACGACATTTTGTTCCAAATGGAAAACTTTTCTAGACTTTACGAAAAGAGATGAAACTTGCACAAAACAAAACTATCCTGCGGTGAACGAAATAATACGATGGAATCAGCAGAGTAAATTAAGAACTGTTGTGTGGGGCGGGGGGGCGAAGGGTACTGAAATGTTTAGCAAACCCGAATTACCTTTCATCGCGAGCGAATATTTTTCGGGGTTTTCAACACCTGAGCCCGTAGAACCAACCTTCTTCAACGTTTTTCCGGACTTGGAGGAGGGGGGGGATTTGTACCTCTATATCCCCCCCCCCTATTTACATCACCGGATAAAACTGATAGTTACGGTAGGCTTCCATACAGCAACATAATTTTCTGTAGACATACCATTTCACTTTTAAGATTTTTTTTTTTTTGAATCGAAGAAAAGAGCAGGTCCTGTATTGTAAGGCGAGGGAGCAAGTGAAAGTACTGACTTCCAGAGCAGACTGGCACTTGAATTCATATTTCTTTGTTTTCTCGGAAAACACATAAGATTTTACTTCATCTCGACTCCCAGGAAAAAAGGCCAAGAAGACACAGATAAAAAGAAAGAGAAATTCTGGGTTCACCTAGATAGGGAATAATTGAATGCATCCATAGAAAAAGGGCCCAAGTTCACTTGGGCCCTTTTTCAATAAATAGTGTAGTTCGATTCGGCAGGTCAAGAACACTATAGAACACCTCACATTACAGCGCTATCTGGCGCCAAACGGCTGCAACAGGGGATCAAATATAACTGCTCTGAAAAATAATACATAGGTTCTATAAGTTCCCCATGAGCTCCGTGATATCGGTGTTTCTCCAGTAATCAGTGGTGTAGCCGGGGGGAGGGGGAGCATGCCAGTGTGTACCCTAACGAGCAGTACCGACCATACCGGGCACTATCAAAAACTTGTAGGGCACCTTCAGAAAACTTGGGCAGCTCCGAAAAAAAGCAAGAATATGCTTTGAAAAATTTTATTTACTTAAAAAAAAAATGAAAACGAATGCAAAAAAATTATAATTTCGAAAAATGTATTGAATTATTAAAGAATAAGTAATGAACGTAATGAAAACGAATGTAATACTTAATGTAACAAAATTCAAAAGTAGGTACTTAAGTAATATAATCGTAAGCGAAATTATATAAATACTCGACGCAAATGATTTTTTGGATTATATATTTTGGTCTCGAGGGGGAGAGGGGGTACCGAGGTAAAAAAATTGTAAAATCATCAATTTTCCAATTTGGGCAGCTGCAGTGAAGGGCTTAGGGTACACACTGGGGCATGCCCCCTCCCCTCCAAGGCACCTGAAATTGAATGTAAAACATACAAAAATGAGCAACTTTTTGCCTTTAACACACATTTTCTCGAAAAATTTTCGCTCCAGCAGTAATTTTACCTTCATTTTATTATAAAATAGTTCTCCAATATCGGCGATTTCTAAAAAATGCCTCAATTTTCGACTTTTTCTCCCTTGAAAATCTTACTTTGCCCCCCCTTCCCCCTGATCTCTGGGAAAATCCTGGCTATGCCACTGCTAGTGATTTTCTAACTTGGGCATCGACTTCTTGATCGTGCATTGCCGGTATTTTATGTTATTTGAACAATAAAGATAAAAAAATGTCGCGAAAACCAGAGTTTATCCCCTTGAAAAGGAATGAAAAATGTTGCAAAAAGAACTGCCTTTCGAATTTCGTGTCATTTGCTCGACCGATATTTGATAGATTTTAAACGATCTCAAAAGGAAGCCAAGATACGTTCCTCAGCGGTAATATTTTCGAAGAAAAAGCGGCTTGAAATGAATCCGAAAAGCGGTAGGTAGTATTATTCGACCCAAGTACTCTTTGAAGACATGATGTTTATTTTCCGTGAACATTGACTTCCTCGTGTCTATTTTCTATAAATAATATTGACTTCAGAGTACGTATGTGTATTTATTCTTCTTCAGCGTTCATTTTCTATTGAAAAATAAATAGAAAAAGTCATCCCAGAAAAAAAGGTCTAACTTCCATCACACTTCTCAGTCCATATCTCCGCCTACATTTGATCTCAGTTCTTCATACATTAGGATTGCATAATGAGACTTCCAACTTCATAACATAATATCAATTATTACCCAAATAATCATAAGTAGATTACTAGTTATAAGGTCTCAAACTTTCAAACGCTTATTTCTCAAAACGTCATTTTCATACTCAGGCCCTTTATCAATGGACGCATTCAACTCCTTCTGCAATAGTATCCAAGGAAAACAGCGGCTCACTTCAACATGTTGACACGAGACTTCGGCGTGTAATTCCAATTCAAGAAAACCGAAAATAATTAAAAAACATAGCGTACCTCATTCTCCATACTGATTTCACAAAAGGTGACGTTTGTATGTCTATTTGGGAGCAGCACAATTGATATAAATATTTTCAAGCCGAAACCCACTACCCAACAAGTACAAAGGTGTTACCAAGATGGTGGTTGGAAGCTTTACTTTTCACTGCCAGGATCGATAATACTGGAAAAGGAAACCTTTCAAATTTATTTTACGCGTCAAATTCTGAAACCCTCTATAAACATGCCACAACAGGAATCGAATTTAGTTCTTGTACCCAACATACTAACTCGATCATCTTCACATTAAAGTTTGCCTGCGCTTCAACATTCTTCTACCAGTTCCACCATTTCGTCCCCGAAACGATACCGAGCAAAATTCGAAATACTATGAAATCATTCGTAGCTGAAAAGTCGTAGGTGTATATGACGACATTTATGCGCACTTCACTTTAGTTCACTTCAAACTTCATTTTCGCAGAATGTACCCGGAAACTGATAACAGCCTTCAAACACTAGATATCAATTACACACCAACGAGTCATCTCTGAGGGACTGCTAACAAATTAGTGAAATTAGGGGAGATACTATTTTTCAGTATACAAGAGTATGCGGCGATAAAAATATTTCGTATTTAACGCGTAGAAAATGAAATAGATAACTAGGGAACTGGTACCCCAAAAAATCTAATCTACCCGATATGTAACCTAGATTTTGGCTCGACCGTCCAATATTGACGTCAAAAAACAGTCGCAAATTCAACAGTTCGTAATTACTTATATTCATTTCCCCTAAATAGGCACGCAAACATTGCTCAAATCAGAGCTGACGGACGACGCGTGATACTCAAAACCGACTAAAACCAGTTCGCAGGCTACCACTGACACGTAGCCATAAATAAGAAAATCTTCGGCCGAACACGGAATTCATAGGTTCATTGCGAAGGAACTTTCAACGGCAGTCTTATTTTTCCACAGTTGCCAGCTTGCCACATTACTGGATATTTGTTATTTGCGAGTTAGAGGTTCTTACTTATCAGCACAACAGCATAAGAGGGCTTTTCTCACACATTTCAATGTCCAGCGCATACGTGATTGAAACTTGAACGCCATTGTGAACACCTGATATGAAAACTAAGTCACTGATTGGACGACGTGGTTGCGAAATTGAAGCCAAAGTTGGGTGTCAAATGAAGCTACAAACTTTTTGTCAAAACTTTAGCTCGAAGTTTTAAAGGTACAGTCATAGAAAACAATTTGGCCGAAGCTGAATTGGGTTTGCGACATTGTAAGTCGATCCCTGGCTGCAGAAATCTTTGGTCCATAAATTCACTTCTCTGAGAACCCCTTTACCTCCCTACCCCGCTAGCATAATCCCTTCTAAATCCAGATTTACAGGAGTTTTCATAATACTAGCCATTATTAGGAAGCTTAGTCCTTAGCCCTCACCGCAGGACCAAGCCCTTCATCGATGCGAGTCAAGTGAGTGTAAGCCATACCTCATTCAAGATATACTGTGAGAGGATAACTCATTTTGCCAGAGCATTATTTGTTCGTCTTGGTCGGAGTTTTTACATATCTGTCTGTAGATTGGTTTCTGTTTGCTTTCCTGACTGGAACATCCCCGTTAGACTGACTGACTGAATGTCTGTTTACACCGTGAAATTTTCCCAATATCATACCACAACCCTCGATTACCAGCAAGTTTGAAAGCTAGTAGCCCTCCTCAGCGGTAAAACTCAAGACTAGGTGAACTAGTTTCCAATCACTTTACCACCAGGACGAGCTGATAACTTCAAAATCTACTGACAATCAAGGAGAATGGTGGTACAATGTCTGGAATATTACCTTATGTTTGGCTGGCTATCTGTCTTTATCTTTGGTCGTGGTATCTGCTTTCCTGTCTGTGTGGCTGACTATTTTCCAAGTGAATAACTTTCCCTTTAGCTGTCTGCGTGTGCTTTTGAATATATCGGTCGACTAAAATCCTTACAATGTCGGCAACTTTTCCGTACGTCTGGCTTTCTATCTATTACCTGATCACTATTTCTTTGGTTGTTCAGTCTTCTTCCCAATCCGTCAATCTATCTGGCTGTTTTTCCATTTATTCCTCTAGCTTTCTAAGTGTGCTTTTGCATCTACTTGTTTGAAATTCTGCAGGTTTCAGTTCACAGAATGGGCGACAAGGGAATTGGTTAGTAGAGATCTTGGGTCTTGATTACTGATTTCAGGACATATAGAAGAATGAAAAACTAAAATCATCCACAGAAAAACTAGTTTTGCACGTCTAACATACTAATAAGCGGAGCATACAGAGACTCCCAAAGAAGAGGAAGTGGCTACGAGAGGGATTTCTCGCTAATGAAACGACTGATCAGCTTCCGAGCTTCAGGCATACTCTGCCAAATCACAGTATTCATTCTCTTGGGAGAGCCAACTCAACTACTTGTTCCTCAAAAATGAAACTCCACGGCGTTTATGCAGCAGCACAACAGGCTGACGAACATTCTACCGTACAATACTGTACCCACAGAGCATCCGAAATAATCGCGCGAACTCAGTCCACAACTTCAACAATCACTCGGCACACACATACACACACACACACATATGGAGGTACTCGATTTCAATGAGTTTACTTGAACATAGCAACCGGGATTAATACCCCCGACCGAATAGGTCGACTGCGAGTTCAAATTCCGGCTCTTCATATTTCCAGTCGACTGGCCAACCGACATGTCGAGTAATGTAAACCACAAACACGATCCACAGTCGTATATACACAAGGAAAGAAAAATACGTAATCAGATCCTTCACGCGTTCCAACAAAGAAAAAATAAACGCGGTAATAACAGTACAGAGTATATCGTATTCGCACTGACTGGAATCGAGCGGTTGGTAATCGCTGATACCAACATTAAAGAAAGAAAAAAATAATAATAATAAGAATAATAATAATCAATTCCTGAAATTTACAATATTTTATCATACATACAGAGCCTCCTTGCTTCTAATTCAGGAGGTTTTCTAAAGTAAATACCTCCAAAAGATGCGATTATGACTCTAGTGTCATGTTCAGACATTCGCAAGTTAACTTACTTTAAAAAAAAATCTTTTCAGTAATTTTCAACAACTGGAAAGAGGTGAACTGCCAGACTGCCACTCAATTCCAGTACACTGTTCTTTTTGAATGGCAGACAAAAAAAAAACCGAGTGAAGGCGACGACGTGTGTCAGACTGTCGAGCTCGAATAGTGCCAAAATGTACACACGGAAGTACCCATCTCGACTTTTTAGAAACCGAACGAAAATTCGAGACAGTGAACACATACATGGTGAAGGGCTGCGTGCGACGAATGCGTTACCCAAAACGAGACAACCGAAAAACGTTTTCCATGTTGAACGGAGTCAATTAAAACTGCTATTTCAAAATAACTTTTGAATGAGAAATGAACGGCCTTGATGTTTTTATTAAAAGATTCCTGATGATGAGATTCAACCTCACCAGTCGCGCGATACATAGAACGGACAATAGGGACAATTGACAGTCACAGAAAATAAAATCTACTTCAAAATGCTTTCACGATAATAGACAAGTGAAGAAATCCAACGGATCTGAACAATGCGACTAAAGCATAACAAATGCGCCCAGAACGGGTTAAAAGAGGCGTAGGTGCACCACCTCCCAAGTAGCGGGTATTGGACCAATCAAGAGCGAAGAAAAGAAAGAAAGAGAATTACAGAGAAAAAGAAAGACCATCGAAAACATGTAGATGAGTGGGTTCTTCCTCAAACATAATTGGGAAGAGCTTACAGGGTGTAAGGTTGCGCCAATTTTCAGAAGTGCTTTGGGGGCTACTGAAACTTCCAGTTATTCATGAAGACTGAAACAAGAGAAAGGTAAGCTGAAAGGGTTACACTACGCATCTTCTCACTCACCCTCCCCCTCTGCGAAACAAGTTAAATTTATAGGCGATGAATACAGAAAAATATCTCGAAAAATTCTCTAGTCGTAAAATCCAAAGGCAAGCTAAGGAAGAGGGTGACAAGGAAGCCCACCCCACCGACGATAATTCCATCACTGAGTACAAAAGTACTTGAACAAAGCCTGAATTAGTTCTGACAGAGGGTAATCGAATCTCAACAGAATCTACATGATTCTTATCGACCGGAATTAACGCTTCTAACACTGTTTGAAAGAAAGAGTCGTATCAGAGTCGCACCGAGTCTTACTGAATTTTAGACCGAATGAATTTGAACAAGTCTAAACAGAATCTGTATGAAAATTCAATCTGAATACGTAGCCTTAAAGAAGTCCAAATGTTTCAGCCTGAATGAATTTGAACGAGTCCGATAGAAATTGAATGAACATTCGAAGAATTTGAATACGTCTTTACCAGTCTTAACGCAGTTCAAATGAGTCCTAAAATAATCTTAGAAGTCTGATTGGATCTTAAAGCAAACCTCAAGAGTCTTAACGAGTTTTACCGAGTTCTACAGAAGTTGGAATAAGGTATACCGTCCTAATGACACTGAACGTAAGACTGAATTATGGTAATTTTCAAGTCATTTTTCATAGAACTTTGATGCTTCTGAATACTGTATCACTTGTTCAAGTAGTTTGGTATTTGTATGCACATAATAAATTACTTCCAATGGTATGTTATTCAGAAGAGTCTGGACAAGTCTGAATAAGTCTTACTGACCCCTAAGGAATTTCGACTGAGTCGTAATGAGATCACTTGATCCGAATAAGTTGACACGAGTATGAACGAGACTTAATCGGTATAGGTTAAAGGAGTTGCAGTCGAACCGAAACGATCTTAACTGAGTCAGAATAAATCTTAACGATACTTGATAGAGTGTGACTGAATTTTAAGGTTGAAACGTGAGCCAACAAAGACTGAATGAATCTCGACGAGTTCGCCTGAGTTGTATCAAAGGCTTAATGAATGTGAATGTGTTTCAGTAGAGGCTGAGTAAGTCTGAATGAATCTTAACGATCTCTGAAGACGTTAGGAAGAACTACGATGAGTCGTCACGTGATCTAAATGCGTTTTAGTGAGTTTTAACATGCTCTTATTTAAATACGAAAGAGTCTGTTGAGTACTTTCTTGTCTAAGACTGAAACTCGGAGAATCTCAACTTAATCTGAATAAGATTTAATTTTCTGAACCTGTTTCAGTTTTGGTTGGATGAACTATACGTGAGCCGGAATGAGTTTCAAAAAAGTTACAATTGATCTTAACATAGTCTTAATTTGTATTTTTGTATTTTTTCCCCGACAGGTTTTCACCAACATTGTTACGGTGGCGGTGGTTGAGGGGGAGGGGGTAGACTTCCTTAGCTGAGTCTTATATTGGTTCAAATGAATCGTAATGTCTTGACAGAGGCTCGTGAATCTCAATAAGTCGAGTCTTTGAAAAAAGTCTGAGTGAGCCGTAGCTACGTCTGTCTGAATAAGAATTAATAAATCCGAAGTCGTAACACTGAACAGGTTTTGAAACATGGAAAATGGAAATTTATAAATTTATCCACGTCTTATCCCCCCTCCCCCTCGACCTGCAAAAATACACTTGAGGCATATCTGTTGTAATTTCAAGAAATCTACACTTTCTCACTGTGAAACTGTCCCATGAACAAATCCTACACACCCGACCGATGTTTTTCGAGTTTTTGAAAAAGAGGAATGAATACACATACGCTTACATATCTTCAACGACGACAATCTTTTGAAATTGCTTATTTTGCTCCTTACAGTTGATTTATAACTTTTCATCCTTTTATATTCATAAACAAGTCTGATCCCAGTTGAAGAGTTTGACGAGTTTTTGTCTTAGTCCTTCTTACATATTTTTATTTATTAGTACCAATAATTAAGCACTAAGATGATTCGAATTTCAGTTTTTAACCAATCAAAAACCCCGACTTCATTTGAAAAAAACATGAATTTTACATTGTTGCGTAATATTTCCAGAAAAACACTTACTATCCAAAACTTCTATGACTGCTTTCGAAAAAACATGACTTTTTCAAGACTTCTATGACCTGTACATACACTAATAATACAACTTTCTTTTAACATTACTGCTAAACTTTTCCACGCTCCAATGCAAAAGAATGCGACAATGGAACAAATACCGGCCATCAAAATGATGTACGATATTTGTATTACACGGACGCATTGTCTTCACAGGACGACGTAGCATTTTATTTGTCCTGTTCCAAAGTCAATGTAAGGAATCCCTCAACATTAATCTTGGCACAGGGTTCTACCAAATACAAATTTGAGAAATTTATAATTTTTTCATGGTCTTTCCATGACTTTCTCCATAGGTTCACAATACTCATGTTTGGGGTCCTAAATTGCAAAAACAAAAACTAATCTTGACGTTTCAGCGATACTTGTTCAATTTCCTCCTTTGCTAATATTTTAGAGTTCACATTTAAAAAGGAAGCCAATAAATTTGAGAAAATGTACATTAAAAATTTATTTATTTTTTCGATGAGAGAATACAAATAAAAATGAAATAATATTAATGAATGTATTGTAGGAATAAATGAAAACACATCTGAAGACCAAAATCCAAAAACCACCCATGTAAATTTTGGAATTTCAACTTTGTCGTCAAACCGCAACGTAATTTGCTGCTGTTCTGCTGGATGAATGCTGCGGATGAATGAACAGATGTTGCCTGAATACGCTATGCACGGAAGTGTTAGGACTTAGGAGTGTAGTCGCTGATATAGCGCTATCTGGTGGCCAAGTCGAAATTTCAAAAATGACGAGTGGTTTTTGGATTTTGTGGTCTTCATTTTGGAAATGATATTTGGACACTGGAAAACTGGGCGGCTGCCTATGCTCCCCCCCCCTCCCCCAGAATAATTTGGAGAGAATTTATGGTTTTTAAGAAAAAGCAAATTAAATATACATTTGAATTCATGACATTTTCCATGACTTTCATGACTAGTAGACACCCCGCGGTAAAGCAATGTGACTCACATGTTCTAACAGTTCTATGACTGAAGCGAAATGCTTACAAATCTGAAACACCGTATCACGTCATTCTTTATGGCAGAAAGTAATGTGTATATGAGACCTGGAATCATGAAATGTGCCTCTCGTGCGAAAACAGGTTTTCAAGATAAGCGAATGTAAAGATGGGATGGTGGTAGTGGTGCGCACGTACATCTGTGGTGGTGCGTTTATGCGTTGCTATGACAATTGCGTTTCGAATTCTTGTTCTCTGCCGTCTGTCATTCCCCTAGGCCCGTTTCACACAACGCCATGTATACTGATGTTTTTAAACTTTGACGGAATTTTTAAATGCAATTTACAGAAAAACTAATGAAAATAGGAAGCTACAATTTGTTTCATTCGAAAGAGCGTCATTTTTTCTAGAAGGATTGTCAAAAAAAGTGAGAAATGATTTTTTGACACCAGAGGCACATTTCATGATTCCAGGTCGCATACAGAGTAAATGACGAATAATCTCTGTGTACACGAAAAGTCTGTCGTTCACCTCCCAGCATGTTGAAAAGAAAACGCCGAGTAGCTTACCTAACTTAGAAATTTGAAAAATTACGAGGATAAATCTGTTACTCTAAGATCCAGTTAGACAGAGACAGCTGGCCTACACTATAAGCAGACAGACGTATAGGAAATAAACGATAACTTAGATGTAACGCCAACCAAACAGGCAGGCGCAGACCAGTCATGTCACAAAGGGAAAACGCCGGCTTGATCACCTAACTTGGAAATTTGAAAAATTACGATGATAAATCTGTTACTCTAAGATCCAGTTAGAGAGAGACAGCTGGCCTACACTATAGGCAGACAGACGTATAGGAAACAGACAATAAGTTACATATAGCGCCAAACCCAACCCAGTCGAGAGGGAAAGGGGGAAGGGGGAAATACCCCGTGACCGGCGGACTTTCAGGGGGGCCCGATATTCTTAAAAGGCCTGAATTTAAATGCTTACGACTGCATTATACTGTACATTAAATTAGCAATCACTCCTTACACCATGAAAGAAACCTCTTATCCCGTAGCTTATAATTTTTTTTTATCTGACAAAAGAACAAAATGAACTGGAAAGAGAGGGGGCCCGTGGAAATTCCCCTAGGCCCTCTTTTTCTCTCTCCGGGACTGGCCAAACCACGCAGGCAGGTAAGAGGGCCGGCAGCTCCTCGCCATCACACAGGAAAACTCGAGTATCCACAACGGAGATTAGATTGATACGCGTGGCTGTCACGTACGAGGGAGTGTCGACTAGGAGACTGAATCATCAAGGAAGTCTAGTCTCCTCTCTAATTTCTTGAAAAGAGAGTTCGATTCACACTCCAAGGATTATGGCCACCCATTTCACCTTCTGAATGCACTGCTGTCTGAGTCAAAGCTGGCCGCCTGTCATCTTTAAGACGTCCTAACACTTTCTTAGGCGATGTGACTGCCTCCATGTATCTCCAACGGAAGTGATTCGGAATCGGAAACGAATTATATTCAACCCCGGCCAACTCGAAGATCGTTACTCGATACATTTACGAATTCCAGACAAATCGAGAGGCGAAAAACTGGCTAGACGAATCGCGTCGCACCAGAATGGCTCTTCAGCGGCTGGCGTTGCCTTTCAATGTCAAGTTTCGATTCGTGGATGGAGAATCGCACGAGCAAATTGACTTCGTCGACGGCCGTCGGATTGTTTTTCAAATATATTTCAGGAGGAACGATCGATTCGACAATGACGATGACGCGTTTCCCGTGTCTGTCGCGTAGAGGTAACGCTCCGCGAAACCCTTGGCTTATCATCGCCCGCAGCCTCGCCTCGGGTACGCGAAATGAAACGCGAATCAATTAAACGTTCGTTAACATCCTGTCCTCTAATTACACTCGATTATCATACAGCATTATTATCTAATATGAATCGCGTTGATAAATTTGAAACGAATCGCCTTTCAGTATCTCCAGCTTCCCTGAACGAACTGCGCGCCAATCGTTTCGCGGAAAAATAGAACAATAAAAACGCAATCGCGGCCGGTGTCGCGAACGACACCGATAAGGAAAGAGATTGCACTAGCGAAAAAATATCGTAAAAGAAGAAGGGTTCGTGGAAATTATTTTTAAAAACCGATTGAAAGGAAGGAGGAACAAAAAAAACGAGTATATATACAGTACGTTTGTACTCTTCTTGAGCACCGTATCGCGTATACAGAGAGACCTCAGCTGTGAGAGATAAATATGTCAGTCAGCATTAGAACCACATCTATCGACTTGATGCTTCTTTCCTCTCTTCGACCACATAATATAAAATACGCGGAAATTTACTACGCATTTGTTGATATTTCAATTTTTTTCGTCAACGGTGCGCGCGCGTATTACCTCGTGTACGCGGAACGCTAGTTGGTGTCGCTTTATTGCATCGACACATCGACAGTTCCCATAGGTAAAGAAACAATATCAAAACGAATCAGGTTCAGATTCATAGGTGGTCTACTTTCGAGGAAAGGTGAAGAACCTTACGTCGATTGATAAGAAAAGGTAGGTATTTGTAGAACTGATCCAATATGATGTCTAATAGCCAGATTTACATGCAGGGATACGCTTCATCCGACACATTCAACATGTTCGACACGTCAAATGACTTATTCAACGCACGCAGGGATGTGAAGTTAGTCTGAAAAAAATTCAATTTCAAAATTTCAAAAATTTTCTTTCAACTTTCACGTTTAACCACGGCTGTCAAACCGTAAAGTTTAACCGAATAACAACCGTTAACCGAAGGAAACATGAAACCATATAACTGTAACAATAACCAAGTGATGTTGCTAAACCGTAACATAACCGTCTGCGTATGAATCAAATAACGTAACCATAACAATAACAATATTGCGAAAAAGTCAATTGATTACACTACTGAACAAAATGAAATTTTCCGTTTGCACAACGCATTTAAGGAGGTGATTCTTGAGTACTTTTCAACGCTGAATACAATGCCGTCGGCCGTTTTTCTATATCACGTCTACTTTCTCTAATCAAAAACTATAAAAAATTCAACTAAATGTGTTCAAAAAGAGTTTAGGAACTGAATGTGATCATACTGGTTTGTGTTATTGTGTGTTGCGGTTGTGTGCAGTGACGTGTATTCCGTCTATTTGTTTTCTGGTATTCGCGTTTGGACACTCCTGTAGATGCGCTAGCGTCGTGGACAAAAAGATGATCAGGGTATGTTTACCACAAAAACATGTACAAGCAAAATGAGCTCTAGCAGTTCCAATATTGTTTTTTTATGGAAAACTGAAGAGAACCAAAGTGTTAGCCCTTATCATTTCCTTTCAGATAAGCCCAACTTCAGTTTTTTTTTGCAAAACATTTCTGTCACTGATCATCGTTTCATCTAAATACACCAATCAGCGCGCCGCATTTCATTAGGCCGCTAGAGAGCGACTCTTTATCTAATGACTGACGAGAAAATTGAAATACTAACAAATATTAGATTCACTATGTATTGCTTTAGAAAAACTATTAATCACTTATTTCATCAACAAATTTCTGAAGAATATAAACAATAATAAGTTTGAAACAAAAAACGATGAAAAATATTTTCGGAAGAAATTAGGTACAAAATACTTCTCATACGCCTGTAGCATTTTTTGAGCTACGGGTTAACACCATCGGAAGCCGCGAAAACCGAAAGAAAAATGCAAATTCCGAACGACCGTTTTATTTCGAAAGCAGAACTGTAGGTGTGATGAAAGTGTGCTGATCGAAAGAGAAGAGAGACTTTCATCACACCTACAGTTCTGCTTTCGAAATAAAACGGTCGTTCGGAATTTGCATTTTTCTTTCGGTTTTCGCGGCTTCCGATGGTGTTAACCCGTAGCTCAAAAAACGCTACAATTGGTGACCTCGACGTGATTTGCGAACATAGTGATTCTAGTGCGATTTCTGTAAATTCAAAAACTGCGATGGCACAACAACGTGATTTAATTTTGCCCGCGCCGTTCAGTGAGAAAGATCCTGTAAGTTGGTTTCGACAGCTCGAGTCTATCTTCCTGATTGATAAAATCGAACAAGACGATCTACGCTACGCATACATCCAGGCACGTATCGATCCATCTGTACTTTCTCAGGTCAGTGATTTTTTTACCAATCCCCCGGAAGCCAACAAGTACGAAGCCCTAAAAAAACGCTACACGCCCTATCAATACAGAGGGCGCTAAACTTCCATAAAAAATATTCACTCAATATTTTTTTCTCATTTAATGAATAAGACTGATCTTTTCTTTTTTTCTTTTTCTTTTTTTTTGGTAATGGAAATATTGTGAACTATGGTATGATGAAACATGACTTTTTCAAGTTTTGATTGAAGTATCATGACTTTTCATATGTAGCCTAAGGAAATTTTCAAAAATCCAAGAAACTGAGTTGCCAGTCACCAATCACTCATTCCCACTCAATTTTAGTCGCTAAATTCAAATTCGTAGTCTAAATTTCTAAAAAAAAAAAAAAAAATAATAAAATTACATAATATCAACCCACGTAGTGTTGAAATGAACGACATTAGATAAGTTGTGACTCACATTTCTAAATTTCCTATTTTCCCCCAAGTTTTCATCTTCTCACTTTTTACTTGTCCATCCCTTTCATAAATTTTTAATATTATTCCCTAAATTTAGAATTTTAAACTCAAAAATATATTGTACAAACAGGTCAGATGCACAATCCTTATACAAATTGGGAACAGGAGAATAAATATCTGTCAAATGCATGAAATGTTTATAGTTGCTTAGAGAAAAAATGGTAGATAAAACTGAGCACTGAATTGGAAAGCAGCAAGTTGCGAATCATATTTCTGAGTTTCACATTTCTTTTCACAAAAGTTTGCAAGGTCTCCCTTTTCTCTCTTGAAAATATTACATCTCCTGAATTTAGATCTTTTTCGTAAATTTTTTATTAACTGCACGGAATTTCCATCTTTTTCGTAATTCGATTTTTTCAATTACTATTTACTTTTTTTCATTTGTTTATTCCTGCATTTTATTTTTCAATTTCAAGATTGCATTTCATTTCCGCCATTCTATAGAAATCGAGGGCACGCTGAGCCACCAATTCTTAAGCTCCTAGCCAACCTCTTTCATCTGGAAACAGTGGTGTCGCAAGCCTAGTATTCGAGAGGGGTTTGATCTTGACCAAAGGGGGAGGCTCTAAAATGGGCAAAACCACTATTTGACTAAGTCGCAAAGGGGGTGTCTAGCTCCTCTCGACCCTCCCCCTGACTACGCTACTATCTGCGTGAAAATGATAACGTATGGGCTGGTGGAGGTTTTGCGAGCAGAACACGAGGGAACAAAATTTTCTTGCTTACCTACTTTGCAAAACTTCTCCAAACTGCATGTTTTCCATGTGGTTAGTGAGATCACAATGTTCCTTTTTGAATATGCAAATAATACATAACAATTGTGAATTTTTTATCTCATATTTTGAATTTATAGCATGTATTGTATCATTGCATGTAAATGATAAAAAGATATTCATTTAGGTATATTAATATAACTATATTTTTTTTCTTGACGCAATGGTCCACTATTTACTCAAGGCTCCTTGTCTGGATATCGGCACAAAACGATAAGAAAAATAAAACAGGGATTCTACCAGATTCCAGTTTCTGAATTGAATGACTTTCGTATGACCCTTTTCTATTACTTTTTTCAGGCTGATTAACAAAAAATATCAAGGTGACTAGCCCCCCCCCAAAAAAAAAAAATTTTTTTTAAATCCTAACTTCTCCAGACTTTTTTTTTAATTTTTCCAGTCTATTTTCCAACTTTTTCATAACAAACAAATTATTAAAAAAAAAAAATGTTCAATCGAGTCTGACAGAGAAAATTGTACAATACTTTCACATCATAACATTTCCTTCAAAATTCCTCGACTTTTTTGATTTTCTTTCAAAATTTCCTGACTTTTCCAGGCGTGCTTACATTCCCTGCCTTCTCCCGGTATTCCAGAATTGATCACCCTGTATATCAACTTATCAATATAAATTACGTCTAAAATTATACAGAAAAACAATCAGAATTTAGGTGACTGTATTTGAACAGGGTTGCCACTTTTTTTCAGGATTGGTTTTCCCTGACTTTTCCCGGTTTTCCAGGCACACTTTTCCAATTTTCCCTGACTTTTTTACAGGATTCCGAGAAAGCCCAGAGGGAGGAGAGTCACAGAAATTTTTTACAATACAGATTTTAAAAAAATCGCTATCGAGAAGAAGAAGGTACAGATGTAATTTATGTAATATTTTTCAATATTATAGACTATTTCATTTGCGAATAGATTATCATTATTCTTATGTTATGATTAAAAAAGTTTACTCTGATAAAATACGAACTCGTTTGTTATTTTCAGAAAATTTCCCTGACTTAAATGAAAATTCCCTGACTTTTCCCTGACTGACCAAATTCCCTGACTTTTCCCGGTTTTCCAGAAAGTGGCAACCCTGTTGAATACACGTATTTTGGGTATTCTAGGGAGGAATTATTCCAATTGTACGCCTTTTGTATGACTTTGTCTGACTTGTATGACCACTACCTCATTTTATGACACTTGTATAACTTGTATGACCGGTAGACACCCTGTAAAACGAAATGAGGGTATTACTAATTAATCGATACAATACTCATTTCCCACCCATCACGCTTTCGAATTTCAAGTTACACCCTAGCATGCAAGCGTACAGTCACTTTCAATTTCGAGACGACCGAGTGTCCAGTCGAGACAAGTAAAATGAGTCTGTTATATTTATTACTGCAAAGTTTAAATTTCTACCATAGTGTTGAGCTGTGGATGAATTTCGTCGGAGCCCCAGCCAGGGCTCAGAGGGTTAATCCGGCTCCACAGGGACTCATGAGGAGGTATGCGAGAAAGCACTCGGTTCATCCATTACGTTCAACCCCAACAAGCAATTTAAGATCAATCTACACAGTTTATTCATTACGAATCAGAAGACGCTATGTCCGGTCATTGGTCTGCGTATCGATGGAATGAATTGAGGGACGGAAAGTCTGATTCTAAAGCACTAACAAGCAGCTCAAGACAATTCTATGTATACGTTCGAGGTATCTTGCCGCAAACCATCATCTCCTCGGCGATAACCGAGACCTGAACTCAAACCATTTCCGAGTTCACGAGAAAAGAAAAAAACGTAGTAGCAGTCTTCAAGTTCTATCCGAACTTTTCACACAACGAATAGCTTCTCGGACACTAATGAAGAGGCATGTAAGGAAGTACTCAACTCATCAATTACCTTTAATCTCCCACAAGCAGAGCCAAGACCAATCTATATCTATGCACGAGGGACCTTGGCCACAAACCATTAACTCCCTAAGCTAATGGCGACATCAGAGAGCTAAGCTGAATCTATTTCCGAGTTCACGACCGCAGTAGCAGTTTTGTTCACGTATCCGCGAACACATCACATTCAAGCCGGGTAAGCCATTGCAAAATACCTCGTTTCGAACCTAACACGTAAATGTGTTCGACGCCGGCGAACCATCTTTTTAAAATCCAGTAAAATTATGCCTGACCAGTTATACTCAGTCGTTCGACAGATACACAACCTTAGCCATTTTACAGTTTAATGAAATAATAAAGATTCTGTACGAACGCGTGCTCGGTTGGATTCTACAACCTATTTGAAAAACACCATTATTTCATTAACAAGAAAGAAAAAACAAAAAGAAAAAAAAACACACAGCGGTCTTTCTTATTCGTTCACTTAAAATGCCAAGAACAACCGAGAATGCGATCTCCCAATTATTCTAGAAAGATAAAAAATTTCGTCCAAATGTCAAATTCAAAACGAAATTAGAAAACCGTCAACCAGTAACGGATGAATGCCTTCTGGTTCTAACTGCTCGCGGAGAAAGAACCGACCAATGAAACAAGGATACAAGAAGAAAGGTGAAATGAACCAGCAAAAGGAGGAAATATCTAGGCTACACTCGATTGGATACATACAATATAGCCTACAGCAATCAGACACGTTAATACAGCAATAAATATACCGGTAATGTTTTAAAGAAGAGCAACCGGCATCATCGGCCAAATCGTAACCGCGCGGTCAATCTGACATAACTCCGCGGGACCCATTAACAAACCGGTCCTCAGGCGCCATGCGGCATTAAAAATTAAATACATTATTATTTATATTATTATTATTTTTTTCAATATTATTATACGTCTGTCTATACAGAGAGAAACGTGTGTGTGTGCAGATAAATACGTGCGCGCTCACACTCTCCCAATATCCGATCCGACATGTCGCCGAATCGGTTTTCATTCCGCTGCTCGATACGCGACTCCCGGACTCGCTCTCCGCTCGCGCACATTCTTAAATAGCAATATTTCCTCAACAAATTACAATATCGACGCCGCGAAACGTTGAAAATTTACAATCCGGTTTCAATTTCAACATTCAGCCGTCGTGTGATTCTCGCGGCGCGCCGCGCCGCCGCCTCGGCCAACCAGACCGCGCGCGCAGCGTACACACGACACGACAGGATGCAGCGTGAGAGCGTGTACAGACAGGCCAGGGCGTATAAATTCTTTGCCTCCTTTACTCCATTACCATTCAAGGACTCGAGCTATCTGCGGCCGCTGACTGTCCCCTGATCTCGATGGCGTCCCGGACGCTCTATAGTAGCGGCTTCACCGGCGTCCACAGGCCACATACCGCACGTCATTAACACTACTACGGGATGTGAACGTGGCAATGGATGTGGATGAGTTTTTAAAAACCGATTTCACAAAACGCAGACGATCATTTCGGAGGAATTCGGGCGAGTGGCGTACGCGGTTCTAAATAATCGATCTGGCATGCGTGAATGGAAAAACACTTTTGGTTCGCGGACCTACACGAATCTAAAAATAGTTCAACGCGGACGCGTCTATACGGCTGCCACTGCGGATGCGGCAACTGTCTGTCACACTTCCGAACGGGCGCCTACTGGGTGCATTTGTAGCCTGAGACTTGAAGACCCGAAAATCTACAGCATCGTCGAACTTGGTATCGCAAAAGCTAGAACCACTGTACAGATGATTATCAGTAGGACTGAGATAAATATTCAAATGACTATTGGGGTTTCAAGTCTGACTTTCTTTTTTTAAATCACAACCTTTTACAATAAAATACAGCCTTGAAACAGATATTTCGGTCCACCCATTGGGATATAGGCCTCCTTGATCAATTATTTTGATACAAGGGTTATAGTCTATTCCGCTTGGTGACAAACCATTACTGGGGAATGGTTATGAGAGTTTTCCCTCTCTTTAACCCTTCAATACCACACATGTGACAATAGTCACAATGGTATAAAACTCGCAGCAGCGGCGCGAGTCAGAGGGGAGACTCAGCCGCATAACTTCTAGTACCTGTGTACACATGATTTACCTGCATTCTCGCGTATGAGTTTGGTTGCCTACTCAAACTGCCAAAGGAGCATAATTTCTTTTAAATTGATTTTCGGTTAAATATCGTCAATACCACTGATGTGACAATTGTCACACCATCCAATTTCACTCTCATAGAGCACTATGTACAATTCTGATGTTAATAGGCTGAACTGAATTCTGTTTTCAATCAATTTGGACTAAAATTTATTATATTGGTGGTTTGATTTATGCATTCGAGTGGGTTTTTCGATATTACTCAGTGTGAGAAAATATTTCCTTGGTAACTATTCCTGAAATAAAATTTTTTCAACAGGCTTGTATTTATCATAAGTAGAGCAAGGATTCCTCGGCATTTATAACTTTATTCTAAGATGAGATAGAGGAGTGCTGATAAGAAATGAGCACGAATTAGGCTACTAGAAGTCAGTGGTTAAAAGTTTATTTTACCGAAAATTGCTGAAATGGAGTATAAATGCCGAAAGTAGGATAAATGCCGAAAAACTGCCCAATCGTCCAAGTTGAGCTTCTGACCCGAAATTAAATATTAAAAATTACAAGATACCCATTAAAAATCACAAAATTAGTCATATGTTGCTTTTCTACCCGAATCCATTAAAAAATTAGAAACTCAGGGCCTCTCGTTGAACTCACAAATTGAAATCATCGAAGAAGTTTCTACAAAAATAGGTAAAATTCCTGGGCGGAATGGCAGTATTCTACGAGAAAAATGCCTGCAAGTTTTTGGTAGGAACATTGGTTACACCTCTTTACGTAAGGTGAATAATGCTCTTATCAATGGTGTTCCATGTGCTGATATTTCGTGTAATCCCAAAATATTGAATTCTTATTTATATGTACCTTTGGTTTCGGTTGACGTGGAGCGCTCCTTCTCAGAATACAAACTTCTGCTCACTGAAAGGCGACAAGCATTCACTCAAGAGAATGTGGAGAAGCACCTTCTCATAATGTATAACTCTAGAATATTATCGGATTAAACTTGTTAACTATTTTTTTTTTTTGATAATTATTGAAAACCTTTTTTTTTGGCCGAAAAAATTACGAAATTGTGAAAATTTGCCGAAAATACAGTTTTTACTGCCGAGAAATAAATTTTTAGTGCCGAAAAATCCTTGCTCTAATCATAAGACAGTATTTTATTTTCCACGTAAAATCGTTACTCTGTTACGATGCTATCTGTTGAAAGAAAAATTTTATTTCAAGAATTATGACCCTGGTCTAAATAATATGAGAAATTATACCGACTGACATTCGCTTTCGCTTGAAGATTCGTCTGAATCTTCGTCGCCTGGTTCGCACCGAAAGTCTTGAATAACACCATCAGGTTCATCGTCGCTTGCCATTCCGATGCTGCTGAGATCATCATCGATATCAGCAGGATCATCTGGAGTTGGCTGGACCCGAGGAATACGGTGTCGAGAGGAAGGCCCAGGTTGAGACATTTTGTGACGGACAATAATAAAAATAAATTCGGCCAAAGCCGGGAAATGAACTGTCATGCGTGTTGTTTTTTTCTTGTTCCTTAGCAAAATACTTTTTACTGTACTGCAACCACCAACCAGTCATTTTTTTCTTTCTAACTAAAAATAATTAGGGTCTCTCATGTTCAATTACAGAATTCTTGATCAAGTGAAAATAATTCCGAAAATGTGAATGGGTAAAGTAAAAATTATACTAAAATAAACAAAATTGGGGGAAAACACCGCACAAGTGATTTTGCAGCGCACTCAATGCAGGTTTATATCCCAATTATTTAGCCCTCGCGCCTGATGTGTCCGTATTCAATGCATTCGCAGGACAAAGATAATGTTATGAATTTAAAAAAAAAAATTCGGTTGTAGTTATTAACATGAAGTGGTGGGGGAAATTTCAAATTTCGGCGTATTTTTCCATATTAAAATCAAATCTCAAATTTGAATTTAGCATGAAAAAATACAAATAGCTCTATAAAATTTGATAGGTTAATGATAAAACTGATGAATTTTCAAATACTGTGACAATTGTCACATGTGTGGTAATATCGGAAGAAAACCTATGTGTGGCACTTAAGGGATAAGGAGCATGCAACCTGCATGACACATCAGGCTAGTCAGGTGTTAGTACAGTAGTCTATAGGTGTGGCTAACCCAATTGTAGTCTTTTTGATTCCGGCGGAACAGTTAAATTGAACTCCACTTTTTGCTACAATTGGTATGGCTTGGTCGGATGTGAAAGTTCTTCATATATTCTTGTACTTCATTATTTTCTTATCAAATTCTAACAGTGGTCCGCTGAAAGGGTATACGCTGTATACGCCGTATACTCTCAAAAACAAAGTGGAAAGAACAGCGTATACGCCGTATACTTTCAGTCAGGGGAAAAAAAATAAGGTTTTTCGCTCTCGAAACATAGAATCCCAAGATGCAGAGCGCATTGTTGGGACAAAATATGGGAATGTTTTAGAAAGTATGGCCTAAGTGAAGAATTCATCAAGAACAATATGGTCGCCTTAGCTACTGATGGAGCGGCTGTTATGGTCGGAAATATGGCGTTTTTGGGCCAGAATTAAAGAAAAAGTTCCGAACATAATCACATTTCACTGCTTGTCTTATAGACTGGAACTGTCAGTAAATGATGTCAAAAAATATGCTACAGGTACGAACCGCTTCATTTGCTTCATCGACAAATTATATTTTATATATTCCATGTCATCCATATGCGCCGAACTTTCTAAAAGTCAGTGGGGGCTCATCGATAAAATTACGGTTAGGTACTTCAAAATTTAAATATTTCTAGATTTTACACTCATATGCTGAATTTTTAAGTGGGTGCCTGAGCCTCAGGCACCCATGGGTTTCGGCGTCTATGATATCATCAAAGAACGCACATGCATTACAAGAAATATCCTCTGAACTTCATTTGCAATTTCTAAAAATTGGACGCTGCTGGAGGTGCGCTCGGTTTCTAGTAGTTTTTGTACTGTGAAAGCTATGTGGATATCGTATAAAGCGCTGCACGAACATTTTTCAAGGAATGCTGATCCTAATAATAAAATAAAAAAAATGAAATCGGAAGAGCGTGGTGTTTTCCAGGGTTTGAAAAAGAAACTTGAATCTTCTGAATTTTTACAAGATTTAGCATTTTATGTACAATGTATTGAACGAACTGTCTAGCCCAAGTCAAATTTTACAACATCGTGGAACTACTATTTTTAAAGCTAATCGAGAAATTCAAAGAAACATACGAATTTTAATATCATTCAAGGCAAGAAATGGAGAAAAAACTGGTGAAGCTTTTGATGTCATTGAAAATAATGACAAATTTCGCAACATTTCAGTGAAAAACTGTGGAAAATAGAATACACCCAAACCAAAAGCAATTTCTACAGTCCTTAGTTGATAGAATGTCACAGTGATTGGCAGCCCCGTAGAGAGAAAAAGAGGGCCTGGGGGGAATTTCCCCGGGCCGTTCATTTTGCTTTTTTTTGTCAGATAGGAAAAAATTATAAACTACGGGATAAGAGGTTTCTTTCATGGTGTAAGGATTGATTGCTGATTTGATGTACAGTATGATGTAGCCGTAAACGTTGAAATTTAGGCCTTTTAAAAATATCGGCCCCCCTGAAAGTCTGGGCCCGGGGTATCCCTCCCCCCTCGACAGAGTTGGTGATTGGCGGATACTGAAGAAACTGTAATAGCGGATCTTGGCATCATTCAGGAAATATTATGAAATGAGACACCAACAACTACGAGCCAAGGTCGAAAGGAAGTAAGAAACATTGCGCGAAGATTTTATTTGTGCGAGTCTGAGTCTATTGTTGACTTTAAGACTGAAAGACACAAGATCAAAATTCATCAGACTGACTTGCGCATTTACCTGCTCACGGAATGTGAGCGGTGAGCGGGGATTTAGCGCCATCAATTGTATAATGATTGATTTACAAACCAGACTAATTATCCCCCGCACTTCAAATTTATTATTCCTGTCGCACTGAATGGCCCTACAGTCCAGGATTTCAACCCTGAGACATACGCAGAATTTTGGTTGAAGACTCATCGTAGTGCCGATGACCAGCGATGGGGTAGAGTCACGAAGAAAGAAAATGGAGATGAGCCGGCTCAATTTTTTCAAATTTTTAATTTATTCAAATAAGGTTGATAATCTTCACTACTCTAGTATTTATTGACAAATAAAAAACATACTTCCATACTTCTACGCTTTATGCGAATTCTTCAACAGTATTATTTTTATTAATAAATTTGGTTTCCTAAACCTGATAAAATGATACCAATATTGCTTTTGAGGATGACAGCTCGAAAATAATTTTTTTTTTTTGAGGGGAACTCGAGCCTCCTTTTTTAGCGTATACTCTCAAACATTTCCTTCAGCGGACCACTGTATTTTAACCTTAGTGCCGGTTCACACTACGTAATTTTGCCGCGCGGCTAAAACGCATCGAAATCGTAGCGAATTTTCTGCATCATTGCCGCGCAAATTGCAGGGTTCACACTACGCGAATTCAATAACTGAAGTGATGCCTTTTTGTCGTGTTATTTGATCGCGTACTGAGACTACGTACTGTCAACACGAACACCAACCTAGAAGTTTCCATGGCGCGTCTCCCATCTACTTCGGAGACTCTATCGAGTGCCTGGGAACGAACTTTACGTGTAGTGGAGGCATTTTGGGTCGCATTTCGAAGTCTCTACCTTCATCTCTTTGAGAGAAAGGCATAGTTCTGGACATGCACCTAAGAAAGGCTCTAAAGCCTTTACTCCTCGCAAGGGAGAAGTTGTCTTGGTCAAGGCGTCTAGTGCTCCAAGGGCTAAGTGGAAGTATGGTGTTATAATTAGCATAGACAAACGGCAGGCCTTAGCTCATATTCGCTCAGGCGGCTGCACCATTATTAGAACAGTAAACCAGTTGTTTCCTTTGGAACTACCAACTAACCGATATGAAGATCCGGCTCCATCGACTAGTAAAGCTAGGAAGCATTGAGTGTTTGTCCTACTGGAAAGGTAACTAAGGTAACTTAATTCTCCCCTGTTTAGTGCTCCCAGAGTGCTGACCCCTGGCCCTGACCATCGGTCCTTTGGGTTGGAGAAGGAAGGAGGAGTCAGTCTTGAAAACTTTATGTTTTCGACTTTAACTCTGTGGATATTCTGACGTCACAGAATTAAAACCTGAATCACAGATAACACGATTCAAACAGAACCGGCATCTTCTAGCCTACATTTTTGAGAAGTTGCCGCCAAATTAGAAACCAAGTATTTCTCGATTTTACAAGTCAAAAATTTAAGAGCTTAAAGATTGCTGGCTTCTTTATAATCGACGAACTATTACACTTCCAATTTTTAGGCCTCTCTGGAAAGCTTGTGCTATGTTCTAACAAGTAATTTGGAATTGTAAAGTTTATTTCTTTTACCTGACGTTTTGAAGAAGCCGAGGTGTCCGAAGAAGATGACAGGAGAAAATTCCGACGTAGTGATGGTCGATTCAGTGAGTTTGAAGAGTTTCTTGTACAGTTTAATCATGGCAGAATTTTAGGCTTTTTACATGAGATCGTTTGTGATTTCATGAGCCTGTAAAATTATACGAGCTTCAGGGAAGATCAGATTTATGATGGTCAAAATATTTGTGATCATCGTTTTCGATAGTTTTCCAATTTTGAAATCTTATTTTGAGTGCCTAAACGGTCAATATGGAACCTCAGAATAGTTCGTCGATTTAGAATGCGTAATTTCAGTTAGGATACACGTAGCGCCTCAGTTCTCTTTTGAGCGATGTATGTTGGAATTTGATGTTGATCTTACTTTGGAGATTTAATTTTCAGACGTCAACTTTTCAGCAGAAAAGTAGTGTTATGCCTTGTCTTATTAGGCCTAGAGTTTGGTCTTTATACTGTTCTCTATATTTGGAAATTCACGTACTTTTGGCGTTAAAGAAATGCCTATTTGTGATACAAAGCTGGCCAAAAGTACCTAGTAATTCTTTCTTTAGTGGTCTAGATATGCTTCTTAGATGAGACAGTACTGAGTAGCTGCATAATCCGAGATTTAGTTAGTTTCTTCCCACTTTTTCAGTAGCATGATACTTTGGAGAGTAATTTGAGGACTCTTAGGGCCAGTTTTACCAACGAGTAATCGAGTCTTAACGGCCCATTAAGACTCGATTACTCGTTGGTAATACTGGCCCTTATTAGCGTCCTCGATAGTTTTGAGAATTCAGCAGCCACTCGACTTCGACAGCGTTCCTATATCTTCCAGTGTTTTATTTTCAGCTCATATTTCTTATTGAAACTAACGGGACCAATGTTTTTTGTTATTCTGTTTCCCGTTAGGTGGATCAGCCAGCTCCGACACAGAATTAAGATTTTGAATTAATATTTTAAATTTAGATTCCTCTTGAATTTGAAAATTCTATGTTGAGAATAATATTTTTCTTCTCTTGCGAAATCGAGTTGAATTGACCTGGTGTGAAAAGAACGTTATCTCTCATGCTTACCATAGATTCTGAATCGAATTTGAATGTTTACTAATTTCGGAGAAAAACAAATTTTCATCTTCCACAGTGTTAAAGTAGTGTTGCCTCCCCCCTCCTTTCAGATTGACGTAATCTCCCCTTAGGTATAAGCCCCAGCACAACATCGTAATTTACGTCATTTGGTACCACATGGCAGTGAATCCGGCCGTCGGTAAAACACACACACAGTCGCAGAATACCGAGCGGTGAAGCGTTTTTATCGCGTCAAGTCGTCGCACAGGCGGCAGGCATGCGGGGCGATTTTTGATCGCGCGGTATTTGCGCGGTAAAATCGCATAGTGTGAACCGGCACTTAAAGATTCGCCGTCCGTACTGGGATTCGAACCCGCATTCCGTGGTTCAGGAGGTAGCGTTCGAATCCACTCGGCCACCAAACCACCCCCTTTCACAATATCAAAATGAAATTACTACACCCGGTTTCAATAAATATTAGTGCGACCATGAGCAGGCATAAGTCTCCCACCACTTTTCTCCATCGGTTCCTATTCCTTGCTCTTCTTATCCAAAGCCTTCCCCTATACTTTTCAGTTCGTCGTGCCACCTTTTCAAGCCTTCCCTCCCTAGGATACCAGTCCAATACCCTTTTGCCCCACCTTCCTGCACCTTCTCTGGCAACATGTTCTGCATAATCAAACTTTAAATTTTTAGCAATATTATAGAGTCTTTTGCTTCGGTCAGACTTCTTGAACTTCGGTATTTCTTAATCTATTCTTTATTTTAATTCCCAAAATCGATCGCTCCGTGCCAGCTTGGATTCTTGCCATTTTGTGCTTCAGTAGTTGCCCACGTGCTCCGTAGGTCAGGACCGGTAGTACACCCTTCCAACACTTTTCCTTTCAGATTTAACGGCATTCTGCTCTTGTATACCTGTTTCAACGACCAGAAACGTTTTCAAGCCTGCGCTCTCCTTCTACTCAGTTCCTTTTCCATATTATCTTTAGAGGATATTGTTTGTCCTAAATACAAGGTGCTATCTTCTCTAATTTCCTCCATACACAGCTAGATTTTTGGTGCTATTCTCTGATTTGTTGTAATCAACACTGTTTTGCTAGTATTAATTCTCAAACCAACTTTCGACCCTTCCTGTTCCAATTCTCTGGCCATTGTTTGGAGACCCTCTCCGCCCCAGGTTATCAAGGCGACATCATCCGCAAACCGTAAGTTATTTAACCAAACTCCATCTATTTTTAGGCCCCTGCTTTCCCAATTCAAATTATAAAAAATTTCTTCCAATAAGCTGTTGAATAGATTTGGTGGTAAGGGGTCCCCTTGTTTTACCCCTCTATTAATTTCGAAGTATTGCCCCGTTTTGTCTGAACGCGCCCTTCCTTTGGCATTTTTGTACATTTCTTCTATTAAGCTAATAATTTTATTGGAAACCCCTTGTCTCCGTACAGCCCTCCACAGTGCAGGTAAGAAGATCGAATCAAAAGCTTTTTGAAAGTCGATCAATAATATACGTATTAATTAAAATTTTGAATAAATCCTTTCGATTTTTCAATCAACTGATAAATAACAAAGATTTGATTCTTGATAATTTCAGCCCAAACTGTCCCTAAATTGGAGGTCAAACTTATAGGCCTGTAGTTGTTAATATCTGGGCTCATGTCCGGTCTATGGGCCAAGATTTATCCATATTATTCGTATAGCCATTCTTCACAACTGATTGTGACCATTCATAATTGTATGAATCCAAATAAATAGTGGCCCGGAAGACGGTAGGCCAGTAGAGTGCGTTCCTTATGCACTGAAAATATTCCCAGTTCAGTAATGCGAACGTATAGTAGAACTTACGGTGCTTGTTAGCTCTTAGATTCCACTGACCTTCAATTTGGCCTGAACAGGAAATGCCCTTTTTTTTCCGTATCGAACCAGATCCTTTCAAAAAAGCTACCCTTGTTAATGCAAGAAACTATAATTTGAGGTTCTCCTCCCATATTTCGGAGTCCTGCACTTACGGAACTATAAATATATGATATACAGTGGAACCTTCATATAACAAACCTCCAAGGGGACAAAGAAAAAACTTCGTTATATTATAGAAACTTCGTTGTACAGAAATCCTTTTTTTCTTCTTTCAATTATAGTTTATATGTATGTACAGTACTGTAAGGTAGACTTTATACATACTATATGTAAATACATAATAAATTGTATAATTAATTAGGCGGAATGCAATAATTACGAATATCTTGCTGGACTTAGTTTTTTTATATCTAAAACTTTTTTCTTCGACATGGTTAACGGGTTTCAACTTGGAGAACACCGTCCGACACAAGAAACTGAGAACGTCTAATGAAAAGAAATGCCCACCCATACGTACAGTGCAGTTTTCGTTATTTTGGTCGTCGAACGGGTATAAGCTTAAAATTATTACCAGAAAGTACTGTACACGTTTTCAACGTGATTCCAGCATTCGAGCTTCTGAACTGAACGGTGAAAAAAATTCGTTAAATAGAAATTTTCTTTCGTTATAAAGAACCATTTTTAAATGAAAATTCCAAGGGCCAGCAAAAAAGAACTGCTCATCGTGTCGGGTTGAGTCATCTTCGCAGTGGTTTTCAAATTTAAGTGAAAGTTCAGAGCTCTTGTTACATGCTAGCAGAGCATGGTTGAGGTTTTGATATACGATATACTCAGCCAAATTCAATATGGGGTGAAAAGAAGCTCGTTGGGCAGCACTCAGGTTCAGGGAACCTCGCTGAAAATATGTACATACACAGATGGCATGCTTCACTTCAACTAGTCTGGGCACACCTCGATCCACCTCAAAGAGAAAAAAGAAGTCGTTCCTTGAACAAATTTGCCCAATGATTACACTGAATTTACCTAAAACGCTAAATCCGCTCCCTATCTGCGGATGCTCTTCCTCACTCAGCAGGTTTTGGATATCTTCGATAAGCATTCATGCGGTAATCACACAGGAAGAACAAAATCGAAACTCCTTTTAAACAGTAACTGTGCGTGCACTTCCACTGATGTCTCCATGGGAGGTAGAGAAAGTAATCAATCGAGGGTAGAAAGCAAGAGAGATCTTCCAGTTCAATCAATAGGGAACCAATAATGGACAGAAATGGAAAACAAACAGGCATGTTGACATCTAGAATGTATCATCTATCATCCTCGCTACTGCCTCAACTGCCCCGCCTCCAGATATCCACTTACATCGGGCGTCCTCCAACTGTAGATCAAGTAGGCTAAAATCAGTTTCTGGCCAAAAACTATGATCGCATGAATGCTACATAAATTATTTTAAAAATTAAATATCAAATTTCCTAGAAAAAAACTTTTTCCTCCAACTTCCTTCGAATTCCACACAATGTCGTTAACATTGGCTTCGTTCTTCATCATACTTCAACAAAAGCCTTATGGAGCGAAACAAAAATTCTCGGTCAGTTTTCTCATTTTAAGGGGTTATGACACCTAGAAAGGGTCTCCATTTTACTTTCGCTCGATTTCCTGCCTCCATACATTTACATCCTTGGGGATTATTTTCTCCTCCTGCCCTGTCCCACCTGTGAAATTGTTTTGTTTTTTTTCGCCTTCCAATGGTTCAGAAGGGCGTGGTTATGAGAATTGTATTCAAGCTTACAAGACTAAGAACTACAAAAATTACACCAAAATATCGTACATACCCCGTTCCAAGTGCCACAATTTTCAAAATAACTTCAGCAACTACTGGAACCAGTAACCCTGAGCCGAACTCGAAACTGGAGTCGCTAACTCAGGCTAAAATTTTTGAAACTAGCTTCGGTAAATAATGTTCTCCAGACTCCTGCACCGGCAAATAATTTTTACTGGGTTCTGGCTTCGACTCCAGCTCTGGCGAAACATTCTAGATAGCTCCAGCTCGACTAAAAATGTAGTTCTGGCATCGGCTCTAGTTATTTTCACAGGAAAGGGATAATAGATAAAGCTGAAGAATCGGAGCTGAATCCGGCTCAAACAAATAATTTTTTCAAGGTTCCGGCTCCAGCAAGTAATTTCTTCCAAGCTCCAGCTCCGGATCCTTGCCTAAAACTCGTAAGGTGATATACGTATATCTCGTATTTTTTACTTATTCTCAATTTCGGCTCTTCCCCTTCCCAAATGAGAGTTGAAATAATAAAAAAAAGCGAATTCAGCAGCCTCAAAAACTCAATAATTGATATTTATATTGTATTTTGTGACATTTTTGTTCCCGTCTCTCGAGGGAAAAAGGCGGTATATTAAAATAAAAATTAAAGACCTGGAGTACTCCACGAATGATATTGTGATATGATTTTTGTAGTTTTGTAAGCTCAACAACAGCTTCCATAACAATGCCGCTCTGAATCATAGGAACACAAACAAATATTTCACAGTTGTGGTATGGTGAAGGGAGAGGGAGGAGAAGCGGAAAAATGGATTCTCGGGGAGGGAAAACTATAAAAATAAGGAATCGGGTTCCGTTGCCATAACCTGGCAAAAGAGAACAATGGTTCAAAAAACAGTGTTCCTCTCCATAAGGCCAGTTTCCCATTGATTTTTTTATTTATTTTAAATCCTGTACTGACCGGCCTTAGGTAGAAAGACAGACAGACATAAACAAAAACCAAGAAAACACACACAAGGACAGAAGAACAGGCACTCAGACTGACATATGTTGAAGAATAGGAGCGAACTCAGATCTGAATGCAGAGGAATGAATACTATGGTGGCCTTCGGCAAAGTAATTATTTTACTACCCCTCCCACCGAGTTTCGCTATATCATGAAAACAATATGTCAAGTTTTAAAAAGGGTTGTGTCCAAATTTAAGACTGGAAAGAAAGAAAGAAAGGAAAGAAAGAAGACAAAAAAATACCAATCGTGCTCAAAATTAGTTCGAATGGTTTCACGTATCGATATATCCAGGAATGTAGCTTAAAACTATGGGGGGCGGGGGGGGGACGAAAAATCACATTTGAAACAAAAGTCCATTTATAGGCCTTCGATTTTAATTCCGATTTTGAAGGTGATTTTTGGATCTAACCCTTTAGGGCAGCATCGGCATCATGCTACCAAGGGAGTTTAATATGAGGAATACTAGTTTTACTTTGAAATGGTATTCAATTATCAAGTTCTCAAGGGTACTGTATTCTAATTCTAAAAGTTACTTTCAGATCCGACCCCTCACATCTACTCTGCTTTCATTCTAGAGTGCTACTGAAAGGAATTGAAGCTAAAACCGCAAAGCTCACGTTTTCAAGAACCTGCTTGATTTATACAAAAATTCGCAAGTGTGAAAATAAACTCATTAAATATCTTGTAAGGCAATAAAAAAAAGTGTTCCCTGTAGCCTCGGACCAGAGTATTTACTTGTTGAATTCAAGCATGGGCTTGATGGTTTGAAAAGATTAGAAATAGGTAGCATCAACACTACCAGCGTGTCAACAGAAATTGAAAAGTAAAAATGAAGTACTTTTTCAGGACCCTTTGCAGGACTGTAGTCGGCATATTTCCCTCTTTTCCCCGAGTGAGCAATTTTTTTTTGTTTCTAATTGTTTTATCCCCTTTACCCCTCTCTTCTTTTTGCTCCCCCATTTCCCCCCTAGTGAATATAGATCCTGCGCTACACTTTTTAGTGACCTATCATAGGAATCGCAAAAAATTTACTTTTGAGTATTGGAAACAAATGTAAAATAAATTTACAAGTGACTTGGAATTTTTGGAAGAAAACTAAGGAAAAAGTAACTTGGAATAGAATTTTTCAATTGAAGTTTTTTTTTTCAATCTCAGCACTTTTCAGAACTTTTAGGACCTACTTTCAAAATTCAGGACTTTTCAGCACCTGTAGACACTCTGGCCACGTATAAGCGGCGCCATTAGACTTTTTGGAGGGGGGCAATTCGATTCCTGTGGAAATTAAGGGCGAAACATTTTACGAGAAGAAGAAACAGGTAATATAAGGCATCGTGAGGATCCGCGGGTTCTCTTGATCAGTTTCGCGACCGAGCTTGTCCCTTATGGTAGATTACATTCGAGTCGGCGAATTCAGCCCAACATGTTTCGTCGGATGCTGTTTTTGACAACACAACACAGCTACACGTGTCGGCGGCTGCCTGATCAAACCGGCGCTTGTCGGTTCGAGGAAAAGTTGTCCGCGACATGTCTGTGACAATGCTGGAAAGGAATGTAAATCCGTAGTTGTCGCAGATGTTTAAAAGTCTGTTCGAGACATGTCGCCGACTCTAATGTAAATCCACCATTATGCTTGCATTTTTCAACATTACACCAAACGTAGAGTACTTTTAGCTCAGACCTGAAATGGTCGTTAGTACAAGTGCTCCATTTGATAGCACTCCTCCAATAGAATCCTCTCTCTAACGTATCTTTCGAGAGCCAGAGAAGTGTCAAAGTGCCAAGTGGAAATAACGGACTAGAATGATTTCTGTAACGATCTCATGTACAGCTCTCGGTCTGCTATCGATAGTTCCACGAGGCACGAATATCATCGCATCAATCACCACCTTTACACCTCCAGGAATCCATCGTCCATGCGTTTCACAACCGTACTGCACACTGCCACGTTCACCATATACCAAGAAACGTTTTGAAAATTACTCGAAATTTCGCCGAACGAGAGCATCGAATTCGAGAAAGTACGCGTCCATTCTCAATTCTCGACAATCCTGATCGACCACGTCAGATTTCCCAGAATCGAATCGCCTTTTTTCCACACTTTCATCATTCGATATACTTGTTATTACATTAGTTACATTCACAATCGTCGACCAACAATATTATCACCTAGCGAGCCGAAATCGCTCGTTCGTAGAACTAGCTCACGGGGGGGGGGGGCGGCTAAGCAGAATCAGGATCGACTCGGAACACAGTTCGGGTGCACACAACTTCGATATATAGACAATTAGAACTGCAACGTATGCAAATCGAGTATATATACTCAGCAAACACGAACTCGCTTCGACGTCGGCGAAATTGCAACAATGCATCTAATTAGACGTCGTCGACCGGTACATCGACTTTTTTTTATATTATATTTTTATTCATTCTTAATTAATCGCCGATTTACCAGAATGCACAAAATGTATTTTACAAACGGGGATTAATTACGCGAAAAGGTCTCTCGAATTAACGAGATACTGCCTCGAAGCGGACACGTAATTAATCGTCTCCGGTTTTCGATAATGAAAATCACGAGGGATCGACTTCGAAAAACGGTTGTCGTATACGTATCAGTAAGGTATTACTCATTTTTTTAAATCTTCATTCTTTTTCAGTTTAACATGTACCGAGGAGTATTTCCTATCCACGGAAACCCATGCACAAGCGTATGTATGATAGGCACCCACATACATACACGTAACGACCGGGTTCAGAGCGATTTGATTTCAGAGAAGAGCCTTCTCAGCTTCGCGCATGTGGACCCGCGAGAGGTAAACATATCGATTATAGCATCGTGTTGATAACGCTCCCGTTATCGGACGAGTTCGAGTATCAGTTTTCACCTTTACGACGCGACCTTCGCTAAATCGCCGACGAACAAAAGTCGAAAACCAGTTCAATCATGGTACAGGCTGCGCGCAGCCATTGGACGCGAAGCTCGAATTCGATAGCGCGGTGGCTGGCAATGCCGACCGTATTTCACGCCTCGGTTATTGATACGCGATAAGGAAAAAAATAAAAATTAGATAAGGGAACCTTTTCAAACAAAATTACCGGGAGCGAACGTTTCAGAACCTTTCAACTGATATTGATGGGGGGCTTCACACTCTTGTTTGCTACCGGCTCCAGCTGTAGGCACTCGAAAGACCAATTTACATACAAGTATTGCACCACCGCAGGGGGAGTGCTACCAACGTAACATGTTTCGAAAACCAAATTGTACCCTAGTTTATGCAAATGAGGAAAACTGAAAAAAAAATTGGTTGCAAGCGGACGTTTGACGAAAATTGTTTGTAGGAATCTTCTGAGTCTCAGGAAAGACTTTCAGAAAATCCGCTGGAAGCTAACTTTAGTGGTAGAGATTTAACCCCCCCCCTCCTCCCCACACACACATGCAGTAGTCGCATGCAAAAAACAGAATTCGAAACTATCATTTTTTTTGGGGGGGGGGGGGAGAGTATTTTTAAATCTGGACAAACAGAGAGGTGGGCAAAACCAGAATGTCTGCTAGAATTGGTAGGTAAAAAGATCACAGATGATCTTTATTATTCAGTTTTTTAGCAGCCTCAACAAATTTTGCTTGCTCCGATCGCTTTCTGTTGCTTCTCTACTTTATGTTGCATTTAAAACAGCACTTCTTTCTTTCTATTTTATTCATACTCGCTGACTATTTACTCATTCGCTGATGTCTGTGCAATGAACTAATGAACTTCGGTTTTTTTTTTTGTTTTTTTTCCTTCCAACTATTTAATAGAATAAAAATGTTTTTTAGATAACCTACAGCGAAAAAAGATGACTTTCGATGACTCAGATGAGCTCTTTTCAAAATAGATGACTTTAGATGATACATGATTTAGATGACCGGCTAGACACCCTGAACCTTCCCTGAACGCATGAGTAGGGATAGTAATTTCAGAAACTGTTTCGGTCGCTCACTAGTGGTCTCGGTTCTCTAATTTTCTTGTTCAGTCCACCAGTACCGGTCTTGGCTTGGTCTTCTCATTTTTAAATCAGCCCTTCGCTCCCGAACTCGGTCTTAGTCACGACTGAAAACAAGCGTTTGAAAGTTCAATGATAAAACTAGATTTCACTTCGGATTTTGAAAAATGACTTTTCCACTTTCTTTCTATTTCACTTCCACCTTCCAAGAATCATTTCATTTTCAACTTTCAACTTTCAGCTTTAGAACTTTTCTATTTCCACTTTCACCATACAACTCTCAACTTTTCCCAAAACACGAAAATAAAACTTCCGCTTACAACTTTTAGCTTTTCAATTCCCTTTTCACTTCCAACTTTCGAATCCCGCTGAAAACATCGGTCTTGGCTTCGGTTTCGGTCCTAGTCCCACTTACGACGCCTCTCTTCAAAGTCTAAAATCAATTTGTAAGCCCCTTCCCCCAATGGCTATTTCGCGTATTTGCGCAAGAATTACTTTTTTGCCGAATAGAAATGAACCATATTTATGCACATATAAGTCAAAAAAATTTATTATAGGCAGGCTCGTTTTTTTTTAATTAATTCATTTATTTATTTATTTTATAAAAACTCCATAGTTCAGGATGTCTACAGAAACTGGAAAGTAAAAATCAAGTATTATTTCAGGACCCTTTGCGGGACTGTAGCTGACATATTTTCCATATTTTCCCCGAGTGAGCAAATCTTTATTTTTTTTTTTCATTTCCAATTGTTTTTATCCCCTCTGCCTCTCCCTCTTTTTGCCCCCCCCCACTTCCCTTCTCCTGGTGAATATAGATTATTATTATTATTATTATCGAAAATTCTAATCTTAAATAACGAACGTTGATTTTTGAGAGGTGTGGTTTTAAAAATATGTAATATATCATTTCAATTTTTTTTTTTTCAATTCAGCACTTTTCAGGACTTTCAGGACCTACTTTTAGAATTCAGAACTTTTCAGGACTTGAAGGACTCTTCAGCACCTGGAGACAATTTGTAGTTGATGCCGCGCGCTTGCGCGTTCAAAGTCGATTCGGAAGTGGTATTCCATCCAGTCTTCCGAGGCATGAAATTTCAGTTTTCTTTGGTCACGGTCTTCACACTTTTCCTCCACAAAAATTCCCTAACTGTCATCTGTCCAAATACAAAATCGTTTTGGTGTACCGGTCTTGCTCCCGTTCTCGGTCCCGGTTACCATCTCTACTCATGCGTTTAAAAAAATGAGTTACTGAGTAAACTCACGAGTTAACTCAAAATTTAATTATTTCAGAAATGAGTTGAAGTAAGTAGCCGCGCTACCTCTATCGTTGTTTCTGAGTTGAACTCACGAGCTTACTCTGAAGTTATTCCAACTTATCTTCAACTCACATTCAACTGACTTTGAACTCATTTACTAATTGAACTCAGCAACTCATTTTCACATTATTTCAACTCATCAACTCATTCTTTAATCCGAAATATCATCAATCCTCATCATTAAGCCTGCAAAAACTCAAAATACAATTCAATTCACAAAAATAAGTTACACCGTTCCTTTTTTTTCTCAAGAATTGAACTCTTCTCAACTCTTCCATTCTCCATTTGTAGGGTGTGCCAATTCACTTTTTCTTCTGTAGCCCAGAGCGCTTTCGGCTGTTATGCCATCATCAGTGGAGTACCCTAAATAAGACGTCTTTTGCGGTTGTGTAGTCATAGTCGAGAGTAGTACCGTATGGTGAGCCTGTTTAATCGTATGCTCCTATTAGTTGTCTGTGATTATGCAGTCTGTCCAGTCAGGGAGTGTTATTAGTTGTGGGCTCTTATTGGTTGTCTGTGATTGTGCAGTCTGTCCAATCCGTGGGTATGTCATGTTATTAGTTGGAATAAGTTCTCGCTCTGGAAGTTAGTTGTGTTCATTAGGTTTTTTTGTTTTGTGTTTGCCTTGATTATTTCTGGTTGTTCTTTTAGTTTTCTTTTTCTTGTGTTGTTTTCTATGCATAGGATTTTGTACTTTTCTGGCAATTTGTCATTGTTGTCTCTGGTCACTGCCGTATGTTTTCCAAACAGTGATTTGTCATCATTTGGCTTCTGTGATTTTTCATGTTCTTTGATTTTGGTTGTGAATTTTCTGCCACTCTGCTACTGTTGTTTCTGTCTTGTCGTTCCTTATTTGTTTGATTAGAGGTGGTCTGTTTTTGATTCCGAGTTTCATGTTGCATTGGATGAAGACTTTTTGTATTTTTTATGTATGTGTTCCTGAGAATGGTATTGCTCCTGCGTACGTCTCTCTTTGTGGTTGTTAGTTCAGTGTCTGTGCTTTTGGGTTGTGTTAGTTTTTTAATTATTCTGTCAATTGTTTGTGGTTGATATTCGTTGTTAATTGCTATTTGTTTAATTTTGATGATTTCTGTTGTTCTGAGGTTGTTGTTTAGTATGTTGACTGCTCGATCTGTGGCAGTAGTTGTGTAGTGCTGTCATTCCGTGTTTTTGATGATGGAATGAGTCTTTGGGTATTATTGCGTCGGTGTGGGTGAGTTTTCTGTAAATGTTGTACTGTATCCTATTGTCTTTTATTTGTATTGTAAAGTCAAGGTAATTAATTGTCTTGTTGCCTTTTTCCATAGTGAACTTCATGTTGTTGTTTATGCTATTTGTCTCCGTGAGGAATTGGTCTAGTTGTCTATCTGTTCCTGTCCAGACAATTAATACGTCGTCTACATATCTTGTCCGCAGCTTTATGTTTTTCTCGTGTTTGCTGTTGTTTAGTAGGTCATTTTCAAAGTTGTTCATGTATATTTCGGCTCGAATGGGTGACAGTGGTGATCCCATTGCCAGGCCTTCTAATATTTGTTGTTAAACTCGGTCCAATTTATTTTTAACTCACTTCAATCAACAATTCATTTTAAACTGATGTTTAATTCATCAACTCAAACTATTCATCACAAACAAGATATCATCACTCATCACTATTAACGACCTTTTACAAACTGACTGTAAAGTGAAAAGATCCTCCGTTCTTGTTTTCAAACCCCAGAAAGCCTACGCAGGATGCCCACAGAAACTGAAAAGTAAATATGAAATATTTTTTCAGGAACCTTTGCAGGACTATAGCCGGCATATTTTCCATCTTTTCCTCGAGGGTGTAAGTATTTTTTTTTGTTTCCAATTGTTTTATCCTCTGCACCCCTCCCTCTTTTTTGCTTCCCAACTCCCCCCCCCCTTCTTAAGAATATAGATCCTGAAAATTCATTTTTTGAGTATTTCTAACAAAAATAAAAGACTTTTCAATAAAAAAAAAAAATTTAGCACTCTTCAGGATTTTCAGGACCTACTTTCAAAATTCATGACTTGAAGAACTTTTCAATACCTGTAGACACCCTGCTACGGCAACAAGCAACATGTAAGATGTAATTTTCGGTCAAGAATTGCTAACAATTTTTTCCTATTTCATACAGATTAGAGGTGGGAAAAATCGATAATTTTTGAAATCGATCAAGATCGATTACATTCCCAGCCCTATTGGGTAACCTAACTGTAGAAATCTTGGGTAGAACTAGTAGAACGTGTCGTGTAGGTACGTGAAGCCTGAAGCAAAAACTCAAAAAAAAAAAAAAACGGAAAATGGCGAAAATATGAAAAATGGAAAATATCGATTTTAATCGTAAACGGCAAGTCGAAATCGATAATCGATAAGGTGGCTCGAAATCCATTTTGATCGATTACATTCCCAGCCCTAATACAGATAATCATTATGAATTCTTTCAGCGAGTTCATAACTCATTAACTCACTATGTAAGTTGATAACTCATCAACTCATCTGATGAATAGATAAAGCTCATCAAACTAGTTTTGCAAGTTAGGGAACTTGTCACTCACTCACTTTGTGAGCTGGAAACTTAACATAGAGAGTTGAATGCAAGTTGACAGCTAACTCTTCCACATGCTGAGCCATCTCATTTCGAAATAAGTATTACCCACCTCTGACCCCAGAGAGGGTTAACGACCCTCTGCATTGCTACACATCAACACAGGGCTTATGGAGTGAAACCGTAAGATTTCGCTATTTATCCAGGGCCATCAATTTTTATGATCTGAGAGTAAGTCGTCATCGGATTCACTTCCCAGCCCTGAAATTTTCCCCATACTTCCACTCCCGGAAATACTAACGAGAATAATACTTAATACTGTTTTTTAACATTTTCGAATATTTTGATTCGGCAAACTTTCACACTTGTACAAGACAAAAAAAAAATCACAACATCGGTAAGCAAAGTTTGAAGGTAACTCCTTATTTGAATCTGTTTACCATTAACTTGGAATTTAGGACTTCCAGCAAGAGGGGGCGGTGTTAAAAATTACACTAACCGCAATGTTTCACAGGTTTTGGAGTTGTCGAATGTGTTTCCAACACTGATTTTTCGGTTACCATGAAAACTGAGATACCAAGGGTGAGGGTGGGGGTTAGAAATATAGAAGAATTTCCAAGTTCGAGATGGGTATTGTTTCATGTGGACAGGAATGGGTACGGGAAACAGAAGAAAATCCAACGGTCCACGATGACTATTGTTCACGATCAGAGGCGGAGATAGTGACATATCAAGAAAGGAGGCTCGTGCCCCCAGAATTTCAGCATAATACTTTAAAATATCCGAACCATTAAATGCACGACCGCTCATTTCCAGAAAAAAGGAAGACTTCGCTGGTAAAATGAAATATTTTGAAGGAGCTTCAGGATGCCTCAAGCTCCATCCAATTCCACCACTGTGACTGATTTTCAGCTACTATGAAAACTGATGTTCCTATGGTGAGAGGCGGACACTAAATATTAGAAAAAACTCATAGCGTTATTCTTTTGAAATTGGCTACTTTTCGATCTGCGCCTGCTTCCTGCGAACCCCGGTAATGACTAATATCTCTTCTTTTGAAGTACATAGACGTATATTGCCCGTAGCGCTCTTCTCTACACGGTGTAACATCTTCAGCAGAGCAGGCTCACATTTTGTACTACTCACTTGTATCAGTCGGTGCGATTGATAATTTCCAAAAGGTTATCGAAAATAAATTCGACGATTCTTGCAATATGAAACATATCCACCTCAACCCTGAAACGTTCTCCGTACTTTCAGTGTTTTCCCTCTGTAATACAAATCTCAATTTTCTTAGTAGTTGAAGGTCGCTCTCACAAACAAATTCCACATATAAATACGTCAACTTTTTCTATTAATTTCCTGCCCTCGCCCTCAAAACCTTATTTTCTGTCAAAATTGACGCGGAAATCGAATTCCACGACCCAAAAAAACTCAAGAAACGATATCCAACTGGAATTTATAAATGTTTTCATTTTTCCTGCATGTTCTCATCTGCAACCTAAATGCCAATTTCCATGGACTCCGGAAATAAATGTTGGTCTCAGTTTCATTGAAAATTAATGTCGGAAATGCAGTCTGCGACCCAAAAAATCTAAGAAATAATACGCACATTGCAATTAGTGTAATGTATGACTCTCGCCCTCCTCTCACTACGAATCCCAATTTCAAGTTAGGGACAAACAGATGCGGGAAATGAATTCAGTGACCTTGGAACTTTACTAATCGGTAGATCGATTCTCTAGTTCAAGCTTGTATAGGTTTAAAAAATTGTGTAATCAAAGTTTTTAGAATTTTGATAGAACAGAAAACACGTAGTCTAAGGGTGGGAGAAAAAATTTGAAGGTGGATGGATACAGGGATTGGAAAGCGCATCATATGGCAACTTGCACCCCTACTTGGCCACAATAATTTGTGACTTGGCCAAGATTATCAAATTTTTGCCTTTTTAACTGTACGACATGTGTTCATGCAGGTAAAATTTTAAGAGGAACAATCTTGGCTTGAGTCACTTTTCCCTGAATTTGGTAGTTCTAAATATTTTTGCAGAAAAATCATGGAAGCATGACCCCTTTCCACTATATTAGCTTCATGCGGGTCTCGTGTGGTTTTTTTTTTCTTTGGCTCAGGAAACACACAAATAACTTTCGCCAAACATTCACATAATATCAAGAAAATTTCCAATTCCTCTTTTTGAATCTGCCACCCATAAATATCGCCCGTCCATAATCTGTATTAAGCGAAGTCGATGGCACTAACTCAACGAAAGACCACAAGGACTCTTGCTGATTCTATGGTTTTTCAAACGATGTAACTTCAACATCTGAACCGTATATAGGGTGGTTCGGAACGATAAGCATACATCGATGTACCTGAAGGGCATGTGAGAAAACATGTTTCTGAATCGCCTTGATAATGGTCTGTCCAGAGGGGCTCATTCCGCTACCAACAAGAACATAAATTCTGAAGTAGTGCAAAGCTCGTTAGCGTCACACATATTACACCACCACAACCAGTTCAGAGACGTTACAATCAGTAAAAATTACGTTAATTTTGAAGATACGTGAACAATTTTATCAGTCACCTCCGTGTGCACATAACGCTAGCTTCATTTTTATTGCTCAAAATGAAGTACTTATATAGGTATAGAAACTGATTAACCGATGCCTCGTAAAAATACAAAAATATCTCAGTTTATTCGTCTATAAAATCAACGTTAGGATGACCATATTCATTTCAGCGCATGAACACCAATTATCGTTCACCTCACTGCATACTCTAGATACGAGTACCGATACATCACGAGAAGTGAAGCCTATAAGATCGATATAAAAACTTTTTACAATCATGCGGTTTTCAAAGAAATGCTTCTGACGCAATCAATTAAGTAGCTCTTACTGAAAGCTCTCTAAGAATTTTAATAATCGTTTTCCACAAATATACCTTTCATTTTCTTTTTATCATACACTATGAACCATAATTCGATCGGCATTATCAATTTAATCTGATACTTCTTATACCACGAACAAAAATCACTGATACGAATATAGTACCCATTCATTCATACAAATTTTCTCACGCTCGAAGTAGGGTAGCATAGGCAGAGTATATAAAATGTTACGGACATAAGAATCAGCCCTATCTCCCATGCTCAAAAAATTTCAATTTTTCAAACCCTAATATAGTACTCATTTCTACAAATGGCTGAACGCAGCAAGTGAGCAGCGTCAACGGAAGGCAACCAGCCACACATGCCATTCAGATATGGTTTCATCATGAGTAGTCAAAAAGCTACGGGTTTCTTCAATTTGAATACTCCAACTTCCTAAATTATAAAATTTGAGGACCCTTGGAACTCCCGGTGCCTGAATGCTTCAATAGAAGAGAATTTCAAGTAGCTGACCCAACTTCCCTCAAGCCAGGGCCAAGACCGTTAGCTTGATGATAATCGGGAGTAAAATCTCGGGCACTGCAAGTTCCTGGCTAAGATGTCAGTGATGCACAAGTGTTTTAGCAAAAAAAAAAAAAAAAAAAAAAAAAAAAAAAAAAAAAAAAAAAAAAAAACCTGTCCCCAGAATTTAAGTTTTCAAACTTAAAGATCACCGAACTTTGAGAGTCAGCGTTGCTACAAAGCTGTGTTAGGAAATACAGTGTGTACCACTTTTGGTCAAATAGATGGTATCGTATTTGTTTAGATCAGAAATTCGCACCTATACAAATATGACATACTACCAAAATTGAAGGGGTAACACAGCTAGAATGCTCAGAAAGTCCTCAGTATGCAAGGGGGTTAATATTTTCGAATTACACAATCAAAAGTAAGGCAGAAATCTAACTTTGCGGCAACACAAGTCAGGTTCAAGTTCCCTTCCCCTCCAGACCCAGCTTCTTGTATACAAATATGACATACTACCAAAATTGAAGGGGTAACACAGCTAGAATGCTCAGAAAGTCCTCAGTATGCATGGGGATAATATTTTCGAATTACACAATCAAAAGTAAGGCAGAAATCTAACTTTGCGGCAACACAAGTCAGGTTCAAGTTCCCTTCCCCTCCAGACCCAGCTTCTTGTATCAATGAGGTAAATTATTCTTGAAAGAGCAAATCAAATTTAATGGATTTTCTCGGTTACCAAGGGGTAGATGCAAACACTGCCACAGGGTGATACCTCCATTTACACTTCTTTGATTAATGTACGGCGAGGCGTTAATCGACCTTTGGATCATACAAAATGGACTGATGGTAACGACAGAAAAATAATCTTGGAGGGACGTGACAGTGCTAAGATAGGCAATGGTGTATTCAAGCTGTCCAAAAATCTTACTGGGTATGAGCAAACTACCTTGCACTAAGGCACTGTTTTTCAAATACTTCGGTATTATGTGCATCGATAAATGTTCCTTGTTTTGAAATCTTGGAATGAGTTGATGGGTGGCGCGGGTAGTTCGCTCAGGCGCAGAATTTTTTTGCGTCAGATCGAATACACCTATCTTTACAAAGTAATGTTCTTCCAGTTCTAATGCACTGGTTAGATGAAACTTTACCAGTCACCTATTATGTATGGTTCACTGCACTGAAAGTGACTTCTTTCAATCATGTTTTCGTGAGTTAAGTGACCAGAAGATAGTGAATGTAGTCTAAAAATTTACTCGATGCCTTCTGTAGGTTAAGAGGAGCTCAAGTCCTCAAACTGACTGAAGTCACCGCAACTAACTACAGGTTGCATTATTTAGATTTCAGAACACTCGAGTTCACAAGTAACCCAGAGGGGAAAAATGGAAAACTTCCAGGGCTCTTCAATACAAATCTTATACTTGAACTCCACCATAACATTTGTCATTTTTAGCCCAATGAAAATATTAGCCGAGACCCAGTTTCTTCATGGCCCCACCTATGGCACTAAACCAGGAATTGGGCAATTTGGGTAGAAAATGCCATTCGAGTCGGCTATATAATCAAGCGCAAATAAATTCGTCGGCAATTAATTAAAATTACAAAAAAAATCAATTTTAATGAAGGGGTTTGCCCGGTAAAACAAAGAACACAAAAAAAACTAATGTAACAGTCGATGACTCGGAATAGCGAATTAACGGAATGTGAACAAGGTCGAGGACTGGTAGAAGTGAACCATCAGCATGTTTTGCGAATTAGAGTTTCGCGTAGAACTAACCGTACAAACAATTTTCAAGCAAGGTCGAGGCTACTGAGCAAACTGAACTACATCAGCATGTACTATCTACCTACTGAAAAGCTATTTAGATAGACAGTACCTTCACGGCTCATACATGACGAGCATTCCACAAGTATTCTATCAATCCTATGCCTCTGTAGTTGGACGTATACGATAAACTTGCGCAGTACCTTCAGTTTTCCTCAGAGATGACCCATGCGGTAAGGTGAAATTGTAAAATGCTAACTCAACAAGACTATTCTACTCCGGCGCCAACATCAAATGACAGTGCTACCGCACTGAAACTATACTCATGTTCACTTGACAACATAATTGAGTATGGTACGCTCAAACACACCATTACCACACTTACAACAGCAAAGGAATAACCTTTCAATCCTCAAGTAGACCTGAACACGCAAAGGCTCAAACACATTCATGCACATAGTCGGATTATTGAAAAGAATATCCTCAAGGAAAGAACCCCCCCCCCCTATTCTGACACAGGCCCATTCGGCGCGTTTCCGGGATAGAGGGTGCGGTGTCCCGGAGCCAATTTGGCATGCGTGCATCGCCATACGCCCCTCTATCATCGAATCCTCGAGGAGAAAATCCTCAGCAAGCACAAGCATTTATAAAGAATTCTTTTCAGCCAAATGGCCTAGGATGTTTTCGATTGAGCACGCTCACAAGAGATGACTTTTTCATAGCATACTCGAGATTATTTTTCACATAAATACCAAATATATCAACGTTATGAATATTATATTTTATAATATTTTTTAATATATATTAGTTTTTGTTTTAGGGCAGTTTTACGGTCTCATAAAAAAATTTTATGAATCCTGTTTTAAAAACAAATTGTACAGCATATTCTAGGGCAGCACATGCTGGATAGAACAATCTCTAATCGAGTACAGTATATTGATGAATATTCAATTATTTCCCCGCTACTACTCAAGGTAGACAGACAGAATGAGTGACATTTCCTGGGGATGGAAATCAAGTCCTAAAAGTCAACTTTTCCAGAAAGGTGCAGGAGCTTCGTAAGAACCTTTACGACTTACAAGACGCGGGCGGGGATGAAAGGCGCAATGTTTTACTAAACGACCAATCAGATTTGCCAAATGGCAACTAACATATTTTAGGCAAGATATCAGTTTACATACAACAGAAATACAGTCCATATTCCAGTTAGGATTCCATAATTTAAGATGCGAAGTATACCCAAAGAATGATATAGCACATGAGTATTTATAATCTCATGTATTAAAAAGTGCTGCAGGTCTGTTCAAGGTAGTTCTACACAGAGTCGATGGTACAACTTGAATTAGCAGGACCACCAAAAAATATTATACATAAAAGCTTTCCTCCTGCATTATTTCATCAAGAAACTACTCAAGTTGCCAAAAATTCCGAATACACATATATTTGTACAATCATAAGGGAGGGAGTAGAGAACATTCGGATAAAAACTAAGCTTTCCCCTCCCACTTCCAAGGCTCCGTATTTCTATGCTTTTCTGGGTTACTAGTTGAATGTATATATATGTTTTTTATAGTACGCATTAAATGCACTTCAGCAAGTTCTTTCACAAGATGACTCACCCAAAGTGCGAGTGAGAATACTAACGCTATAAGTGACTCATCCTGGAATCAATACAACTTATAACGCTACGATTTCCACGTTCACTAGACAGGTGACACACACACACACTTGAACAATCGAGTAGGTCTGCCACATTAGTCGTACATTCGAATGCAAGATCGTCAGAGTTAGAACGAATGAAGAATAATTAATCTTCCAGCGGACCTCGAAAAGCTAAGAGCTCGAAAAACACGCGAAAGTGGGGTTATTGAAGAGAATATTATGCTCAATAAAATGATCAGCAAGTAGAAACACTTACGGAGAGCATTCTTGATGCAGCACATGCACATACATAGAAAACTTTTCCAGAACATAATCGAGAATGGTTTCAGCATAATACAAAAAACTTTAGGATTGCCATTTCCTCTAGCCATATTTCAACTAAGATTCGCAGAGAATATTCTTGGGTAGCATAAATATACTGTCAGACATGAAAATCGGAACAAAACCCGAGGTTTTCCGGAAGCAATACCGAAACCAATTTTTAGAAATCAGTTAAACGAATACTGAGAAAATTACACCCAAGAGAAACCAAAACAAAATAAATCGGTTCTCATTAGTATTTAATTTTCATTTATTTTGTATTTCGCAATTCGAAGAAATGAATTCTGGTGTGGAATAAATGATTTGATTTCATAACTGAATTCCTTCGCTTTCAACTAGTGGTTCTTTTGTTCAATTTTTCTCTTAAAAGTTTGAAATAAATATAGTCTTTGATTGAATACTGTTAAAACAATAACAGTAACTGATACGGAGCCCGACTACGAGCTAATATCTATAAATGTAAAAAAACCGAAACCAAAACGATATTTAAACTGATTTTTTCACAACGAAACTGGAACAATATTAACCTTGAAACAATATTGATCAGAATCGTACACCAAGACAGACACAAATTACAGAATTTGAGTACAGAAAGAAATATATAAAACCGGGGGGGAAAATGGAACTTTTTTACCAAAACGGTAACAGACTGTTGTTTCGCTCTCCAAGCCAGGAAACTGAGAAAGCACTACATTTTTCAAAGAATCATCTCTGCCCGAGTCCATGTGAGAATATTCCAAGAATACTGAAGCATTTCATCTTTACCACTACAGGTGTACAATCGAAGAATGACATTTTTTTGAGATGGAGCTCAATATTCCAGAGAGAGATAGGTTAACCTTCAAACAATATTGATCAGAATTATACACCAAGACAGACACAAATTACAGAATTTGAGTACAGAAAGAAAAATACAAAACCGGTGGGGGGGGGGGATGAAACTTTTCTACCAAAACGGTAACAAACTGTCGTTTCGCTTTCCAAGCCAGGAAACTGAGAAAGCACTACTGTTCTCAAAGAATCATCTCTGCCCGAGCCCATGTGAGAATATACCAAGAATATTGGAGCATTTCATCCTTACCACTTTACAGGTGTACAATCGAAGAATGACGATTTTTTTATGAGATGGCGCTCAATATTCCAGAAAGGGATATGGGCCTTGTAAGACCTTTTGTCACACGATTAGGAGGTTGTACAAAGAGCAATATTTTGCCAAATGACTAATCAGCACTGTGAAATAGACTTTCGTTTCATTGGGATTCTATGAGGTGGGAACTATACCAGAAGAGTGGTACTATGTGCATTATACGCATTATAAATGCGCAAAATGGTTTCCAGTGTACTTCCGCTACAGCCCAATCTAAATAAAAGTTTTGCAACTTTTCAAACTAGAAAGCCTCGGCCAGTGAAATAATCATTGAGGTCGTTTTACTAATTAGTCGTAAAAACAGCGAAAAAAATCTCAAGTTTACCAATTTTAGATCCACTAATTGAATGGTAAAGAATCAAAACTCACATTCGCCATTTTACTTCACAGGCGCTAATAGGCAAAATACTGTACACGGGTGCAGGAATATCTTTGTTGCGCCTGTGAACGTGGGGTATGTCATACATACCGCACATTCACAGGCGCAGCAGAGATATTCCCGCACCTGTGTACAGTATTTTGCCTATTTGCGCCCTTGAAGAGAAGTGGCAAATGTGAGTTTTGATTCTTTACCCTTCAATTCTCCAATTAAAGCCAATTTTCAAGCCTTAGGGGCTACCCCTCTTTGACATGCCCATGCTGTTCAAAGTAGGTACATATATCAATGGTACAAGCAATGTATAGAAATGAGAAAACTTCTCAGCAGCATTATCCTCTTGCACAATTTTGTTAAGTAACTACTGAGATTTCCAAAAATGCCAAATAAGCGTACATTAATACAAGGGGAGAGGTAGAGGGGGAGGGGGAGGACAGAGGAGATTTCTCCAATTACAAGATCTTGTATTTCAGAAATATTTTCCAATTTTGCTCTCAACCCAAGCCGTGGAATCCGCCCTTTCGAGCATTACCTGAGAGACATTGCGGAGGCTATTAGGGCTGTCTTAGCCCTCTTCACTTCTTGCCGAAAAACCGGCCTAAGTGAAATGTAGCGAGCTGCGACGTGGGCTCGAACCCGGAACCTCCAGATTCCGAGACCACCGCGCTATTCACTCGGCTAACCAGACGCCCGTATTTCAGAACTAATGATCACCATACAAATACCATCTGTGTTACTAGTTAAATGTATGTACACTACATGCACTCCATTCGGTTATTTCACAAAATGACGAGTGAGAATGCTAATTACTACTACCCTTTAATCAATGCAACTAATAATCCTACCCTGGAGCCATGTTCATGTTCAGCAGACACACGCCTTTTGATAATCGAGTATGCTAAATGAGCTGCATATTCAAATACAAGATCGCCTAACTTGAAGCGAATGAAAGATTTTGAATCTTTCAGCAGACCACGACAAGTCGGGAACTCGAAGATAAACATATGAAAGTGGGGTTTGTGAAGAAAATATTCTTCGGCACAATGGGAGAATATTCATATATCATCACAGTACCAAAAAACTTTTCCGGGGTACATTCAATCAGGGTTGCCAAGCCGTTGAATTGTAAATTCGGCTTCAGGCACAATTTTCTGATTTCGACTTCGGGCTGAAAACTTCACTTAGCTTCGGTTCTGGCCTGATTTTGACTTGACTTATTGACTTGGTTTTCGACTTCGCCACCCTGCTTTAAAACTTTTCTTTTTATCTTTAGAAATCCAGAATTATACTTCGAAGCCAAATAAAGCCAAATTCTGAATTTAGCTCCAGCTTCGAGTTTCCGCTTCGGGCAGGATTTTTTCTGACTTCGGCTTCAACTTCGGCCCAATTTTGGCTCCTTTTGGCTTTTCCATTTGGCTTGGGTTATGTAACCTCGAAAATAGTTGCAGCATAATATAAAAAATTTTGGCATACGAATTCTCTTTTCCTCCTTCAGAATTTTATTTCCTGCAGGGCTCACAGAGAGAACACTTTTGGACATGCTGAAAAAGTACAAATCATTTTGACGCATTACCTCTGACTTGGCATGGTACAGAATATACACACAATATTCGCATATTCCACCAGCTCATTGGGTGACCGGCTAACATACACGGTGCAAGTACCCAATAAGTATGCATCATAAAAGCACATTCGATAATACTCCTGAGATCATGCTCCAGCATTCCTCAGCCCATGTACAATTAGGATGAACGAGTGAAAAAACTCACCTAGCTCGGATATCTGGATGTCACCACCGCACAAAATGACAAAATAAGTTTCAAATTCTGTATCAACATCACTGAACCGAACGACAAACGAGTGAAAATTTCAAATTAAATCGCACGTTATCGTGAACAAACAATATCAACACCGTAACCGCATCGACTAATTATGCCGGAAAACAAATATAGAAAAGAAAAACTAAGAATAAACAATACACCGGTGGTTAGACATGTAGAAAAAATCAACAGACAACGAGGAAATGATTAACTAAAGAATGAACGCCACCTTCTACTCTACAACTAGTTGTGAATACGATGTCTGGAGTTTACTTCTTGTAGTATCAGTGAACTTGTGGAATGGTGGAGGGAGGTTGTCGAGAATGTAGTACTACGTTCGGGATGTTCGTAATAACGGAGGAGGTTTCGCGGGGGATAATCGTAACATGGGCGGGCGGCGAGGAGGACGCGCGCAAAGACGCATACCGGTGAAGGAGAGAGAATATTATCCGGCAAACAAGTGAAAAAGAAATAATATGCCCATTCAGTGCTGCCATTTTCGTAAACGACGACGTTCGAATATTCTTTAACCCGCGTACCGTCTACGCTACACACAGGCCCTTACTACACTCGTCTTACCTACACGTAGCTTGTACCCTTTGTCTGACGTTATTATTTCACGCATATCCATATCGTTCACAAATCGAACGCGCTGCCATTTTCGAGGTCACTCCATGTCGTTTAGGAGAATGCCAACTAAAATGGATATTATGCCCGATTATATAATGAAAATACGCATGCTTACATACCAACCACGATTATATCGTATCACAGAGGTGCTGATGACTGTCGCAAACTGTTTCATTTCGGGTGATGAGACGCAGGCAGTGTCGTGTGACGTCATCTTCAACAACTGCGAATTCAAATAACAAAGCTACATTATGAACTTATTCGCCCATTGAAAGAGTGTTTTTGCATAACACTTGAGATCAAAACGGTCGAAAGACAAAGGTTAAAGCTAAAGGCTTTTAGTTGGTAATCTTCCAGTGACACCGAAGTGGCCAGACGCGGATCCAGACAAACCATTTCGAGGAGGGAAATGGCCGCGGGAATTTTTTGGCTGCCTCCTCCCTCGCAGATTTTTCCTTCTTCTCCCACAGATTATTCCTTTTTTTTTTTTTTTTTTTTTTTGTTTGGGGTAATCCCCTCGTGGATCCGCGCCTGAAGCGGCAGTTGCATCCTCCCTTACAGAGCAGGAGACAGTATTATCATTTTGCCCCTTTGGTTTCAACAAAGGAAACGTACACGAAATGGTGTATGACCGGGCAAATACGCTGGATTTCCATTTTCCTCCAAACCCAGGGTTGCCAACTGGAAGTAATTTTAACCGCATGCAGGTTTATTTTCGGACATTTAAAGATGGTGGTGAGAAACATCCGATTATTGTCAGAAAACTTCTCTTATTTACTAATTTTATTTTCAACTATGTTCATGGGCGCCCGCAGAGGGTAGCGGAGTTAGCGACCGCTACCTCATAGGCTTTTCATTTCTTTTTTTTTTTTTTTTTTTTTTTTTTTGTGCGTAACTAGGGATATTTGTGATTCATGTAATTATGTAAATCGTTCAATAATATGTTTATTAACATCCGTCAACATACAGGGACTGCACATGTTCGTTTTTTCAGCTATCAGCCAGTGACTCATGCCCGTGTAACTATTCACTAATCTCAATTCAAATGCAAAAATCAAGGTTACATTATGGTCGTCAGAATTTTCTCTTGCAACCTCGGCTCTGGTCGAATTGCGCAGAACAACGAAAAAGTATAGGTCGAATTGTGCCGGAGAGCGAAAAAGTTATAGGCTGAATTGCGCCTAGCAACAGAAAAGGTATAGGTCGAATTGCGCCGCGAACGAGTCATTTTACCGCAAGAACAAGAAACGTTATACTGAAGACTGCAAATTTCTGTAGCGTCTTGCAGACTACGAGACACATCCAATCACGTCAGCCATGCACGATCATAGGTATATTGAAAGGGCTCTCTTATTCTTGAATGAGCTGTTGATCGTGATACGGAAGTGCAGTGTGGTGTTACTGAGAAAGGCAAGCCCATAGTGACTTATAATGATTTCAAATTTCGGGAAGTTCCAATTAAAGATGAGACCTTTCGTCAGCGATGGATTTCCCAGCAGGCACATTAGGCAAGTGCCTAGGGCGGCAGATTTCGAGGGGCGGCAGGTTTTTGTGGAAAAACAGCGCGAAAAAGGAAGGAAATTTGGAAATGGAGAATAGGAAGAAGAGACAGAAAGAAAAATTGAGAATATTGTAGAAGTTGCAGAAAACACAACTGAGAAATATGTAATTATCAATTTCTGACCTATAGCTCATTAGGGAGGATATGGAGTGGAGGGGTGAGGGGGACATTTCATTAAGTGCCTGTAGCTGCTTAGTTTCTAAATCGTATTTTGTAAGTGGCAATGTACGAATAAAAATTGTAAAACTGTGATCTTCACACATAGGCTTGAAACGTCTAGCATCTAGCAGCCGCACAATCAGCGGACAAGTAGTACTTTTCGTTTGAAAAAAACAAAAAAAAAACGTGAAGCTGGTAATAGATTTTTACAATACATGATCAGAAACACGATGATGTTTACTTTAGTATTTTGCAAGTGGAAAGTATAGCACTTTTCATTGACAAATCAGGTACAAGCATAACCTCTCAATGTAAAAACATGAGTGACATTTTTACATGCAGGCATGTTTATTTCAGAGCGACAACATGCTCTCCTCACACATGAATTCCTATGGTCATCTTTGATATTACGAATAGAACACGAGCGAAAATGAAATAACACATTAAACAAGATCCTAACGCCACAGATTAAAACATGAATATTACTTGATTCATTCACTAATCAGAAATAAAGTTAATTCAATGGGTTCTTTTTTTTTTTTTGTAAACTTCCTAAAAAGGAAAAGGGACGGCGATTTTGTACAATATTGTAAATTGTAAATCATTTACTAAAAAAAAATAAAAAATAAAAAACAGGGGAAAAAAAGGCATTATTGCGTTATATTAATACCTGTCATAAAAGTAATTTTTCAAACCCTCTCGTCAATTTTTCCTAAAAGCGAAACACTCAAACGATAATTTAAACAGTTTCGGGAACAGTTTACATGGCAGGAACATCTTACAGTCACACGAATCGTCAGTTAACTCGAGTTAATTACGAATTATTAATTACTGACCAATTACCCGTTGTTTCACAACTTCTATAATGATACTGGTTAATAACTACCTGGTGTGTGGAGTTATTCATTGACCTCTCGCTAAAATTGAAACAATAACGACGGTTTCAAGGTCTTTCCATCCACTCATCAAAGAAAAACCAAGTCTTATGAATGACGCCGGGAGGAGAAAAGGAAAGACTCGTTCGGTCATGCTAATGATCGGCGAAAATGTCTGAAAGGAGAACCGAGTTCTATTCGTATCGAATACTGGAATTCCAAGGGCACACAAGGCCAGAGGAAACCTAGATCGAACTTATGAGCCTCTGGCTAGAAGAGAAAGGGTCGGGTGGTTACTTGCTTGAGAATTTTTCAATAGGAATTGGGAAGAGAGTAATTTCATTTTTCAAACTCTCATTCCAAATGGTAGGTACATTTACTTGAATTTGCTGAAAATTTAAAACTTACTTAGTTCCAATTATTGGAACCAGCTTTCCTTTTCAGTCGGGACCAAGCAACGGAAACCAGTACAGCAGCGCAGCTGACGGAGGTAAACCTGTCTAATTGAAAATACAGAGGATGAAAAATGTTCGTATCTTTTGACAGAGAAAACCGAAGAGCAACGTGCAACCAAAACATAAGCCTTTGCCTCCAGATTTCTCGTTTTGCTGCTAAGTGAAACACGGTTTGTGTTTGACTCAGCGGGAGCCGAATAGCTACCCTTTGAATAGTAGCCAACAATCAGTGCTGTAAGCCCCCTTTCCAATCCTGGTAAAAGGGGATACCAATGTTGTTTAAAAAGTTGGCACTTGACAAATTCTAGTAGCCAGTCGGCAAAACTATGAAAGTGAGAATTTTTGTAAGTTTCCGACTGAAATTTTTTACATTTCCGTCGACAGTTTTTCTCTTCATACCCCCGCCCTCTCAGTCTAAATAAAGTTGTCAACCACTGCCTTGACTAACAGTGGAACTTAAATTCCTCCCGTGTGACATTTTTGACACAACGTCTGCTATACTATCAATTCTTCGTCAAAAATTAGAATTGAGAAAGCGAATACGAATGATAAGAAGGGAACAGGGGGGGGGTGTAGTCAGAAATACGAATATTAAAAGTAATCAGTCAGGAGAGAAAAATCGGAAAAAGTGTTTGTTTTCAAAAGATTTCAATCAGTATTTTTGCTGTCTTTTCCCCTTCACCCAAAATAATGTATTTATGCCGGCTTTGCTCCTAATGTCGTACAACAGTTCCACAGCCTCCACAGACTCTCTTGCATGATAACATTTAAATAATAAACTGAGTATCTATGAAGAGCTCTTTTAAAATGGCTTCAGTGATCAGGAAGTTTCAATATTGCACTCAGTTTAGTTGGCCTACAGCTCTAATGTGGAGGAATTTGTCGTTGCCGCTTGGGAGGTTCATGTCCAATGAAATGCGCCCCCTCCCCGTCGTTATTTTTCACCAAAGAGTAGGATCGAGGTGAGACAAAGTAAGATCTTCATTTGATAATATCTAATTTTGTCAAGTGAAAGGGGCTTCTCTCTCCCAAGAGGGAAGCTGGAACGTGCCATCAACTTTGGGTTTTTAAGTGAGAACAGATTAAAAATAAAGTATCGATATACGATTTATTGGGGTCGCTGATTTCAAATATCTAGTCAAATAACAGATCCGGCGGCTTAGATGTTTGGCCTCAAAATTCAAATTTCACTCATACATTGGACAAAATTGACTTAGTTCTCGAAAAACTGAACAAAATACATATATAGACCTGACTGACTGACTGCCTGGACTGTTTCTTTCGTGTCTTATCAGCGATATATAGAAAAGTATAGACCTGACTGACTGACTGGATTGTTTCCTTTGTCCTTTGTATTTTATCAGCGATATATAGAAAAGTTTTATGTTTGTCTTTATGTCTTATCAGTAGGGAATGAGACTGCTGTAATATCAGTGGGGAAGGAGAAGGTGGTTGTCAGATTTGTATCAGGCAGATTTTTCATGCCTGTTGTATATCTTTCTCCGTTATTATGTCTTTTATCAGCCATAGACTGACAGTCTCATGTCTGTCTTCAGGTCTTATCTCAGTAATGAAGTAATTCTTTGGATTTTTGACATTTTTATGTCTTTATTTTGACATGTTTTTTCTTTATGTCTTATCGACGAGTCTCGTATCTGTCATTACGTCTTATCGGTAATGAAGGAGACGGTAGCTTGTCAATTTTTAAAATTTTCCCTTTGTTTTATCAAAAATATATACACAAGTCTCGACTAGGTTGGCTGGTTGGATAGTCTGGCAGGCAACGGAAACTAGCTGACTCTGGCTTCCGACTCGCAACGCTCCTTGTCGCAGCCTTAGAGTATTACGTTCCTTGTATTAGCCTTCGAGTACTACGCTCCGCTAGTGCATCAGTTTGCAGACACGTCTACAACCACGGGGGAGCATTTTCATGTCTCTCCGCTTTTCGGATTGCGCCGACATGAGAATGTCGACGAGCAACGACTGTACCGCCGAAAAAATAAAAAGCGAAGCGACCGTCGACATTCTTATGTCGGCGGAATCCGAAAAGCGGAGAGACATGAAAATGCTCCCCCGTGGTTGTAGACGCGTTTGCAAACTGATGCACTAGCGTAGCGTAGTACTCGAAGGCTAATGCATTCGTTAAGTTTTTCGTTATGGTTTTGCTCAGTTATACCAGTAGTAAAAGCATATAAAATGCTAAGAAATATATCGACCTGATCCGACCCTCAAAAAAACTTGATGGAAGGTCCTGGTAACCACTTAGCTGCGGGAAGTCAGATCAGCAAGTCAAATTTAGATGGTTAGTAGGGTATGGATATTGATGAACGTCCTGAAAATCCTAAGAAATCCCACTGGAGCTTCAGCGTCTAGAAAATAACCTCCCCCACACTAGAAAATCATCAGTAAACTGACGAAGAGTATCTAAACTGCATATGCAGATATATTGGTACATACATGGATATGTCTTACGTTACTGAACATATTCTACACATTCAGTCAGCCGGGCGCGGATTTAGGGGTGTTTAACCCCTCCCCCTCCCCGTTAAAAGGAATAACAAAAAAAAGGAAAAATAGAAGAAAATGACTATATATAACGCCCCCTTCCCCCGAGATGTAATCCAAGATCCGCCCCTGCAGTCAGCATAAGAATGTCGATCTCGATCAACTGAGCGCTGCTATCGGTCAATGGCTAGAAGGAAAAATAATTTCTATAGAAATGTGGACCACTAAACTGAATTGTGACCATGAAGAGCAGAAACGAAATTTGACTTTCAATTTGGGGAGGTGAAAGAAGAACATTTTGCTGACAAAAATTTTTTGAAAACTAAAAATTCGCCGACAAAATCTTTTAAAAATTAAAAATTTGCTGATTTTTTGATTGAAAAAAAAAAAATAATAAATAATAATAATAATAATAATAAACAAACATTCGTAAAGAACGAAAAATTCAGATGAACTGTTTCAAAATTTGCCAACTGCCAAATTATTGGGGGCGGGGTGTTTCAACCCTCCACACCCCCGGATAGTTTCGTCCCTGATGAAGAGCTAAATCATACTCTGATTGGCTTCACGCAATACGCACAACTGAACTGAACTGAACTGGAATCAAGTTTAGTGTTGGTCGGAAAAACGTGACATCGATTTTAGGCTGAAGGTCAGCCAATAGACATATCTATGTCAAAAGTCAAACCTTTCAGAAGAAAGGAAGGGGCTTATGGCACGTATTCTTGTTACCCGATTGAGCTGAAATTCTCAGGGGAAGAGAAGGGCTTTACGAATTTCTAGACACCCATTTTCACACAGTCCCGGAGAAGCTGAGAAAAGTCGTAAAATAAGGGACACTACTATATATGATTGCAGCAGTCAGTATTTGGCCGGTAGTACCTCGAGTTGGCATTTCTGATATTCTCTGTCCAGTCCATGTCCCAGTGCATTCTCTGTTCAGTCTACGTCCCTGTGCATTCTCTGTTCAGTTCATATCTCTGTGCATTTACTTATCGAAAATCGAAATGCAAAAGTCGAAAATCGAAAATGCAAAAAAGTTACCCTCCATATATGGTGTGACAGAATATAGACTGCTGTTAGAATTTAGCTATGGGACGATTGTTCCTGGCTAAAAATTGACAAGCTACCTACATAGAAGTTGTAGGTGGAATTACGACTGTGACTTTTTTGCAGTTACATAAAAGCGGAGGGTAACTTTTTTGCATTTTTGATTTTCGATAAGTGAATGCACAGAGATATGAACTGAACAGAGAATATACAGGGACATAGACTGAATAGAGAACGCACAGGGACATGGACTGGACAGAGAATGCTCAGGAAAGTTAACTCGAGTTAGTATCTGACAGAGAATATCAGAAATGCCAACTCGAGGTAGTACCGGCCAAATACTAACTACTGATTGCTTAAGGTATTTCTCATGAAAACAACAAAAACACTTCAATTTTATAGATTTAAAGATCAACAAAGTTAAATAAAAAATTTGAAGCTTCTAGAAAACTAAGGCCCCTGTACTCTACTAAAATTCAGAGTTCTATTTTTATTTTATTTTAGCAGCATAATAGTGTTTATTATACTACATACTTATTTCATTTCCCGGACGGACGAGATGGACGTGGCAAGTTTGAGCTAACCTTAGAACCTACGAGTATATTTACCAACTACTGCGACGCCTTGCACCACGGCCAGTGAGTCCCTTCCCATCCGTCTTTTCGTTTGCCACATACACCGCCCAGCTTTGGGCGAATGCCTCCCCTTTCTTTTTCCAAAACTCTTTATCATGGGTACTTCTTCTCCACTTCGTTCGTAGAGGTTTGTCGAGCTCATCCCTCCAGCGGGTAATGGGTCCCCCTCTTCCCCTCCTGTAGTTAAGCGGGGTCCACTCTTCCACCTTCTTCCCCCTCAGAGTTCTGTAATCGAAAACATTTAACGCATTTTCCTAATATAAAAGTTATTCAGTATCTTACACAAGGTTCCGTATTTCATCTACATTACTCGACCTGCCCTCTTCCCCTCACACGCATTAAATTATACTCCGAAACTGCGATGCTCGGAAACAGAGAAAGAAACCCCGTTAATTAGGATAGATCCTATCAAACTGTAGAGAGACTATGCTTCTCTGAAGTGTGGGTTGTACGTGAACCGATACCAGTACGATCTAGCTAAGATGGAAACATTTTTATGCCGAGTCATGCCAGTTTTCAGGTCTTTACAAGATGGGCAACATTACCTTGTACAAAAATTCGACTACGGGCGACTCGTACACGTCGGCTAACCCGATAAACAGTCCCGAATTTCGTGATTCTAGATTTTCTCCATCTCCAATCCGCACCGGCATCAAGGCGAAGACTCGAGCAAGTTATTAAAAAATTCATGTAGGTAACTCAGGCGGAAAGGCGAAATCAGCTCCTGCCTCGCTGAGCTCCGTGTTTCGATCCCCCGAACCCGGGACCCGGGTGCCGGTGTAAAATCAAATTCGAAAAATTTCGCGTTCGCTGACGTCACCAATCCGCGTAGAGCGTTGCTAGGCGACCCAAGAGCGTCATTCGGAAACGGTTACGATCTTTCTTTCTCCAGTCCCAGCCTCCAAGCAGCTCAGCGCCTTTGCCCTTCACATTCTCCAGGCCCCGCAATACACGTATATATCATGAGGCAGCCACTTCTCGCTGCGAATCCGAATACTCCAACACTCGATGGATAACTTTTACTACTGTCGATAACAGTCAGATTAAAAATAAAATGAGGAATACAAGAGCTGGACGAGTTAGTATTACACGTATGTATAATCTTTTCCAACATGGAGGCTGCCAAGTGCCAACGGTGCCAACCGTAGGTTACGACCTGCGCGAAACAAGTGCGAGAGGACCGGAAAGGAAATTTATAATTGCAACACCTAAACCTCCTCCCAGGTATGTAACCGGTGGACTTGGTGTCAGGCGGTGTTGAATTTCATCGGCCCAGCTGCAATCTCTCCTTTTCTATCGCATAAATATTATTTTCTGGTTACAATAAAAACAGGGTTCGTGATGCGAAACAAAGTGAAGCGTGATTTAGCTGGAAGAGGACAATGTGAATGCTGACATAAATCTATGTTACATCAAATAGAATATATACGGGTTTGCCAACCACGTCTGTAGACGAAGTTATTAGTTCGACCTCTAATCATGGTTTTTTATTTCCAAGTCGGGCCACGAGAATGCTAACGTCCAAACTGTTCGGCTTATTTTCTTCACGCGTCTTTAATCCGAATTTTTTTCACGCCGCACGAGTTAGCCACGTTTTCAGATTGTGTTTTGAATCCGGCTACTTTATAAAAATTCATTTCTGATCGTCGTTCCTGATCCGTGTTTTTCAGTTCTGCGAACGGTATCCGCACTCGCCAGACAGGTTTGGATGTTATAAAAATCGATTTCCCTCGAAATTTAGTTAACGGGATGACAATCACCTACACTCACCAGTACTGGGTCGCAAAGGATGCGAAAAATCCGTAATATTTTCATAACGACGATGAATGGTGCGAAGAGCGGCGGGGGTCTACGGTCCACCTACAGCGCAGCTGAAAAATAAAAGGTAGAACTTTAATGGAAACGTCAATCCTACGAAAGCGATGAACTAGAAACTACAAGTACAGCTCTACCAGCAGTCTACTAAGGTGAAAAAGGTTCGAAGCACGCTGGCTAAGGACACAATCCAAAAAGTTTCGAACGAAGTTTGTGGAAACTTGCGGTACGGGAGTATAATTGATATAAGTACTTTGGGTGAGCTATGAAGCTGAGTTGCTCCAGCGCTGGCATTCTCATCTGCGGGTTAAGAAATTCCAGGTCCGTAGCTAACTGCTTGGGTGTGCCAGGGCATTCGATATTTCAACCAGGGCATGAGGATGGGTTTCGTTGCCGGGCGTGGAACGAGGCAGCAAATCCTTAACATGAGGATTATCATAGAGAAATGCCGTGAATATATTGAACATGCAGCAGCCCCGTAGCCAGAATTTATGCGTGGGTGGGGCTCTATGAACCTTTTGGGGGGCCGAGGCTGACAATTTTTAACAAGCAAACAGAATAGTGTACATGGCAGGGTGCCCATTCTTGTTCGGAAATGATTTCCCCTGACTTTTCCAGGCCAATTTTTCCAGTTTTCCAGACCCTTCAAATACAAATTACACATGCAAAGGGGGGAGGGGGAGTCAAATTTTTTCGAACATCGTCAGCGGCGAATATCGTCAATCACTCCACAAAATTTTTTTAAAACTACCGTGTACTTATGAAGCTGTGGCAGAGAGGGTGTAAAAATTTAATGATGGAAATGAAAACGCGCTCTATGGAGTGCAGCGTGGTGCCATGTCAATTAACAACTTCATAGATTATTTTCGTGTGACTTAATGCCGACCGTGAAGGGGGGGGGAGGTGAAAGAATAAAATTCGAAAATTGGTTTATAGGTTTTGGAGGTCGCTGCATTCGATTTTAGGGGTAATGTCCCTCTTGGTGCGACCCATGAAGTAGCAAGTACACATGAGGTAGCAAGAGCGTAGGACAAGCAACGGTTGACTCGAAATTCACCCTTTCTAATTAAAGCCACCGAATAGGGTAAAAATACAGTCTTATTTATTCAAAATGTTGCGAATACCAAATAACGTCGTCAATCAACTGAAAAAGCACAGGAGCTTAAATTTGGTCCAGATTAAAAATCGGAAGCGATATTCGAAATCAGCGACACAAAACCACCCCTGTTTCGATACTTCGTGCAATTTTTCGCCGGAGAAGCTGAATTCGTATTACGACAGTGCTCTGGAAAGGGTCGGATAAAAATATCTGAGGCGATATTTGAAATCAGCGACTCAGAGCTTGGTTGGCTATCCTGTTCAAAAAATTGACTTTAGAACCTCGTAAAGAATTTGGAACTTGAGGAAAACTAGAGTAACCGGAATTAGCCCCTTCCTCGTGGAGCTTGAATGGTTTAGGGGGAGGGAAAATACCTATAAAAATGAATACTGGAACCCAGGTGAAAAAGCTCCAGCATATCTAACGACAAATGCTATGAAAGTAAAAAGGTGGTCAGGATCTGGAAAATTATGGAACCACGAGAGGCGGAAGAGGCTTCAATTCAAGAGTATCGATCATGGGCGTAGATAGAACTTTTTCTGGGGGGGGGGGAGAAGGCAAAAAGGTAGAATTAAATATACTTATTTGCGGCATCAACTGGCAGCCGTATAGATATGATGCAGGCTGGCAGCCACCATTATACACCGTGTATATTGTAGACAGGAAGAGGTGAATTAGCGTTAGTACATTTAGAGCATAAGTTGGAGATATGCAGGTTCTCAAAGGTACAAATTGGCAGCCTACATAGTTGCCAGTAATATTCGCTGGTCCAAGCGACGAGGATAAGATGAGTCGAGGCCATTGTACTTCTCACCAGACGGTGATGTTTTTCTTTTTAACAGACTTTAAAAGAGTACATGCGATACAGGATTACAACACGAATGTTAATCACTGAGTCAGTTTTTTATTTATTTTTGCAAATGGTACCAACTCTCGCCGGAAATTATAGGTACCAAAATCCCGCAAGATTACTAGTTGGTTTTTTTTTCAGTCTCCTATACTGGCTCATCATGAATTTTTCCTAGTTTCATATTTTCCCTTTCTTCCCCCGATACATTAATCTACAAAGTGCACCCAGCCAAAATATTGATAACAGTATATTCCACTTTTCATCGAATATCATGACTTTATCAAAAATTCCTCTTGTGCTAGAGTGTTAGCAAATTGGTATCCTGATTTTTTTTTTTACAAAATTCCCTGACTTTTAGGTGAAAAATGCTGAAAATTCCAAAATTCCCTGACTTTTCCAGATTTTCCAGAGAATGGACACCCTGCGTGGGTTTTATATTTTATTTCAACGTTATCTAAACAGGCTCGGGTAACTTAGCGAGAGTGAACTGGGGCCATTACATAAAAATCCCATTCCGAATCCAAGAGTCCCAAATTAGTTAATCAAGTTTTTATTCCAAATTTTAAAATGTTTCTATGATATTAATTCTCTTCGTCCCTTTTTTCTTTCTCGTTCAGCATAATGATGATTTGTTTAAAATTGTGGTATCTTTGCCTAGGGAGCTCCAAGATACCTTTAAAGGGGAGGGGAGTTAGCCTGAGCTTGCCCCCCATGGCTATGGGGCTGCCCTGCGGTAGTTTATGCTTTATCGACTATATCTGCTAATGCCGAAGACACCCTGGTGGTTGCAGTCAAAGACGACGTAGCCACGTTTGAAAGCAAGATGAACGCGGGACTGGAGGCAATGACCCGTTGAATCGAGTCGGCAGGGTTGTGCCTATTAGCAGCCGAGAAGACAGACGCGGTGTTGTTTACACACCATCGACGGTACAAGCCCTCTTTTTTTCGCCTAAAGAGAGCGGAGATTGCGCCCTGTACAGCCCTGAAGTACTTTGGTCTGTGGTTCGAGGGGAAGCTGTCGTTTAGAGAACACGTAAAGAGGACACCGCAGAAAGCGGAGAGAGTCGTAGCCGGATTAAGTCGACTCATGTGCAACCCAGGGGGGCCGACAGAGAAGAAATGTAAGCTGCTGGCGAACATCGCCATGTTGGTCCTCCTATATGGGGCTCCAATCTGGTCTGACGTCATCAGTGCCAGGGAGTACAGAAGAACCGATCTGGTAAAGGTCCAACGGAAGGCTGCACTGAGGTGTGTCAGTGCCTATCGCACTGTTTCCACAGAGGCAGTTTGCGTGCTAAGAGGTATACTGCCAGTGGAGTTACTAACGATGAGCGGAAGAGGGTATACAGCGCGACGCGGAAGATGCCACCGAAGAGCAGTGTGGCGCTACGGGTCAAGCGGGATATCAGGCAACCCATGCTCCGCATGTGGGAAGAGAGGCTCTCCTGTAGTATCAAGGGAGAGGGACCCGTCAACGCGTGGTTGGGCAGACGCTATGGACAGCTGAACTTTTACCTCACGCAGGTGATGAGCGGCCACGGTTTCTTCAACAAGTACCGGCACCGAATGGGCATAGCAGAGAGCCCGCGGTGCTTCTACTGCGCTGCAGGAGGGCGAGATGATGATGCCTGGCACACCTTGTTCGAGTGTCCAGCATTCGACCAAGAGAGGGAAGAAGCGGCGGCCGCCTTTCGAAACGCGGGCGTTAGGCCGCTTACACCGGAGAACCTGGTCCCGACAATGCTGAAGAGTAGAACGGGGTGGGATCAGGCAGCTGCCTTTGTCAACAAGACGTTAGGCCGCAAGGTGGAACTGGAATGGCAGAGACAAAGGCAGCGAACACAGCACCCTATGCCGGCACTCGCTATCCCACCAACATCGACGATCGACGATGTCGTTGCTGCCAGCAACCAACAAAGAAGATGATCCGGCGCAACTCAATAGCGAAGTAGAAAAAGAATAAGACGCCGTGGATTCGCCACCTTGCAGAGGCGAAAGGGGAAATTGAGGTAGCAGGAGCTACCTCGAAGCGATCACCCCTATCCTGACGCAGGCCTATTCGGGGCATTTCCGGGATAGGGGGTGCGGTGTCCCGAGGCCAATTTGACGTGTGTCCATCGCCCTCCACCCCACTATCATCATCGCCGATCGACTATGCAAAAGCTTCTGACTGTCAGGTGGAAAGCAATAATGACCACACGATGATGGAGATAGGAGTACAGCTCGGCAATCTCGTCGGTCCACCAGTACACTGGGGATCGCGCACGTGGCGGACCGACGCGGGGCATTGCGCTATCGCAGGCCGCTGCCACCGTCCTGATGACGTCATCGGCTGCGGCCTCGGCGCTCCTTTCTGCCGTCCCATGCTCTCCCTTTCCCCAGGTGAGAGCCAGGAAGCTCGCCTCTAACCGATCGGCGTCTAGCTTCCGGATTGCACATCTTCCCGGCTTATTCTCCTTCGGTACAGCGACTACGGTGTGACCCCTGTCAAGCTGGAACGCGATGTAGAGGTGGTCGCTCCCGGACTCCTCGTCGAGCACGGACCAGCCCTTGATCCAGCGGACCAGTCCTGCTGACGCGAAGGTCACGTCGATGACTGAGCTCCATCCTTGGTGGAACCTCGTTGGAGTGCCGCCCACGTTCGTCGGAACGAGGTCTAGCCGGGCGGCAAGCTCCCCCAAGGCGTACCCTCTGCGGTCGGTACGGCCGGAGTGCCATTCCTCTGACTTGGCATTGAAGTCTCCGGCCACGATCACCCTCGACGTCCTTCTGGCGACGCTCTCTTCCAGACAGGCGAGGTAGGTCTCGAACTCCTCCAAGGTCCTGTTCGGGAAGAAGTAGCAACTGTAGACGGCGAGGTCGCCCAACTGTACAGCTACGTATCTATCCCCCTCCTCTACCCCGCCTGGAGCTATTGGGCAGTCTGGACACACTCCCAATGCTGCAAGTCCGCTGCGGTCGCGGTGCCACCCTCTCGCCTCAGCGACCCTATAAGGCTCGCTGGCAATCACCAGGTTAACCTGTCTCTCTCCCACAGTGCGCCACAGGAGATCCTGCGCGACTGCACTGTGGTTCAGGTTGACCTGAAGAAATTTCAGCGGCGTTGGATTGGCCACCGCCGACTTCGGCCTCCACCTTCTCCTCTTCCTTCTCAGGCGGTGCTCACATCCTGGCATCCTCGGCCACCCAAGACGTGCGCGCTGTCGCGTCCCTCCACCAGGCTACACCGCGGACACTTCGGCGGCTCCCTACACTCCCGGATCTTGTGCCCGGCCCCGCCACACCGGTAGCACACATCGCTGATGCTGGCCGTAGCTGCGCACTTCGTGGCGATGTGGCCCACCTGCAGGCACCGGTAGCACCTGGCCTCCTTCTTCCTGTCGGCCTCCAGCGAGCGCACCCGACAGGCGCTCCAGCCTAGAGGCACTACTGGCAAGTCTTATTTGGTATACTCCGCTGCGTGCTGCATCCAGGTGTCTGGTGCTCCGGGCACGAACCGAAGAGAGGTCGCACATTCTGCTTCGATATACTCTGCTGCGTGCAGCATCCAGATGTCTGGTGCACCGTTGCCGATATTCGAACCGAGAATTTTCGATACGCTCTCGTCGTAGCATCCAGGTGTCTGGTGCTCCGGGACCGAACTGAAAGGGTCGTATTCCGCATTTTACATACTCCGCTGCGTGCTGCATCCAGGTGTCTGGTGCACCGTTGCGGATATTCAAATCACGAATCTTTGATACCTCCCGTCGTAGCATCCAGGTGTCCGGTGCTCCGGAGCAGAACTGAAGGGGGTCGCTTCCTGAGCCGACATACTCCGCTACGTGCGCATCCAGTCTCTGGTGCCCGTCACGGATATTCGAACTGGGAATTTCCGATACTCTCCCGTCGCAGCATCCAGGTGTCTGGTGCTCCGGGACAGAACTGTCACGACGCCTACGATCTCTGACCTAACGAGGGAAGTATTAAGCCTCATTGCAAAAACCGTCCTCGTGCCTCTGTCGTTGTTTGTACATGTTACTCTAAGAGAACGTCATAATACAGTTACGATCTTTTAACCCTTGTGCTCATTTCTCCGACGCTGACGAACCTCATAACTTTCAACTTCAATGTCTTATAACCTCCGCTCGAGGAAATCAGATGTAACACCAAGAAGTTTGCCAAACGCAACCATTGCATTACCCATTTGCAACCCTCGGTTACCCTCCAATTACCCTCAGATTACCCCAAAACCCGTCAGGTACCCTTGGTTCCCCTTTAGTTACCGGGTACCTGGCGGGATTTTGCGCATCGGGTAGGAGATTCCAACAGTGGTAGTCACGATGGAAACTACGATTTAGTAGTTTTCACTATCGGAAACCACTATTTAGTAGTTTTAACAATCGAACACTACACTATTTAGCCGTCTGTGATGCTGGAAACTATGATCTAGCCGTTTCTGTTATTGTAAACTACTATTAAGTACCTATTTCCACAATTTGAAACTACTATCTAGTAGTTTTTGCTATTCGAAACTATTATTTAGAAGTTATCTCTATTGGTAAGTACTATTTAGTGGTTTTCGCTATTGGAAAGTACTGTTTAGCAGTTTTCACTGGTAGAAACTATTTAGTAGTTTTCTTTATTGGAAACGACTATTTAGCAATTTTCAATAGCAGGTAATTTTGATTAGTAATCTAGTAGTTACTACTGGTCAGTGATGTTCAGTAAGGTCAAAAATGCTTTGAATTTCGATACGATGTGCCAGAAAATAGAATTTTCTCGGGGCACACACCTATATTTGCCCTCAACACTATGTGTCTGCCATCTATGTTTTCACTGCAACACCGTCGTCATATGGGCCGGGATTAATGAGACAAAGAGACGTCATCGACTTATTCGTTTTCCTACACAGCCCTTAACTCCCGTGTTTACCTACTTCGAAGCCTAAATGCGAATCCAGTCGATAATTTATAATACGAAAGTGAAAATGAAATCACCAGATATCGCTGCGGACAGTTCGATTGATCGGTTCATCGTTCATGCGTGACGATTAGATCTTCATCGTTAAAAAAAAAAAAATGAAAATCTTTACGGCCGGCGAGATTATATTTATATACTCCCAACACATACGTAAGAAAATGAGTTTAGTTTACGAGGAGTTCTTGAATCGATTTTGAATTATCACCGAAAGAAGGATAAGGAAAAGAATTGGAAGGAGAGAAAAAAAGAATACAGCATGGCATGGCGCCTTCGGACTCCCTAGGGAGAAGGATTCATCTGTTGCGCCGTTCGTACTACCCGCGGCCGAACAGGTTACCCATTGTAACATGAAACAGATTCCCGAATCGGTGATCCTCGAACAAGAGTTTGTCCTTTGTCCTGCGACAGGTTGGTACGATTTATTTTAATCGTCCGGGGTCCGGCGCATATTCTATATGAAATAGTAGAATCGAATCCGTTTCACGCTCTCCAAAACTAGTTTTTGAGTCAATGGTACAAAATGGAATGCCTGGAATATCACGCTGAGATCTATTATCCTTTTGGCGGGTAAAAATATATATACAACGGGTATATGTTATTAGGGCCCCGATCATATACACGGCTCGCTGGTAGTAAACTAACGGTCGGCCTTATCGTAGATAACATTGCGCGCATTCTTCGGCCGTATAGGAGCGGGCCCGGTATGGTTGAGTCTTAGCAAGAATCCTCCAGCGGATAAATGGAACGTTTCAACTTTTTTTTTTTTTTTTCGTTTTTAACTCTGAATTTCCTCGGCTCGAAAATGCTCGTAAATATGCGATGAAATCTCTCGCGTCGATAATTTTAAACATCTACGCACTACCGACGGTTTGTATCATCGAGAGTGAGTAGCCCGTTGAATGGACGTCATTAAAAATGATATTAAAGGAAAAGGAGAGAAAAAAAAACCAACATCATCGTACGCTAGAGAAGATAGTACACACGTTATAAATAAAACGACGATCTGGTCATCTTCGGGTGTACAGATTTTTTGTGTGTGTGTTCCATGAATGCGTAGGTTAACCACACGGTGAATCGATAGTTACAATGTTTTTTCAGCATCCGAACAATGCCTTACCTTTGCTGTGGCGGGCTCTTCACAGAGGAAAATACAGAAAGAATCGGGCAGAGAGAGTGCGAAGGTAAAAAAAAAAAGAATAGAATAGTAGGAATAAGAAAGAACAGAATTAACAAGATAAAGAAGAACTAGAAACGCTACAGGCAGTCTCGATTTTATGCATTCACGATATTAGCTTATCTTGCACTACAACCGAACTGGTTCATCTCCATGATGTAATCATTGATGCCGAAGAAGGTGGATGAATTCGTAATTTCCTTTCATACAATTGGCGGCGAAAAAATACTGTAGTTACGGACGGCCAGAGTATCTCACATAACATCGGGAAATCTGGCAACGGCCCAAGGGCCCCGGCAACAGTAACTTATGGCTTGGCCATTCCAAAATTGGCTGTCAATTCCAGAAAGTATACCTACTGGGTATTTACTCGCATAAAAGAAATACTGCTCACGCTGCCAAAAATTATACCATTCAATTTCAGTAGTAACCAGTAAGTTACTCACTAGACTACTAGAGTAGTTTTTCAATAGTGAACTATTGAACGTGCGTCGGCAGTGAACTATACTAATTTTCAGCAGTTGCTTCAGTAGTTGACTAGCAGCGATCCAGTAGTCAACTGATGATGATGATGATGATGAGGTTATCAGTCTTACGATCGGTTTGATGCAACTCACAGGGGCAAAACTATAGGGGGTAGGGGTTGAAACACCCCTCCAATAATTTGGCAGCCAGCAAAATTTTTCATTTTATGAATGTCTGTTAATTTTTTTAAATTAAAAAATATTTCGATTAAAAAATCGGCAAATTTATAATTTTTTTTAAACTTTGTCAGCGAGTTTTTAGTTTAAATAAAATATCTGTCGGTAAATTTTTCTTCTCCACCTCCCCAAACTGAAAGTCAAATTTAGTTTCTGAAAATGGAGTACCCTGGACTCCTGTCAGAGACTAGTCAATCAAAAGCCGAACGTAGGTTTCAAGCTGAGTATCAAACGTTATCTGAACGGTTGAAACAAAGCTGAAATATGGAAGACATTTCGAAAATCTGAAAGTCGGTAGCAAACGTTGAATGTCGAATTTCAATGACTATTCTGTTTTTACTAGATTCTCTGTTTGACCTGGAGCCTAAAATTTGAGAAAATTGAACATTTTACTAAATTCTAAAAGTTGAAAGCAAAAGACTTATTTTCCAGTGTCACAAGCTGAATCCGATAGCAAATGTTCTATTGTTCAATTTACGGGCTTAGGTCCTGGTGAATATAGGAAAGAAATTTAGTCTGAAACAATAGTCAAAACTCCATGTGTTTTTCCCATAAGAACGAATGATTCCTCTCATCCAATTAACCCGAAACTTTGTAGGTTTTTTTTTTTTTTTTTTTTTTTTTTGAATCTATTGGAACCAACTTAGGACACGAATCAGAGGAAATTCAGAAAAAAATATCACCAAGTAAATAACGAGCATCTTAATGTGTAAAGGAAGTTGTGTGTTCCTCTCGAGTGTTTCTAACATCCTTCCAGCTTACCCTCCCAGATTAGGGTAACTATGCTCATGTGAGCAAATGTAAGTGCTTGGGGGATGAAAAATTGAAAACGAATAAAGTGGGATGTAATTTACGTATATCTTTGGGGGTGGTAAAAAAAATTAGCACATCCGGCCAGTCAGGTAAATCCGGCCTTGTTAGCGAATAAAAACACTAACCGTTAATTTTTATACAAACTGTAAAATGATAATCCACACACCCATTTTTATTCCAAAGTCCGATCGACGTGGGACAAATTGGGGTCTTCAAAAGGCGAGCAGAGATGCTGAATAGAGGAATGCATTCACTCTCATTTTCGTCTTTTTTTTTTTCTTTTTCGCAAAGAATGAAGATGAGCCCATTCTGAATGGGAAAAGAATGAAGGTTTTTTTCTAATTCGGCATCTTTGACGGCAAGGTCTCGTTTCTTTTTCGGTAAAAAAAAAAAATCGCTCCCATTAAGCAAGATTAGAGCAAAACTTGAAATTTTTCATGGAAAGATCACTAAAACAGGAGCTTTTGGGTCGTTGATTTCGAAAATTTCACCAGAAGATTCTTCTTTAAACCCTGAACTGACTTTCAGAGTTCTCTATCCTTGGAAAATTGAGTAACGAATCAAAATACAAGCAGTTTTTCGCATCGCTGAATTCGAAAGCTTCTATGAGCTTTCTTATTAAACTGCGATTTGGGCTCCAAAATTAAAAACTGATTTTTAGGAAATCGAATAAAGTATTAGAATTTCTGGGTTGCTGAATTCGAAAATTCCATCAGATTCCTCTTAGATTTCCGAATTAGGCTTCAAAAGCCAAAACTGGTCTCCAGAAGTGATTAAAATTGACTTCCCGGTAACCGGATCAAATACCGAAATGTGGAAGGGGAGAGGAGGGGTCGCCTAATTTGGAAATTCCATCAACGCGATAAATTTTCGATATTGACTCTCGGGTAAGCCCAAAACACCAAAATGAGAGTCGAAATTGAACGCTTTCAACATTTTCATAACCATCAAATTACCAAAATTCAAATTGGAAAATTATCCAAGTATGAGTTATTATAAGAGGAACATTCAAGTCTTCAAAAATCAAAAACTATGAAATTGAACCAAAATTAGGAATTACAATAGTCGCTGCTTCAATAGAATACTTGGGTTTTCAACGTCATAATTAATTTTTGTCAATCTTTGGACTTCAAATGTTGGCTCGTAAAGATGCAAGCTTTAATGAGTTTTTTTCTTCAACATTAAACGCAAAAACTGCCATATAACCTAAGAATGATGAAGTCCAATCAAAGGTCCAATGAACATTACTAAATTTGTAACAGCCCCCCCCCCCTCACCTCAAACAAGAAAATGGAAATAAAACAACTTTCACTTCGATAGTTCAATCATTTTTTATAAAATCATATATGCTGCTTTTGAAAATTTGGCATTTGACGATTTAACCCTTTCTCAAGAGATTAGGATGTTTGTAATGATGAAAATGAAACAGCTATCTTTAGCTTTTTCAAAAACAGTCTGTTAATTTGAATTTCAGATCGTAAGAACTCTCCACTTTAATAGTCTATACTCGACTTGTAAAAACGAATTAGTGCTTGTCCATTTCGATTTATGGGGTCTTTTAAGCTTGAATCAGATTCAAAATTTAGCGCATGTTCGAATTCAACTACCTTGAAGGTCAGTAATTAATGTCGATAATCTATCCACTTTGGGATCCCATTCTGAGTTCTGGATTCCAGGGACGTACCGAAGAGTTTTTTTTGAGGGAAACAGGGGGGGGGGTAAAAATTGTGAAAGTCCCAACTGACTCAACTCAAAATTCCCAAGTATCAATGCATAAGCTGAAAAACCTTTTGACTTGTTGGGTTTTTCCAACCCCTCAACTCAAAATTCCCAATTATCAATGCAAAAGAAGAAAAACCTTTTGACTTGTTGGGTTTTTCCAACCCCTCAACTCAATTCTCAAATATCAAAGCAGGAAAAAAAACAAGTTTGAACTTGTTAGATTTTTTCAACTCGCCCGACTGAAATTGTAAATTTTCCCGCTGCCCCCTGCCCCTGCCTCCTTATCGGTTTGCGGTTTGTCCCTGCCTTCAGTAATTTGGCAGTTGGCAAATTTTGAAACTGTCCATTTGAATTTTTCATTTTCTAAGAACGTTTGTTCGTTTTTTTTTTGTTTTTTTTTTTTTCAATTATTAAAAAATATTTTAATTAAAAAATCGGCAAATTTAAAAAATTTTGTCGGCGAATTTTTAGTATAAAAAAATATTGTCGGCAAATTTTCCTTCTCCACCCCCTGAACTGAAAGTCATGTTTCGTCCCTGGCAACTCACCATCTTCCCCTATCTTGTGCGAGTTCCTTCAATTTCAAATAATTCTGACATTTGACATCCTCGATAATCCGTTGAACATCCTGGAATCCTTGCCGACCCACCCTATTTTTTCCTTTCACCTTTCCTTCTAGAAGCAGTGATATTATTCCTGGGTGCCTCAAATTATGACCGATTAGTTTATCTCTCTTACTCTTCAAACAATTCCAAATATCAATTTTACCTCCTACTCTGTTAAGTACTTTCTCATTTTTCACCTTACCCGTCCATTTCACACTAAGTATCCGCCTATAGTACCACATCTCAAAAGCTTCGATCCTTCTCTTGTTTGGCTTTCTATTTAGACAGTTTTTAGTTTTTTAGTTGATTTAAATTTGTCTGGCTGTGCAGTGTAGGGTGCGAAATCTCAATTTTCCCCGACGATTTTGTAATATTGCTTCCCCCAGCTTATAATGACGTTCGTGAAGATGACTGATGTAAAAATTGTGAGATCATTATTTTTATCATATAATTTGGACGTAGGGAGCTCATGTTGGTGCTAGATCAGAAATATTATGCAGCTTTCAAAATTACAAAAAGAATTGCTATTTCAATAGCGTTATTAATTTTTTTTTTGCCGAGTCGATTTTACCCATTACGATTTTTCTGTTGCCCTAATGTTTTGGTGGAGAAGGGAGAAAGTCAGACTTTTCCAAAGTATTTGTATTTTATTTGACATAGATTTCTCAATTATATGCTTTGATATTTTCTTTCGTCAAATCTGGTCGACTTCATTCATCCCGAGGGCAGCTTTTTTCATTGGTCAAGTATGTCAGTTTGGCTAGATTTGATACATCTCAATTTTTCTGGTATTGTGTCTGATGATTTCAACAATTTTGTTATATTTTGGCACATTTCCATTGTTCTTCCTAGAATTTGATACATTTTCTGGTACGTTTTGTCATTTTTTTGGGTCATTTTGGTACATTTCAATGTATTCAGCGGAGGATTTGGTTCATTTCAAAAATCTTAACCAAAAAATTTCTCCAACATTTTAGTACAGTTTTAAAGATCATACATTTCATTCGGAAATCTGGTATTATCTTGGTAAATTTCTTGCTGGCACATTTTTGAACGTTCCATTGAGCAACACTGAGTCAAGTTAACTTCGTCAATTTCGAGAGTTCCAATCAAGAGTAAAATTTCTATTTTGATATCCAAATCGGAGGTTCTTAGTTGACATATCGTATTTTTCTCGTGCGATACTAGCGCTACCTGGGTAAGAATTACATGGTAGATTGGTCATATGGCTGGTGTTCTGCATACGAATGTTAGGTTACGTAGTGCTATTCCTCTTATCAGAATTAAAAGAAAAATGTGATTTTGCCGCAGTCAAGCCACATTTTTGACTATCGTTCGTTTTCATTTCATGGAAGATCAAATTCGAGAAGGTAAATCAAATTACTTTCATCAAGGAAATGTTATAATGAATCGACTTATAATAAATGTGAGCCGAAAAAGATTTATATTCGATCTTGAATTAGCAAAGGGCGAAAAGAAATGGGTGGTTGTTAGTTGACACAATAAGGGGTATTCTTAATTAACCCAAGTTTTGAATGTACAGATGGATGGTAGAATTCGAAAGAGGAAAACAAAGGCCGGTATTCGGTAACAGTCATCAATGAAGCTGTACATCAGGATCCTATGAAGATTCTGACTTTGAACCAGCAGACCTACCAGATTTGGGTGAGGAATTACCGGATTCGTCGCTGCCCCTTAAGGTTACAGATTTTTGCGTCGTAAAGTATATTACCGAAGAAGATTCATTTGTAAAACATTATAATACACGTGACTGTTCCTCAACAGCACAACGTTATATCGTATGCGCAAATTGTTGACTATTGTTGATATACATACACAGCCTGCGGCGCGAAATTTTTGCACCACATTTTAAAGAATTGACCAAAAATTCACGCCGTGAAAAAATCGATAATAAAATTCGTTCCGTGAAAAACTGATCAAAAATTCACCATCTCAAAAAAATTGATGTACCATTCTCTTTGACTTTTTGTAAAATGCAAAGTAGAATAAACTTTCTTTTGTGATTACCACTGAAAACATTTTTCTCGAAATATAATTTAAAAAATTAAGCAGTAGCAGATACAAAAAATAATTTTGGAGGGAAGGGGTCCGAATAAAAAATGTCAGAAAAATGTTACAGAAAGAAGATAATAAAAAGAAGTTGCGTTGGTAGATACATTAGATATTTCAGGGGTAGGGGATCCGGACCCCCTCATTGTATCCGTCCCTGAACCAAGGTATGGGCACGGCATGAAAAAACAAGCCGCTTTCAGCGCGAAATACCCTAATCCGGCTGTGTAACATACATAATCCGAGGTCTGTTCTATAGTAGGTATACCCAATAAACTGTCATGAGCAAAACCAAGAGGGGAAGAGGGCAAATTGGGGCGCTTACCACAATAGATAAAAACTGAATTTATATTTTTGTGTGTGTTATTCGACATTAATAGATATTTTAGCCGTAAAATAATTTAGAAAAAAACCTATGTTTTTCGAAAACCACGTAGTTTTGTGATTATCTTGATACATATGATTGTTTTCTAAAGAAAAGTTGTATAAAATCTTTTTTAGAGAAAATTTAATGAGAAACATTTTATGTTATTTGCGTTTCGGTCCTAAAGTGAATATTGTTTTACATAACTGCGATTTAGCTAGTACAGATTGGTTATGAAAGGAAAAATAACAAAAGCCACGTTCCTCGAAACTTTCACACATTTTTGCGATTATCTCGGTAAATATGCGTTCTAGAGAAAAGTTGTATAGAATCTTTTCGTCGGAAATTTTACAAGAAATATTTTATGTGATATGCATTTTGGTCCTGAAGTTGATTATGTTCCGAGATATTCGCGGTTTTTTGTAAAATCTCGGTATTGTACATAACTTCAAGGTCAAAGCAGCACGGGTTAATGACCTCAGATTCAGCTAAAAATTTTTAAGGCGAGTTTGTAGATCCATTACAATACATTTCAGTACGCCCCTAATTGATAGGCAAAAACTTGTGAAATAAGGGACACCCTAATTTTCATACAATATTCTACGCTTAAAATCTCCTTTATTCCATTTAAAATATTTTCCAAATCAATAGTTCTTTCGGCTCATAAGGCAATATCATCGCAAACCTAAGCATCTTTACTCACTCTCCACGTATAAAGTTACACCTGCTTCAAATTTCGCGGGTAGGGCATATTTCTATTCCCCTCGCTCTTCTGGCCATACAGGGAGGGTGAACTCTGGAAGATGATGACTCCCAGAACAAACAAAAATCCATTGTTCCCTCGTTTTACACCTTTTCGCTTTTATTTTCGAAAAAAAAATCTGCACCGCACGAGGAAAAGGCGAGCTACCGGCCATGTCTCGAGGCCCAAACTAATCGTGCTGTAGAAACTGAGTAGGGCACCAGAATCAGGTTTCTTGGGTTTTTAATTTCGAAAATTCAGTCAGATTTTCGATCTAACCCCGATTTCGGCTCCAAAACACAAATTTGAGCCCTTCAAATAGGACAAATTGACCGCCGAAAAAATTGAACAAGGGTTTTTTGTATGCCTGATTTAGAAAATGCAGTCGGATTTCGGCCCCAAAATCAAAATCTGAATCCATCAAATGAATCAAATTAACTTTGCCAGAAAAGTGAAACATGTTATCGGAAGTAGGAGTTTCTTTAGTCCTTCGTTTCGAAAATCTAATGAAATTTCCAATGTGACTCCGATCTGGGCCCTAAAATTCAAATTTGACGCCAATTTAACTAGGTATCAGAGTAGAGAGTTGGTCTCAAAAATGCATTTCAGATTTCTGATCCATTCCCGATTCGGGCCCAAAATCCAAAATTTACTTTTGAAATTGGACAAAATCAACTCGATTTGAACTACCAAATTAGATACCTTTTAGGTCACTGATTTTGAATCATTAGCATTCGATTTTTGATTTGACCGCAGTCTGGGCGCCGAAATGCAAATCTTATCCTGTGATAAGGAGCAAAATCAACTCAACTTCAAGAAATTGAACAAACTAGTCACTTAAGTGTTGAACTCCTAAAATTTAGGTATTTTAGGTACTAATGCTAGACTGATAATAATTGTTCTACGATTGGCTGGCGAGCCCGAATGAATAAAATTAACGGATCCCCCTTCTATGGGAGAATATTGTAGGATTTGACCTCCCAATAATACACAGAGGACAGCAATTCGAAGTCATCACTTGGAAACGCAGAAATGGTTTACTTGAAAAACAGTTGAAGTTTGTACTGAGTCAATAGAATTTTAGCTAACGTCATTTATTTTTACAAAGAAAAAATATCAAAATTTGTAAAAAGTGTCCCAATTGTTCCCCTGATCTCCTATCGATTACAAATATTACACTTTATTTAAAAAAAAATATCGATTTTTTCGATTTTTTTCTAGGGGGTAGGAGAGGGGATACTGACCTGCGATTGTTGAGAGTCCGGCCTGTAATATTGATGTTCTAGTGGCTTTTTTGGCTTCGTCCCGACCCTGTAGCTTCGTATATTATGGACATGCGAAGAACTGATCAAATAATTCGCTGCTACCGCATTCAAATGCTAATTTAAATGGAAAATTAGTGAGTAGAATATCAGATTGCCTTGAATCACAAATCCGTACAGCGTTTGTACGACGAAGAGCTGAAGAGCAGACGCTATACCGCCCTCCAGCAACCAGTGTGCATTGCTCGGTGAGTTTAAAAAAATCTGAATTAAAGGTGGAACTGTGTACGAAGTACATGATACGACTATTATAAGTGAAAATATTATTTAAACTAATGATACGGCCAGAATCGTGCCAGAGAGAAGATTTTTTTTGATTTAGTAATCGTGGTAACCAGCTAACCACTTTATTCTTTAGTATACTATATCGCGTTACAAACAGCATTCGTGTCAGGATTTAAATCAAATGTAGAAGTTCAAGCGTTCAAGGTCGACAGAGTCAGTAAAGCAGATCCAGCCAATGCTTAAAGATGGTAGGCACTGAAATTCACTCCAGCCCAAATCAACAGGAAAAGCTTGATTTAGTAAGAAATAATTGAAGAGTCTCTTTTCAAGACGTCCAAAATCTAAAAACACGATATTTCAAGAAATATTATAGGCGTAGTATCGAGGGGAAGGGACACACATTCCCCTCAGCCTCTTCCCATAGAAAATAGTTTAAACAACTTAAGGTATATGGTTGGAAGACATGGACATCGTTTGGGGGTACTATCCACGCATTAAAAAAAAGGCAAGGTTTTCTTCCAAGAACGGATTAATACTCTCCATTCTGGAAAGGAGTTCGGCGAGCTTGGGCAAACAAAGATGGTTCATTTACCTCCCTCTTTACCGAAAAATGTCTTCGACCCTATGTTGATAGCAGTAAAAACGGTAGAGGTCATTAAACATTTTGGCGACTAATTCTGTGAGAAATATTTATGGAATACATCGTATATAAAGCCACCATAAAATCGTTTTTGAAAATTTACCGTTTCGGCTGCAGAGCTTGCTGACGGTGCCTTCGAGGAATTCAGCCGCTTGGTACCACTTTGGGATAAGAAATGGTAATTCTGAGAAAATAATAGATTTGTACTGCGGAAAATAATAAGGCCGTGGTTTTATAGATCGTTGATTTTGTAAAATTCATCAGGGTTTTCAAATTTAATGAGGCTGCAAACAGACATTTCTGACTGGGCTCCTGTCCAAAAAGGGCCTTCTGGGCCATCAATGACTACGAAAACAAAACGAAAAAATGATGACTCAAGTCCGCACAAGTGTCCCCTCCCTCCCCCGAGCTAAGGGAATGTCGCAGGGCGATATAGGTAGGGAAGGAGGGACCTGGGGCCGGAAAGCACAAAACAATGTCCGCACAAGTCGAATCAACATCCACTGATCCTCTCACTTTACATAAATGGCCCACTAAATCGTTACAGCAATTTTTTTTCTGTGGTAAGGGAAGAGGAATCAGAAATGTTTTTCATCTACATATTTTGCACACAAGAGGCCTCCGAAAAATGGTTTAATCCTTTTTTGGAGGGAAGAGCAGGTATTAGAATTATGCGATCTGTTTTTTTGCACCTAAGGGACACCAGAGCTTTTCTTTTGAAGAGGGCTGTAGAATTATGTGACTTTTATTCTGTAACACAGAAAAATTTGAGACGGTCTTAGTAGAATCGTGCGATCTGCGTTTGCACATAAGAGGCCCCAGCTAAATTGCGATTTTAACTGAGGAGACCTTACCAGAATTATGCGATTTCTTTTGTAGAAACCGCACCTCTGCCAACAAGCAAAAATTCAATAGGATGTCACAGATGACCATGTGTGCCATCAGGAAGTGACGCAATGCATCTTTTACCGAATATCTAACATCCCTGGATGCTACAAAGGAGTCAAACTACTCACTCTGGACTGCTGCCAAGAGACTTCGTCGTCCTCCCCCCTGAATCCGCCAACGAGAAAAAGCGAGTCAGAATTGGCTCGTTCCGATTTGGAAAAAGCTGAATTCTTCGCAGACCACTTCCGGCAAAACTTCCGCGATAACGACATCCAGTCTTCCATTAAACCTAGTGGCGTGGACACTGACAATGGTAAAATTAAGAATGCCTCCCTCATAGAGGTTGCTCGTGTTATCGATGGCCTCCGTCTTTATAAATCTGCTGGCCATAACCAGATCTCTCCAATTATGCTACGGGAACTTCCTAAGAAAGGGATAGTTCCCTTACTTCGATCATAAACGCCTGCATTCGACTAAAGCATTTACCTTCCTCCTGGAAAATTGCCAAGATGATTGTCATTTTGAAACCGGGCAAACCAGCTGATAGTCCGGAATCATACCGCCCTATATCCTTGCTCTCATTAGCATCCGAAGTCTTTGAGAAAATTATACTTCGCCGAATTCAGTGAGGAACTGCCAAGAAAAACCTTCTCCGTGACTGAGGATGTGATCCATGGTATGATGGCTCTAAGGGACCTAAAAATTTCAAGTATCCAAATGAGAAGTACAAAAATCAAACAGGAAGAAGGAATACCAAGTTTTGTCTTAAATTTGCTACAAAATCAATCAAGTATGGATTCTGAATTGACGAAGACGATGAGGGAAGCGAAAGAGTTTAGTAAATTTTAATTACGTAAATACATATTTCTTTATTATAATTTTGATGTTTCTTTATGAGTATGCCTATTTTGTTTTTTGTTTTTTTGTAAAGGGGGAAGATATGAATGAAGTATTTCTATTTGTTTTACACGTTTGGTTTTTTTCTTTTTACTGTTGACTTCTAAGATTCAGTATATCTAGAAACATAATTGGATAACCAGCTCTATATTTTCAGCAATTTTGAATTTTCACCCCCCTCATACAGGGTTTAGGTTATCAGATGCGATACCTAAATATAAGTTCAAAAACGAATTCAGCGTGTCAAAAAACATACCTATATCTAGACACCCAACTCAATTTTCTTCAACAATTTTCATCCCTTTTAAAGGGATTAGGTTACCAGATGGGGTAAAAACAGCCCCGAAAACGAATTTTGCGTCTCGAAAAACATATATTCAGACACCCACTTCGACTTTTTCAAAAATTTTGAATGTTCATCCCCCAATGAAGGGAGTTGGGTACCGGATGGGGTAAATATAACCTCACAGACGAATTCAGCGTCCCAAAAAACATACATTTAGGTAGCAAATTAAATTTTTTCAAGAATTTTGAATTTTCATCCCCCAATAAAGAGGGTAGGTTACCAGATGGGGTGAATATAAGCTCAAAAAAACTAATTCAACGCCTCAAAAAACATATATTTAGAGACATAACTCGATTTTATCAAAAATGTTATACTTTCATCCCCCTATAAAGAGCGTAGGTTACCAGCTGGGGTAAAAATGAGCTCAAAAACGAATTCAGCGTTCCAATAAACATATTTTTAGATACCCAACTCGGATTCTTCAAAATCTTTGAAATTTCACCCCCTAATAAAGGGGGTAGGTTACCGGATAGGGTAAAATAAGCTCCGAAATGAACTCAGCGGGCCAAAATGCCACTAAATTAATACACTGTTGTTAATGGTTTCACGAACTCGATTTTTGCAGCTTCAAATTTTCAAATCTCCCACAGTGCGCCGTCGATTTGGATCCCAAAATTCAAGCTGAAAGGGCGAAGAAGGCAAAATTGAACAACACAACTTCTCCTTTTGCTTGTCAAATAAGAATTTGAGCGAAAGTTTAGACCAACCCAAGACCTTTCTTTTCTTCTGCTTGTCCAGTCAAAATTCAAGCAAAATTTTAGACTCACAACGTTGTGGGGATTTTCTTTGATGGTGAAGTTATAATTTGAGCGGAATTTTACAGTCAAAACCTTGTATGTTCAAGGCTGGGTTCGGGACCCTGGGGCCTCCCCGTACAGAATAAGATTGCCACCAAATGAAGAAAAATAAAAAAACATAGAAATAACAGAACTAGTTTTGTTTGCCGATCACCGATCAGTTACCTATATAAAAGAAAAATGCCGACTCTAAAAACATTCCCTCATCCTGGAACATTAACAATTCTAAAAATTGGATAGAGGGATCAACCAAGCTTGGTTCCCAGGAGCCAAAATCCTAAATTCGGCCCTATGTATGTTTGGTCAAAATTTCAGACCCAAGATCTTAGTTTCTTTCTTCCTTGTCAAGTCAGAATTTGAGCAAAATTTCAGGCTCCTTATTCTTTCCATTCTGGAATACGAGCTACAATTTGGATACTTACAATACATTCTTCAGCGGCGTAAGCCGTAACCAAATTACTTTCAGTGGCATGCGGTTCGTTTGCCGCCATATTTTGACGTTAGTGGACTGTGATTTTCGATGCGATTTACCACACGGGAACAGAATCAGCATTTTTGCATTCATCACTCGGCCGGTTCACAGGTTCACACGAAACCAAGTTATAAACCCCGAGCGTCCCTCGCTCTCACTTTGGGTTCTATACATGTACCTGTATGTAACCGGCGACGAACCCATTAAATGCGAGCGTCCACCAAGCCAGCTAATCGAATAGCTCTTACTGGTTTCAAATAAAATACTAAAAATTCCAATTTCGAGTCCCTAAAAATATTCGACGGCTCATTCCGGTTCAGAGACAGTGGAATTATTATCACGCGAATTAACAGAAAAATATACTCGTACGCGCATTTTTTTGCCCTTTTCGTTGATTCCTGCATACAGTTTGCGTTCCTCATATTTTACGACACGCAAATTAAACCCGTCCATACATGATATTCATAATTTATTGAAACGACGTTCGATATCATTGAACCTTAAACAATTTCGATTTTGCATTCGGTTACGCGTTTATTAACTACCTTCGAGATGAATCGACGATGAGTTCAAACGTAAGATTACAAGCATTCGTTTTAATATGCGACATTTTTCTTTTTAAATATCAACGCTAAACCGTTGTCCTCCTTCCCGTCCTCGCCATCGGTCGATAAGGACGGGTAATTGGTAATTTAATCGTTCGCGGCTAAAATGTATATACGCACGTTAATTGAAGCCTAAGATGACTTCCAACCGAGTAATCAAAGTTATTACTCGGATGAGCGCGGTGTGTTTTAATTACACGGTAATGATCAGCGAAGATGTTCCCAACCCGATCCGGAATACGAAGATGAGAACACGATAATACGAGTTGCACCAATTTTCGGATCGACACGTTCGCACAGCCCCGCAAAGAGAAAAAGAGGGCCGGGGAGAATTTCCACGCCCCCTTCTTCCAGTTCATTTTTTTCTTTTGTCAAATGGGAAACAATTATAAGCTACGGGATAAGAGGTTTCTTTCATGGTGTAAGGAGTGATTGCTGATTAGGGTGGCCCTTATTTTTAAAAGTTTGAATTTTTTGGATGCTACCTTCTAAAATGGTTACCAACCATGAGAAACTCATACCAAAATAATTTCATCAAAATTGGTCAAGGGTAACCCATGCCTCAAACACGTTTTTGTGTATGGCAGTAGCGCGTCGCATGGTTATAACCCGCGCCGAGCCACGCGGTGTTACCGGTAAAACGGCGCGGCTATGTGCGGAACATTACACATACTTAGACCTAGTCAAAATTTAGGCGAAATGATTACAAAGAAGTGGCTGTGTTGGGTATTATTTTTTTAGGGGAACAGCCTAAAGAAAGTACATACGTTTTTCGTTATCCAGGGGCAATGCACCATGTTCGTTGGATGAGTAAAGCCATTTATTCCCTAAAAGTTCATTTATTCAGACATGAATTTAAAATGAACGCTGCCACTATGAGAGGAATTCGCGAAGTTTGTATTTTCGTAGTACCTAAAAATTTACTCGAAACAGTGGTTTCAATGTCCGACGTCAACAGGGACGTACCGATAGGGAAACATAGGAGCAACTTACCCCCTCCCCCTGAAGGAATTTTTCACTCAGCAGTTGGGAAAATTTACCATTTCAGTCAGGCGAGTTGAGAAAATCCAACAAGTTGAATTATTTTCTGCTTTGGTACTTGGGAATTAAGTTGAGAAGTTGGGAAAACCCAACAAGTCAAAAGGTTTTTCTTCTTTGCTTTGATACTTGGGAATCTTGAGTTAAGTCAGTTAATTTTTTTTTTTTTTTTGCTTTGATACTTAAGAATTTGAGTTGAGTAGTTGGAACTTTCACAATTTTTACCCCCCTCCTCCCAGGAAAAACTCTTCGGTACGTCTCTGTATGTCAACGAGAGCTCCATAGGCAGATTTAAACTTGCTTGAAAGTTTAGGGAAATATATATGAGCGCATTAAATTAGAATACTATCACAATAAGTGAAACAAACGAGTATTAGAATGACCAAGCAGAAGTATTGAAAATTTTGAGCAGTTTTAAAAGGTGTGGAACAGTAAATGAAAGAAAGGAACAGTAAAATGGTAATTTAGCAGTATTGAAAATATTAAGCATTAAAAAAACTTGGACAATGAAATAAATGAAAAGTCAATTTTATACAACGAATAAGCTCGCGCCTACTCTACAAGTAGCCCGTTTGTTGCTTTCGCAGGCCGTCCTCCCTTTCTGTTCTGCCCAAGCGACACTAAAAAAAATGCGCCAAAATATTGATATCGAATTCGAAGAGGAAAATATAAGACAATTACAAGTAAAAATTTAAATATCAAACAAGCAGAAATCGAGAACGTTGTAAAAAAAGAAATCGACGAATTTGTGTGTGCCGAAACGTTAATACTCGTATTTTTAAAAAGGTTCGGCTTAGATATTTCTTTTTTACAAGAACTTCCGTTGGAATGGAATACCCACGAACAATACATATGAAGGCAAAAGAAGTGGTAGAAAAATCGAGTCATTAATAATGCCGCCGAAAGGGATGTATGTCTGATTGAAGAGTATTTGTACAATAACAAACTCAGCACAAATGAAGAACAGAAGCAATTTATTGTTCAAATTGTGTCTAATTACCGAAAAAATTATCCGAATTACCAGAAGAAAACGTTGTTGTAGGGCATTTCTGCTCTTGAATATTATAATTGTGAAGATTTAAAAAATTGTAATAAAGTTGTAGCGAGTTGTGAACTTTCTACATGTAACTGTGTCACTCTACCAACTACATCCGCGGCTCGCCGTGGGTAATGGTAATGCGCGATGCGCAACCACAATTAACGAACTTTGACCTGTTTGAGGCACGGGTTAACCTTGCCCAATTACGGTGAAACTTTTAAGGCATAATTTTTTCATGATAGGTAACCTCAGGTGGTAGTACCTTAAAAATTCCAACAAAAAAATTTTACATGTATAATATAAGGGCCACCCTATTGCTGATTGGATGTACAGTATGATGTAGTCGTAGCGTTGAAATTTAGGTCTTTTAAAAATATCGGGCCCTCCTGAGAGTCCGAGCCCGGGGTATTTCCCCCCTCCTTCTGGACAGGGTTGCGTTCGCAATACGTGTCTGTTTGGTCTTACCAACACTAATCTACGGGTGTCCAACGTGGACTCTGACAAATCAACAAATAACGAAGATAATTACCACGAAAAATGCCATGCTGAGGTCTATCCTGGGTGTAAAAAAAAAAAAAATAGAAAAAATCAGCACCGACACACTAAGAAAAAGAATACCAAATCTCAAAAACGCAACAGTCCATATTAGGAACCAAAAATGAGGCTGGGCGGGGCACATCACCCGAAAGCCACCTGAAAGATGGACCCACCAAATGACATTTTGGGCTTTTCCTTTCATGAAAAGGGGAAAAGGAGGTCAATGTAAGAAATGGGTAAATGAAATAAATCATTTCCTTCAACACAAATTCTATCACAGAATAGCTCAAGATAGAGGAGAGTCGGAGAGGGTGAGATACACCTTTTTCCTTAAAGGGCTGGGGGCACTTACAGCTTAACAATATTGCTGTAACGTTCGTTCCAATAATAAAAAAGGTTTTGATGATGATGACATTATATTCCTTAGCGTCTCGACTAGTAGGCTGCGTCTCTCGGTCTCCACCTTTCTCTTTCCTGTGCGAATATTTTTACTTATGAGAAGAATATTTACACTTTGTATCCATTATCTGTTCTTCACAGCTCATTTTTTGCCTTCCTTTCCGGTTCTTTCCCTCAACTTCTCCCTCTAGTAGTGATAACAATATCCCTGGATGTCTTACATTTTGACCTACTATTTTCAACTCTTTTCTTCACAATTATATTCCAAATTTCTCTTTCCCTTCCCATTTGCCTCAATACTTCCTCATTCCCGATCTTTTCTATCCATTTGATTTTCAACATTCCCCACAACGCCACACTTCAAAAACGTCTATTGGGTTCCTATTTTCCAAGTCTCACATCCATACAATGCTATACTCCAAACATGCTTTCGAAAACCTTGCTAATTAGCAGATGGGGTAAAGAAGAGGCAGAAGACAGTGAGGACGTGGAAGAGGTGGCAGAGAAGCTACATCGAAGAGTAGCCGCCGCCTGCGATGCCGCAATGCCCCGCCGTGGTCCGCCGAGGAAGAAAGGAGAAACATACTGGTGGACCGCGGAAATTGCCCATCTATAGTCCGAGGCTAACCAGCTGCGCAGAAGATATCAGCGTACATGAGGCCGAGAGGGGACGCAACAGGCGGCCGAGGAATACCAGCGCGCTCGGAGAAGCCTGAAGACTGCGATCAGACAAAGCAAGCTGAGAAGCTGGGGAGAGCTGTGCAGCCTGGTGGAGGAGGACCATTTAAAAGGAGTCGAGCGTTGTGGAACGGGTTGTGGACCATCTGTTTCCGCAGCGCCCAGCACCAGTGGACACGTCTCTGGAAGTGTACGCCGTACCACCACTGTTGACAGCCGGAATTGACGCGATAGTGGACCGAATACGAGGGAAAGCGAAGAAGGCGCCGGGACCAGATGGAATAACTAACAGTGTGTGGTACATCATCCATCAAGTGGACCCGAGAATATTGGATGCAGTCTTCAATGCAGCGTTACGCGGAGCAGTATTCCCAACCTGATGGAAGATAGCTCGCCTGGTGCTGTTGCCAAAGCCAGGAAAACCAGCTGGCGGGTTAGCGTCATACCGGCAGTTGTGTTTGCTTGATACTGTAGGCAAGATCTTCGAACAGATCATCGCAAATAGGCTGGAGAAGCACTTCCGGGGGAGGTGTGCGTTGAGCGCCAACCAGTATGGGTTCCGAGTTGGCAGATCGACGATTGATGCCGCCGGGAAGCCGAAGAGGTTGGCACAGTCAGCGATCGAAAAGCTGGAATTCGGTGCAGCCGTCAGCCTCGACATACAGAACGCGTTCAATACGATGCCATGGACGCGCATATTGGAAGCGCTGGAGAATGTATCAGTATCCGCGTACTTACGCGAAATTATCCAGAACTACTTCCGTGGTCGGATAATTCTCGCAGAAACTGCTACGGGTGCGGTGCAGCGGGAGATGTCGTGCGGTATTCCGCAGGGATCAGTCCTTGGTCCACTCCTGTGAAGCATCGCGTTTGTCGGCATCCTGCGAGCAGAGATACCACCCGGGGTGAGCATCATCTGCTACGCTGATGACACCCTGGTGGTCGCAGTCAAAGACGACGTAGCCACGCTTGAAAGCAAGGTAATCGCCGGACTGGAGGCAATGATCCGCTGGATCGAGTCGGCAGGGTTGTGCCTAGCAGCCGAAAAGACAGAAGCGGTGTTGTTTACATGCCGTCGACGGTACAACCTCCTTCCTTTCGCCTAAAGGGAACGGAGATTGCGCCTTGTACAGCCCTGAAGAACCTCAGGCTGTGGTTCGACGGGACGCTGTTGATTAGAGAACACGCGAAGAGGACAGCGCAGAAAGCGGAGAGAATCGTAGCCGGACTAAGCCGACTCATGTCGAACCTAGGGGGGGGGGGTGAGAGAGAAGAAACGTAAGCTGCTGGCGAACGTCGCTATGTCGGTTCTCCTATATGGGGCTCCAATCTGGTCCGACGCCATCTGTGCCAGGAAGTACAGAAGAACCGATCTGGTAAGGGTCCAACGGAAGGCTGCACTGAGGTGTGTCAGTGCCTACCGCACTGCCTCCACTGAAGTAGTTTGCGTGCTAGCAGGTATACTGCCAAGTAGAGTTACTAACGGACGAGCGGAAAAGGATATACAGCGCGGCGCCACGGGTCAGGCGAGATATTAGGCAATCCACGCTCCGCATGTGGGAAAAGAGCGGCTCTCGCGCAATACCAAGGGAGAGTGGACCCGTCTGCTAGTACGCGACCTCAACGCGTGGTTGAGCAGATGCCATGGACAGCTGAACTTTTATCTCAGTCTCAACAAATACCTGCACCGGATGGGCATAGCAGAAAGCCTGCAGTGCTCCTATTGCACTGCGGGAGGACGAGATGATAATACCTGACACACCCTGTTCGAGAGTCCGGCATTCGACCAAGAGAGGGAAGAAGCGACGGCCGCTTCTCGAAACGCGGGCGTTAAACCACTTACACCGGAAAACCTGGTCCCGACAATGCTGAAGAGTAGAGCGGGTTGAAATTAGGCAGCTGCCTTTGTCAATAAGACGTTGGGCCACAAGATGGAACTGGAGTGGCAGAGACAAAGGCAGCGGATACAGCACCCTATGCTGGCACTCGCCATCCCACCAACATCGACGACGACAACGTCAATGACAACGACGACGACGATGTTGCTGCTGCCAATAACTGATGAAGAAGATGATCCGGCGCAACTCGACAGCGAAGAAAAAGAATACTAAGACGCCGTAGATTCGTCGCCGTGAAGAGGCGAAAGGAGAAATGGGGGTAGCAGGAGCTACCTCAAAGCGATCCCCCTCCCTATCCTGACAAAGGCCTATTCGAGGCATTTCCGGGATGGGGGTGCGGTGTCCTGGAGCCAATTTGGCATGCGTGCATCGCCATGCGTCCCACTATTATCGATACTTTCGAAGAAATCTTAGTCTTACTTCCACATTTATACTCTCCTTTTTGGGTAAAAAACTTTCTTAGCTTGTTCGATCCTACTCTTCAGTTCTGTTTTATTTCTTCCATCCAGCGTTACCAAACTACCAACCTAAGTATTTAAATTCCTTCACCTACTTTATCCCCCCCCCCTATTTCCATTTTATTGGATTTTGTTCCCATCTACTGACTCCTTTCTCACTTTTGTTTTTTATTATTATTCATCTTCATTTTATATTTTATTTTCAATTTTTCATCCTACTTCTTCAACATTTTCTTTAATGTTTCTTTACTTCTTTTCATTATTGCAATGTTATCTGGAAACCAAACTGCAACCTTGTCTCACTCCTTTTTGAATTTTCACTTATCCCACTTCATCCTCGATTTGTATTTGAACCTCTTGATCCTTACATAAGTTCGCTGCTGACCTTCATTTTTGTTCGTATGCTTAATTTGATTTTAAACATTTGTTTATTTGCCCAGTGAGCCTTCAAAGCATTTGAAACCCTCGTCGAAATTTCCTTTTTCAGTCCATTTTCATTGAAACTCATCAGTTACCCAGATATTTGTATTCCTCAACTCTCCCAAACTTGTATTCCCCCTCGCTTCCTCCTCTCCCATTTGGCTTCTGCCCCTTTTGACATAATTTTCGTTTTAGATGAATTATCATCAAACCCACTTTCTCGCACTCCGTTGTTAGCTTGCTGAGCTTGTTTACCACCGTCTTCTGTTTTTTTCCAAACAAAATCATATCATCCGCAAATCTTAAGTTTGTGATCGTTTTTCCGTTCATTCTAATGCCTTTCCCCTCCCAGTCCAAGTCCCTGAATATTTCCTCCAGCACAATATTAAAAATATTAAGAGACAGGAAGTTGCCCTGCATCACTCCGCGTTCGACCAGAAATTCCTCCCCTCTTTTATCCAAAACCACTTTTGCTCGTGCTTCATCTTATAAGTTTGTTATAATATTCAAAAACTTTTCTGGAATACCTTTTTCGCTAGAGCTTTGAACATGCTATCATGGAAGATGGAATCGGAAGACTTTTTGAAAGTCGACGAATATGCAGTGCAGCTCAATTCCGTAATCCCTCAATCTTTCGATGAGTAGTTTTATGGAATCCTGCCTGGTCAACTGGTTGGTTAAGGTTCCGTAATATTCGTATATTCTATTTTTGACGAATTTCGAAAATAGCTTCCCAATCTTTGATGCTAAGCTAATCGGGCGGTAGTTGTTAATATCCTCTCGGCTGCATTTTTTGTGCAAAAGAACAATTTCCTCTTTTGTCCACTGCGAAGGTACATTAAAAGTTTTCTGTGTTATCGTTCCTCTGTGAATGAAACTATGTAATAGGTACTTTTATGGATCGTTGTCAACAATTTAAACACGCGGTCTCCTTCTCGGAAATCACAAAAATCTCAGCCAACGTAACTTTGTCAGTGTTAATTTTCGCATCTTTAATTCCGGGCCAGAAGTCAGAGCCAGAAATTCTTGGATCCGTATGTTACTATTTTCACCGTATTCGCGCATGACTTGATATTTTTCTTGTTACAGGAATACCTCTCCGATATTCACGAAATACAATTGAGTGTGAGCAACTGCATTCAGAGTAACGGATAAAGTTGGTGCTGCCTTCCTGCATTGGTACAATTTTGGGTCCTCGGGTCGAGGACTGGACCAATAAGTGGCTGAATAGGAGGTGTGAGAGGGAAGACGTTTCCAATAACAAAGCCAAAAAAAGCAACAATTTTTCCAGGGGGCACTTGCCCCCGTTACAAGTAAGCATAAATAAGGAGGGAGTATTCGTATAAATAGCCTATTCTACAAATATCTACATGTTGATGAATCATATTTTTCTTCTTCCTCTGCACTCTTTTCTTCAGCATACGCTTTTCTCACGCAAATGCGATACGAAAAAATATGCACTTTACCTAGTTATAAGAATAATTATAGGAGATGATCTGCGATGTTCTGGGAAAAAAGTAATTTCTTACGGGAAGAAGACCAATTTCCAAGTGTTATTCAAATAAAGGGCCATCGTCAACACTGAAATCTACAGATAATAGTTTTTCATAATGTGGCAAATCGGACAAGCGGCTGGAGGGAATCAGTCCCTCAAAACCACTGGAAGCCCCACCCCCAAGACGGAAAACTATATGAGCGAAAGAATCTTCCAGCATTATTTTGACAATTTTCAGTCCCCTACAAGCCCCCTTTATCCTAGTCGATTATTTGCCCTTATGTTTCTTTTTCATAGAAACGTCCTGAAACACTTTTTTCTTCCAATTTACCAATATATGAACTGTTGTAACAAGAGACATACAAGTTCGTCGAGTTGTGTTTTGTGTTTCACTGAAAATTGCACAGATGTTCATTATACTTACCAGAAAGAAGAAAACATAACTTTTGTCCCATTGAAGAAAGATGATAACGCAGTTCTGCACAGGCTTATTCCAGACCAATTATTACACATTGTAGGATTTTAGATTTCAGAGGCTTCAAAGTTACAGCAGCATCTCTGTAAGCAACACAAATATAGAATTTTATTAGTACTGATCTTAGCTTCATAAATCGGGTAAAAGAAGAGCGCATTAACAAAAACAGTACAAATCGGTATCTGCTTTAATTTAATGTTACAATAACAGTGCTATCGTAGATTAAAATATCAACTATATATATATTTAAAAAAATAAATTAATTTAAAAAAAACTGAAGACATTTTTTTTTGAATTTAGCAACAAATTTATCACAGCCAATTTCTATAGCTAATAAAATTGTACTCTGAACTGTGAGTAATTTGTCTTGTCTTATCAACAACTTAGTCAATGAAAAATTGTTCTCCAGTATAGTTTTCAAGGAAGAAAAAAAAAATGATTGGATAAGTCACCTAACTTGGATGTATAACCAGGGGGGGGGGGGTGAAACGCCACTAGCCACGGGCTGGTCTCCCTATAGCAAATTGAAGAAGTAAGGATTTGCACTTATATTAAAGGAAATCTACTACATTAATGTTTACAACAAAACATTCAATTTCCGAGGAAAAATTCAAATAATAAAGAAAAATGCTAAATGCATTGATATGGGTATTTATTGGTATCAAGGTATGCAGGGGTGCAACCAGAATTTTTTTGGTGGGGACTAGAATTGAGAAAAAAAAAAAAAAACTTGGGCAGGCAGGGTTGAAAACTCGCTTTGGTGCCTATTTGATTTGGTACCTGCCTATTTTCATGAATTAATTTTGAAACAACTTCTATTTTTTTTTTTTTTGGGGGGGGGGAGAAGGGCTTGGTTGCGCCCTTAAAGGTGTGGTAACATTGCCTAGGATAACCAAGCCTACAGTGAGGAATCCCAAAATTAAGTAACTTGAAGAAATCAGATACAGATATACAGCATATGAGTCAAAGTTTTTATCACTAGAAGCAGAGATGAAAAGCAAGCTAAAAGCTGAAAGTGGAAAGCCAAAAGCGAAGAGTTTATTTAGATAAAAAGCAAAAGCTGAAAGCAAAAGCTAGAATGCACAAATAATTGAAAGCAAAAACAAGAGTTTTATTTTTTCCAGCTCTTCCAGTATTTATCTATTTAAATAGAATTATAATTTCAAATTTTCATATTTATTTTCATTATCTCAATGGTCAGTGCTGTTAAAGGGTTAACTGTTAAGCAGTGTTGTGAAAAGCTATTTCTTAATAAATATTCAAAATTTAGGGAAAAAGCCGAAAGTCAAAGCGAAAAGCTGAAAGCTTATGATTTTTGCGTTGAAAAGCAAAAGCCAAAAGTAAAAGCTGAATACGAAAAAATTTGAAAAACAAAAGCTCCAGTTTTATTTTCTGAGGTCAGAAGCTAAGGCCGTCAGCAAAAGTTTTATCATATGGCTTTCCATCTCTGACTAGAAGGCTGTTCCCCTCAAATGCAACCAGCAATGATTTTCTTCATCTTACCACACGTGAAGTTCATTCCGCAAGAAAATAATGGGAAAATTAAAGCTTGTTTTTTAAACACTAGTTTAGTAAGTGATTTAACGAAAAAAACAATAAGAGTGCCAATTATGAGAAAGGATCGAGAAAAAAACTAGGTAATTCTCCGCAAGGCTCGGTATTAATTCAACTATAGTGACTTCACTTAAGTTTCTACCTCTGCTGAAGTGGACCAACTTCCTCTAGTGATGATAACCTTGGTAACAGGGCGCAAAGAGCATGGTTTTTCGAGAGGGAGAGGGGAGTGGTGTAAACACGAAAAATCCCGACCCGACAGAAGTTGGTTAATACTAGTTGACATGGAAAAAATATTTCAATTTTCCCGATTCAGTTCTAAATTTTCCCAACTCTTTGACTCCCAGAATTTCAGTAGCAGACAAGCATGAAAAAAAAACAAGAAAAAAAAACATTTACAGTAAACAGTTAATAACAGGGGTTTACTTAAATAAAAACGTTCGGGTTTGAAGTAGGTATATTAGAAAATTGAGTCGATAGCTTAATATTCGATAGAGTGGATCGATAGAAGTCGAAATTAAACTGAAAGCTGAATGACTATATGACTAAGGATTCAGGATTCAACTATTTGATGATTTGAACATTCAAGAAAAATATAATAAACATCCTTTCATAACCCAACTAGAAGGTACCTAAGACCTCTTTCATTTTACAATATTCAACAGTACTGATGAGGAAACAAAATGAAAATTAAGTGAACCTTCAATCTCCGTACATTCAACGAAGGTCAAGTCCTTTCTAATCGTCCGTAACAACAAAACTTTACAACCACAGAAATAAAACGAAAAAAACAAAAACAAAAAACAAAAAAAACAAAGTGAGATATTATGCCAAGTGACGAAAAAACTAATGTCGTGTATATTATTTTGTTGCTTTATTTTCATATCACCCACTTGTAAAATAATAAAACGAGCAAACAAACTGGGAGTAATAAGAGTATAGATTTAAAAAAAAAATTGGGGAAAATTCTAAAAATTTAAGTCAAATAATGTGAATAGATACTGGTCCGTTTTCTCAGATATAACTTCGTAAGTAAACAACCCCAAGATGATGTACAATAACATAATTAGGAAAATAAGACAGAAAAAAAAGCAAAAGGGAAAACACCTTTCATTAAAAGCGAATTGCTATGCACTAAAGACCCTTTTCATTTAAGGATTTGATATTGCTCTCGGATCTCCAAACAAAATAACAAAAAAAAAAAATAAAGTCCTTCAATACGGTAACTAAAAATTCAGGGATGCTTCCCAACATATTATCAATCAAGGATTCGAGAAATGGGAATCGCATAATTTAATATCACGTGACAGAGTATATGCTAACGAAGAGAACTTTCTGTCGCTCAGCATACTCTCTCACTTGATTTATAGGTTTTTCCGCGACATTTTTAATTGGAAATCAGGAAAACGGAAATTCCTTTTGTATATATTTCCTAGAAAACGATAATTGGGATTTCTTGCGACAAAATTTTATTGGGAAAACGGGCACTGAGAAATATTAATGAATGGGATATAGGCAAAAGGTCCTTTTTTATCTTTTTAATTTTATGATTACGTGTTGGAAGGATAATCTGTTGGAACTCTAGGTTAACGTTGATAAGCAAACGAGAAAAATGTAAACATACGCCCCAACAAAATAAATGGACGGGAATTTGCTCAGAAATTCAGCTAACTGAGGAAACTAAAACCACTATTTCTGATCCACTTTTCAAGGCACACGAGGTATGTTTCAAGGTACACGAGGTGTTCAAGGTACAATAAGGGTGTTGTACCTTGAAACAAATTTTGAAAATTTTCAATTCAAATTGTGGGGTTTCAGTTTATCGTAAATTTGAGATCAACCTAACCATTTGAAGCGTTTTTACCAGTACTTTCATCCTATGTGTTTCAATTTTACTTTCAGTCACTCAAAACTGAGAAAATTGAGATCAAAGTTTTTTGTTCCAAGGTACAACAGTCTCCCCTATTCGAAAGAGAGTAAAGAGATACTAAAAGTATTATCTAGTGACGATTTGGAGAGAATCTGTTTACATACCGTCCACTCCATGCTTGAAAATACCATTTTAGTGAATTTCACTAAGAGTGGCATTTACGTAATAAAATACGTGTGGTACTGCGGAGTTAAAGAACAATAGCTAGCAATCACTGCTCAAGATCATAAAATTTAGAAAGTGGAGAAATTATGTCGCGGAAGAGAAGCTCATTATAAAAAAACAATTTTTTTAAAAGGAAATTACTTTTTTTCTCACAGTATTGTATTTTTTCTTTCACTGATTGAAGAAGCCAAAATTCCAATTTTTCTTTAAATATTGAAGTGTTTTTTTGTATAAAATACGAGTAACTTGCCACATAACGTACCTGATTCAATAAAAATTGTGTTGCCCATTTCTTAACGATTTTTGATCAAAATCACATGTTTTCGGGTTATCCGCCCCACCTTCAGCCCCAATTAGGGTGGATAATTGTGAGTTTACTGTATTCCTAAAAGAACGTTAACATTCTGGCTAAATGAAAAAATACACCCACACCTTTCCTACGCAAAGACATGGTCTTGGGTTTCATCTGCTAATCTAAGTTTTCATCTTCACGAAAAACTTCAAGCTACTATATTGAGAAAATCACCAACTTACAGCTTCAAGCGCAGTTCTGATTGATTTTTTTTTTTTTTTTTTTTTTTTTTAAATAACTTTTGCAAGACTTGAAGTGTAAAGCCCGCTTTACATCGATCTCCGTCATCTTTTCTAATCAACATTCTTCATCAATGAATTGCAGAAACAACGCCACAGCAACAGCTGCTAAATTCATGAATCGGTTAATCGATTACCGAGTTCAGTACATATCGAAAACGCGCGAATCGATCAACAAGACATAAAAATTTTAATAGCAAGAAGTTTGCGTGGGAACCGCTACAGCTGTACGGTTTCTAGTCCGGTTCACCATTTTTATCATTTCATTCAAACACGAAACCTAATATTTTTATTGATTTTAAATTAGAGTTATAAATTTAATTATGATATATATTGACAGTATCGGAGAAAACACGGTAAACTGTACAGTGTACAAAGAGCAACTACATACCTATGCTGTTAAACTGCAAATGTATTTGCACATATGGTAATTCGCACTGCCGTTTATTTTATTCTGCCTGCATTCGTGTCCTTCAGATGTTGAAAATTCAGTTCAGTATCACAAATGAGTGGGAGTTGTTAACGCGACACCATATGAGAAATGTGCGTGATAATTACGTAAGAGAGGAAAAAACAGGTAAGAAAGCGCGGAGAGAATCAAAACTGACCAAACGACTAACATACAGAAATAGGGGTATCGGTAGAAAACACAAAATAGTATACCATATGTATGAAACTTCACCATTTAACTCGAAACTTTCCTATTAGAATTGTTGCCGAATTTTCTGCAATCGTGATTAATTTATGTTCTTCGAATAAGAAAACATAGCTGGTTATGAGATACATGAATACTAGCAGTAATGAATTCAACAGGAAGATGTAAATGAAGTATTGGTCTCAACTTATCACGTTTTCACATATTATGTAAGTGTATTGAGAAGAGCAATTGCAAGCACCATATTATACAAATATTCTTTGTCCAAAAAGTATCTTTTTTTTTTTAGTGGAATAAGTGATTTTTCGCAGGCTGAAAAACAGACTCCAGTTTCACAGATTGCCATGAAGTCGATTAGTTGAATGCACTAGGTACTCATACATGAGACGGTAACATGGTTTTTGAATAAGATTATCAAGAACGGCACAAAAATGATCATTCGATTTGTACCAAAATACCTACCTCACAATAATTGTTGAAATTTTGTTCCAGGGTATTTATGCGGCATTATTCATTATAATACCTTCATTAGAAACGTGATCCATTGGGCGCTTTACGTTATATTAATTTTGAAACTATATCGTTTACACTGAGATAATACCTTCAATACCACTTCAATACCAAGTCATGCAGCCATACCCTGGTATTTACTGTGCAGGTAAATTCCTACTGACACGGGTGAACACAACTGTAGTAAGTCTGAAGAAAATAATACTCAACGCACAACTGCAGAAAATATACGACATTCTAGAAACCGTGTATCATCTAACTAACAATGAAGTGAACGTTGTAATAATTAATGAACTTATACTCGAAAATGTATACTTGACTCTAGTATAATCGAGAATTGATAATATTATTTCATCTTTAATCAAGTCTTTATCTTATCGTTCTATTTTCATAATAATTATTAGAGAATGCATCTCATTGTTTGTAGTTTCATAATATAATGAACATGTATCGTGTAAGAAATACAAAAAAATAGTACACGAATTAATAACAGCTGTTTATTAAATATTATGACATAACAAATTAACTACCCCATACAGACGGCCTAATGTACGAAATGGTAAGTGCTGAAGATACCTAAGTCTTACGCAGACCTCAAACTATCATGAATTAATCAGAAGTCACCGAAGATGATATTTTAGAATTTAAACCCATTTCTATCCTTAAGAATGAGCATATAGTATGTATACTTTCATGATGTCTACAAGAAACGTTAAAAACTATGATTAATTATTTATTTTATTAAAAAAAATTAATTTTAATATAATTTTAGAATTTTTAAAATATTTTTATTATTTAATATAATTAAAAAAAAAATATTTAGGATTTTTTCAGAAAAAATTTAAGAATTAATAAATTATAAAGTTTTATTATAAATTTTTTTATTTAATTAGGTTTAATTTAAATAAAAATAGTTAAAATTGCACAGAAATCTAAAGAGATTTTCATGTGTCTCAACTTTTCATCTTCAAATATGAAGTCTATGGTAAACTATAGCATCTAGATTTGAAAAGGTTGTAATAATTAAAACTGACACTTACCAAAAAATGGAAAACAAGGTTAGGGCATCAGCTGATGAATCAGAAACAGTACTACAAGATAGTCATAACGAGATAATCTGAGAAACAAGGTATTCGTTGTAAAATCACCTGTGATGTATACACTGAGAATTAAAACTTGACACTTGAACAAGCAAGTGTCAGCAGGGACGTACCGAAGAGTTCTTCCTGGGTGGGTAAAAATTGTGAATGTCCCAACCGACTGAACTCAGAATTCCCAAGTATCAAAATAATAAAAAAAAAAAATAATTTTAAAAAAAACTTTTGACCTGTGCGATTTTTCCAACTGACTCAACTCAAAATTCCCAAGTATCAATGCAAAAGGAGAAAATCTTTTTGACTTAATGAATTATCCCAACTTCTCAACTCAATTCCAAAATATAAAGGCAAAAAAAAAAAAAACCTTTTAACTTGTTGGTTGGATTTTCCCAACTCGCCTGACTGAAATGGTAATTTTAATTTTCCCAACTGCTGAGTGAAAAATTCGTAAAAGGGGGTGGTAAGTTGCCCCTTGCTCCCCTATTGGTACGTCCCTGAGTGTCAGTTTTAATTCCAACCTCTTCAAATTTAGATGCTATAATATACCACAGATTCTTCATTTGAAGATGAAAAGTTTTTGTAGTACTTTTTCTAGTTCGATCAACTAGCGCCATAATCTCGTTTGCGATTTTTTTTTCCTTGGGCAAGTGTCAGTTTTGATTCTAACATCATTTGGGTGAAAATTTTGTTTTGTGTAATCCAGCGTAGTATGCTATATTTTCGTTCTAAAGCCCATTTCATTACTACACTTTTTTCGCGTTTCACATGGACTGTAGCACAATTTTCACGATGCAACGACCACGTAAGAACTTAAATAACACTTTGCAAATGAAGGGTAAAAAATCGAACTCACATTTGTCAGTTTATTTCAAGGGAGCAAATAGGCAAAATACCGTACACGGAGAGTGAAAGAATATCTTAGCTGCGCCTGTGAATGTGCAATATGTATAACATACTCCACGTTCACAGGCGCAGCAAAGGTATTCCTGCACTCGTGTACAGTATTTTGACTATATGCGCCCCTGAAGTAAAATGGCAAATGTGAGTTTTTAATATTATTTACCCTTCAAATGTCCCCTTCAATTTAAGCGACTGCAACCATTCTCGCACTGACAATTTCACATGAGTCGGATTTCCCGCAAACATTAGATACACACCACACATTTATGGCGCAGCAAGCGAGAAAAATGTACTGTTATTTCAAGTGTGTTGAGCCAATCAACACAGTTGGGGGGGGGGGCTACTTCATTGGACCAAGGGGATCACGACGTCCCTGATTTAGATGCTGGAACCGGTCGATTCGTGAATTCGAATTCGCAAATCCACTCCATTTATTCGAATCACAGCAAACGTGAATCATTCTCAAATCATATTCGAATCCAAAAGAATCAAAACCGATATTTTTGGATTCGGATTCGAATCCGATTTTATTGGAATCGCTTTCAACCTTCCTTGAGCTACACTGAAGTACCACTTAGTTCACACTTAATACGAGTTTTTTCAATACCTGGCCATACTCGCAGTCAAACTATACTTTCCTGCATTTTAATGGATTTTCGGCATTATTACTTTTCACGCAACCTCGTTGACAGTACTGTCAATTTTTACAAAAATTAAAATAGAATTTTCCGTATCACTTCCTCGTTTCTTCAGTAGGTGAGAGTGACTTTACAAATCATAAAGTTTCAAGGGCTTATAAAAAGCGAGTTGGACATGAATACTGTACAATAATTCAGAACTGCCTATCAGTCCTTGCGTTTTATTTTGCTGCATATTAGTACAGAATTTGAAGACCACCACGGACAATCCGGATAAACATTTGACAGCGGTAAGGCCGCACCAACATTAAAATAATACTAAGTATGCTTAAAGACGTAAATAAACTTTAAGAAGTAGAAGTGGGAAGCGGGGGCTCGAGCTAGCTATTGATATTTTCTTACAGTTTTTAACTATTGATAGTTTTGATAGTATATTAAAAGAAAACTACCAATACTATCAAATAATTTTGATAGTTTTCTTTCATTACTGAATTTAAATAGGTATGTAAAATGAAATGATAGAGTACCCTAATACCTCAGACTGATGTCGGTTAGCTTAATCTGACATACAAGCGGAATATATTCAAATTGTTGAATTATTTTATATTATTCAAGGTCAGTAATTCCCTTATTCATATGAAAAGTGGCAATAGCAATACTGGTGGCGCTGGAGCCGGATGGCAGGAGGCCATCCCCCCCCCCCAGACACAGAGTTTTAACAAAGGAAATTGCAATGAGAATTGGCTAACACGAAACCGTATACAACCAGGCAAATACGCTGTACATCCATTTACAAATACTTTTAAACTGGAGATATAAAAATACCTTATTTTTGTTTAAAGAACTTCAATTATTGTCACAATTGAAGCGGGTGGTAGGTAAAGGAATTCATTACATTACATTTGTGTGAGGTGGCGCTATGTGCGTCGACTGCTCAGACTTTGTAGTCCATTGCACTTTTCCTCAGGTTGCTGTTAAGAATCAGCTCGGTAGCCTCACTTTTACAGCCAAAGTGAGAATTTTACTGAGTCCTATACTTCTGACTTCACTGGGTGCTGTATACTCCAGTCCCAATGTTTCGCATCTTGTCTTAAATATTGCTGGGCATTAACATAATACGATGTGAATCAAGGTTTCTTCCTTTTCGCCACTCCAATTTTATACTACATGTGATTCGTGGCCGTTTGATAATGTCAACTGGCGGATACTCTGGAGTTGTTTAGGAAAACTAGGATTATTAAGGCACCTGATTGCTGTGCTTGTAAGAGCCTATAGGAGAACAACTCCGCTCAAGTGAGAGTAGAAGGAAAACTCACGCAGCACTTCAAAACCGCCTCTTCTTCTGTAGTCCAGAGCGCTTTCGGCTTTTACGACATCTTCAATGGGGTACCCTAACACTTTTCTCTTCGTCGTCCTGTATTTACAAGGATGCGTAGTACCGTATGGTAAACCTATTTGATGTGTGTTCTGATTGGTTGTCTGTGGTGGTGTAGTCTGTCTAATCAGCGCGTGTTATGTTATTAACTGGAATAGGGTCTCACTTTGGAAGTTAGTAGTTGGGTTTATTAGGTTGTTTTCTGTTTTTGCCTTTATTATCTCTAGTTGTTCTTTCAATTTTCTTTTTCTTGTGTTGTTTTCTGTGTGTAGAATTTTGTATTTTTCTGTCAATTTGTGGTTGTTGTGTCCCGGGTCGTTACAGGGTTTTCCAAAAAGTGATTTGTCATCCTTTTGTTTCTGTGATACTGAGCGCGTTATACTACCTGGCTTCTCAAAACGTCTTCTAATTTTATCATTCCATTGTATGCACTTGTTACCGGTAACCCCATGTCTACTAACCCACTTCATTCACAAGTGGATGATTTTATGGTCTTAATGCGTGGTCGGATAAACATAGGACCAAGGAGGATCTCGAATTCACATATGCTAAAGTTTAATATCTTAAGGTTTCAAATAAAGTCTTCCCCCGCTAACGAAGGGCTAAGAAAATATCCATCAATTTAAACATTTTAAATACATGAGAACATATTGATTTTAAATACATGAGAACATATTGAGCAAACATCAAAACTAAGGTTTGCGAATGTTCCGTTAAATTTTCGATCCAGCTCCGATTTGGACATCAAAGCAGAAATTTTACCCTTTGAATGAACGCAATTGATTTGACCAATTAAGAAACGTATCAAAGTAAAAATTAAATACTTAAAACATCTGAACTTTCTCCCCCTTTCGGCCACAGGTTAAAAGAAATTATAATGAGCAAAATCGACTCGGCCAAAAGAATTAAGAACGCTGCTGAAATAGTTCTTTCTTTCACGAGTTTAAAATATTAAATTAAGTTTCTGATTTGGCTCAAAATTTAAGTTTCGTGATAGTCTTAACGATTTCACAATTTTTACAGAGTCATCTTCAGGAATTTCGTTATGAAGCTTGTGTGACGTGGAATTGAAAATCGTTGAGAGATAATTGAAATTTCTTGTAAAGTAGGGTAGTCACTTTTTTAGCGTGATTTTCTCTAACTTTTCCCGGTTTTCCAGACCAATTTTTCAAATGTCCCCAAACAATTTTCAGCTAGTACTGTAAACAGCTTTGAGAATACTTACTAGATACCTATTTGAGATCAACTTTGATATTCATTAATTACTGTGATAACTGAGATTACTTCGACCTTTATTTTAATGAAAACTGGACATCTACAATACCTTAATGACATTAATTCATGAAAAATAGTGTATATTCTCTAATTCTCATTATTATCAAAAAATTCCCTGATTTCGATCAAAATTATAGCAATTTCCTGACTTTTCCCCAACTTTTCCAGACTGACAACATTCCCTGACTTTTCCCCGGTTCCCAGAAAGTGGCTACCCTCTGTTGTATTGAATCGCACAGAGAGTCGCTGAATGCAATCAATTGAAATAGACAAATTCAAAATGACTAAAAAAATAAAAAACTATCGAAATAGGGATTATTTTCAGTCACTTATCGTTTTGTTTGTTGTATCAGGTGTTTGATGCAACTCTGATTTGAGTTTTGGGAATTCAGATTTTACACAAGAAGCATAACATATTTCCAAGTTTCAACACCTTAGATGAAGCCAGGTGAAAACGAATATAATTTTAAAATTAGGAACCATGGAAACACTTTATGACTGTTTTCAACTGCTTATATTTAAAATACCGATTATTTTTCGCTATTCAACCAGCTGCTCCTTTGGAGATTTCTTTCTTTGATGGATTTTTTTTTGTAGATTTTCATTTACACAAAGCGTTTTAACGGTTTGTCTGAAGGTACCATTGGAAGTTCAATTTTAATTTTAATTGTACATGCAATAAAAATGAAGCACTCGTAAGTAAATTAGAATTTTTCCATTGCAAAATTCAAATTTAGAGGTTCGAATCCGGGACTGAATAAAACATTCGAAATCTGCAACTGAGATCTCTAATATTTGATACGTTGTTTTTTCGACTCTCGCGGTCGAGTCAGTTTTACCCATTTGCCGTGAGGAGACACGGATTTGTACTCTTAGGCTGCCACAAATTTTCTAACTATGTACTTACGTCAAGAGAAATGTTTACATTTAAAATTTAAAAAGCTGAGAAAACTGTGAAGTGAGATTTAGATATTCAGGGTCCAAGTCGATATTCGCAACAAAAACTGGATGCAATCATTAATAATCAACGACTAAAAACCTCATTAATTTCTCCACCACTTTCTCAGGGCCAGTCAATTTTGCTCATTTTCAGTAGTCTTTGAATCCACTGCGAGGCGATGGAAGAGGAAGTTTAATCTTTTATTTGACTTTGGTTTCTCGATGAAGTGCATGAAAATAACGTCGCATTTAAAAACCAAAACAGTTAGAACTTTCCACTGTGAAGTTTACGTTTCGAGCTCTTGAATACAAAATCGAATGGAATATACAAATAAAATGACTTGAAACAGCCCTATTTTGACACTTTGATTTCCACGTAAAGTTGGTTTTCTTGTACCTCTTCTAAAAAAAGAAATTTTAATTCTGGGGGCTAAAACCCGGATTTCAAAAATCTACGACTATCTTGGGAATCAAAGACCCAAAAATCTTTACTTCGATATTTCGAAATCAACCACTGTCGCCAACTTGAAGCATGGTCCAAATGGGGAAAACTGGAATTCAAATATTTTAGGAACAGTCTCATAACCAACATATCAGATACATAATCCCTTACTTAGTCTGAAAATTGTTTGGACGTGGCCTAAATGTTCCTTAAGATCTCTCTTATTTTGCGACTTCCCTCCGATCTTTGATTTTCCCAAGCCGATTAGTTCCAAAAAACTGGAGAAGCCAGCTATCACAATTTTATGGCTGTCAGATAAAAGTAACACTATAGTGCTTTTTTAAAAAAAAAAGCTCTTTTCCCGAAATATCTAGCTACCGCTGGCTAAAGCTCTAGTTAGGGCAAAAATCCACCAGACAAATTTTAAGAGTCGTTTAACCTAAGATTTCCCATCAGAAAGCCTGCACTTTTAAAAAACCCTACTTACAACCAGAGATTTACCTAAAAAATTGATTCGAATCAAAAATCTTTTTCTATTAGTATAAAAGCAAAGTACCCAAAAGATTAAAAAAATTTAGAGGGAAACGCACCCTGTTATATTTTTGGAAAAAAATTGAAAATCACGGGTACATTAGCCCACTAATATAAGATAAAAATGTAAAAAAATTCTGCCGATTCACTTTTTAGATATGATGAATTCAATTCTAAAGTTGTATTTGTCGAAATTTCCTCCCCTAAAAAAAGCTTTACTGGAGGAAAGAGGAGAGGGACCTAAGAATGACCGATGGTTCTTTTAGGTACATCAAAATAGAGGAGTGCTGGAATCTCTGAATTCGTTTCACAGATTATTTCAGTGGTAACCACCAATAATAACGGTCCAAATGGAACTGACACCTGAAATATTCAAATCTTAAACACACTAGCTTCAAGCATATCGCAAATATGATTTTCTGAAGCGCCGAGTTCATTTTTGAGGGTATTTTAACAGTAACGACCACCCATAATGAGTCACAGCGGACTAAGATATGAATATTATGAAGTTTCTTATGCTACTATCAACAAATACAACAACGATATATGAAAACACCACCAAAAGGAACGCAATTATGACTTATTGTCTGGTTTCGACTCAAAATTTGGGAAATTTAAGTTGGGGCCCTCATCAATTCTGGGGCCCGGAGACTCGAAGACCAAGATCCGACCCTGAGATCCTATTTCTAAAAAAGAAAAATCTCAATCTATGTAAAGCTTTTATTATCCTATCACCGGCCAATTTATTATGAATACTTTACTCCACCATTTATTAACTCATTTCTTATTTATTCACAGTAACGTAACCAAAACGAAATAACGAAAAAATAACGGTATTTTTAAGAGGCTGGAAAACATAACATAACAGAACGATGTTCTCTAAAGAAAGGAAAAACGAAATTAAAACGTAACAAAATTGACTTCAAGTAACGTAACAAATTTGAGCTTTGAAATAGAACTGAAAAAACATAACGAAAACGAAAAATTTTCCGTTTTTTTTTTCGTTATTGGTTTTTTGTTTATTTTTTGAATAGCGAACAGGAAAAGGACCTTCATCTTACTGAGTTTAAACAGTTATGTCTGGCTGGACTGGTGATAACTGGTAAGTGAACCAAGCTCCAGATGTAGTCCAGATTCTGACTAATTGTGTAATTGTTTTCTATGATTTTCTTACAAGCATACCACCGCAGCCTATGTATGGGTAGGTAGATAATTACTTTCAGTTTCAGCTTTTAGGCCAGAGAGGAATTTGTCGTACGTAAACTGTTGAGTAGAATTTAAAAAACGTAACAAAAAACGGAAAAATAACGTTTTTTAAACATTTATAGTGAAATAACAAAACAAAATAAAACGATTAAAATTTTACAACACAGGAACGAAAAAATAACGTAACATAAACTCCTAGGAATAACAAAAACGAAATAAAAACCGAAAATATTTGAATCTGAACAACGTTATAAAAACATAATGAAATTTCATTTCGTTTTCCATCACAGGTAGGGAACCCCATATGGTGGCCCTGGCAGGACGCGCGCACCGTTCCGGCACGTAGAAATGGGGGCTCGGACCCGGCCCCAAGGCGTCCCTGCGGTCACTGACGCGATACTCAAAAGGGTAGTTCCTGTGGCCGGGGGTGCGGTGTCATAGGGGCCACTTTGGCATGCGAGCACACCACACCACCGTTAATGCGTATAATCAGTTAAAGTACATAATTTCATTATGATGCTCACTAGTTTCTGGCCCATAATTCCTCCTCTTACGAAGTAATCGGGTAAAAATTTTGGAGGTCTCTAATTTCGTTTTTACACAATATAAAGTTTTAGCCTGGCTGCTTTGAAAAAACGTCTACCAAGAGCTATGAATGGTGAGAATCCAAGACTTTGATTGTTTTTGGCCTCTGCATTATGCTCTTTGAAGTCAATATGGCTGAAAAATTCTAAATGAGGTATAGACAAATAAGAATTACAGATTTTTCCGATTTTCACCCCGATCCGTCAATAAGAGAACGAACGAATGGCAAAAAATTCGTTAGTAGGTATTTTATGAAATTATAATTCGGACTAATTCCCATAGAAGATTTTTTTGGGGGATTCTGTACAGAAAAAGGTCCTTATTCACGTATTAAATGCCTCAACCCGTTCCCCGCGAGCGTCGCTTCTCGGCAAATATCGGATTTTTTGGGAAAGTTGTTATTACACACAATGTTCATAAAATTCTCCATCGAATTGGTCATCATGATTTCTTTCAAAAAACTTGTTTTAACCCCATAAAATCTCGATTCTTATGAAGTAATATTTTATGCGCCGCTGTATTCGATTATTTAGACGACAATGACTCTGCTCTACGTAATATGTGCATTCCATTTTCACACTCCAGTTTAAAAACAAGTATTGAGGAGGTGAGAATCAAAAGTGACATTATCCAATTTTCAGAGCGTTCCTGATAGTGCTCATCAGGGGCGACACGCTACATTCATAAAAATTTCCGTAACGTACGCCTGACCAAGCCAGAGACATTGAAAAAGTAGGGTTAGAATCAAACCAGCAGAGATCATCCGATGGATAATGTCGGTTTCAAAACAAATGTTCTTCTTATCAGTAGTAGCATCGAATTAAACTTTGGAATTATTGTTTAGTATTTTCATAATTCTATAAGCTGATAAATGAGTTGGTATAAGTTAATCCGTTCATCACTGGCCAGACATTCGACTATTTACAAAATAAAATCCGTGGTTGTATAATCATCGGTTATGTCACAGGGTGTCACAAAATACAAATTAACGTTATTTTCACCAAATCCAGCAAAACTGTGGACGACAGGAACCAATTTTCGCTCTTTTCAGCCATTTGGAGTCGAAACTGACATCCAAAATTCATACCCCTGCAGTTCCTGTGTACATCAGGGAACATTGAAATATTCGTCACGCACGTTTTATAAGTTGCCTGACTACCATATTAGCAGGAGAAACGGTACCAGGCCGGACCGCGCAAACTCTCATCAGTTTCCCTTAGTTCCTGAAACATTTATTTGACGGGTAATGGCACTTTTGATTCTCACCGCCTCATTTGAAGCGATGTTTTTCAGGGTCACTCACTGGTGAGGATGCATACACATAAGAGAGGGACAGATTGAACTGGAATATAGGCATATATAGGGCCGCCGAGGGGGGAAGGGTACTTTTCCCCGGGCCCGGGTTTTTTGAGAGGGCCCGCAGAGTTACAGAAATTATAATTATCAAATAGAAAATATGCCTTTTTACGAGCTAATAATTTCAGTGCAGGCCCGCAGATTTTCCCCCGGGCCCGGTTTGGCTCTTGGCGGCCCTGAGCATATATAACGTAGAGCGTAGTCACAGCAGTCTAAATAATCGAATATAGCAGGGCGTGAAATATTACTTTATAGGGTTACAACAAGTTTTTTGGAAAAAATTATAGAAACCATTTCGATATGGAATTTTATGAGAAGCATTTTTTGTAATAACTCTTTTCCTGAAAAACACAATATTCCGTGTCATAACCAAATTTTGTTGTTGTTTTGTTTTGTCATTTCCATTTTGTCATATGATAAGACAGATAAATAGTTTCGTCATTATGACCAAATATCTAGAATTCAATTGTCATTTTGTTTTGTTATGTCTAACAACACTGATACACACATTACATTTATTTTACCCCTGTAGCTTAAAACGTCCATCGCATTGAAAAAGTGATCCATAATTGATTTTTTGCCTTATGTCTTTTCTGTCTTTTGTTTCATTATAATGATAAGCATAAACACAAATAGCGGACACGGGGAGGAGGTTCATGAGGGGCTGACAAAAGTATCATAAATACTGCTAGAAATTCTTTGCTCGTATAATTTTTCACTTTTTTGGCAGGCTGTTAGAGGATTGGGGAGAGCTAAGCTCCCTAAGCTCCCTCTATTTACGCCTATGATTACAAGTCTTTTTTCACCCATCTATCAATAGGTTCATTCTGTTTAATTAGCTATTTTTGTCCATTCTTTGCCTTCAATTAATAACTGTCTTTATTTCTTCCCCTCTGTTGTTACATATTTGTTTAGTCAGGAAGTCCCAGCTTCATCAAGACTTCAAAACTAGTCAATACTTGCTTAACATACATTAAAACTCTTCAATATTCTTGTTGGTTTGTTTGAGACATAATACTTTGTTTTATGACGTTAGTCTATGTATTTTTTGAGCAGACCACGTATTTGATTAATGTTTTGCCACATCATAAGATTCAGGCAATTTTTTCTTTTTCTTACAAAAAAGCCTCGTTTACTCTAAATTTAAATCTCTCTACAAGATAAGGCCATCTTCAGAATAAAATTTTTCATGACAATATATAATAGATAGATGGTAATTCATCGCTGTGATTCGTGATTTTTGTAACAATGTTAATGAAATGATTTTCATAGATGACCTGGACGTTTTTTAAAGGGTCCAAATGCCATGAATATTGAATGGTAGAGCAGGCTGAACATCTTTGCGTTTTTTTTTTTTTTTTGTTCAATACCATACTATAAGTCGTTTAATTTTCAAGGTTCTTTGATACTTTTTTAATAATAGTATCCAAATTGTATATATTTTTTTTTAAAGTTGTTTTTAAATCATGTGTCATTGCTAACACCACCGATATCACTGTAATATGGAGAGAAAAAACTCTCAACAGTGACATTAGATATACACAATGAAACACATCAGGAAAATGGTAAGCTATAAAATTATACCAAGAATGTGGATATCAATAATAGAATAATGAGTTGTGGACACAAATACAGGTAATTTCTGCGTTCTATGCCACACTGTAACCAATTTTCTTCAAGTGATGCCTCACGTTGTGTAATATGTTCCATTCTACCTACTTGATTTTATAGAGTACCTATAAACCTTTAAATCATTCGAGCTTTCTGCAGTAGTAACAGTAATAATTGTAATATACATTTTAGGACAGCCAGCTGCTCTACAGAAAATTTCCAAAGCCTTTTGGTTTTACTTTCATCGATTATGACTTGTGGAATCATCTTGACCATTTTTATGGCAAGGATCTTATATAAGAAATATTTGAACGGACAAGTAGTGCAATTCGTTCGAAATGTAACTGACAGTCCTCAAGCTATCGACACCATGGTTCAATCTGCACTTCAAGAGCGCAATCATATGACAATTCAAGCTAATCAACTTGTTGATAAAACAAATTTCTCCAATAAATACAAATCACGTACTAAAACTAAAGCATTATGGTCCGCACTGAAAAAGATACAACTCAGCCATTGAAAAGAGTGTACGAAAATTTGAATTATTTCTTATTTCAGATGGAAAATGTCGAAAAATTCAGTTGTAATACACTGTAAAAATTTATTATACCTAAGTATAAAATTTTGTGTAATTATATTATTTACAGTTTCTTTCATTTAACCTATGGAACTTTTATTGACTTGTTTTCAAATCCTAGTTTATTAGGGATTTTACAAATTTGAAAATATAGTAAGTATGAGCACAGAGCCAACTACTAGTAAATCTACTTAAAAACCGGAACCTGTAGGTATAATGTAGCCATCATGCACAGCTTTCAAAAATACCAATAACTTGTCTGCATGTGATTGCGCTGTCACAAGTACTAATTATGAGTATGATAAATTTTCCTACACAACATATAACAAAAATTGAGACTGACTGATAGCGAGTTGGACAGCCCTAAATTTAGAGAAATATGATTTCAACATTCAACTGTACGGTGTTATTGAACGCTAGTTCGAAGACAAATAGTTAAAATGGTTAAGAAATGCCTATCAATTCCTGCCTTTGTAGTTTGCTGTGTACTGGTGCAAAATGAAGCCTACTACTCGGAAAATTCGGGAAATAACTCCCAGAATATGGATGCATATCGAACAGTGGTAAGACCTTAACAATGTAAAAATATTACATTACTACACACAGTCACGTAAGTAAACTAGGCATTCTCCGATCTATTTACAGCCCGAACTTATTAGAAAAAATGGATATTTATCAGAAACACACATTATTAAAACAGAGGATGGCTACCTTCTGCAATGCCATAGAATTCCTCATGGAAAGTATCGTAATTCATTCACAAATAAACCATATCCTATGCTTTTGGTTCACGGCAATCCACTTTCTTCGGAAAATTGGATACATGATGGACCGGGCCAATCTTTAGGTCAGTGCGTTATAAAAAATGTATAAAAATTGAGTGTTCTACGAATGAGTTCTTATTGAATGAATTTATTTATAATTTGTCAATTGCCAAAGTTTTGTCTCCATGGTCAAACTCTGTTTTATCATATATGAGAAACAACTTACTGAAACTAAGTACCTAGTTCCTAGTAGAATAACTGTATAAATAAGTTGCCTTAATTAGTAACTTTATCTACTCTCAACATACATACTTTTGTTTTAAACCCTGAAAAGAAACTGACTGCTCACAATTTATTTGTGTTCCAGCTTACCTATTAGCCGATGACGGCTATGATGTGTGGATGGTGAACGTTCGTGGTAATACATATTCGAGGAGTCACGTTTTACTGACTCCAACAGAACCACAGTTTTGGAATTTTAGGTAGGTTTTATTTCTAACTCGGTTATATTATTTTACACCTCTATATTGATAAAGAATTCAGTTGATGCTGACATGATTAAGTAAGTTTTTGAAGATGAAAAGGCTTCTGTTAATTTCAAGAATTTTGGCGTCCAATAAGTAAATAAGTATCCAAATGTAAGAGAAACAATCCACTTTTTTTCATAAACATCAATTTCCAGTTTTAAAGTAACAGATTGATATGAATTTCAAACTTTCAACAGCAAATATTTACATCGACCTTTCGTTTCACAGTTTCCATGAAATTGGCAAGTACGACATACCAGCAACAATCGATTATATCTTGAATTTAACAAAAAACAAGAAATTAGGGTACATCGGATACTCTCTGGGTACAACAATTTTCTATGTGTTTGCTGTGACTCGACCAGAATATAGCAACAAAGTCTTGTTTCACATTAGCTTAGCTAATATCGCTGGGACACCGCATACAACATCTGTTCTAAGATTCCTCATACCAATTGCAAAACAATTTCAGGTAAGTAATCTGAATTACTTCCAATTCTTCAATCAATGAGAAAGCATTTTGTGGGACTGCCTTTGTAGGGCAGGTGGTTCGTGTAGGTAACTTTCTGATAACCCAGTTTTATTCCTTCAAGAGACAGAGATACAGTGATATGTCAAGAGAGAGGCGCAGGTCCTCGCAGATTCTCTTTCACAAAAACTATATTAATCCGTGGACACTACAAATCTACGTCAAATTACACATTTTACCTACATAATATATATACTGTGACAGAAGTCACGTACATACATGATCTTGCCGAGTTAATTAACTGGAGCTTTAGGAGTATTTTGGTAGGAGCGGTTCAAAACCTTCCAAGATTTCCTAATTCTGCCCTTGATTTCACCACTATACATCAGATAATTAAGTATCAACCTTTGATTTCAGGCGATGCCACCAGAATGGTCAATCTTTGAACACGATTTGTACACTTCATTCTTTGTAAAACTCTTGTGTGACTTACCCGTGACGTTGATTGATTACATTGTATGCGAAAGGATATGTTTAGCTGCTTTATTTGGAGATGATCCAACACAATTCAACAGGGTGAGTTAATCGCACATTTACTGACCGATCTGAGGAAATGAATGCAACAAAAGAACAAACAACAAACAATATGAACGACTCCAAAGAATCACGGCACAGCGCACAATAGTTTTTCTGGCCGATAAACTGACAGGTTCACCGGTTCGAATAAGGAACTGTTCGAAGTCACAGTCAATTCAAAAAATTAATAGAGACAGAAGACTCACCGCCCACCTGTGCGCAGTGGCACACTAGACGGACCGTGTGCTGACGTACAAATGGACGTGGTTGAGCAAAAGGGAACCAACTAGCAAAGTCCGCTTTTTGAGAACACGTGATTCAAAGTTGTTCAAGATCCATGTAGAAATAGAAACTATATGACATAGCGTTTACTGATAAGTTTTTTTCAACGTGAGTACACATTTTTGAATCGGGGGCCCAATTTTGAAAAATTCTACTTTTTACATTCTTTCCAAGGATACTAAAATACTAATAACTCATTTTGTTTACAATGTTAGTTGGTTCCCTTCTGTTGAACAGCGTTCAAATAGTGATAAAGGTCCACCAACCACCATTTTCTTCCTGTATTGCGGGTGGTATGTGGTCAAGATTACTATGTGGTGTTCACTTTTGATAACAACCTATAATTTCGCGTCCACCATTTTCTTCCTGTATTGCGGGTGGTCTATGTGGTGTTAACTTTTGATAACAATGTTCATCTTTCAGACTTTAGTCATTTTAGATTTATGAAATTGAAAGTAAATCTGATTGAAATTGAAACTGCATCTTTTTGGAATCCTTGGAACATGACAATTTCATAAATTTAAACAAATTTCACTAAAATATCATCCATACAAAGAGAAAAGTATTCTGTAAGGAAATGAGACAATCTTGGGCAATTGATTCATTTCATTGACTTTTCCCATCTAAAAGACTGTATAAGGATACTAACTGCTGCATCTAGACTGTCACAATCGATAGATATAATATGTAGAGGCCTAATAAAACTAGAACATGGCAGCGAATGTTCAGATGCATCCTGCAACAGCGCTAGCAGTCTATTTTAGTCAAAAAGCTGGTGATTCAAATCATAGACCTTATAGATTTGATTACTTTATTACCTGTTTATTTTGAAACAGCGTTAGCTACAGAGGTCCTTAAGGACTCAAAATGTTTGTAAAAATGTGTAGTCCTGCAGAGTACCAAAATCGGGTTCTTATTCTTTACTTTTTCATATTTCCAAATTCCAATTTTGAGCACTAAGGTCAACTCATCTTCAGTACAAAAAGTCGCTATCTTTTCAGAACGTATTTTCTTCTATAACTCATATAGATTCTTAGAGTCATGAGTGAAATATTGTCATGAAGCATGGCTAAATTCATTAAATACCTTTGTGTTATAACTTACAAGAATTCTGAAAGCGCAATTTTAATCTTCATCCGCGGTACTTTTACAGTTATGGTGCTTAAAAAATAGGACCCCCCCACACCCACACACCCACAAAAACTTATTTTATGGTTTAGACACCAAAGGCTTATTGTTCGTTTCAAGAGTAACAGGCTTTCCTGTACTGACGTCACGAGTAAATCAGTCAATCAATCCAGTTGAAAATGCACTACCTATAGTGATGTGGAAACGTTAACACATGTACTTACCTATTTACCCTTCCTCTGTTTCAGAATTTATTGCCGCTTTTCACTAGTAATGTACCAGCTGGTACTTCGATCAAAAATCTCATACACTTTATTCAGATATTAGGTTCGGGTGAGTAATCACATAAGTAATATCATCCATAACATTTTTTTAGAAGACAAACATAAAAAAAATTAATTATACATAGGCAATGTGACATTATAGGGCTTAATTTCCATAGCCCACTTTTTCGATTGGGAGGTTCTTTACATGTCAATCGTTCGTGTATTGTAGATGCACCAATGCCACTTACCTATAAAAAGTTGGCCCACGAGGAAAATGCATAATATACAGTCTGAGAAATTGAGCTTTTTCAGACTAACGATCTTCACACACATTTTCACAAAGGAAAATCAACTGAATCAAATAAAAATTGCCCCTATCGCCGCCGTTTGTTCCCTTGCATATTATAATATTTATTCATTAATTAATCATGAAATATTCAATACCAGGTAATTTGACATATTACGATTATGGACCCGAAGGAAATTACAGAACATATGGTACTATAAAGCCACCGAGTTACGATGTTAGTTCAATATCCATTCCAATAAAAATTTATCAAGGCAAAAAGGACATAATAGCTAACACACTGGTAAGTAGAAACTATGAATCCTTCCTATCACACTTTTCAATCAGACACCGAACTTCAATCTCAAAATTTCAATATACTTATCCTACTTGTAAATGGTAGGTATTCACATGGTATCTAATTATACCTTATAAGTATCTTAATGATTGCAAGTAACACGTACCTTGTCTTGTATTTTGGATTACCTACACAGGATACACAGCTATTTTATAAAAAAATACCGAAGCCAATGGGTTTGACCTTTGTCGACTATGAAATGTGGAGTCACCTTGACTTTGTTTATGCCGTTGAACTTAATAAATATATCAACGGACCTATGCTGCAGTTTATTCGAACTATAACTGGTAATCCAGAATCTATCGATAGAATAGTTCAAATTGCCCACGAAGAACGCCATAAAACTGTGACTCCAGTTGATGTACCTTTCAATGAAACAAGTTTCATTAATAAATACAACCAATTTCCGGGTTTCAATTCATGGCTTAAACTGTTGGAAAAAATGTTTGGCCTACTTTCTTTCGGCTCAAGTTCTTGAATGACGATCATTAGGTAGGTACTTATAGACCAAATATTGCTCCTATTTCTAATTCATTATACTGCAGTTACCTATATCTTTGTTCTATTTTTTTAAAAGTTTCTGCTTTCTTGTTGGTTTGTTACTAATAGCTTAGTTTTGGAGGCCGGATTTGAATGTCTAGAAAATTTTCTGATGGAAACATCTTTCCGAAAATGTTGTGATCCGAAAAAAATTCACCATTAAATTGAAGGGATATGTCTAGTAGACATTCACTCGACCATCTCCATGATTGTCCATCAATTATCCGCTAGCTACACCAGCCGGACAAAATTAAATGAATTTTACTTCCCATACTTCACATGTAAGAACGAGCTTTTACAACCACATCTAGTTTATTATCCAATTTAAATTACAGAAATAACTTTTCAAGTTTCCTCATGTTCAACATATTATTTATAATACAAATATTCAATAACTTACATCGAGTGCATGTATATAAAACAGGGTTTCGTTCAAATACGAACACGAAATTATTTATAACGTCCTTACGTACACGTTCGCTTACATAGAGAGAAAGAACAAAACGAAATTATGATACATCTTAATCATTAAGCAACAAATCTCTACATCGTTAAATTCTAATATCGATTCCTTCGGTTCATTTCCCTTTTTTTCTCCTCGGACAATACGGATCCAATTTTTATCGAGACGTCAAGAAGTTTCTCACAGCCTGTTTCCTGTTTGATTTAATCATCAAAGCCGGCGGATCTTTTGACTTTCCGTTGTTTCGAGATCGGAGATTTATTAGTTTTTGCAACTTTGGGTGACTTATCTGCAATTAAAAACGTTGGAAATCATTGAAAATCCAATACGCTACTTTCGTTTTTGTAACATAATCCTAAAATAGAGCTTATTCAGACAAAAATTCTAGAACGCGCTAGTTAAATTGAACTGTAAATCGACGCACGAGGTAATGGTGTGTGTAATGAAGACCACATTTATATTCAATGCTTGTACAGCAAAGTCCAAGTACGAGGGTTTGAATTATCAGACTGAAATGTGAACCGAATATCTAGATTATACTGAACAGAGTACTCCCCAAGCAGAAGACAGATGAACTGAGTAATAGTCATTCGATGCACTGAAAGTAGTAAACTAAATTGAAACAATTTAATGAGCCGCTAGCGACAGAATCACAAAACAGAAACGGTTCGGTAAACCAGAAATGGTGGAAACTGCAATTTCATTGTTTATTGATTTTTAATAACGAAAATATTATATACGATCCCTGTCGGTCGTAAATTTTCGATTTTACAACTCCTGAATGGCAAAAATGTTTATGCTGACAGGTAATCATAAAGAAGAATTCTTAACGTAGTGTGCTCTGCATATTTGCTAACATGAATTATGTATGAACAGTTGATCTGAGTTCATAACAGAACAGGTCCAAACAGCTGCTTTCAAAATTCAATAAGTGTTAATAATTAAATATTCTGAAGTTGAAAAGTAATCAGAATATTGAAACCAAAATTCGAGAATCAAGAGCTTAATCAGGGTAGCATACCTATATCAGAATCAAATTTAACACAATTTGGCGACAAAATTAATCATTTATGTTCACGCTTTCTCGGGTTTTCCGAACTATTTGACTGAACTGTCTTCTTACATGATACTTTCTCCAGGCCTATGAAAGATTCAACATGAAAATCTCACAGAAGTAGATTTTGGATATTTTCACGAACGAGACATAGCCATATCCTCTCAAGATGGATATTACGCAGAGACTGATATTGAGTTTTAGTAAGGGGATACTGTTCTCCATCGAAAGTATATAACTAGCATGATTCGCATGAGTCGAGACACGCTCGCAAACTTTCTCATTTTATGAATAGTTCAATTTGCAAGCAACTGCTAATCGTTCGGAGTTCTCACGTGTTTGTTCATCCTACAAACCCACTACTGTGAATAATAACTATGAAACACATCGATATCATACGCCATCATAAAACTTATAACTCACTGAAAGTTTTGAGCAAGTGTGGAGGAACCCATTCGTAATCGATGTCATTTTTCTTCTTTGTACCAGTCTCCAGTTGCACATTCTGCTTCTTACCACCGCCAACTCGTTTCTTTCCCACCGAGTATAAGAACTGTTGACCAATGACTAACAACAGCACGACTCCGGCGCCCAGAAATACATACAAGAAAAATGTTTCACCATCGAGTCCCTCTTCGACTTCAACTATGTTCACAGTTTCGTTGTACACTTTCTCATAGAACTGGGTTCCGAACTGTAATGATAAATGTCAATTACGATAGTTATTGGCAATATTGAACGTAAGTCGAGTGATTAGTGAATCAAAGAACATTCGTGAAAACTGAACGCTGACTTACTTCATCTCTATATGCTAAGTTTATACTAAGTCCAAACGGACGACCAGCGAACGAGTCAGCAGGAATGAATGAATAGGATAAAGTGGCTTGGTAGCCGGGAGGAACTGTTCTATCGTACTGGATAGTGGTGAAATTTTGAATGTGGTAAGTGAAGTCCATCGGGTATCGGAACGATGCATCCATAGTTTCGATCGTAAATTCGAGACTTCCTTTATTGGTAAAGCCAACCAAGAATTCAACTTGCTTCCCAGCAGGTAATTCTATAACGAACAAATCTGTTTTAGTACCACAATAAGAGTTTGCACCGGTTAACTATTACCTGTACTTGGCCGCATTCACTGTAGGGAAAAGGGTGTTAGTCTACTAGAGCACTAGAATCTGTTCAGATGTACAATTTGGTACGTTAGAGCTTTTCCGTTTAGAGCACGGTCACAATGATGTGTTAGGCAGTCAAGTTGGCAAGTTTCTGGTATTTCGAATACGTAACTAAAAGTAGTGATCATGTAATCAGGTATCAAAAGAAGAACAGAGTCATACGAACCAATATTTGCGGTAGATGGAAATGTGGGTTTAGTGAACAGCAGAAATATGTCGGCGTTCACAGACCCAGTATCTTTCACATCGGCGGTTTCGGATTCTTCAGTACCGAGTACTGCTTCCTGTGGCACTTCTTCGTTATCAATATCGACACCTTCATCTTCACCATCTACGAGTTCGTCTTCTATTGCTAACGTAAACCCAGTGACTAAAAAGAGTATTACATCATGATTATCTAATATAAGAACTAGGAGTACGTAGCCGGAAATCGAGTAATTAGAATGTAATTGATACTCACACTCATTGAAGATAGAAAAGCAGCAAAAGCCAGTGAGAAGAAGGTTGAATAGGAGCTTCATTTTATAAAATTAACAAACTGATTTAATTACAAGCATTAAACTCTATATAGCATTATAAAAACTACGCGTGTAGACCGGAGCTTAGTGTGGATTTTGAATACGTCATTTGTGGGAATGAAAAACTTCGAAAGGAGAAAACTTGACGAAGTGGTTACGACTTAAGGTTTAAGAGATCACAAATGATTCGGGGCAAAATACACATGACATCTGAAATAACAACACGACAGTCGGAGGTTGCAGTGGACATGTAAATAAACCGCAACGTGGAATGAAACGGCACCAACTCGACGGATCTACCGTGGATACCGTGGAGAGAAAGTTTTTGTTTACATTTTTCATATTCATCAAGAGGCATACAAGTACGCCATTTTGTGTCCTAAGGATCTATTCTGACTTCCCAGACCAGCGGTGTGCGCTCCTCCTTTTCCGCACTTGAGGACAGAAAAGGAAAGAGAAGACGAAGAGAAGAAGGTCCGATGCTAAGGCGGCTCTAAACATCAAGCAGTGAAGTGACACATGAGACATGACGTCACAAGAACGCTCGTTATCAATATTGGGGGAAAGAACCAAAGAACTAAAATGAAATATTATATGGGAAAGTTAACAAATTTTTCCATTTCTGTCAAAATTTCTCGAAAGTAAGTGGAATTACATGAAAAATGATAAGAATGAAATTTGTAGGAAAAGGTATTCAAATTTTTATAAAGTAATTTCGTATAATTTCGAACATTTTCTCGCGAATTATTACAATTTGAAAATTGACTATACTAGTAACTACTAACTAGTAAGTAGATCAACAATTTGAATGATGATGTATTTCGGATTTACGTTATTTCTACACTCAGCGCCATGTTGGTCAATGCTGATCAACACATCACTTTCTCCCAGGGCCATGTTGGTCAATAGTGACCAACACCAAATTACATAAAAATTTGAAAATTTTTTTTGGCTTAGGATAAAAGTTTTAAAATTATGCATGGCGCTCAATGTGTTATTTAGTAATCTAGTCAACTTTTCATCACCAATTTTGCTAAAAACTTGGTTTAACTTGAAAAAAGCGCAATATTATTCAGTCATTTTTATCAATTTTATCAAACTTGGGGGCAAAATATGTAGAGAAAGCCAAAGTGTCATTCCCCTATACCCTATTCCAAATAAGAAACGCAAATAATCAAAACTGGTGATGGAAGCCCCCAGGGTAGAGTACCTCTGGTAAAACGTAAGATTAAGGTACAGGGGAGGCCACCAGGAATTTATCCCCATGGATGGGAAGGAGGAGGTGGCTTTTACTGTTTAGTGTATAGAGACATAGAGAGCCCCTCTCCATCACCACAACTCCCCTTTGTCCTTCACCACAACCTTCCTCCCCAAGCTCCCTCCTCCACTGTGAACCCTCTCTCAAGGGTAGGCTACCCCTAGAGAAATGAGTAATCAAGGGGCAAGGTAGGCAACTCACAGTGGGCTTTTCTCCCTGAGGAGGCGGTGGATTTTACTTTTTTTAGTATACTGGGGTAGGGTACCTCTGGTGAAATGTGAGATTACTGCACAGGGAAGGCCACCAGGAATTTATCCCCACAGATGGGAAGGAGGAGTGAGGAGGTGGCTTTTACTGTTTGGTGTATAAAGAGCCCTCCCTCGAGCTCCCTCCTTCACTATGAACCCCCTTCCAAGGGTAGGCTACCCCTAGAGAAATGAGCAATTAAGAGGCAGGGTAGGCAACCCGCAGTAGATTTTTTCTCCCGGAGCCGGTGGCGGCGGTGAGATTTTACTAAGCTCCCTCTTCCACCATGAATCCACTCGCAAGGGTAGGCTAGGGTTCAAAAGCTAGCTGAAAGCTGAAAGCCCGTACTATTCGGCTTTTTCCTCCCTGAAAATTCTCTGCCTCGATTTTCTGTTTTGGGATGTTAGTGACCTATGGCGGGATTTTGGTATTGGCAAATATTCACCTCGAGAGGTCCAGAAATCAAAACCTAAAACCAGGGCCTGAAAGCTAGACGAAAGCTGAAAGCCAAAAACCAAAAAGCTGTATTTTTTGTGGGATTTGGAAGCCGAAAGCTGAATGTGTTCAGGGCGTGGAAGCTGAAAGCTGAATTTGAAAGTTGAAAAAAAATATGGCTTCAAAAGCCACAGCTGAAAGCTGAAAATTTTTTTCGGCTTTCAAGCCCTGCCTGTAAGAAAAACACGGAGCAAAGATCAAGATGTTACTGTTACGGTTACTACCTGAGAGCGTGAGAGCTGGTGGTGCATTTACACTGAGGCTGGCAGCATTGGTACAGCAATGCTGCCAGCCTCAGTGTAAATGCACCATGAGAATAAGAAGTTTGTTAGAAACCAGACGTTTTTAGCAAATGCTCAGAACCTTCTGGATAAAAATATGTACCTTTAGTTTCTAACAAATTTCTTATTCTCAGGTAATAAAATACGTTCTATTTTCCCCCTCGCGCTTGTAGGCGTAATGAAAACAAACGTGTGCCAAGCCACCCCGTGATTGCAATGTCACCCAGTGTTACGGTACAAACAGGTCAGTCAGTCAGGTCAGTCGGTTAATCAGTCAGTCAACTACCCAAAAATACGTGTCTCTGTAGGAGACACGTAGTGTAACATTTTATATGCTTTTGTACCCTAATAAGAAATTAAGAGCTAAATCTTACAGACTGGTTTTGTGTCAAGGGCATTGAAATTTCTATAACAACACGGCTGCAGATTGTAAAAACTGTCAACCACTGAATTCGTGTCAGGGGAGCGTGTCGGCAGAGCGTTAGGTTTTTCACTCAAGTATACCCAGTATAGTAAAAGCATATAAAATACTAAAAGAAATTTACATGAAAATATCAACCACTGAATTCGTGTCGGGGGAGCGTTAGGCTTCTCGTTACGGTTTTGCTCAAGTATACCCAGTAGTAAAAGCATATAAAATGCTTTAAAAAATTTTTTAACTCGTTTTAAACACTATTTTAAGTATTGCACCTCAGGTTTCATAAGTAGCTTACTCAATGTTGTGAGACACGTGACTCTGGCTAGATTCGTTTATGCACACGTCTTCATATAGGAAGGAGCTGGAATATGACTCGGAGGAGAAGTAGTGGCGAACTAGCAAACTACCTCGACTCTACCCTGCTCAATAAGCCTTGTGATGTGTGTCCGTTACAGTCTTACAGTTGCCGACGTCCGGAACTGAATATAGCTAAAAAAAAGAAGAATTTGTTATGCCTCACATTTCATCTCACAACGAATCACATATCACCTCTAAGACGATGCTGAATGCAGGAGACAACGAGTTTAAAATTCGTTTATTACAATTTAGAACAATTATTGCTTCTCAACACACCCACAACACTGTATTTATAGAAAATGTAAATAAATACAGAACGAATAGTAATTCCCTAGTAATTTCTTTTAAGAATCAACAACCCACGAACACGAAAATATTTCGAAAACCAGATGAATACAATTTGACTTACAAAGTAACACCGACTTAATTTGAAAATAACAGTTAAAGAAAATGATACTAGGTTACACAAACATGAACTTCGTGAAACAGCGAAAAAATTACCTGATAGATGAGGTAAACCTTATGCACAGACACAAACGTAAATTAGAATTCCCATAAAATACGAGGTAATACAACGGAAGCCATTAGTCATCGATATGCAGACACAGTCGCGAAACTCCACGAAGAATTTGATGCAGAATTGCCGTGATGTCGTTCTCGTGGCTATCTATGAAACTGATACTGGGATCGTGTAATTCAGATTTGTATTTAAGATAGTGGGGCCAAACGACCCGGTCGAAGTTCATGGGTGGATCTGGAATTTCGTAAGTCTTTTGATACCGCCGTTCCCGACTGATTTCATAGGGTAAGGTGAGGTAGTATTTCAGAGTACATAGATTTTGCAAACGAGTATCGTTCAAAACAAGCGTACCTTCGATGATGAGAACACATATATTGTCCGTTTTGTTTCTGAAATGTAAAAATAAAAAAAAATTATGAGGGCGTTTGCCTAAGTGTCTTGGGTTAAGATTGTAATTCATATGATTTGCATACACTACATCTGGTTAGTAAGTCAGAATATCACAACTGCATTTACAATAGAAAAGTACAAGTTAGTGTTCCTTGACAATCGAGAAACATGTAATAATGTATAAAGGTTGAGGAAATAATAGCGAGCTTTCAGTGAGTTACAGAAGACAGAGAAACAACGTAGAAGTGGAACTATCCGAAACCAAGAGACCCGTTAATTGGACGACCATAACCAAAGTTGTGAGTGAGTGAGGCCCACCACACAGCATTGATACACCAAAGATGCTCCAGACCTTAAAGCGATCACACTTGCTAATAAATGTGCTATACGAGTCCTGAAAAAGAATAAACTAGAATAGTTATTACAGCAAAAACTGGTTACAACGATAACGTTTTCTCAGGTTTTCCATAATTAAGAACGATGCATGGCCTTAACCGTCATCGTTTTTTCCCTCAAAAATACCTCGGCTCGAACTTAAATTGTGTCGATAAAAGAAGTACATCATCATAAGCGGCATCGTTAGAACCGATTTCTACTGTACGTCCATAGTTTGTTCATCGAACATTCCTTTCTTTTTCATACGTCTTATAGCACATTTATGAAAGTGGCCACATTTGGAACACCCATTCTATATCAAAGATCTCGAGTCACGGCAGAGTGCAATAGTTCTAGAAGTAAAAAGAAAACACAATGCTCTCGCAAACGATACACTCAAAAGACTTACACAGAGCACCCATGTCGCTTAAGATTCGACTTTCATTAACTTTCAAGTCTAAGTCACCATCCAGTACTACTAAATCTGTGAACGTGTCGAAAGCATTTTTTCTATAGTACTCATACAACGGCCACGCGTACTTGTCAAAGTATCTTACGTCGTACCGTTTGTACTGACGAGTACTTCGACGAAGTCGGCTGACTTCTTTGGACACGGTCATGAAGTACTTTTTTGAGCACAACTCGGCAATAGGGGCGATATTGAAAATTAAGTGTCCCTCTACAAGAAGGATACGTTTGCCTTTTGTGGCATGACTTCTGCAACAGAACCCAAAGACACCGATGAGCAGAGCTTCAAAAGGCTCCTCATTCAACCTATTAACTTGTATACGCACATGAAGTCTGTTATCACAAGGATAGGCATGATCTACCCATCTGCTAGCTAATCAAGTGTTGATTCAATACGTACTGAATAATTCTGTGGACGTCGTCAACCATGCGATCTATATCAATAGCTGACAATTTATCCCAATTGTAGTGCTGTACCTCATCTATGTACTCTAGTTTCGGACTTCCGACTGGATGGTAATAATCGTCTTGATGTATCAAGACCGATTCGGATAACTTATTGTGCAGTTCATTAGCAATCGTAGTTTTGCCACTGCATGTAGCTCCACCAATACCGATCACGATCCAGCCATTCTCCATGTTCACTTTATTGAAATAACAACCGGCTTCGCGCTAGATGAGTAGGAAGATCAGGGCAAGAAGAAGTTAAATAGGGTAAAAATGACTAGGGTGCCAATGAAAATGGTTCCAAGAATGGCGGGAATGAGAAGAGCGTATCTGGCAGATGGGAAGAACACAGTAATAAAGTTATCGTCGTCAGCAAACGGCAATATATAGATCCAGAAAGTATAGTATATGTACAACAGTCCAAAGATTATCAATACTCGTTTTCCTAAAGTTGAGTCATCAACCATCAGTTAACGAAGTATTCTTTTTCGAATTTCGCGAAGTCTTCTTCGGTGAACGCGCTCTTCTGTTCCTTCGAAGTATCACATTCTGACTTATTCTTCTTTGTCACTGCGTTGAGTAACTATAACAAAAATAATCTTCACAAAACCTGAATGAATTTGACACGTAATCGCCGGGGAATATGAAAAACGTTTCATTTACCTTATTTTCCAATTTTTGATGAATGGTATTCGACTGGCTAAGACTCAGTAATCTTTGCACATTGACATCCACTTTATTGGTTTGCCTCTCGGTTTTCGATTTTTCTCTTATCTTCTGCACTAACAAAACGGCATGTTTCTTTCCATCCACGAGGCGTTTTTTCTTCTGTTTCTTCGACTGACAACTCGTTCGCGAGTTCGAGTTTTCGTTCACTACAAAAATAACGGGTAACACGGTACTTATCTGCATCCGACAATCGACAGGAAATGATAAAAACTCACGCGTGAACAACGGACTAACTGACTTTGGACACGGTAAATCAAGAGTGAAATGCGACCTCCCGGGTGATAAGATAAGGATTCTAATTTTATTCGTTCATCAAATGAAATTAAAGAAATTCGCGAAGATATTTTCAAATAAGCATACAAAGCCAGCGTGGAGAGGCAGAGCACGGTAACTTACCACAAGGAGTTTCGGCAGCCAGTAAATCCAAGCTCTTCTTTACCAATGAAATTGACATCGCTGGGTTGCTGATACAAACATCGCATTTAATAAAACATAATCAACGGTTTCCCTCGTTAATAATAACGATAATCCGACAGTCAATTACCGCAATTAAGCGACTAAAACGACTGAAAGGTGACCAAATTATCTGTTGTTATCAAAATTCAAGCATCTAAAATTTATCACTGGTGGAGAATCAGTGCAACCGTGTGTAAAAACTTAAAATGAGCGTTGGAACAAACACAAACATACGATACGTTGTTTTGGTTTTGGTTTGGTTTGTTTGGTGATGGTATGGATTTACATTCGAGTCGGCAACATGTCGCGGACACACTTTTAGCATTGAAAAGAGTGTCCGCGACATGGCGCCGACTCGAATGTAAATCCACCTTGAGATCCTGGATTGTCCTGGATCCTGGTATACATTGGTGGGAAAGACCCAAAGACCAAAAGACCAGCGAATTTGACAGAACGGTTAACAATGACATAACAAATTGTGAAATGTATATTTTGCGCGACATTTCACAATCGTTTGTACCAAAGTCATATAGATACGTTCGACTCTCCATTAATTTAACCAATGTTAAACTTCGTATGTTACGATAATTTATCCCGATAGCAGCGCTGGCAACGTTCGACTGCCGTGAAATCAATGTAAACGTTGGGAGCCCTAACAAGGTTTTGCGTTTATCTCAATAACGGTCGAGTTTTATGAAAAAGTGAAAAGAACAAAATTTATTCTACCTGTTATTTTCTATCAGGTAAGATCAGTTTCAAAATTTTACCCATAAAAATTTCGAATTTACTCGCATTCGATGGGAAATTCCAAGGTGAACAAATTTAGCTCTTTCCAATTTTTCATCAAAATTGATAGTTTTTGAGCTAATCCGCAAAAACGTAAATATGTCCATATAAGCGCAATGCAATCAAAGGAGTTCAGCGATAGTAGCGCGCTGGCATAACGGCACAACGCGGAAACGCGCTAGTCGTCTAACTTGGTGTATCTATATGACTTTGGTTGTTTGGTTTGTACGTTTGTATGAAAAAAAAAAAAAAAAAAAATTATTTAAAAAGTAGCTCTAGCTTTAGTCTAGGTTCCACTCGAGCTCCAACTTCCTGAAAGTGGCTTTACTGCTGATTTCCCTGTTCCCTCGGCTCTTCTTTTATATTAGAAAAAAAAAATCTCAAGTAATTTTGACAGGTGGTCCTTTTTCTCAAACATATGAGGATGTCTCAAACGTCAAAAGCTAAAAGATTATTAATATTTTTCTGTGCTACTCTAATCGTCTAGTCCAGAGATGGAAAGCCATATCATAAAACTTCTGCTTACGGCTTTAGCTTCTGACCTTGGAAAATAAAACTTTAGCTTTTGCTTTTCAAATTTTTTCATATTATTTAGCTTTCCCTTTTGGCTTTTGCTTTTCAATGCAAAAATCATAAGCTTTCAGCTTTTCGATTTTGACTTTCAGCTTTTTTCCTACATTATTTTAAATATTTTGTACAACATTATATTTTTTAGAAATAGCTTTTCACAACACTGCTTACCAGTGAACACATTAACAGCACTGACCATTGAGATAATTAAAATAAAAATGAAAATTTGAAATTATAATTTATAAATAGATAAATACTGGAAAAGCTGTAAAAAATAAAACTTTTGCATTTGCTTTCAATTACATATTTGTGCGTTCTAGCTTTTGCTTTTTAGGTAAAAAACTCTTCGCTTTTGGCTTTCCGCTTTCAGCTTTTAGATTGCTTTCCATCTCTGGTCTAGTCATCATCCTCCATGGTAAATCCACCATCCAATCGTGTCCATTTTTCAATGTTATGGAAAAGAGGTCTAATGAACACGTAGTTTTAGGTCTGTTTCTCTGGACAATTTGGATAGTTTGATATCACGTTTCACCTTTCATCTAGGTTTGACCCTACAGGCTTAATTCTGTTTCTGTACCCTTCTCCCAGGGGAAATAGTAACGCCATTTCAAAAAAATAGTTTCCGTCTTTTGACAATCATCAATGTCAATGTGTCATAGGATATTCGAGATTAATTTCAGTTTAAAGTGGATTAGAAAATATATTTTGAATATCCTTCCCTTCGAAAAAACACGGTTTAAGTAAATGTAAGTACGTTGATGGAATGAATATAGTACTTATTCAGTTCGGCAAAGTCTTGGCGATATTTTTGGATGCTGTATATTGGGTATGTAATTACTCTACTCACTCTACACATAGTAATGCGAAAACTAGGTACCTAATGATTTTGAGATTTTATGTATTCTGGTAAAGATGTACAGGTCGGATTTTTACCAATTCCTAAGGTAAATCTGCCCGCTTTAGTGGAGATTAAGTCGGGTTGGAAGTTGTGATATTATCTAGAGTAAGTTACGTTTTTCACCGCAGTTTGAAATTGCAATGATTTATAAAATGTGTGAAATTCAGTTGAATACGGGAATCAAAGTATTAAAATAGCTGCATTACTTGTGGATCTAAGAAAACTTGCTCTAAGAAACCGCTTCTATGTCATTTATGAGTAACAGATCACTATCTAGTATTCATCAGTGAACTATTTGAATTTGAATTCCTTCAGGTGGTATGTGTTCAAATACTTAGTACTTATAACTTTCATCTGCGATAGCAGTCGCCCTTTATCAGCACTAAAAATTGGTGCTGATTTTGTTGCATATTTTAAGTCACTGCTAATGCGAGAGAAGACTACCTACTGGTTACACTATTACATTTGCTGCTTATTCAAATTCTATAAGATGCCTAGTTAAAGGTTGAACACAATTTGTTCCTGTCTAGTTGATCTCAAAAGCATCCTGGCCATGGGACAGTTCGTTTCTTCAAGCAAATGTAAATATTATAATTCCTTATGTTGCCTACAAGGAGCATGAAAAGTTGAGATGCACAATGAATGAAAATATATTAGGAACTACTTTCAGTGAAAACATTTTAAAACCCAAGATGTAGGAAAATGACGACGAGATTAGGCTGATGATAATATAGATAATGGATAAATGCCCACCTTGAACCAGCCTCATATTAAATAAAAACAAAATACTCAAATAGTTACATAAAAATGTCAAATGGTTTTAAACATAAGAATTGCCTTAAGTTAACAAAATATATATTTCTGGATATACCTTTTTGGTAAAAATATAAGCAACTTGCTGACTGGTTGGAATATACTTGGGTATTTTAAGATAACTCGATTTTCAACATCAGCCTCACATATACAGAAAAATGTCAACTTGAATGTATTTAGATTTAGAAACAGTTTGTGAACATTTATGTAGCTACATTAATACAATTTTTATCATCTTTGTATATTAAAATTGGACCCGTTACTGCTTTTAATTCGGTTGATAAATAATACGTCTCTTAGGAACATTCATCAATACATGATGATAACATATGATAAGGCAATATATTTTGCCTCTATAGTACATAGAATTGGTAGTTATAAAGACTGTCTTTTAGAAAGACCATAAAATTAAACTGTTACCTATATAGAAAAATACAAAAAGCAGTACCTAGTTGATCTTCTGCCACTAATATTGTGGGTGTCATTAGAATCTGAGAATGCTTTTAATGTATCCAGGGCCACCGAGAAGGGAGGGGTACTTTTCCCCCTGGGCCCGCAGAGTCACTGAAATTATAATTATCAAATAAACAATATGCCAGTGTAGGCCCGCAGATCCCGCCCAGGCCCAGTTTGGCTCTTGGTGGCCCTGAATGTATCAGAATCAACACTAGAACAATCAAATATAAGGTAATAATTTTGAGTTGCTTTTAAGTACTTGAAAATACGAGTGAGATGCAACCCATGTTTCTTATCAAAATTGTCTTAGAAACAGCTGAAATAATTCATCAAAAGTACTTTGGCAATATCAGGCCTTGTGCCTAACATGAGAAGCAGGTATCCAATTAACTGGCAATATGGATATTAATCATTACATTTAGCTGTAGACTTAGTTAACTTATTTTCAATAGGCAAAGGAATTACCTATACCTTTTATTAAAATGAAAAAGAATAAGTATATATTTAATAAGTATATTCAATCTAATTGAACTTTCATGGGCCATTTTTCCTATTACAGATGACTTTTAAGCCAACAAAAGTGTATTTAATGTTCCACAATAGGAGATTTTAAATTCTTTCACGAAGTTTACTTTTATTTCATTTAATTGGTTTACATTATTACTAGGTAACTATAACTAAATCATCTGCATATAACATGATTAATGTTTTTTACTAAAATTATTATAAATTAATGTATTATTTGGTTTTAGTGCCTTTGAAATTAAGTTTATGCAAAAATGAATCAAATCTATGAAACCTATACAGTTAGTTACTTGCTTGATGTAAGCCATAAACTGAATGTTTTAGTCACAAATTCTATAAGTACCATTATTGAAGCCTTCTGGCTGTTTTATAAAAATATGATAGTACAGATAATGGATAACAAATTCTAACATCTTATATCAGCAGTTTCCTTAAATAAAAAAACTTAGTAAATTTATTGAATTATTCAGTTGTAATTTGTGGATATAATAATACATAAGTTTAGCAAAATCAGTATACTTGAAATTCTCTTAGAAACCTCCAAGTAAAATGTGCTTGGTTTTATAATTACTTACTTGGAAGCCGATGGAAGCTGTGCATGCAATGTTAAATTTGGTAGCAAAGCCAGTTTTTGAGATTCTAAGGTACCTTTATACATATTTGACTATACACACTGACCATATACATACAATTTGGTGTGTACTTTCGATACTCGCTACCAATCTAAAGGTAGTACCACTGATTTTACTTCCTTCTGTGTCAACTAGGATACTGGCACTGTTTATTGCAACCCTAATCTAAAATGAAAATTAGAATGAGTGATAGTAGGTGCTCAGATGATGATAATATCATCCAAGCCCTATAGTTCATCTCTGCACACCTCTCTGTAATAAAAAGTTTTGCGCATTCCCAGATAACAGCAGAGATACTAAAATTGCTAGCGAGTACAATTGTATAGAGTACTGAAGGCAAATGCTTAGAATAGTAGTAAATACAAGGTTAATAGGTAATATGAAATATGTAGTCTGAGGGATTTTAACATTTCGCTATTTTTCTGTAACAGCCGCTATCAATCAGATAACTAATGGCACTTCACTAACCATTTTGATGATCACTGGTTATATGATTCATTTGTGATTAATTTCAACGATCGTGTAATCAGAAAACCTATCTCGATTACATTTGTGCGTTTTTAATAAAAAATGAAACTAGAATCGAAGTACTAACAAATTTCTTGTTTAAGTATACGTTTGTACTTATGCATTATAATACGTTTGTCTTATTATTTAAAGGATACTCATGTACTTTGTATTTCTGGTCTGACATACCTGCAGGCGGTAGCCATGGATAAATGGGTTGGTAATTTGAGATCCAAAGCCTTTCTCCAGCCTGAAAATACAATTCTGAAAGTACCTTATAGAAAATTCAAAACATTTTCGCTTGTTATAAAGGAACAGATTTTCTTATCTCTTTTGTAACACTAAGATTTCTCTTGGATGTGACAGAAATTAAGGTGATGAGGTGGGAGGGATTTACTCTTCTTACCCGAACAAAAAATGTAGGCGGGTTCGTCACCATTTAAATAATTTAGCCATGAGGAAAATATTCTGTCTTCAAAATGGTATGTAAGTTTTTTTTTTAAACCCAAAAACGTAATTTCTGAAGAATAAGTTACCTAGAAGGAAATCCGTCCCCTAACCCCAATTATAATAATTTATCGTTGTGATTAGCTATGGCCCTGGTAAGAGCTCATTGTTTTGAGGTACTTAACTTATTCATCAACGCTTCAAGCTGTAATGTTTATTTTATTTTTAAGTGAATGAAGGGGTAGCTTTTCTTTTATAATCGATTTAGTTTTAGATTCATTATTGATCTGAATTCTGAAACAAACAACTGGTTATACTATCATCTGGTCTCAAATTTTAATGATATTATTCGGCTCTATAATGACAATTCGAATTTTGTTCCAGGCTGAAGACCAATATTATTCCATTTAAAGCAAAATCAACTTTGGCACTCAAAACCTTCTTTAGTGTTTTGTTGGTGGAGGAGGGGGAAGGTTATGAATAAGTTCATGATTTTCTAGATTACTGGCTTCAGTGGTGGGTAGTTGTGAAGTTGGAGCACCTCATTAATGAGAATTTTGGTACTTAAAAAAATTAGTTTTTCTAAGAATAGTTTTAAGAATAGGGCAGTGCCTCGTGGAATGTGTCATACTAATCCATTCAATTCAAAATTATGAAATAAGAAAATGTTGCTAATCCTTTTTCTTGCATTGCTTTTTCATTGAGAATAATTCCTGTTTTATGCTTCTTTTTTTTTTCTTTCATTCTTGTTATTCAACGTAGTTTTGCCCCTTCTCTGTGGCGCTGAAAAAAAAAAATGAATACATCGGTATAGGGATTTATGATTTTTGAAAACAGTTCGGACTTTGGTTCACATATTTTACGTTAGCTTGATGGTTAAATCTTTATTGTCGGGACACACTTATTTTCATAATTATATTATGGGGCATACCCATTGCACATCACAAGCTGGTAGATGGTTCATTTTTTGTATTCTAGAGTCAAGTATTGAAAGACTATTTAAAAAAGAAAATCAGCAATTCATCCGCTAGACAGAAAAAATAGGACTCTGGACGGTTCTTTTAATTTTGAGTGGTACAAGAGATTTATAGTTCACAGATTCTCGATTGAGTTCTTTTCCAGGTTCACTTTGGCCTTAACTTTAGTAAGTAATTTCTGAGGGAAAAAGCAGCTTTTTTGTCAGAGAAGCAAGCAAAAATTCCTTGACGGTTCGCAGATTCTCGTTTCCAGGTTCACTTTGGACTGATCGCTAGTAAATAAATTAGAAAAGAAAACACGCGGGCAAAACAAGCGAAAATGTATTGTATTTCTAAGGTACCTAGCATTTATTTGAAATACTAAATATTTGCAAACATCCCTGCTGTCAGAAGCCCTCTAAAATTATCCCTTCATTCCCTCGGAAGTGGGCCCGAGTCCGGATGATTCGGTTTGCTCAAGATAAGTAAGAAAGACTTACCTCCTACCCATGACTTATCGACTGCTGAATTTTTCGAGGAATCTTGATCTACAATCGTTCTTTCTCCCAAGTTATTTCTCATACTTTTTCATGGGTGGACACTGCCCTCTTACGTTTTGGAAATTTCCAGATACTAACCTGGCTCTAAGTTCGATTTAATATTTATTAAAACGTGCGATGTTGTGTGTATTTCTTGACGATATTGTCAAATTCATTAAGTGGGAATCAGGAATTTTAAGTATTGGTGTAAATGAAAGCTCTCCATTTGCTACGGCTCGAAATTTAGTCTAATTCTCTAATTTCCGCCTTCCTTGAAATTTTGTTATAATATGTAGGTACTTGAATCTAGAATAAAAATGTTATCAAGTAGTTTTTAATTGCACCTACAGGTAGTTAATTACATTTTTATATTTTCAGGAATAACCAAGCAGACCTGAAGAGAAACATTGATGAATACGTGAATGAACAAAAGCTTGCAATCAAAAGTACCTTCGTTTTATAACTTACGTTGAGTAATTATAACGCTGACTGTAAAGTTAACCGATATAGTGTGTTGGGAAATCAATGTCAAAGAGATTAATGCTCATCGTTGAAATGTCACATATGTGTCCGAAAAGTAGTGTTCGTTTCCTCGAAAATTAGTGTTTATTGTGGAAAAGTCGTGTGCGTTCAAAATAGTGTTCGAATAGTGTTCGTCGTCAAAAAGTAGTGTCCGCCGTCGAAAATAGTGTTTCGCCGTCGAAAATAGTGTTTCGCTGTCGAAAAGTCGTGTTTGTCCGAGAAGTAGTGTTCGTCGTTGAAAAAAAAAAGTAGTGCGCGTTATTCGTGATTGAATCAGAAAGTGCCGCGTTTTTTCTCAATCTGTTTTGTGCTTGGCGTCTAAATCCGGGTGAGATCAGCGGCCCATTCTTCAAAGGCAGCATCTCTGGCCATTCTTCGGGTATCAGGTAGGCATTTAATTTAATTGTAGGTTGTTGCATCTCATTCACTCGACTTGTAGGTTTTTTGTTTTCCTCTTCATCCCATACTCATCATTAAAGGATAATTGGGACCTTTCAAGTAACCTATAGCTAGGCTAGATTCTGAGCATGTGGGCTTACAACAATGTCACACGCTACAGGATATTTGTAACAGACAATAAAAGTAACCCCCCCCCCCACCAAAAAAAGAAGGAAAAAAGTTAAAATCCTCTTCGTTAGAAAATTTGCTCTCCTTCCTTATATTGGATAGGATACGAACTGAAGACTAAACATTTTTCAGTTTGAAAATTCAGCTTACCCTTTTGAATAGGAAAAATGGATACCTAGTGCTCTCTCCTTACCCTGAAATGGTCTTTTGTGCTCTCATATATAAAGTTACTCCGACTAGTGCGTTGTAGTTCAACTACCTATGCATATATTGGATAGATTACTAGAATGATGATTTTAAAGTGGCTCTGAAAATTTCTGTTACCTAATAGAAAATGTATAGGTATGTTTTTTGTTTCAGGTAAACAATGATATCCGAAGCTCGGTGAGTCTTTTCCAATTTGTACATTCTTATGGTGGTGGTATAGTGTTAATAGTATGAAGATCTATTATTTTGTTGAAAGGCTACAGCCTTTATTCTCCGTGATCCGTTACTGAAAAAGTGTGCTATGTTGTTTGAATTTTTGTTCAAATTTACTAGTTTTCAGTTCATGTTACCTGTCGGTGCATTTAAGTGATACCTACTTCATTGTGAATGGTGCACATTAGTGGAAAAGTCTGCTATGTGGTTTGAATTTTTGTTCAAGTTTACTAGTTTTCAGTTCATATACCCATTAGTGCGTGTAAGTGATATACTTCATCGTACATGGTGTTAAATTAATCTGAAGATGCTGAAGAAAAATTGACGACGATGATATTTTTTTTTTTTTTGAGAACTGCTGTTCAGTTTACAAAATAATGTGTATTTTGCAATGCATAATCTTTCATTTCCCCCCCCCCCCCTATAAATTATAGGTCATACTGGAAGATAAGTGATGCACAATAATAACCATTTTATAATGCAGTTAAAATTTAGTTGAACCTGAGATTTTGGAATTGGTATCGAGTATACGTTTAATGGTTTGCAGTCACATTAAATGTCTATTTGAATTTTATGACCTGAAATAAGTTTCATCGAAGACGTGGGCGGTGAACGTGTATTTTAGACGCCACGAGCCATTTTTGAACCTATATTAGAACGTGATCAATCCGGAATAAGCTTGCCATTTGGATTATTACAGGTTTCGCCAACTCGTTGGAAAGGCACCCCGTGTATACTGGTGTGGTATCGACTGATGATTGTATATCATGCAGCTGGAATACTTGGGAGAGACGCCGCGCAAAAAGCTCGGCCTTGTCGCCATCTCTTCTCGCCCAATCTCCGTTTTCATCTTGTCAGGGTGGTACTCTGACTAGTGGTCGTTTAATACGGCGAGTAGCCTTTCAGAGTGAATAGTCCTTGTCTTCATGAGGGCTGAGCTCTTCTAGGTAGGCTTTGAATGTCTTTCGTTTAGCTTCTTGTATTAGACGTCAAAGCTGGTAGTTGGTTCGGTTAAAGACGTTCTTGTCGTGAGGACTATGAGAGGTGTGCCACCTTCTTTGAGCTTTCCGTCTTTCTGAGATCTTCTCGCGTATCTCTAGGGGGTATGTTATTCTTTGATAACAATCGTTCTTCTGCTTTGGGGTAGCTACTTGCGCGGCCTCCCAAATTGCTTCTATCATCTTGCTTGTCACTGTCTCGATCTCCTCTGGGGTTTTCAGTTTGACTCTTAGGTCAATGAGCTGGTCTAGTTTTTCATGAAATAAGTCCCAGTTTGTGGCCTTGTTGGTCAGTGCCTTCCGTTTCTTCAGGATGACTGTGGTACTGATGGTGAGCAGCACAGGTGTGTGGTCAGATGATAACTCGATCAGGTTCTCGGCTGGCATGTAATTAGCGGTGATTCCCTTGGTCACAAAGAAGTCTATTAAATCGGCTTTCTTTCGGCGGTCTGTGGGCCAGTAGGTTGGTTTTCTTGCAGACACGTATTCGCTTTGGGTGCTATGGATTGCCTTCAGTAGGTCCTTTCCTTTGGTGTGTGGCGGGCTGGGATTCATATTATTGGCAGAGGATGAGCCCATGCGTCGTGTTTTGCGTTGTAGTCTGCACCAATGATGAATGATTCCCAAAGTGCTTCAAGAAGTGCTCATATTGGGGTTTCTTTTACCTGTGTTTTGGTGGAAAGTACGCTGCTGCTATCTTTAGTGGCGCGTTGTTCTGTATTACAGCCACTGCCGTTGCCTGCACAAACTCCTTGTTGTATTCTTCCTCAAGGTGGTGCTGGATATTCTGTCTTATTACGACTGCCGATCCTCCATGCGCTCCACTATTAGGGTGTGGAGTGTGGTATATGGCGAAACCTCGTAACTTTGGGTGATTTCTGTTGGTGTAGTATGTGTTTCTGAGATCAGAGCGACGTCTATTTTATATTCATGCAGGAAGGCCTCCAACTCCTCAAGTCTTCCCTTGAGGCCGTTGGCATTCCAGGTTACAATACGTAAAGCATCAGCCGTTTTGTTTCGTTTTTCGTTGGTCACGGCTTTGAGCGGTGCTAGGGTTTGATTTGGCTAGCTCAAGCTTTGTTAGTCTACTAGAGATCGAGGACATCTCTTGGGTGATGTTCTGGAGTGCCTTCATAACGTCTGCGAGCCCCGGCTCCTTTATTTTTGCTTGGAGTGGTTTGGGCTCCACCTCCTTCTGAGATCGTGCTGGTTGTGGGTTACTGCCTCCTGGTTTGTTCTTGGCTGCATCAGCGAAGGTTCTGCCTGACTGGGGTTTCTTAGCTGGTTCTTGGTGCCGATACTGGTTCTGTAGTCGCTGTACTGCTGACACTTTTGGTTTATTGAATGTTTTTTCCAGCTCCCGATATACCTGACAGCCTCGATAATTGGATGAGTGGTTTTCGTTGCAATTGGCACATTTGAATTTGGTTTCATCCTTGAGTTGACATGTAGTAGAGTCGTATGGTTTGGCACACTTGAAGCACCGTACTGGGTGATTACAGTTGCTTTTGGTGTGGTTCCATCTCTGGCACCGTTTACATTGTGGAGTGGTAGTGGGTTTATGCGGTGGTTCGACCTTTACTTTGTGATAAGCTAGGTGGGTGATTTCGTAGATCATTTTATTATTTTCTTTTGGCATTAAGTCTATGTAGAATAACGGATAGACTTTTTTTTTTTTTATCTATTGGTTATTTTACCATTCTGACCTCGTCCTTTGATGGTCTTCTTGATATTGACTATGTTCGTAGGTACGTGTCCCATATTTACAAGGTCGAGCTTAATTAGTTCGATGTCGATGTGCGGGTATAGTCCCCTAACTACTACCCTATATGGTCTATCCGCTTTCAACGTATACGTATGGTACTTACTGTTGCGACGCTTCAGGGTTTCTATCAGCTTCCGGAAGTGTTCATCAGTTTTGGCAACAACAAGCACATTACCATTCGAAATGGCTCTATATGTCACGTTACCTTCTCCAAGAGCTGTGGTGACCTCTTCGCAGAATTTGGTGTAGTCAGTTATTTTGCTGACTGTTATTTTTGGTGGCGGTTTACTTTTAGGTACCGCTGTATAAGTCTTAGTGTTTTCTGTCGACTCGCTCTCTGATGATGTGTTGAGATAGTCCATGTTCCGCTTTTTATTTGGAGGCTCTTGTGTAGGCTTTTTGTTGTGTCTTTCACAATGGTTGGCTTCGATGTTTTTGGGGCCAGTGCGTTTGGCGTTTTCCATTTGGCTATCTGGTTGACCGCTTCGTCTCGTTCCTTTGTTAGTCGTTGAATTTGTAACTGCTGTTCGCTGAGCTTTGCCTGGAGTTGCAGAATCTGCTTTAGCATTTCCTTGAGTGCTTCTTCGGTTGCCGACATCGCGATTGCAGGAACTCCACACGATGTATGGTACGTAGCTAGGCGCCGGTAGCGGCGTTATCAGCTATGCTGATAAGCCCTACTAGGAGTGTTCTAATTCACCACGCAGGAACTTGTCACTTCACACACAATAAAGAGACACGTAAGCGAAGTTGACATTGCCGTAATCCGGCGAGAACGTGTTTTTAATTCAGTAGTGTTCACAGGTTCACACTTGCTTACTTTCTTATACCGAGTATGTTTGTACATGTTATACTTATCGCACGACGAGAGACCAAAAAGACCATAATGGCAGTGTACGCGTATACACGTCCGCTTTTCTCGATTGCCACGAGTGAACTAATGAAAAAACTGAGAGGAAGAAAAAAGATGACTTATCAATTTTCGTTTTTTGGCTGTATTTTTTTCGGCTTCCGAGGAGCGACTTTTTGAATGATATTGATCTGTGACTAGAGAGGTACAATATATATTTTTTGCAGCTTGGTAGCACTAATAGCTTCCGAGATAAACCAGGGGTCCATATTAGGAACGGGTCCATAATAGACAACGTTACCCTACACTCCCAAGTGTAGAAACCTGATTGAAGCACCAATCAGTGACCGATCAAACTACTAATAGCTTCCGAGATAAACCGGGGGTCCATATTAGGAAGGGGTCCATATTAGGAACGGGTCCATAATAGGCAACGTTACCCTACGCACTCCCAAGTGTAGAAACCTGATTGAAGCACCAATCAGTGACCGATCAAACTACTGAAGGAATTGAATGTCTGATTTAATTGCTTTCGTGCTGGTCATTGTCCATCAAACTGCTCTTCAGCATCCTCCTATGAACAGTGTGGTGGAATACATCATACTTTACTGCATCTTTTGATAAATGAGCACTAAGCACGAGTCTCGAATCACAATCCAGTAGAACCACCGAGCTTACCAAAAGCCACAAAATAACTTCTGTTGTCGCTGCGAACGCGTATCAAAGCTCCAATCAAGACAGCCAGGTATTGTTGCTACGGTTTCTTCATTTGTTCGTAATTCTGAAGGAAAACATATCCCTGTACGCACGTTGCCTGACTCCACGTCGTAATCCTACTTCATTAGCGAGAAGTGCGCCAAGCGTCTCAAGATACTCTTGAAAAGAGACAGGAGGACAATTTGCGGCATTGGTTAGTCGCACCTCAAGGCTGATGAGACCGTTGTTGCAAAATCATCAAATGTTCTTATGTTATTACGAATTTGCTGTCGGGTTAGTTTCTTCAATTCTGTCAATTTTATTTTCTCCCTGGGCGCCAAAATTTTTTCTTTTGCAGTTGCTCCCTTTCTTCGATTATCTTTTTGGTGTTTTCTGTTAGTTTATCATCCGCTATTTCTTTTTCTCTAACCGCCCCATATTTGTTGTTACCTTCTTTAATTGCTTCTTTTGTGATATTATATTTTTCTTGCACCGAGTTTCCATTTTTTTTTGTCTCCTTTCAATGATTTCTTTGACCTTTTCTCTATATTTGTCGTACCTGTGCACTGGGATAGTTTTTATTGCAAACTTCTCTTTTTTCTTATAATTATGTTGTTGTATTTTATCTTCCTTCCCCATCTTATCTTTGCTCGTGATATTCTGTGGTCCGATGAAAAGTTGAAATTAGTCAATGTGGAAAAACGTTATCTTCATATCATATGTTAAAATATGGTCTATTTCGTTTCTGATTTTTTGATCGGGATATCCATGTGAATTTTCTGGCTTGTCTTTTTTTGTAGAAAGTATTTGGTATTTTAAGATTTTGTTGGGATTCAAATTCTACTAATCTTTCTCCATTTTTGTTTTTGATTCCTAAAGAATATTTACTCAAGATTCCTGACCCTCCCTCCTTTCCACCAATTTTCGCATTCCAGCCCCCATTATCATTTCTTTGTTTTGCTCCAAAAGCTCTTTCAGCTTTGCATAGACCTCCTCCCTTTCCCTTTCCTTAGCCTCCATTGTTGGGGCGAAGGTTGGGGTATATATTTGGACTATCAATGCATTGACTTTTTCTTCCACTGAAAGTATGAGGTAGCGAATCCGTTCAGAGACTCCTCCAATTTCTTTAATTTTTCTCATTATTGGTTTTTGGATATAAAACCTCGCTCCTCTGTACTCTCTTGTCTCCCCATAATAATACATGACATTTCCGTTCCTTCTTGTGTTAGTTTTTCTCCCACTTTCCTTACTTCCTCTAATCCTATTGTATCCCATTTTAGTTTTTCCATCTCCTTTTCAGATTCGTACATCCTGTCTTTCCATACTATCCCCCTGCAATTATAATACAATAAATTCAGACGTTTTTCGCATTTTTTCTTCCCGTTCTTCTTCCTTGGAAACAGGTCTGTGTAGATATTACAGCCTTTATCCCCCACGGTTGCTGCCTCCCGTCTTGGGGGAAACGAATAATAATACTAATAAAATAAAAACTATCTAGTGGCGGGTTATTTTGCACTTTTAAATTTAAAAAGTAAGTTCGTAGGGGGAGGGAGATACCCTCTCCTTGGATCTGCCTATGGAAACACTACATGGTTGATTGTTTCTGGCGACGTTGGTCTCGCGAATACGTTTCAACCCTACAAGGAACGTCGCAAGTGGCAGAATCGGAAATCAAACGTTCAGGTGAATGACCTCGTTTTGGTCCACAGAAGAACACTACCCACCCAGTGGTCACTATGACGAGTATATCCAGACGCCAAAACCGCGAAAGGCGAATTCATGCGACCTCTTGCAAAGATAGTCAAACTTCCGGACACCAATTGAGCACCATTGCTTGTATTTTCCATCTATGTATTTAAATGTTAGTCCTATTTTTAAGATGTGTATAGCTATTTACTGTTCTGTGTTCTTTTCTGATCGTAAGTTTTTTTAGTACTTCATTTTTGTATTTTTAGTTTCATTTCTCTATTATTACTTGAAAAGACATTTCGCCTTCGTTCAACGTTCTTTTTTGGCCGGCGATGAGATGTTTATGCGTACCGACGCATTTCCTGTTCCTTCCGTTTCAGAACCATCTATACCATCGTCTATCTTTTTATCTTTTCGCCTTTACAAAACGTCATTACTGTCCTTTGTTTTCCTCTTCTTTTCTTTCCATCGCGTTCGCTCACCTGCGTCCAGGTACATATGTATATGTATTTTTTCTTCTTTCTAGGATTAGTCACTTTTTATTCCTCTCGTATGACAACTGTACAGTCTTCCAATATATCTTCGTCAATCCATCGAAGAGCATGTTCTTTAGTCCTTTCTTCGCGCACGCCTGCACGTGTTTCTGTTTGAAACCATACCAAACAGGGCCATAAGTGATGGAATTGCGGAGGCCCCGTAAATATGAGTACACCTCTCCAGAGGCGGATCCAGTGAGCTATCCCGAGTGGGGAAATCGAAAATGTTTGAGTATAGCATTACCGAGTTTTATCCACTTTCCTCTTCTTTCGAGTATTTGGATCTTTAAACATGCTAAGACTCTTTACTCGTTTGAGAATCTTTAGTCTCTCTTTGACTTCTTGTTTAATACTCGATAAGACTGTTAAAACTCGTTTACAACTTTTCATGCCTCTTTCATTTTACATTGAAGCGCTTTAAAACATGATCAGGACTTAAAATTTTCCTATATTTGTTCAAGACTCATTTATTCATTGATTTGTGTAAGGTGGCGCTGTATACGCCGAGTGCTCAGACTTTAAGTCCATTGCACTATTTCTCAGGTTAGTGTTGAGGATCAGCTCAGTAGCCTCACTTTTATAGCCAAAGTGAGAATTTTACTGAATTCTATCCCTTTGACTTCACTGAGTGCTGGATACTCTAGTCCCGATGCTTCGCGTCTTGTCCCGGCTATTGCTAGGCATTAACATGTCATATAAATCGAAATTCCTTCCTCTTCTCCACAGTACCTACAGGAGCCGTTTTTCGCCACTTCTATTTTATAAAACGTGTGTTTTGTGGCCCCATGACCAGTTTAGTCCTATCATGAGCTTTGCCTGTTTCCTGTCAAGCTCTAGTAGGAAGAGGACATACGTTGGACTTCTAACGTTCTGACAGCCAATAGACCACAAAAAAAAACAAAGGTAGGCAAAGAATCAGATGGCAGGATGATTTTGAAAAATTTCTTAGGAATAGGCACTTCCATAGGGTGGAGACTGAAAGAAAATAATAGATAGATCGAAGGAGGCCTTCGTCCAGAAGCAGGGTATGAGGCGATAGGAGCTAGTCGAGCAAAATCTTTTTGTACACACTATCGTTATAAGTTAAAAACGTAAAAGGCCAACCGGTTATCGTTTGAAATAAAGGCTAACTGAATTTTCATTATTCTGTTCCGGATTTTGAGACTCGCCGGATTCACTAACCAACATTTATAAAAAAAAAATCCTAATTTTCTTTCATCTGTATCGAATGAGTTTTCAAAATCTGAGAGAATGAATTTTTAACGCCAATAGGGACTGAGAAAAAAATTCCTCTCAAACTAGGTGTATTTTCTCATGGGAAGATGGGAGGGGGCTTGTGGTAGATCCTTCCGTTATCCGATCGACATGAAACTTAAATTTTTTTCCAAACTATAATCGCGGGGGTCCTGTATGAAATTTGAAAAAAAAAAATTCACCGAAAAAGTAAGTAAGAACCACATTGGCGAGCAAGCTCGCCGACATTTCTCTTCTTATCCAAATGAAGAAACGCCCACAAGATGTCTTCTCACTTTCATACCTACATATTAAGTTTTTGGATTGTGGAAGTCGAAGAAATTGTACCGATCCATATTACAACGGAAGATCTACACATCATCAGCTAATTCACATCAACAGGTGACTAAACGAAGCATGCTATATAAACAGGAGCGGATAGGGCTTTTGTAGTGGCCTGGGAAAGAAACGTGAAAACGGCTCACATGCATAAATTTTTGTGTTAATTATTACTGACTGCCACTGGCTAACCGGCCCTTTTTACCCTTTTGGACGACGGCCCAATGGGCCTTGGCCCACCGGCCCACCATTCCTGTCCGCCCCTGTAATATAAAAAAATCACCATGTAGTAGTATTCTTCGACATCAGTTAGGCATTTGACACAATCCTAGACGGAAAATTCTATGCACTCAAAAATCATGGAACATACGTGGTAATATCTATGCTTCACTTCATATCTAACTTCCTTCTTCATAGAGAATTCGTAGTCCGTATCGCAAATTCATTCTCCAACATTCATACACTATTAAACGGTGTTTCTCAAGGGGCAGTACTCAGCCCAACGCTATTTCTAATAGGTATAAACGACCTATACATTTTCGGTTCCTCCTCTCATCGCCAAAGTACTCTTTGCAGACGACTTTTGCATCTATATACGTTGCAAAGACCTCATACCTGGAGGAAACCTTCTTCAACAAGCTGTCAACCAAATTCTAAACTGAACTCAATCCAATGGACTTAAAATCTCACAAACCAAAACCACAGCAATTCTCTTCTGTAAATATTACAAATGTCCTAAGAGCTATATAGCCTGAACAAACTGTTGAAAAACATTCTCAAAACCCAAATATTATTCAATGTGTAATACCCCTATCTCCATTAACCACGCAATCATCCAATGCCCAGAATTCCAATCCCAGATCTGCAGGCACAAATTTGCGATGCATTTTCAGCCGGAAATCATCTGTTCTCAGTATTCTTCGCAGAAGCGCAAATAGGGCTCAGAACTGGAGGGGAGGCTTAAGCCCCCTTATTATGAAGCAACACCCCCACATCATTTTCTTTGGTAATTTCTCAGTGTTGGGGGGGGGGGGCTATTTAGAAGTTTGTATGGGGGGGGGAAGCCCCCTATTTGCGCCTATGATTCTTCAATATGGAAAAGGCCTTCGATAGAGTATGGAGGTGTCACATTTGTTCTCTGCTTCATAAATACGGTTTATGCGGACATCTTCCCATAGGCGGAGATAGGGAGGGGCACGGGGCTTGAGCCCCCCCCCCCCCCCCGAAATTTTGAATTAGTCCCCAAATTATTTTTCGTATGTCCAATCATCAATTACAAGCGTTTCACTCAAAAAAATTCGTAATTACTTAATTTTCAAACTATGGACTATATCAATGTTTGACAGATTTTCTACTTTGCTCAGACTAAAACCTTTTGAAATTACTCGGTTGAGTGACATCAGATGGATATGCCGATTTGCAAACTGCCAAAAAGTGGTGTAAAACATTATCAAACCATAATTGAAGCTCTAGAAAGGGAAATCCATGACAACTCTGGTCTAAAATCTGTGACAGCCAGCGGAATTTTGACTGCAATGACGAAACATGATTTTATTGCTCATCTTATTATATTAACAAAAATTCTATCGACTAAGTCTGGTCCAGTTAAGAAACATAATTTTTTCAAGGTGCTGATAACGTGTTCTCGAACTCGTGTTTCCCCTCCAACTTCAAAATACCCATATATCGATGTGTATTGCGGGTAGCCAGTCATGTTTCTTACCTGGACCAGAATTTATAAACATGCTGAGTTTGAAATTTCAACAAGAGGATATGACGTTAGGAAAAGCAGTTGAATTTATAAGAAGTATACTCTACATGTTCTGGAAGAAGATCGAAATAATGAAACACACTCCAATGAAATTTAGAAAGAAATTGGAAATCTCTGTGAAATTGCTGGAATTTAAGTAATAGTTCAATAATGAAACTCATTTCAATGAAATTTAAAAAGAAATTGGAAATCTCTGTGAAATTGCTGGAATTTAAGTAATAGTTCCTTCGGCATCAGAAGTCACTGGTTCTTCTAGTACTGCTCCTAAACGAAAAAGACCCTCGAAAATGTCAAGTAAATTGGACGATTTTGTGGTAACTTCTGCACTTGGACAGAAAGATGATATCATTGACGATAAAAAATCATGCAGAATTAAAGTATACTACCAAATTTATGATAACGTCATATCGGACAGTTCAAATCACGTTTTTTGGATGAAAGTTTAGTAATAGCGAGAGCGATCGATTCTTTCTTAGATTTTAATTATAATGATGCGCTTCCTTTCATAAACCATTACAAATCGTCAGCTAACATCGCAACCAATGAAGACCTATTGGAATCAGAATTGAAGATTTTAAAGAATGTATACTGAAACTTTACTCCTAACGAAAGAGTTGTTCCAGTTAAATTAATTTTTTTAAATAAAAAAATCGCACCAAACGCGTATATTCTTGCCAAAATAACTGCAACAATACCAAATTCGAGCGCTACAGCGGAACGGTATTTTTCAGGTACATATTTCAAGTTAAAAATTATAAGAAAGCTTCTTTTTCAAAATTATACTTAACTTACCTGCCTATCAATTTTTCTTGCTATTTTTTTAGCTATGCGACGAATCAAAACGTGGTTGAGAACATCAATGACTCAGGAGAGGTTTTCAGAATCATCGATTCTTCATATTGAAAAAGAGTTAATCGAAATTGACGTTGTGGTGGAAAAATTCTAGAAGGGTCGAAAATAGAAATTTTTATTAAATTTTTTTTTATTGGGGTCTGGCGACTGGGGCTCAAGTCCCCCCAAAAGTTATGGTCCATCTGCGCCTATGCGATCTTCCTCTGTTCTACAAACTTCTTCCTACAAAACCGTTCCATTAGGGTACGGGTGGCAGGACATCTTTCCTGCCCCCGGCCGCTCGTCAATGGAGTCCCGCAAGGCTCAGTCTTCAGCGTAACCTTATTTTTCATTCCTATGAATGAGATCACTCTCCAGGTTCGTTTCCTTCTCACACAAATACTATTTGACGATGACTTCAGCATTCACCTCAAATCCAAAAATCCACAACGAACCCATAGACTACTCCAAGAAAGCATAAAACTAATCAAAACATGGTCCTTTACACACGGATTCCATATATGAGGGTAGAACTATGGAAGTAGTTCTCGATTAAATCTTGTTCAACCATTACGGGAGTTGTATGTCAGAAAATTCTTCAATACTTATGGATTCAACTGAACTAATTAAGTCCAGTACAGTAGCCAGGAAATGGAATAAAAATTGATTCTTCAGTCTTCACTTAGTACTAACTTATTTTGGTGAAATAATTTTAAAAAATGATAATAATTCGTATTATTTTCTGTCATGAATAATTACAATGTCTAATGTACGAGAAGAAAAAATTATCAGTTTGATTTTTTATGGGGTAGTAGCTAGTACCCTTAGGATCTAGAAAGGATTAAAGATGAATTCCAAGAATATACAGCATCTTCTAAAATGTTCTAAAGCTTATTACAGATCGTCCAGAGATTAAACTCAATGAGACAGCCCTAAAAAAAAAATATATATCAAAAAAATGGAAATTTTGGAAAGAAATAAACGATATATTTCTTTCCAAAAATTTCTTACTTTTCCAAGTAATATTTCCGGAAATATTTCCAAGGCACATCTCTAATTCTGTTAGCACACTAGAAAATTATTTATATTTCACTACTCTGAAATATTTTTGCTATTTTGTGGATCATAGGGGGGGGGGGTCATGTCAAAAGTACAGGTACCTTTTATATAATATGTATATGATACTTTTCTCGACATTATGAAGTTGAACGAATGAATTTGGATGGAGTCCTAAATCAGTTTTTGTAAATTTCAGTGCCCCTTAATCAAATCTTTGGTAGTTTTAATGACTTTCATCAATTCCTGAACCGGTTTTGCGGAAACAAAATTAATTGAAAGAGTCTAAGGAGTCCCTACGTATTCTCAAAATACCAGGGATGTTTCAAGAAATTCACGAAATTTCCAGAACATAGAGAGCTTAGCTGCATAGGTTAACGTGTATTTAGGAAGGTGAAATTTTGGCTGGAATCCTTGGTTATAAAAAAAAAGAAAATGTTTGGGTTGGAGGAAGTTACGGAGGTGGCCCGAAAAACGAACTTATTTCTTGTTGGCTCGTCGTACTGAGGCTTAAACAAACTTTCCCCACCTTAATCGCTAAGCTTCATTTATTGGATCGTAAAAAATAAATAATACCTATTGTTATTTCGAATTGCTAGGCGTAGGTATTGCGGTCCAATGAACAAGTGTTCACTGTTCTATTCGATTTTATATCCCCACCATGAATCCCTTGATTTTAAAGTAACTATTCATCATGCAAAGGCACCAGAAACCATAAAACTATGCAGCTCATAGTGGCAGTTTATAAGTAGTGTGTATCACGTTGCCTCTTGTTCGTTTTCATTAGCTACATAATTATACAAATGCCGGATATTCACTCTCAATACTTTGAATCTATGTATATTTGGTCTTGCTGTGTAAATGAAAGACTAGTTATATAGTTCTGGAAGCTTGCACTAATTTTACTTGGAAAGTAGCTTGTTAGAACGTTAGTGAATTCGTATAGTCTACGGACGTAATATTTGATTTTCTGTAAGTATTGCTTTTGAGTGTTTATATATGTATTTTAAAATGCAGCTTTTGCCTGTGGGAAGTGGGGAGGGGGCTAAGGGGCTATAGCCCTCAGAATTTTTCATCGTACTCTGGTTATTTCTTGCTTACAACCGTACTCTGTAACCCATCGAGAGTAATACAATGGTGAAATATTTTAGTCCCCACCCCCTCCTTCTCACAAAAAATGTTTTTGTACGCGCCTATACTATATTGCAAGGGCTTAATGATTATATTGGTAAAAGTGATCAATTAATATGCTATTGTCTTACCTTTCAGAGATTAAAAACGGGATCGTATAATTTCCACTTATACGTACTTTCTGAGAAAGGATATCCGACATTTAGGGATAACAGTACGACAAGCAATAGACAGACTGAAGTATTCCAATCTGTGTTTATAAACTGTGCTTTTCTCAAGAATAATTAAAAGGACAAAACTTCAATTTTGAAAAACAAAAGGGGAAAATTTCATTTGCATGCAAGACGAGCGAATTTTTGTTAGAAAAAAATATTTTTACGAAAAAAGCAACCGATTAATACTTGAAGGCAATTTTTCTAGAGAGCCATTGCACCCGTACTTTTGAAGCTGCCTTAGTGAGCTCAGATACTTTATATTTGAATCGCACTTTCGCATCAGATGTATACAAGAGGTGGTTCCGTGGGTTTGTTTTTTATAATTTGGAAATGATAGATTTTGTGGTTAGTTCTAAACAGGGACGTACCGAAGAAGGGGGCCAAAATTGTGAAAGTCTCAATTGACTCAACTCAAAATTCCCAATTATCGAAGCAAAAAAAAAACCTTCAACTTGTTGGATTTTCCCAACTTCTTAATTAATTCCGAAGTATCAAAGCAAAGCAAAAGAAACCTTTTGACTAGTTTGATTTTTTCAACTCCGCCTGACTGAAATCGTAAATTTTCCCAACTGCTGAGTGAGAAATTTCTGCAGGGTGGGTAAGTTGCCACCACTCCTTATCGGTACGTCAGTGGTTCTAAATAATTTGTTAAATTTATCCATATTGACCATTTTCCCTCCATAAAACAAGTTGATAGCGTTGCACAAAAAGAGCCAACCTCCATTTTCAAGCAACTAAGTGAAACATGGAAAAGTCTCGCCGTAATTTGCAGTTTTACTTAATTTAAACCAGTGGTGAATGCAGGAGACAATCCTGAAAGAGTGGGGGTAAATGATGTGCAAAAATTCAATAGTTCTTAATTCTCACCGTCCCTTGTAAAAATTTTAACAATTTTTATACCCTCAAATGATAACTGAGTGAGTAGATAAGTAACAGGAGCGGATAGGGCTTTTGTAGTGGCCTGGGAAAGAAAGGTGAAAACGGCTCGCATGCACAAATTTTTGTGTTAATTATTATTGAATGCCACTGGCTGACCGGCCCTTTTTACTCTTTTGGATGACGGCCCAATGGGCCTTGGCCCACCATTCCTATCCGCCCCTGATAAGTAAGGAGTAGGGTACAACCAGTTTTGAATGAATTCTGTGCCGCAGCTTATAGCTTGTATTTATTGATGCTAGAAATGAAAATACCTTTCAAATATTCCTTCAACTTCAGATTCTGGACTGGGTTACAGTATTTGAAGTTTTTGTTTAGTCCTCGGACGATTTTGAAAGTACCTTTATCACCCCAAGTTCCACGACTTCGCGGCTAATCAATAAGGCGTACCATCTCCAACACCCCAGCCAAGCACTCGAACTGCATGGCCACCACCATACTTACCTATGACGTATTAATACACGCCTAAAACAAAATTAATAAATGGAAATAACATATCAACCAATATGAAAAATTAATCGAAATACCGGTTAGTGGCACGCTTAATAAGGTGGCAAGGTACAATCACCAACGAGGGTTGCCTAAAAAGTCTGCTCAGTACCCTCTTGACCAAAGAAATCGAAAACATTGTGCGTATGAATGAACTGCAACGTGGAAGGGGACCACAGCAAAATCATTCGATGATCTGTTTTGGGATCGTCTGGCCTTTTTTCAGGGTCCCGCCAGAATCGTGCGAGCTTTGATCATTAAGATAATACCTTTGATCAAACAAATACATAGTACATACTTAGGCGCGTTCCAGTATTGTTATCAGTATCATTGTAGCTATTTGTGGACAACGAGGAGGAATAATAATAATTGAAAATTTTGATAACATTTTAATTTTGAATGTGGAAAACATGATGTTCTCGACGCCGTCGTATTCACCATTCCAAATATAGCTAAAATCATATACTCTCATCCCATTTTTATTTTTTTATGCTACTGTGTTGTTTAATAAAGGGATTGTCTTTCTTTTGTCTTTTTGGTTTTGGAACGAGATACTTTGAGCTTCTTCTGTAGACAAAGAATAAAATCAACGTACCAACTCTGAAGATTATCGAGGCTGCCGAATCAGGTTTCGACATGGATTCACCCGGAAAGTAAAAACTGTGGTACCAGGAGCGGGGTAAGGATTAAGATTTTTGAAAATTACAATAGGCGTGTCAGTTATTAGAAATGTTCGAAGTCGCGATTTCATCCCGCATATTATTTGGGCTCTATGAGTAAAATTTAAGCACCTACGGTTAGGAAATGGGGTCAAAATAGATACCAAGTGTTATATCTTTTGCATGATAAAACGTAGACGGAAAGAAGACGCTCAAGGTGTTACCTGTACGAACGTATATTTAGACTAAAACTAGCAACAACGAGAAATATAAAATATGACTAGAACGGGCAAACGAATGAAAACCCGTTATCACATTCGTGATAAGATTACTACAATCTCCCACATTAATATAAAAAACATCTGTATCAAAAAATTTGGCTCAAACTGAGCAACTATTAGACTTTTGAAAACTGGCAAATATAATAAAATAAAGTAGAATAAATGGATAAAGGATTAGTATCTGGAATAGGAACTTTGTTAGTATGACAATAAATGCAAATAGAAATAATGGTCAAAATGACCCATAAAATTAATAAAATCTCGTATACGAAAATTGTAGAATAAACATGCATAAATCAAATAAGATTCAAAATTGAAAATTTGTGTTATACACACGCTGACGATAGACATATAAAAAAATAATAATAAATGATTGAATATATCATACGCTGTAAATAAAATGATTAGACATGTTAAGACATAGCAAAGGGGTAAAACCCTCCGCGACAAAATTAAAACATTTTAGTAGAAGGACAGGACAAAGTTGCGAAATAGAATTGTTTGTCGTATTTGAATTCAATTATACCTCATTCCCTACATTTTTTCAAAATTTTGTGGCTCATTAGTGACTTACTACCTCACCATAAAAACTTGGCGGCTGCCGAGCCCTATCAGACCTACGTAACTGACTATTCTGGCCTAACGGTGTCTGAGTGCGAAAATTACCTGTATTATACCTGTTTGGTCTTCGCGGTCCACTCGAAATTGGTAGGGGTGGTTGATAGTGCCTTTTTGAAAGCGGGTAAGTATCTGGTGCAAAAGTGACTCGTTTCTCTGGACAATTGCTCGCGACTTCTCGCGGAACCTCTGATTGCCGAAGTTGATTGATGTGCCGTTTTATGTTATAACCATCATCCAATCTGACGATGTAATGGAGACGACCGAGTTTCTTTTCAATGACGCCAAACTTCCAATTTTCTGCTCCTTGGTAATTTCGTGACTGGACTCGGTCTCCCACATTAAGCTGTCTTGTGCCCGAAAAATTCCTCTGACTTGGTGCTGCGTTTTCTTTCTGAGGTTTCAGTGCATCAAGTTGGATGCGAAACTTCCTGTTAAGGTACAGCTCCGCTGGCGACTTGCCTTCAGCTAATGGCGTTGCTCTAAATCTGAATACGATCTCTTGGACTTTTTCTTCACTCGATGCATCCATGCTGCTCATTGTCTTCAGCTTATTCTTCAGTATCTGCACGTATCGTTCGGCGAGGCCATTCGTCGCAGGGTGACCTGGGGCAATGAACTTCTGCTTGATACCATTCCTTGTACAAAATCTGCCAAATTCGTCGCTCTTAAAAATTGTGGCGTTGTCAGAGACCAAAACTTCTAGAAAACCATGGGTTGTGAAGATACTGTACAGGAGACGGATGGTTGAACTTGATGTAGGAGCTTGCTTCAAAACTCGAATTTCTGGCCATTTTGACTTTGCGTCAACAACTATCAGAAAATAGTTTCCGTCCACTGGTCCTGCGTAGTCCATATGGATGCGCTGGAAATTTTCCATTGGTGCTTCCCAGTGGTGTAGTTCAGCTTTTGGCGGATCTCCTTTGACTTTTGCGCAGTCTGCGCACGACTTGACGACTGCTTCAATTTCTTTGTCGATTCCGGGCCATTGGCAATACCGTCTTGCGAGTGCCTTCATCTTGCTGATGGCAAGATGTGTATGATGTAGCTCTTTCAGGATTTCTGGACGCAGCTTCTTCGGAATGACGACTCGTGACCCTCTGAAAATGACACCATTCTGCAAACTGTATTCTGGATCGACATTCCTTCCATCTCGTAGCTCTTCTTTCAGCTTCCGGAGTTCTTCATCTGCTTGTGTTTCCCTTACTAGGGTCTCGCAATTGACTTCCATTGACGAAATTTGATTTATGACCTGGTGGTTGACTTCATCACTTTCTGCTGAATCTAACTCTTCATCAAAACGCTTGAGTGGTGCCCGTGACAGGAAATCTGCATTGGCATGCTTCTCTGACTTCCTATGAGCGACTATGTAGTTGAACGATGACAAAAATGCTGCGTATCTGAGTAACCGTGCTGACGTCATGGCTGGCAATTTGCTTTTCTCGTTGAATATGTGGTACAGTGGTCTGTTGTCTGTAATCAGCTTGAATTTTCTGGCAAACAGGTACTCGAAAAACTTGTGCAGGCTCCAATAAATCGCCAACGCTTCTCTATCTAACTGCGAGTAGTTCTTCTCTGCTGGCGTAAGTGACCTTGATGCAAAGGCTACTGGCCTCTCCACTCCATCAATCGTGTGTGAGAGGACTGCGCCGATTCCCATTGGACTTGCATCACATGCTAATGACACTGGTAAATCCGGATTGAACGGAGTTAGGACTCTGTCGCTGGCTAACTCGGACTTGAGTTTCTGGAACGCTGCTTCGCAACTGGCTGACCAAAAAAATTTTCTGTCTTTCTGGAGAAGCTGACGGAGAGGGTACGTCTTTGTTGATGCATCTGGAATGAAACGACTGTAGTATGTGATGAGCCCTAGGAACCCTTTGACATCTGTCTGCGACTGTGGACGAGCACACTCCAGAATTGCTTCTACTTTCTTCGGCGATTTTGCAATCACATTCTGCGAAATCACGTGACCAAGGTACTCGATGCGCTCCTCAAAAAATCGACATTTGGCTCTGTTGACATGCAAGTTGAAACTCTGTAGCCGCTCAAGAACTGCGATGCGCCGTTTTCTACACTCGTTGTAATCGGCTGCGAAAATGATGATGTCGTCAAAGTACCTGATGAAACCATCAATGCCTCTGAGGACTTGATTGAGGACGCGGTGGAACTCTGATGGTGCCGACTTAATGCCCATAGACAGACGATTGACTTGATATGTGCCCTTGTGAGTTGAAATTGTCTGAATTTTCGCAGTTTCTTCGTCAACTGGAATATGCAGGTACGCCTTGTACAAGTCTAGCACGCAGAAATACTTCGCATCACGTAACTCGTTCAAAATTTCGTCAATTCTCGGAATTGGGTAGTGGGCGTCCTCGATCTGCGGGTTTACTCCGATCTTGTAGTCGACACATAGACGCAACGAGCCATTTGGTTTCGCCACCAGTACCAACGGAGAGCCCCAATCCGAGTGAGTGCTTTTCGATATCACCCCTTGACTTTCGAGCTGATCAAGCTCTTTTTCCACTCTCTCTCTGAGTGCAAACGGAACTGGGCGAGCTTTGATGAATACCGGCCGCGCATTCGCGCGCAATCGCAAAATGGCTTTGAGACCATCCGAGGGCATGCTTCCGACGACCTCTTTGAACGTTTCTGCAAATCGTTTGTTGATTTCTACAATGTCTTTATTTGCCTGTGAAATAGAGTAAACAGAACAATTGTTAAGATGACTACTCTTGTCGTCGAGCTCTAAAATGTCTAAACGCAGCAATCGAATCCAATCTCGACCTAGAACATTATCACAATAATCATCAACAATATATAAATCCGCACTCTTTGTTGGCTGCTTGCCAAAACGAATAGACACCTTGACCTTTCCTCGAGCCATAAAAAAGGTTCACCTAAATATGTAGTAAAAGCAACATCATTGGCCGGTTCGATCGGGCTGCTCAGGCCTAAACTATTGTAAGAAATGCGAGACACTAATGTAAATTTGCAACCCGAATCAACCTCAAATCGCTGAGGACGATTTTCTATAAGAACAGTAGCAAAAATCTTATCAGACGGTGGCGCTTGGCTAATATTCGAAACAGTTGTGACATGATTAACTTGGCCAGGGTAGTATGAATTCGCATACGAGCTAGGATAAGACGAAACTGAATTAGACACATAATTAATATTATTACGATCATCGTTTCCAGAATTATTACCGACGTTATTTACGTTATGTTGCGACCTACGTTTTGTTAGCGACGTAATACAGACACTTGATACATGACCGGTTTTATTACACGAATCGCACTTTAGACGATTTTTATCACTACGACACTGCTCGAATCTGTGGTTCGTATTACCACAACGGACACATCGATCAATTCCGAGCTCACGAAAATTGACACTTCTTTTAGACTGATTTCGGCCCCTAGAGAACGAACGATCACGATTTCGATTTCCACTAAACTGAGGGCGGCCAGACGAACGACTGCGCCCACGGCCGCGAAACGATTGACCTTTATTCGCGAATTTATTTCCCGAAATACGATTGACCCTAGCACTATTTTCTGCTGCTGGCTTTGACATTTCCGAACTGTCAAGCTGCGATGCCTCAAGGCTAGCAGCCTTCTGGATCACGTCGTTGAACTCAGGGTCACTCTCTTGTAGCAACTTTTCGCGAATGGAGTTATCTTTGATACCACGGACAAATTGTGCACGGAGAAACACATCTGCGACCGACTCTTGACACTTTGGACACTTGAATTTACACGTTGGAATGAACTTTCGAAGCTCAGAGACATACGACACGATATTCTCATCAGGTTTCTGTAAACGTTTAAGAAACCGATGCTGCTCGACAATGACATTTGGAGCTGGCATGACATGATCTTCGAGTAATTTGATCAGCTTATCATACGTAAATTTGGTGGGCGGCTCTGGTGCTGTATACGACGCCAAAGTTTCAAAATGGACCGGGCCAATACAATTCAATAGGACCTTGGCACAAGCTGTCTTATCGTCCTTGATGCCACGTAAATCAAAATAATTTTCAAGACGACACTTGTACGTACTGAACTTTTCTTTCGCCTCGTCGAATGGATCAAACATGAACAGCGCATTTTGATTATGAACAACGGTCGGTGCTTTTCCAGCAGAAACCTGACTGGTTCCTCTCTTTGACTGCTCGCTGATATGCAAATCGGTTAGCAATTTGAGACTGGCTGCAATAGCCTTCAGCGCATCATCACCCATTTATGACTGACCTGAGACCATGGGCACGATTGACAGGCAAATTTGACTTTGCACCGACCTGGACGCTGCTTTTTAGACAACACGCAAATTTCTGGCACGACTTTGTTTCATCTTTGACAGATGCATTCAGAGATATACGATACACTTCACTGACACTGTGAAGGAGGCGAAAAAAAAAATGCTGGCAACGCACAATTAAAATACCGAGGGAAGCGAAAAAACTTTCATCCGAGCAAACTGCCATCTGGTGGCCCAATATTGACACTGATATCGAGAAGATCGTGTCGGATTGCGAGACATGTGCCGAAAAAAGACCAACTCGAACTGAGCCATTAATTCCATCAGCTTTACCCGCACGCCCTTGGGAGAAGTTAGGCGTTGACCTCCTTAAAGAGGGGGGAAATGGTGGCTAGTTTTGATCGATTATTACTCAAAATTCATCGAGTTAGCACCAATTTCAAGGCTAGACTCCAAAACGATCATCATGAAGTTTGAAAATCATCAGAGGATTGAAAACGGATCTTAAACCAGCCTTCACTTCTGGTACCTACAGGGGTGAAGTGAATACGAAGGATCAGTAGAACGGCGAATTCATTTAATTTTCTAACGACACGTGTAGGGTATTGTTGCAAGACGATATACCTATCTAATATTTTTTAAGTTGTTCATAATATATGAATGGGTTTACTCTCATAAAATAGATCGTACGCATATGTATGTACTTTTTTACGCATATTTTGATCGTGCCCACAAGACATACAGATTAGGCACATTAGATATTATATTTCCCCCGAATTTCTCCCCCTTCAAGATATGATTTCTTGAATTATTATTAAAATGTCTCAGGATTACGTATTCTTTTCTCTACACAGTTCTGTGAAGCCTGACTCCCTATAATGGAATAAAAACCCAGTATTTTTTGATATTCTATATTCCTTGGTGTAGTAATTTTATCACGAATGTGATAACGGGTTTTCATTCGTTCGCCCGTTCTAGTCATATTTTATATTTCTCGTTGTTGCTAGTTTTAGTCTAAATATACGTTCGTACAGGTAACACCTTGAGCGTCTTCTTTCCGTCTCTATGTTAGAAGTAGAGAACCAAACTTTAATCTTCGCGGAGCTATAGTGAGGATATTAATTTAGTAGGGCACTATACGACGTATTGTTGGTGCCCTCACGTTAATAGATGGCAGCTTTTCGACGACTTGACAAATAATAAAAAATGTAAATACGTTGAAAATACATCAAAAATTGAATTTCAGTTTTTAATATATAATTTGTAAATTCCAGATTTATCAAAATATAGTCTGGTAGTAATGTAATAAAATGATTTGTTTGTATTATCCTTTTATCACTCAAGAACTCTTCACGTCACCCCTCTTAACCCTTGCACACACTGAAAAATTCACCCTTAAAAACCCTCTTGTAACCCGGGTTACAAGAGAATTACAATCGGATGATTTTTCATCGAGGTATTAAGCTGAAATTTTCATGACAGATTCAGCTTTTATCCAAAAAAGAAAATTTTAACTGTTAAAATGTGGTCAAATGTCAGAAAAGCGTTAGAAAATTAACGCAACCATACGACATCATAGTAGCACCAAAATTACCATTAACTTAAATGTTCGTTAAACAGTCCACAAAGCGTTTCCAAATTCGAGTTAGACTGAAAAATGAATTCGGTGACAGCAAACACCATTTAATCTCTCCTTTTGAAGATTGTTTTTTCAAAATATCATAATTTTGCTAGCCCCCCTCCCCCCCCCAAATTGGGCACTGGACTGTGAGCCCAGAAAAAGCGGCACAAATTCTGAGACCTCGGAGCACAATTAGCACAAATTACGATAAAATTTGTGCCGCTAATTCCAACCCCCTACCTACATTTGGGGGGGGGGCAGCATTTCCTTGGCCCCCCAAACTTTTCATTAAGATGTAGATCCACGGGAAGCGGCACAAATTCTGGGACTTCGGAGCACAATTAGCACAAATTGCGATGAAATTTGTGCCGCTTATTCCAACTCCCTACCCAATTTTTTTTTTTTGGAGGGGGCATAGAAATACAGCCATTTAATTCATTGTAAGTATTTTTCAACATCCATCTCATCTTACTCTCAAACTAGGATGTGAAATTACTGGAAAGTGTGCTATTAGTAAATAATCATGAGTGTATAAATCTTGTTTCTCAATCTTCTCGCTCTAATCTTCTCTCACTCAATCACTTGCTCGCTCCATGTCTTGCTCCTGGTCTCCCCCTTGTTGCACTCTCTCTTTCTCCCCCCTCTCCCCGCCTCTATACTCTTCTCTCCCTCACTTTCCGCCTCTTTCCTTAATCCCTTCTCTCTCTCTCTCCCACATTCACCCTCTTTCTGAACTTTCCTTCGGCCTGGGACGGGCTAGTTGTAAAAATAAACGTCAGTTTATGAGTATTATATTATTCACCTCGGTTCCTGGTACCTTTGGGTGCATATCATATGGATTCTATTGAGACAATACTGAGGACACTAAACTCAAACTGGTACGTCGTTTATTGCTTTTCTGGCCGAAAAGTCGGTACTGCTTTCGCGATCGCTTCGCGAAAGCAGTTTTTTTTTCAATAATTTGGTTCACAACGAAAATATTCTCTACAGTTGAGAAGCCTTTTCTGAATCCCGCCTGTTCATTCCCCTGATAATTTGAATCCAATTGGTTATACGTATAAGTACATACGTCTTTTTAAGACTGCTATAAATACTTTACAAATGTTTGATGTTAAGCATATTGGTCTGTAACTTTCAATGAGTTCCTTCCCCCCCCCCCTCGTTTTGTATAATAATATTATTTCGGCCCAGTTCCACTGTGTTGGACATATTTTCATAATTAGAATTTTGTTAAATATTTTAGCCAGGTGTGGCACTCTCTGATCGTCAAACCTTTTCAGCATTTCGTTCGTAATTCCATCCGGTCCTGGGGCTATGTCATTTTTCAGTCTATTTAGCACTCTCCATTATTTCCGGGGATTCCTTCCTCCTTTCACCCTCCAGTTTTTGCTATTTTTGTTAGCTCGTTTCGCTCGCGGTAAAAGTCCTCGTAAAAACTTGTTGCTGCCTCTACAATTTCTTCTTGATTTTGAGTCACTTTTCCTCTCTGATCTTTTAGCTTTAGCATAACGTCTCTCCCGCCACCGAGTTCGAGCCAAACATTTTTAGTAGACCAACTTTCTTCTAAAATATCTTGAATTCTTTCCTAATCATATTTTTTAATATCTTCTCTAACATTTTTCTTCATCAATTTTTGTATTTTAGTTAGCTCAGTTTTGCCCACAGGTTTTTTATTTCTATTTTTCCAAAGGTTATCCTTCCTGACTCGAGAGTCTGTTTTGAAAGCTTTTCCCTAGTTTTCTCTTTAGCCCTCGTCACTCTAAACTCTTCAACCGTGTTTTTTAAAGCTTGGACCATACTGTCGTCAGGCCCGGATTAATGCACTGGCCCTGAGGGCCCGTGCCCAGGGCGGAACATTTTTGAGGGGCGGAAAAGTTTTCGACCATAATAATTATACAAAACTTTATTCCCAACTCGCAACTCCCAAGTTCAAAACCAATACAAGCGCAACTTCAAAGAAAATCAAAACGGAAGGCAAGGGCAAGTAATTATTTTAGCAACTGCTCGAGGGGGGGTGGGCTGCTTCTAAGCGAGTGTCCAGGGGCGCTCACGACCGTAATCCGGCCCTGACTGTCGTAGAAATTTTCCTCGACTTTAATTTCCTCTAGCACTGATTTTAGTTTCTGACGTGCATCCTCTTTCTTTCTGACTGGGATGATCCGCCTTCCTCTCCCTTTACCTTTCCTGTGATTTTTATACTAGACTCTCTGCGGTATGCTCAATTTACAGCGTGATATACGGTAGTCTGATGAGAAGCCAAATTTTGACAGTGTTGTTACATCTTTAACTACTGACAGGTCATTTATTAGTAGGTGGTCAGTCTCATTTTTAGTTTTCCCGCCTGGCGATATCCATGTTCATTTCCATTTGGCTTTTTTTGTTGTAAAAAGTGTTTGCTGTACATAAGTTAAATTTTTGGGCAATTTCTACTAATCTTTCCCCCCTGTCGTTTCTCTCCCCCACACCAGATGGGCCGCAGTCCCTCCTACTTTTGCGTTGAAGTCCCTCATTATTATCTGACAGTATTTCTTCTCTTTTTGAATTGTTGCCTCCAGCTCGTCATAAAATTTATCTGCTTCTGCCTTCTCTGCTCCGGCTATAGGTGCATACACTTGCAAGTTTAGCATTTTTGTCTTCTCATCTATTTTCAGTTTTAGTAGGCATATTCTTTCAGATATTATTTTAATTTCCACAACATTATTTTTGATATTTTTGTTAATATAAAAACCCACCTCCTGTAGCCTTTTGTAGAACCAAAGTAGTATCCTCCTTTCTGCCAGTCTTTTCCCATATTTTCTAACTTCCGACACATTATTTAAATAATTTTCATTATCACTTATCATTTTTTAAACATTTTCTTGGTGTTCTCAGTTATAAATACACTTTATTAAAAAAGTCAATTTAATTTATATGTGTGTATTGGGGGAGGGGGTAGACAAAGCTCTTACGGCGCCGCACCACTCTAAATGCCCGGTAATAATTTTAGCGTCCATCCGCCCCTGTTTGCTGGACGCTGATAAAAAAATAAAACTGTCAAGCCCTCTACCGGACCAGATTTAGAGCTTCAAAATTTTCACCATTAATTAGCATTTGACCAAGAAGTGGCAATTTAGATACCTCACATTTTTTCGGAATCAGATGATGGGGCTGCAACTCATCGGTAAGCCTTCGTCGGATTGTAAAATAACCATTTTCCTTCATGTCATCATAATACCGATAGAAAAGTTCACTTCCAAAACACAAGTCCAGTTTTTGGGTTCTCTTAAACTTATATTTTCGCAAATATGTATATATTTTAGTTTTGGAAATTAAATGTTTGGGTCATATACGTGAAAGTGGAAACTAGCTTCTATCAAAAATCGGAAGAAAGAAAGTCAAAATAGAAATAGCAAAAGTTTTTGTACTTCCTGAACAATTTAGAATTTTAGACATATTGCGTTTTGAAAAAACAGGTCTCAGTTAGATTTACGATAACTTTTTTTCATTCAAACTATAAAGTATAGGTACCTTCTCTTTCAAGATTTTACTGTTGACGTTTTTATACAGAGCCCCTTAGTTTTTGATCTCTTAATCAGGTAGTAGTACTTATTAGAGCACCTATAGAAACACCCAAGTACTGGCATTCGTCATTTTGAGTCGCTTGGTGGCCGACGACTCACAATTCGATACGCGGAACGTGTCGTTAACATTCCGCGTATCGAATTGTGAGTTCTTCTAGTATCAGATTGATTATCGTTCCACTTTTAATGGACAAATAAAATTCTGAAAATTTAAGCTTGACTGGATAAAATGAACCGGTCCATCTTTTTACGAGGGAGATGGAATTACAAAAAAAAAAAAGTATTAAGCTCTCATTGGGGAAATGCAGATATTGCATCCCATAAACATGTTGTTTATGCTGAGTTAATATAATTTTACGTACCGTCGTGTCCGTCATTACTCATTAGTTCCCGGGAAAGAAAACTGCAACTTGTAATAAAAGTTTCCCGATGCTCCCAAGCTCCCTACCGTTTGTGAACAATTCCTTACTTGAAAAGAGGGGAAAATTGGCAAACATCAGACATTTTGAAAAATATAGTTTTTCCTTCAATTTCTTTCTGTGGTGCGGAGGGATTGGATATTAATCTATGATTTTTCGGGTGTAGCCTGCAAGAATTGATTTTCCTGGCAGCTTTCGTGGTCCCACTCGGCCTTGGCTTGTTTTGAGCAAAACTTGTGAATGTTGAAATACTCGTGTTCAAGTTAGAGGCTCTCGATTTTTTCGCATACTTTTTCTAGGTGCTCGAACTCAGGTAAGCCCGGTCCCGGTCAGCTAGGGTTTCGTAGACCATTCCCCTATTACCCCCAACTTTCGGCCCAATTTTCGGCTCACTTTTCGATTCAAACCCACAAAAATGTCCCACAAACTGTTAAAACTCAAAGCAAGGCGTTCGAAAAAGAAATTCCCCTAAAAAAGTTCGAAAGTAACAAGAAATCTCTTGATAAAGAAATACAAAGAAAAAACTGTGCTTCAAGTAAGTAACTCAAAAGCCAATCCCCCACCATCACAAATGAGAAAGAAGTCAAACTCGGTGTACGTTGCTTCCTTAAACGTAAAAACGCTAAAAAACAGGGAAAATCTCGACGAACTAGAGCTAGCCTTCGAAAACTCCAGCATAGACATAATAGGCCTGGCTGAAGTCAGAAGAGAGGGTGACACAATCCTCAGAACCAAAGCAGGAAACATTTTCTGCTACAAAGGCGAAAAAGAAGGGCAAAGAGGAATAGGCTTCTTAATCAAAAAGAATAAAAGTCAAAACCTAACAGAGTTCAAAGGGATCTCAGACAGAGTAGCACTGTTAAAACTAAACCTGGGCAACCAGAACTTAGTAATCATCCAGGTGTATGCGCCCACAGCAATGTCGGAAGAAAAAGAAACAGAATTATTTTATAAACCGGTTAGGGAAACCGTGAGGACGGAAAATTGCAATAGGAAAAACAAATTAATGATTATGGGCGATTTTAACAGCCAAGTAGGCCCGTAGAAAAATAGCGAACACCACACCGTTGGTGCATACACATTCGGAAAAAGAAATCATAGGGGGAGCAGGTTGGTCCACTTTTGCCCAGCAAACAACTTCAAAATTGTAAATAGAGAACTGGGAAAAGCTGGACCTGGCGGGCACCCAATTACGAGTTCAAATCACAACTTGATTACTGTCTTGCCCTGCCAGTTACATTTAAAGACATCTTAAACTTCGACGTAATGAACAATTTTCAATTCCACTCTGATCATCGCCTTATCTTCTGTGAAATTAATATGAACAAAAAGAGATTTCTACAAAGAGAAATACTGCCCAAAGCCAAAATAAGTTCTGAAAACAGAATGAAATACCAAAAAGAGATAGAAAAAGCGATTGACGAGGTGGAAGGGAGTGGAGAACCCCACCAACTAAAAGAAATAAACGAGGCAACAAAAAACCTCCCATCTTCCGACTCTAGCAAGCTTTCGCTAGCCCTCCCAAAAAACATCAGAGAGTTCTCAAACGAACGTAAAAATCACTGAAAAACAGAATCGAACTAAATCTAATCTGTGTAGGCTTATTAAAAAACGTCTGAGAGAATTCAACCAGGAGAAAGCGAGTAAAATAGTACATTTGATCATGGAAGACTCCAAAAGTACAAAGAAAATTAAAAAAGAATGTTTCACGAGAAGCTACCTCATGAACTGTTTGAAAGACAAGGAGGGGGTCAAACAATACGAGAGAAAACAAATAAACAAAATCGCCACAGAATTTTACATGGAATTATACTCCGACAGATCAGTCAGCCCAAAGGCACAAAAGTTTGTCGGTGAGGAAGTCAAAATGCCAAACTTCATGGAAAGCGAGGTGAGGAGAGCAGTACTGTCTCTGAAGGACGGCAAGGCAGCGGGGGCTAGATGGGATCACCAACGAACAAATTCAAGTACGGAGGCGAAAAAATTATAAAAATTCTAACAAAACTTTACAACGAAATTTGGGAAACAAACAAGATACCACTAGATTGGAAAATCTCAAAAATTAGTTTGCTTTTCAAAAAAGGCTGTCGTTACGACATTAGGAACTATATAGGCTAATTAGCCACAAACCAATCCTAGCCAAGATCTTGTCCGCCCTGCTAGACTTCCGTCTAAGAGGCTTGCTGAAACTACAGCAAACTCCCTGCCAAGCAGGATTTAGGAGGGGCTTCTCCACGACTGACCACCTCCATACAGTCAACTTAGCAACGGAATACCGAGTCACTGTCCACCTAGCCTTTATCGACTTTACTAAGGCCTTCGACGTTTTAAAACAAAATTTTATGCTCGAGGCTCTGGCAAGCCATGGGGTCCACCCCTCTATGATTGGAATGATCCGAGAGATGTACACGGATTTGAAAGCCTAGATAATTACTGACGTAGAAGGAGAAGAATTTGACATCAGAAGGGGGGTGAGGCAGGGCGACCCAATCTCGCCACTGCTGTTCAACTGTGCGTTGAACGAGATTTTCAAAAATTTAAATTGGGAGAACAAAGGAGTTAGCATCAATGGTGATCTTCTGAACAACTTAAGGTTCGCCGACGACCTACCAGTGGTGGCGGGATCCTGAAGCGACCTGCAAGAGATGCTGGAGGAACTCAACTTTCAGAGCAAAAAGGCAGGCATGAAAATAAACCTATCAAAAACCAAAATTCTTACCAACTCAGGGCACCTGCAGGAAATCGAAATCGAAAATCAAAAAATTGAGATCGTAGAAAATATAATTTATTCAGGGCAGCTAGTATCATTCCAAAACCAAATGGAAAAAGAAATAAACAGAAGAATTACAATAATTGTATGAAGTAAATTCTGGAGCTTAAAATTTATTTTGAAAAACAACTATTCCCTATTCAAAAGCCACCTATTTAACAGTTGTGTTCTTCCGGCACTCACCTACGGCTGCCAAACATGGACGCTGTCCAAACAGCTATAGAGAAGAAACTTCAGTCTGCCCAAAATTCAATGGAAAGAGCTATGCTAGGAATGAAACTGAAAGACAGATGAGTCAAACTGACAACAATAAAAGAAAAATTTCGGCAAAACAAAAATATAACACATGTTACAAGGAGATTGAAATGGGACTGGGCAGGCCAGGCCATTTAGGTCGACTAAAAGACGATCGCTGGTCATATAAAATTACTTTTTGGCACCTGAGAGAAGGGAAAAGACGGGGTAAACAGAAAAGGCTTGATGGTCAGACGACTTCTTCCACTTTATAAAAGTAATACACCTCTCCGGTAAAATCAGGAGAACCAGATTGTTTCATGGAACAACGGCTGACCGGGCCGAATGGAGGAGGTTGAGGGAGGCATTCGCCCAAAAACAGGGCCTTACGCAAGAAACGACGTCGAAAAAGTTCTACCTAAAATTGTAAATTTTTTTTAAAAATTAATTATTATTACTACAGCTACCATACATAGGTATCTAGCAGTACTAATAGCTATAAGTTAAAACAATAAGCGTGGTCTCATAAGCCGGCGAACTTCTAGCGAGTTGTCCAGGAGTTCGATTGCTTGAATGTTAGCGTGTGAGTGTAGACGGCGTTCATAAATATTGGAACATCTCTCAATTTCTTTTTGTACGGTTGGGATCCTCAAATCCTGGAGTAGATCCGTCATTGCGCTGGTAGCGATATAGGCGTTCGTGATTGATCGTAGTATCACAGTATCAGGTTTTGGCGTGTCTGCAGGCTTTGCGAACATTTGACTGACTAGCAGCTTCCCCAGAGTGCTATCGTTTTAGAACAGTGAGGTATAGTAGCCGCTTATTTTCCAGCGATAGGATCGAATTTCTGCCAATGAGCCAGTAGTATTCTGCCATCATCTTCTTTATTTCATTGCAGTTAACTTTTATATGTTCGCCCCAAGTAAGTCTTTCGTCGATGTGGAGGCCAAGATATTTGACGCATCTCGTCTTTGGGACCGTAGATTGACCAACGCGGAGTGAGAGGTCTTTCTGATGTCCGAGCGTGAAGACGATATACTGCGATTTATCAGAATTGATTTTAATTTTCCATTGGTTTGACCACTGCAGTAAATTATCCATGTGTTGCTGGATCGCCATTATCGCTTCCTCTTGGTCATCCGAGACGGCAAGGAGTGCTGTATCGTCTGCGAACATTCTGCTATCTACAGATTCGGATTTCGGGATGTCTGATGTGTATAAAAGGTAGAGCACTGGTCCCAGCACACTCCCCTGTGGTACACCTGCCTGAGCTGTGTGCCAGTTGGATACAGCTTCGTTGTTATGATACCTGGAATGGTCTATCTTTCAGGTACGACTTTATTAGCGAGCAGTATGCCTCTGGTAGCAGCCCTGCGTGCTATACTCTATCAAAAGCTTGAGCTATATCCAGAAACAGGCCGCAACAGAACTTTTCGTTTTCGTGGGCGTTGCTCGCTTTTTTAACCACAGTATGCACCTGTTCAACCGTGTCGTGTTCGCGTCTGAATCCAAACTGAAAGTCGAGAATTAAGTGTATCTCTTCAATAATTGCGTGTAAACGTTTAAGGAGCAATTTTTCGAATAGTTTTCTCGTTATCGGCAGGAGTGCAATAGGCTTATAAGATTCTGGGCGATCCGGAGGTTTGCCAGGCTTTAGGATCATGATCATAGTCGCCTTTTTCCAGCTGACTGGAAAATACTCGAAGTGTAGGATCGCGTTGAAGATATTGGTTAGCTGTACCAATCCTTTTTTTGGTAGTTCCCTTAGCAGTTTCCCTGTAACTTTGTCCCAGCCAGGCGCTTTCTTATTGTTGAGGTTCTTTGTTTCATTTGCTACTTCTGTGGGTGTGAATGGCTTCAGTTTCTCATAATTGGTGTGCGAAATTGTGGGCAGGATAGTCACATCCGATTGGATATTATTGGGTTGAAAAGTTATTGTAAATTTTGCGTAATAAAAATGCTTATAATAATAATAATAATTTTCAAGGTGATAGGCTTTTGCTTCTCTTCTTCGGCTAATTCGGTCTAAGTCAGCATATTTAATTTTGCTCCTCTATTCTTCTGCTTTCTTCTTTGTTCCATTTATGTGAGCATTTCATTGATCATCCATTCATTTTTCTTCGCTGTTGATTTTTGCCACCGGTGTTGAGGATTCCTTTGACTGGTTGAATGATGAACCTGCAACACTCATCGACGTCGAGTTAGTCGGCAAGTTCTGGTTCTACTTCTTCCTCGCAGTTACTGATTACTTTTTTGGGGTAACAGACCTCCCCTGTAGTTTTTCAAGTTTCAGTAGGTAGGAAACCTGTCACTTTTTTTTTCTTTCTCTTTTTAGCCGGAATGGCAATAAAGGCGAAGAGTAGGTTTTCATTGAGTATGCAGAGAGCTAATTACTAAACTGATTACTTATTATTTACTTGAAATGTTTCGCTCTGATATGGACAATTACTTCCATTCCCTTCCCGTACATCCGCGTTTGGTAAAACCAATGTACCTAAGTGAAATTCCAACGAACACAATTTTGTTGCAGTTATCGAGGATTTTAGTTGACGAGGTTGCATATAGCGAAGCGAAGGAAAACTTTTTTATTGCGTAATTATCAAGATATTTCATTTAAAAAGATAATATCAATTTATTAGAGACATCATCAAAACTTCATCTGTTTGAGCACAAAATTATGATTTTTTACTTCAAAAGAAGTTGAAAGAACTTGTACAACATAAAATATATCTATTCATTCTTTATTCTACACAATGTTCATTGAGGTACATCAAGGAATAATGCCAGTAATAAAAAAAAAATAACGTCAACCTCTCTCACGACAAAAAAAATCCAAATATTATACGTGAACTATTAGCGCAAATAGCCGGCCTGAAGTGGGAACTCACGGGGAGCTGACAAGAAGTATTAAGATAATGCTAAACCTTTTTTTCGCTCGAGTAATTTTTCAGTATTTTTTTATTTTTTTGGAAAGGGAGCAGGGACGTACCGATGGGAGGGGGCAACTCCTTCCTTGTAGAAATTTTTTACTCAGCAGTTGGGAAAATTTACCATTTTAGTCAGGCGAGTTGGAAAAATCCAGTAAGTAAAGTTAAAAGGTTTTTTTTTGGCTTTGATACTTGGAAATTCTGAGTTCCCCCCCCCCCCACACACACCCAGGAAAAACTTTTCGGTATGTCCCAGAAGGGGAGGGTTATTAGTAGATTTGGGAGGCCGTCTCCCTCCTCCTTCAGCGCGCCTTCCTCTATTTGCGCCTATGATTCTACTTGAACTAAAACTTGTCAAAATAAAAATTTCGAAAGCAAATTTGGTACCTTAATCTCGCGTGGTTTGTAAGAAATGTGTTCACGTTCTAGCCAAACTAGCAGAGGCATTTTTTAATACCACGCTGGACCCAAGCGTTTAATATACTCGGAAACATCATTTTTACAATCAACCTGTACTTGTTTAAAGGTACACGGTCCCTTGCAGTTTGGAAATTGACAGCAATTGTTGAAACCTGTTATTGTTCGTTCCCACCGGTCTGTGTAAGGCTTCGGTGTACAGATGGGCTGCAGTCATTTCTAAATGGTTGTACAGACTTCCTCTACAATTTTACTGACCGTAAAAAAGAAACATCTGGAAATTGTGCGCGTTTGCAGGATAAGAGTCGCCAGCAGCTATAAGTCCGTTCGTGATCGCGAAACAGGATAATATTTACATACTTGGTCATTAGGGTGGTCTTTATTCTGAAAGTTTTCTCGGATTTTCGCTCTCACCCCTAAGATGTGGCAAGTAACTCAAAAAGCAATCTCCATAAAGTTTGAGCTCCGTCGAATATTATTAACCTGTGGTCCAAAGAGATCGAAGGTCAACTGTTTTAGTCAAAACTGGCTGCGAAGAGTAAAAAATTCAAAAAATGGAAAAATGTACCAATTTTGATGACACCTGAATGAGTTGTACGAGGTCGTTATGTCGTGCGATTAAGTTTTCATTCATTTATGTGTACCAGTTTTACCGTAGCAATCATGTACATGTTGATAAACGTGCGTTTTGGCTCAATATTTTGAAATAGCGACGTATCTCCCCCCCCCCCCTCGGCTGATATAGAAAGTCGAGCTTTGCGCATCAGATAGGTATACATAGAACAAAGAATAAAGATTTCAAAGAAATACTGAATTAATTAGAACACCGTAATTTGAACGCGAGTACTTTAAAGAAAAAGAAAAAAATGAAATACCAGATTCATTTAAAGAGTTATTAAAAGTTCACTAATTCTTGTAAAACTCACAGGCTTATTAGCCCTATTTGTAGTCAGGGTTGCCAACTGGTAGTTATTGTATTCGCATTCTGGTTATTTTCAGAAATTAAAGCCAAGCAGATGTACATGGTAAAAGAACGACTGTAACAAAGAAACGATTATTTTGACGACTGCAAGAAAAAATTTGGTTATTCTAAAAAAATTCCCCTTATTTTATTTACTAATTTCATTTTCCAACTTAGAAAAATGAGAAACTTAGAATCACTTTAGAATTAAGAGTAAGAAATTGGATATTATTGAATCCTTTCGCTACAGTCACGGGAATCAACAACGGCGGCAGAGGTTCTGGGAAGTGAAGCATCGATCTCGTGGCACCTAGGTCACCATCATCTAGAGATAGAGCACTGGGGTGCCACAAGAGTGAGTAAATCAGCCCAACTACAAAAATGTTTGAAACATGCTGTAGTGTAGAAAAATATTTTCGGGTGACGACTATTCCGTTTACAGGAGTTGGCAACCCTGTTTGTAGTATGTAGATACATCACGTGTGTGAAATTTTGACGCTATACTTTCATATGTGCGGGCGCATACGAGCAGGGACCAGTTGACCAAAAGTAAAATTTTACAGGAAAAGCGTTTAAAATTGAGAGTATTTTTTTGTAATTACCGCCAACATTTCAACCGTGAAGGTGTCCTACACACTACCACACGCTCCCCTAATCTCTTGTACGTCCTTTCGGGAAAAATTTCCAATGTTTCCCAAAGAATTTAAATGTTTGACCATCTCCGAAGAATTTCATCAAAAAACTTAGGGAAAATTTTCCAATGATTTTCAAGGAATTTCGTCGGAGTTTTCTTCCAAAAATTTCGATACTTCCCGGACAGTCTTTTCGGAAATCTTTTGAAAACATTTCCAACGTTGACATTTTTATGTCTTTATTTTGGCACACAACGGAAAAAAGCGCTAATTTGGAGCGTCACGAAAAAAAAAAAAAAATTAAATAATAATAATAATAAAACTACTGACTGGACTGACTGACTCAACACTTCATTCGCCTGCGAGTACCACACTCCTTGTATCAGCCTGCAGCACTACACTCTACTAGCGCATCATCTTGCAGACGAGTCTGCAAGATGATGCACTAGTTTCGAAAAATTTTCACTCGAGCAGTAATTTTACCTTTATTTTTATAAAATAATCCTCTAATATCGATGATTTTTAAGAAATACCTCAATTTTCGACTTTTTCTCTCTTGAAAATCTTACTTTGCCCCCCCCTTGGGAAAATCCTGGCTACGCCACTAGTGGCAACCACGGATGTCGAATTTCCACCGGTGTGGCTACCAAACAGGCAACCATGGCGGTGGAAATTCCACAGCGGTGGCTGTCATACCATGTACAGTGTATACTTTCCACCGATGTATCTGGCTTCTTTCTAGTTAAATGCTAGATGGATTCATAATTTTCTAAAGAATTTCATCAAAGATTTTTAGGGAAATTTTCCAATAATTTTTAAGGAATCACATCAGTAATTTTCGAGAAAAAAAATTCCAATCTTATCCGAAGAATTTCTTTAAAAATTTTTGGGTAAATTTTCCGATAATATTTTTGAAGCACATAGGAAATTTGGGAAAAACTCTGATGGTTTTTGAAGAATCTTACCAACAATCTTCAGAAAAAATGTTCTTCGAAGAATTTCATCGAAGATTCTCGGGAAAAATCTTTTATGATTTTTAAGGAATTTCATCGGAAATTTTCGGAAAACAATTCCGATAATTTCCGAAGAATCTTATCGGAAATCTTTTGAAAAATTTTCCAATGTTTTCCAAAGAATTTAGAAGTTTAATGATCTCCGGAGAATTTCATCGAAAATCTGTTGGTAGTCTTAGATGGTTTTTAAGGAATTTCATCGGAAATTTTTGTGAAAAAAATTCCCAATAATTTCCGAAGAATCCCATCGGAAATCTCAGTGTTACCAACCCTCCGGCAATTTTGCCAGAGATCTTAGGCAATTCTGGATTCTTCCGGCATTTTCCCTGCACTCAGGTATTTTTTAAACAATGTCAAGCATTTTCTATACAATGTCAGGCATTTTCTATACTTTACAATTCTGTCTACACTTATTTTTTACATTTTATATTTTTGAATGTTGACAAATTTGCTGCATGTTGAGAGCTACGAACTATCATTCTTTCATTCATCAGTTGGCTGCAAGTCTGCTGTTTGTTTTTGTTGAGAAAACGAAAAACCTCAGCTTATGAAGTAATGTTTTTAGCTGCTAGTTAGTGTGTCAGGTGGACGCTGTTAAGCAAAAAGGACTCAAGCGAGAAAAGCTATTTTTTGAAAAAAAGTAACATTAAAAGTCAATAAATAATGTCGGTTTACGGACATAGCGTTTACTAATAAGCTTTCTTTAACGTGGGTACACATTTTTGAATCGAGGGCCCAATTTTGAAAAATTCTACTTTTCACGCTCTTTTCAGCGGTACTAATAACTCATTATATCAACAAATGTCGCTTGAGTCCTTTTGGCTTCACAGAGTCCAGTTCTAGTGATATATTCGAAAAATAAATGATTTACTCGAACTCGTATACCAAAAATTTCCTTCAGTCTCCGGCAAACTTAGGCATTTTTCTAATACAATCCCAGGCAACTCTGAGGTTGTGAGTTGGTAACGCTGGGAAATCTTTAGAAAAAATTACCAATATTTTCCAAAGAATCTCAACAAATTACTTTGAGAAAATTTTTTGGTAAATTTTGAAGAATTTCATGGGGAATATTCGGGAGGCAACTCCGATGGTTTTAAAGAATTTCATCGAAAATCTTCGGATTCGAGTTCCTTAAACGGTAAGAGTAGACAGGCATTCATGCAGCAGGATAAGTTGCCTACATTATAAGATTGGAGGTTCCCATAGTGAGAAATGCGAGGCTTCCCTTCGGAAGGTACGTAGGCAACTCATCCTGACAACTGGTAAATGTATTTGCCTGCTCTCGCATTAAAATGGGCAAGAAGAAAATATGTCCAGTATTCATGGAAAATTGTTTTCAAACAATAATTTTACATAAGAACATGCTATTTTCTTTTTGTTCTTTTTGAAATAATAAATGTTGACTTACCTCACTTAAAACTGCAATATCTCGCTGAATTTTCAAGATAGAGGTCTGGGTTGGTTTTATTTGATTACTAAGGGGTTTTTACATAAATTTAGTAAAAAAAAGTAAAAATTGAAAAATTGGTCAACTGGTCCCTTTTTGTATGCGCCCTCACATATACGTTGCGATGGCAATGACTTAAACATCGATGTGTTATTTCTTTGACTATGCTACAGTTTGAGGTCCCAATATGTTTCTTCTAATCAACATAAGAAAAAGAGTTTCACATTGCAGGGGAAATAATACATTTGAACAATACTTATCAAATCTAGTATCAGTCTTTTATGAAACCCCTTACTGCAACTAGATAGACAGACATTTTTCTGTATTTGGGATCTACAGCGGTTACTATTATATTTCGGGATTAGAAGTAGAACAACCAATGTCAGTCTTTGGCACTTTTAAGTCAGAGGTATCTACGAGTTGCTAATCTGTGCCCTCTATCGAATGCAAGAACATCTGAAGTCTAAAACACATCTAGAAAGTGAGCAAATTCTATTCAGTTCCCGATGAGAAATAGACGGCAGTAGTTGTGCAAAAATATAAAATCCGTTTTTCTCGAAACATGAAAAATTGACGTCGGCTTTTCTTATTCCAAGCCCTACATATTAACTATAATCTGTAGAATATTTCTCAACATTTTGTTGTACCTTAACTGTAGCCTTTTCAATTGAGTCATAAGTTTGGGCCCCATAAGTTAGTGTCGGCTTGATGCACTTTTCTAAAACTCTGATTTATGTTTTCAATTTCATTTTGCTTTTGAATACGTAATTGAGGGGCCAGAAACTTTTCCAATCGTTTTTTATTCTTTTATTGACTTCTAACTCCATTTCTATAATTGTAGCGATTGTGTGCCCTGAGTAATTAATTTCGTTGACTACTTATTTTGATTAGTGTGTTTTCTACTGTACGATTCGTGACAAGGTTTGTTGATATTAATAATGTTTTATTCAAGTAAATTGTTAGTCCCACCTCTCCACACACACTCTTCAGTTCACATACCATTTCCACCAGCTCCTCTATTTCTACCCTCAATAGTACAACATCGTCAGTTATTCTCAGGGTCTCGTCTTTAGAGGTCAGGTTGGCCGAGTGGATAGCGCGCTGGTCTCAGAATCCGGAGGTCCCGGGTTCGAGGCCACGTAGCAATTCGCTACATTTCGACCTAGGCCGGGTTTTCGGCAAGCAGAGAAGAAGGCTAAGACAGCCCTAACAGCCTCCCCGACATCTCTGAGGTAATGCTCGAAAGGGCGGATTCCAGGGCTCGGGTTATGAGTAAAATTAGAAAAGAGAGGGTCTCGTCTTCATTGATTAAATCATGCAAAACACAATCAATTCATCATACGAATGTTGAATTTAATGAAAATATAAACATATAATACCTAAGTCTTCTAAACAAACAGTTTTCTTATATTACATTGAATATGTACGTGTTATTCTTATTGTTAGCTACCTACTTAAAGTAAAAATTGTTATTCATACAGTTGTTAAATGTGATTGACAAAGCTGGATACTTATTCTGATTCTCTCTGATGTTGGTGATGTCAGCTACATTAAAGATGATAGGTTCGTTTGATGTTTTCACTTAAAAAAAAAACAAAACGAAAAGGTAAATGATGAATTCACGTTAAGATCATTAGATTAAGACGACCTACCAGTGTTGTAGTAATTTGACTTACTCGTAGTTGTTGCTATATCCAATAAAGCAAAAGGATACATATCTCGTCTATGGTCCGATGAACTGAAAGAGATTCAAAAAATAATTGTAGGATAATAGTTTGTTTAGTTTGAAATTGATAGATTTGAAAATTCTGTGAAACGGATTAGAGCATGTTCCTCGTTTTGGCCATCGGTTTCTGGTTGCAAGCAGTTGTATTTTTGATATTCCTTAAATGCGGTAGAGCGAGCAATTCGTCTATAATTCGCGTTGTTGGGTCAAACTCAAGAGGAACACTATTTGGGGAACTGTATTATCGAAAAAAAATTCATTTACTCCCAAGTTCTTTGCTTAATTGGCTCGGTACTGTGCCAGTCGCAGATCCGTTAGGGTACTTTTTGCACCTAAAATTCGGGCAAAATGACATGTATTTTATGGTCGTATAAAAATAATTAACTTTTCAAATTCCTTATTGAAAATTGTGACCGTGAATGAGAATATGTATTTACGTTTTTTTCAGAACTAGAGCCTTCAAAATTGACAAACCTTAGGTCCTTCTCCCGTTATTCTATCAATAAAAGTAAGGTCAAAAATGGTAAAATCCGTCAAAAAAGGAAAGCGAATCTTTTGCTAGATCCCTCTTACTTTTTCTTATCCGCGGTCACAATTATTAATATCCGTGGAAAATATTATTAATATTCGTAGTTATCGATAAGGATTTTTATTAATATTTTTGATCTCTAATAGGAACTTTTTGAAATTTTTCATGAAATATTTCAGTAAAAATGTGAAAACATAGATAGATTTCACAAAAAGAACGCTATCTGGCTATGACTGCTATGAATAACTCATTCATTGCTTCTCCATCTCCAATAGCAGCAGCCATTTGCAGCTCTTTCAGGTTTATATGCAAATGAGAATGTTGAAATTCCTTCTTAAACAATTATCTTTTAGTATATTTCATGTAGGTTTCCATTATTTTAGTATTAGGTATGTTTCAACAAATCGTTATTCATAATGCAGTATGATGATTATGGTTACACTCGGTCACTCCCTAAAAAAAGAGAACAATGAACAAACAGAATGTTCAGAGTTTGTTATGTAATGAAATATTAAACTTATTTGGGGAGACCAAGTTAATACGCTGATTCCTGACTTAAACTCTTAATGAAAAAATTAATTTTTGCCGCGTAAGAAAATATAACACATTTTGGAACATGTTATCTCAAGAAATTAAAAAATAATGTAAAACAACCAATGAGGAACAATCTACATTAACTACCTGGCCGGGGTATTCCAATGAAGCAGCTCAGCTAAAAGCGAGCCTATCCATGTATCCATGTTGTAGCTGTAGTCACAGTGTGTGACACTTCATGTCCTCGGTAGAGTACGACTGTGTCGTTCAAGTAGTCGAGCCCAGGTATGTGACGGCCTTATCACTGCATTATTCCTGCCAAACAAGTTGCATATATAAGAGCCTACTTTCAAAATGTTGACAATCAGTATGGAGAAAAATATCTTACTAATACGAAAGGGTATTGTGAACAACCAAATCATGCGAATTATTCACCCTCTTTGGTAAACGTTCACTTTACCCTCTTGTATAGTAATATACTATTTCTAGTTATCGATAAGGATTTTTATTGATATTTTCGAACACAATTTGAAAATTTTTTGAAATTGTTCATGAAGTATTTCAATGAAAATTTGAGAACAAAGATAGATTCCATAAAAAGAACGCTATCTGGCTATAACCGCTATGAATAACTTTAAAGAATAATCCTGTGTAAGTTACCTAATATCCGTGACGTCCACTGCTCGTGCTCAATACGAATATAAAGAAAAGAAAAAAAAAAACACGAATAATAACGTTATTAGAAAATGTACGTCTTCCATATTCTTTTTTTTTTTTTTTTTAATAATAATAATAATAATAATAATATATTGGCAAAAATGATCAATGATAATGATACACGGCATTGTGATCCCCCGATGGCCAGATGGCCCGAGTGGGGATCACCGAGGACTACTACTACTCTTGAATGTATATGCGCATATGCGCATTTAATAAACGAGTGGTAACTGCACGACAACAGGAAATAATGACCTAAAAATAACAATTTTGGGCAACTATACAAATCAAGGCAAGGTAATATGCGACATGAACATAAACAACAATAACAAGGGGAAAAGAGCAAAAACCTATAACAGATGAAATATGTACAGAGTTATGATAACAAATATTAGGGGTAGACAGTGGAATAATATAAAGAGACAGCTGGTAACAGTGAATATAACAGTAAGGGGCACTAAGCTGTAACAGGAAATAGTGGCCTGTAAATAATGGTTTCAGGCAGCAATAACATTCCGAGGTTAGAATTATGAATTCAAGTAGGTATAGTCAACTAAAATTGTACAAAGTCTGCAAAATTACAATATTATTTGTATTTGAACAGATGTTGTGCAGAACTCAACATATATATTACGGGCTGGATAATGACAATTTATTGCGAACATAATATTCTGTCACGTTTCAACAGAGATGACGTACCTATATTTTACACAGTAAATGTTTGAATATCAGGATGACCTTTGTGGATTACAGATATAAAAAATAACAAAATTGACTTACTGGTCATACGAAGTAATTCTTGGATACCATAGGTCATAATATTCAGTCTTGAATTCAATAATTTTGTTAAATAGTTGCGTGAAAATAAAATATCTTACTAATACGAAAGGGTATCGTGAACAACCAAGTCATGCGAATTACTCTTGTATAGTAATATACTATTTCTAGTTATCGATAAGGATTTTTATTGATATATTCGATCTCTAATTTGAAAATTTTTTGAAATTGCTCATGAAGTATTTCAGTGAAAATTTGAGGACCAAAATAGATTTCATAAAAAGAACGCTATCTGGCTGTAACTGCTATGAATAACGTTAAAGAATAATCCTGTGTAAGTTACCTAATATCCGCCGCGATTTGTTGTCCAACGTTACATATAAATACAAAATTTATTTATTTATTTATTTAAAGCCCGACAGGGGTATGAACAAGCGACACAAAACGTAACAGTTCAACAATTCAGCAAAATACGACGAGTTCGGATGTTTTGTGGAGTAGGTTGCTAGCCTTCCCTGTCCACCCGATTCCGGGTATAGGCCTCCACTGTGAGTGCCCATCTTTTCCTGTCCCTAGCCATTCTTTGCCAGAGCAGTCCAAAGTTCTTGCACATCAGGTCCCTCCATCGGATAGGGGGTCTGCCCTTATTCCGTTTCCTGTTCCAAGGGGTCCACTCCTCTACTTTCTTGACCCATTTCTCTTTGCCTCTAAATAGGTGCCCAGCGTAACTTAATTTGAGCCTAACTGTCGCTGAGCCGACGTCCTTGGCCTTAGTTAAACCTCTGATTTTGGCTAAACTGACCTTGTCCCGCAACCTTATATTCAGAATGCTTCTCAGCATCCTGTTATAAGTAGTTACTAGCCTTCTCAACTGTCGATGGGTTAACGACCAGGTCTGCGCCCCATACATCAGTACCGGAATTACGCAAGACTTCAGGATTCTAATTTTTGTGGGGAGCTTCATTTTACTTTTAAGTATATTTTTGTAAGACCAGAATTTCTTCCAGGCGTTTGCAATTCGAATACTGATTTCTTTTTCCATTTTATTTTTTAGAGAGATTGTTTGGCCCAAGTATTTATATTCCGTGACTGTTTCGATTGTCTGCCCCTCTAGGATAAGGTCTACCCCCTCGGTTTCCGACATCAGTTTTGATTTTGATATATTTATCAATAGACCAACTTTCTTGCTGGCTGAACATAGTTCATCCGCCATACTTTTCAGCTCTTCAATATTTTCACGAATTAATACCACATCGTCTGCGAAGCGGAGGTTGTTGAGCCAGCATCCGTTAATTTTGATACCCCTGCCCTCCCAATGAAGCTCCCTAAATACTTCCTCCAGCACGCTATTGAACAAGTTGGGCGAGAGGGGATCCCCTGTTTCACTCCCTTCCCCAGGATAAAACTTTCTCCTTCGGTATCGAGTTTTACGTATGCATTTGATTTTGAGTATAGATGAGAGAGTGTTTTTATAATTTCACTTTCCACCCCTTGTTTACTCAAGGCTCTCCATACCGCCGAATGGTGCACGGAGTCAAAAGCCTTATTGTAGTCGATAAACAGAAAATGTATTCCAAAATTGTATTCTCTAGCTTTTTCGATCAGTAAATTCAAAGTCAGTATGTGATCTGCCGTAGAGAAGTCCTGTCTGAAACCTGTCTGATCAATTGTCTGTTGGGAATTTAACGTATTGTAGATCCTGTTTTTTACCACTTTTAAAAAGATTTTACTTAAATTTTAGAGATGATAAATTTCTGAAAATTTATTTTTTGGAAACTTTTGGAAACTTTCCGGAAATTTATTTTTCTTCAATGAATGAGGTATCCCATACTTATTTTCAACAAATATCGGTTGTAAAATGTTATTTGTCAACTACAAACTATAAATTTCCATAATTTCACGTTTTAAACTTAAATGCAAGATGTTTCTTCATTCGAGTGCAATTTTTGAGCAATTCGTAATTGCAGTGGCCGCACTTATACCGTTCATGTTTGTTTTTAGCATTGATTTGCTGTGTTTTGATTTTGATGAAATTTTGTATACAGCTTTGGTAGGAAATTTCATTTTTTTTAACTACACATAACTCAAAAGCTCGAAACACATGAAAATTTTGAATTTAAAAATTAAATTGAAATTTGAAAGAATTGCAAAGTGATAACACCGGCATCATATCTAAAAAAAAAAAAAATAGAGAACCTAGCAAAATTATTATTTGCCAGGTGTTTACAAGCATTTCCTTATTACAAATGCAAATGCTGCACTCTGGCGTAGTTTTGGTAAAAATTTATAAATTTCATAAATTTCCATTTAAATTTAAGGTGAACTAGACACAGTTAAAAACAATGACCTGCGAAATTTTAATCACAAACCATTAATTTAAGGAAATAATCTGCAATGCTCACACTTTATGAACAGGACTACATTGGGTAATAAGACTGACCCGGTCTTTCTTCCCCGGTTTCCAGTGGGTAATTATTCCGTTTTTGATATCCAGTTAGAAAGGACATGATTTCAGTTCTCAGCCTAGTGATGGTCTTCTGCATTATTTTGTAGGAGTCCACGAGTATACTATTAATTATATGTTTCAATTTTCCATATGTAGCAGTTTCGTTTCATCTCATTTTGCTTTGAATTCTGCCTGTAACAAACAACACGATGGAATTTATGTTTGCATCCAGAAACATCATAAACTATTCACTTTGAGAAAGTATCAATATTTAGTGAAGGTAAACATGCGTCAGACTCTATTTTCGACTGAAAGTGAAAGAAAATATTTACCACAGATTTAGTACAAACTGATCTGTATTACATAGATTTCATAAACCTTCAGCGATTTATCGTTTGGACCCCAATCCATAATTCGGTTTATCTTTTTGATTACTGTGAATTACGTACATCAAAATCAAAACTTATGCACTTTCACAAACTTGTACACAGTTTATGAAATACATGGAATGAATACGGAAGGCGAATTAGCCTATTCAACGGGAGTATTCGTTCCCAGATGAATAATTCTGTGAAATTGCGATATAACCAATTACTCACCAAATGAAGACAAGCCACATAACTTCTCCCAGGATACTGAATAATAGGAATACAGGTTTATTATTGTTCATGTCTGTTCAATGATCGAAAACTGACCCTCTGTTTTATTACTAAAATAACTCCAGTCTGTAAAACTACGAGAACCTGCAATGAAGGACAGAATTTTGTACATTCTTCACTGCAACAGTTTAATAATCTACGAGTAGAATTAGCACAAAAATTCTGAAAAGTGCAGATAAACTTACCTCGCCCATGTATCAGAATTCAGAATGTATCTCGGGAGGCCGAAAAATGTACAAAACAGCAAAAAGAGTTCACTTTCTCTCAATCAGTTGAATTTTTGTACCAAACAATTGCCAAACAATACAATATTCTGCTCCTTTATTTCTGTGAATATTCCTGACCGACAAGGACACCCTCCTTGTTTCAAATTCCCTTTCATACATCATCATCAATCTGCATTGGTATTTTTATTTTCAACAGTTGGCAGCACAAGTTCCTATCATAAATTTCCAACGGATGGTTATTCCAGCGGTTGGTATTTCCAACCGTTTGACTTTCCAGCGGATGACATAGAGCCTGATCATTAGTAGATTAAACTTGATTACTGTCGTCGTTTTAATCGTACGGTATTTTTTCAAGTTAGCCTCCCTCTCCCCAAAAAATGGTGCTTTTGCTATGTCCCTATGCAGAGGAACTTATTCTTAATGAAGGGGGGCTCAGAACTTTTGATTTAATTTTTTCGAAGAATTTCATCGAAAAATCTTTGGGAAAATTTTCCAATGATTTTTAGGGAATTTCACTAGAAATTTTCGGAAACAAATTCCGGTAATTTTCGATACAACTAACCTCCAGGAAGAATATTCTCCGAAGAGATTCATCAAAAATTTTCAGGAATAATTTTCGATGATCTTTGAGGAATTTCATGCGAAATTTTTTGGAAAAAATTCCAATATAATGTCCAAAGAATCTCATTCGAAATCTGTAGAGAAATTCGGGGAAAATCCCGGATGATTTTCAAAGGAAGTTCATCGAGAATAGAAGGAAAAATACGAAAATTTCCGAAGAATTTTATCGAAAATCGTTTGAGAAAATCTCCAATATTTTCCAACAAAAAACTACTTCTGGAAAGTCTCCCGACAACTTTGGAAGTCTTTCATAGGAAATAATTCGGGGGGGGGGGCTATGTCAGTTTTTGAACAATGCAATAAAAAATCTCCCGCAGAATTTCATCGGAAATCTTTTGAGAAAATTCCCAATATTTTCCAAGAAAAAATTACCTTGAGAAAATTTCCGAACAACTTTGGAAGTATTTCATAGAAAATATTGGGAGGTGGGGTGGGGAGGGGGAAACTCCGTCAGTTTTTGAAAAATTTAATCAAAAATCTTCAGGAAGATCTTCGAGAAATTACATCTAAAACTTCAGGGAAAATCTCTTAATGATTTTTTTTAAAGATCATCAGAAATTTTTGCTGAAAAAATTCGACAATTTCCCGAGAATGGCATTGGAAATTATTTTTTCAAAGAATTTCTTGGCCAATTTTCGAAAAGATTCCCATGATTGTTAGAAAACATCTCCGATGATTTTAGAAGTTTTTTTTTCGAAATTTTAGAAAAAATCTGCAATTATTGGAAATTCCTGAGAAGTGTCTCTGATGAAATTTGAAAATTTTCTTCAGAAGAACAAGTCGATAATTTCTTACTGTCTAAGAGATTTTTATCGGAAATTTCTGAATTACATTACGGATAAATTCAGAAGAATTTAATCAGAAAAGTTCAGGGAAAATCTTCGATGATTTTTGAGGATTTTTATCGGAAGTAAACTCAGAAAGAAATTTTGATAATTTCATAAAAAGTCATCAGAAATCTTTAGAAAATATTGCCAATGTTTTCAACAACAAAAAAATTCATCAAAATTCTTCGAAAAGATTTTCTCACAATTTTTGACGTATTTCATAAGAAATATTGGGGGGAAATTCCGAGAGTTTTTGAAGGATTTTATCATAAATTTTCAAGAGAAATGTTCAATCCCGGAAGAATTTCTTCGGAAACCTTGCGAAAAATCTTCTTCGGAATTTTTTTCAGGAATTTCATGGGAAATTTTGAAGAAAAAATTCCGACAATCTTCGAAGAATTTCTTACGTGATTTTCGAAAAGATGCCTTTGATTATCCAAGATAATTTCCGGGGAATTTTATCGAAATTCTTCGGGGAAATTCTCTGATGACTAAGACATTACATCGAAAATTTTTGGGTTAAGAATCCGATAATTTTCGAAGAATCCCTCCGGAAACCTTTAGAAAAAATTTCCAATGTTTTCCAAAGAAATCCTTTAAAAATCTTCGGGGGAGTTTTCCGGTAATTTTTGAAGAGTTTCTCAAGAAATATCCGGGAAAAATCTCTGATGGAATTTTAAACTGCATGACCATGCAGAAATTATCAATTTCTTTTTTAATTTCTGATGAAATTCCTTAAAAGTTATAGGAGATTTTTTCCGAAGATTTACATCGAACATTTTTTCTAAGATTTTCGATAAAATTCTCCACAAACCATCGGAGTTTCCCCCCGAATATTTCCTAGGAAATTCTTCAAAAATTATCGGAAAATTGAAACTTTTTCTGAAGATTTTTGATAAGATTCTTCGGAAATTATCAGATTTTTTTTCAAAAATTTTCGATAAAATTCCTTAGATGTTATTGGAGAATGTTCCCGAAGATTTTTCCTGTAGATTTTCGATGAAATTCTTCGGAGAACATTTTACTTGAAGTTTGTCCATGAACCTCCAAGTGTCAATCCAGTATCCAAAAAACTTGTTATTGTAGTTCAAACACCGGACTTTTCGAAACCTTTCGATTTTATTCAAATTAGAAATAGTTCTGAACCTTTAAAAATTGATAATTTCAATACGTTTGATTTAAATTTAATCTCATACATATGGGGGAGCACTATGAATTCCTTATTTAAGAAGATAAGTATATGTGAAACATGTCGGAATTTTTCAATACTGATTTAGTGTCGGACAAAAATTTGTTGTTCTATATAGATATAAGTTGAATAAAGGAGGTTTGAAAGTGCCGAATTACAGTGTTATCAATATCATATAATTAATTGCGAAAAAATATTCAGGAAATTTGTAGATTTTATCTTACATAATAATTGTAAGGACTTGATAGAAAAGTTGAGTTCCGATTTCATAAATGCGTATTCGTTTCCAGTTTGTAAATGTATTCCATTGAGCAGTATCGGTTCCTTCGAGAAATTTATTGTCAATCATTATATTTTAAGATACGATCATACGCCTTGATTAGCTTGAACAAAAATCGAAAGCGAAAACAGATAATGTATGGAACGAGTTCAGCAAAAAAACAAGAAAAGTAACTACGAGTAAAATTGAAAAATAAACTGTTATTAGCATTGATAAAATGTTTTATTTTGTGACCACATTTTACAGAGGAATAGTTCAAAGAATGATTACAATTATGTATGAAATAATTGACGTTCGCGTTGCAATGATGAAATCTAATTTTTATATCTTATCAAGAAAGAGTAAAAAAACAAAAATTGGTACTGGCTTAAAGTCAAGCCGAAGGTAGACTGACGGTAGGTACTCGGTCCCTAGGTAGGTACTCGCAATGAAACAATAAGCGTTTAAAAAGTAGGAACATGGATAATTTACACGCCTCACTTTTACTAAGTGATTGAAATATACAATTTCGTTCAACGAATCTATAGACTTACAATGATAAATGTGGATAAAAAAACAAGGTGCAGCCTTGAAAGGAGATGATGAGACCTAATGAGAACTATCAAAGTAATATTATGTCGGTAATTATCATACATGATTATAAGGGAATAATGACATCTACAAGCAAAATGTGTTGCAAAAATGAGAACATATCCCATCAGTTATGAAAGAATCGCATGCGTAACTCCTTCTATTCATCTTCATTTTTCAATCCACATAATTTTGATAACGTATCAAGTTCTGCAGATTTTTGAATCATAAAAAACGTCTTCTTCAGTAGTTCGGTTCTTTCATTCCAAAGAGATTGATATTCCTGTATGAGGTCACTCGCAGTTCTTATCTGCGAAATAGTAATTATATTAATAACACAAAGAGTTCATAAACAGAAGAGTCTTCCGCAACAACGTACTTGATTATTACAGGGTAGCGCAGATTTTCTTGAGTCAACATCATTAGGATTGTCATTATTATTGTCGCACTTGTTGGTGACTTCATGTATCTTCGAATCAGTCTACAATAATACAAGTAGGTAATACAATAATTAGGGTATGTATCCTATTTGTTCAAAAAATATTAAGTCCAATACCCGAAATTCACTACCTACTCAGTTTCTAAAAAAGTAATTAACAATGAGTTACGTCTGCAGTAAGAATAATATTAGAATTGGATGTAATACCTGAGGTTTTTCCATAATGATTGTCCAACGATTACACGAACAATCGCTACTCTGCCTTGTTTCGAATACATTTTTCCTATTTGAAATTAGCATTAATAAAATTAATAAATCATATAAGTATTGTTAGTATTGTAACGGCGACGCTCGGTACAAAAACTGATAAGCCTGATAAAAAAAAAAAAAAAAAAAAACAATTATACCTACAACGTAATTTTCAAATGTCAGTAAAAGGGAAACGACGCAGTAGATCGCTTTTAAATGACACTCATCGGAAAGGAAATTTTATACCGAAAAATGTTTATTCTCCTCGATTTTTCATATAATTTCAAACTTTTTGAGATATTCCCCAATAAACCAAAGAATCCGCGTATTTGCCATAAGACTACGGGCATTATTTTCGTAGCGTTGGATCCAAGATGGCGTATGTCGATACCAGGGTTATAGTACGAGCGAGCGAAAAAATATATAGGAGAGGGGGGTAAACTTAGAACACGAAAATTTATGATCGAACGTCTCAATTACTCTCACAGGGTGACGGCCTTATTTATCACTGCATTATTCTTGCCAAACAAGTTGCATATATAAGAGCCTACTTTCAAAATATTGACAATCAGTATGGAGAAAAATATCTTACTAATACGAAAGGGTATTGTGAAGTGTGAACAACCAAATCATGCGAATTATTCACTCTCTTCGGTAAACGTTCACTTTACCCTCTTGTCCTCTTGTATAGTAATATACTATTTCTAGTTATCGATAAGGATTTTTATTGATATTTTTGATCTCTAATTTGAAAATTTTTTGAAATTGTTCATGAAGTATTTCAGTGAAAATTTGAGAACAAAGATGGATTTCATAAAAAGAACGCTATCTGGCTATAACTGCTATGAATAACTTTAAAGAATAATCCTGTGTAAGTTACCTAATATCTGCGGCGATTGTGTTCTAAATACAAAAAAAAAACAAAAAAAAAACAAACAAGAAAAAACAAAAAACAAAAAAATAAATAATAGAAAAATCGCGCCTAGTATTAAACGATCTTCAGATTCCATTTTCGTTTTCGTGGCTCATATTATACTGGTTAGAATTATGAATTCAAGTAGGTATAGTCAACTAAAATTGTACAAAGTCTGCAAAATTACAATATTAATTTGTATTTGAACAGATGTTGTTCGGAACTCAATATATCTATATTACGAGTTGGATAATGACAACTGCGAACATAATTCTGTCACGTTTAGGTAGAGATGACGTACCTAACATACTATACAGCTTTTGGTATATGTATTTAATACACGGGTATCATTACACAGCAAATGTTTGAATATCAGGATGACAGGATCACAGCATTTGAAAGAAAACAGTTCATCACCATAGTACTAACCTACCAGATATAATTAAACAACCTGTCTCTTGATATTATTTGCCTGAACAGTAACGAAATGGGGAGTTGATTTCTGTAATACCTACGGAATTATATCTGTACCATCAGGAACAGATGCATATTACACTGGATTCATTTATGTTTACTGGTGTTGTTGTGGCCTTCGGAAAAACCGAGCATATCCCCGAGGGAGTATAAGCCTTCCCCCCTAAATACCGCTACACCATTCCTTAGGCAGGCCGAGTTCATAGCTTCGCAGTATCGCCCATTGCCAAGGGGTGCATAGAATACGAATATTACCATTAAAAAAAAAAAAAAAAAAAATTAAGGGAAGAAGAAAGAGAGAGAAAAAAGGAGAAGTACTCGTAAGTCGAAAGGCCAGAATGGGTTAAGTTATGAATTTTGATATAATGTGTAATGTGTCAGCTTTACTTTACATTATGACAAGATAGGTAACCAACATTGACAATTCAATAATATATAGGAGAACTCTGGTGATGCTGGAGGAACTTAGTTGGTATAAAAGGGAATCAAAATTCTGGAGAATTTTTGAATAACCTAACGTTTGCAGACAATGTGGTGATAGTGGCCTGGAGGGAGGACGAGTTACAGGTGATGCTGGAGGAACTCAGTTGGTATATAAAAAGAGAATCAAAATTAATGGAGAATTTTTGAATAACTTAAGGTTTGCAGATGATAAACAAACAGCATTGTTTTTGTTTGGAAAACATTAACAGCATGACTATGTTCAAAAATGTTGACAATCAGTGTGGAGAAAAATATCTAACTAATAGGAAAGGGTATCATGGACAACCAAATCATGCGAATTACTTGCCCTCTTTGGTAAATATTCACTTTATACCCTCTTGTATAGTAATGTACTATTTCTAGTTATCGATAAGGATTTTTATTAATATTTTGATCTCTAATTTGAAAATTTTTTGAAATTGTTCATAAAGTATTTCAGTGAAAATTTGAAAACAAAGATGGATGTCATAAAAAGAACGCTATCTGGCTATAACTGCTATGAATAACCTTAAAGAATAATCCTGTATAAGTTACCTAATATCTGCGGCGATTGTGTTCTGACGTTATTAAATGATATAAATACAAAAAAAAAAAAAAAAAAAAAAGACAAACAAGAAAAAACAAAAAACAAAAAAATAAATAATAAAAAAATCCCGCCGAGTATTATGCGATCTTCCGATTCCATTTTCGTGGCTCATATTATACTGGTTAGAATTATGAATTCAAGTAGGTATAGTCAACTAAAATTGTACAAAGTCTGCAAAATTACAATATTAATTTGTATTTGAACAGATGTTGTTCGGAACTCAGTATATCTATATTACGAGTTGGATAATGACAATTGCGAACATAATTCTGTCACGTTTAGGTAGAGATGACGTACCTAACATACTATACAGCTTTTGGTATATGTATTTAATACACGGGTATCATGACACAGCAAATGTTTGAATATCAGGATGACAGGATCCCGAGGGAGTATAAGCCTTCCCCCCTAAATACCGCAACACCATTCCTTAGGCAGGCCGAGTTCATAGCTTCGCAGTATCGGCCATTGCCAAGGGGTGCATAGAATACGAATATTACTATTAAAAAAAAAAAAAAAAATTTAAGGGAAGAAGAAAGAGAGAGAAAAAAGGAGAAGTACTCGTAAGTCGAAAGGCCAGAATGGGTTACGTTATGAATTTTGATATAATGTGTAATGTGTCAGCTTTACTTTACATTATGACAAGATAGGTAACCAACATTGACAATTCAATAATATATAGGAGAACTCTGGTGATGCTGGAGGAACTTAGTTGGTATAAAAGGGAATCAAAATTCTGGAGAATTTTTGAATAACTTAACGTTTGCAGACAATGTGGTGATAGTGGCCTGGAGGGAGGACGAGTTACAGGTGATGCTGGAGGAACTCAGTTGGTATATAAAAAGAGAATCAAAATGAATGGAGAATTTTTGAATAACTTAAGGTTTGCAGATGATAAACAAACAGCATTGTTTTTGTTTGGAAAACATTAACAGCATGACTATGTTCAAAAACGTTGACAATCAGTGTGGAGAAAAATATCTAACTAATAGGAAAGGGTATCATGGACAACCAAATCATGCGAATTTCTTGCCCTCTTTGGTAAATATTCACTTTATACCCTCTTGTATAGTAATGTACTATTTCTAGTTATCGATAAGGATTTTTATTAATATTTTGATCTCTAATTTGAAAATTTTTTGAAATTGTTCATGAAGTATTTCAGTGAAAATTTGAAAACAAAGATGGATTTCATAAAAAGAACGCTATCTGGCTATAACTGCTATGAATAACTTTAAAGAATAATCCTGTATAAGTTACCTAATATCTGCGGCGATTGTGTTCTAACGTTATTAAATGATATAAATACAAAAACAAAACAAAACAAAAAAAACAAACAAGAAAAAACAAAAAACAAAAAAATAAATAATAAAAAAATCCCGCCGAGTATTATGCGATCTTCCGATTCCATTTTCGTGGCTCATATTATACTGGTTAGAATTATGAATTCAAGTAGGTATAGTCAACTAAAATTGTACAAAGTCTGCAAAATTACAATATTAATTTGTATTTGAACAGATGTTGTTCGGAACTCAATATATCTATATTACGAGTTGGATAATGACAATTGCGAACATAATTCTGTCACGTTTAGGTAGAGATGACGTACCTAACATACTATACAGCTTTTGGTATATGTATTTAATACACGGGTATCATTACACAGCAAATGTTTGAATATCAGGATGACAGGATCACAGCATTTGAAAGAAAACAGTTCATCACCATAGTACTAACCTACCAGATATAATTAAACAACCTGTCTCTTGATATTATTTGCCTGAACAGTAACGAAATGGGGAGTTGATTTCTGTAATACCTACGGAATTATATCTGTACCATCAGGAACAGATGCATATTACACTGGATTCATTTATGTTTACTGGTGTTGTTGTGGCCTTCGGAAAAACCGAGCATATCCCCGAGGGAGTATAAGCCTTCCCCCCTAAATACCGCAACACCATTCCTTAGGCAGGCCGAGTTCATAGCTTCGCAGTATCGGCCATTGCCAAGGGGTGCATAGAATACGAATATTACTATTAAAAAAAAAAAAAAAATTTAAGGGAAGAAGAAAGAGAGAGAAAAAAGGAGAAGTACTCGTAAGTCGAAAGGCCAGAATGGGTTAAGTTATGAATTTTGATATAATGTGTAATGTGTCAGCTTTACTTTACATTATGACAAGATAGGTAACCAACATTGACAATTCAATAATATATAGGAGAACTCTGGTGATGCTGGAGGAACTTAGTTGGTATAAAAGGGAATCAAAATTCTGGAGAATTTTTGAATAACTTAAGGTTTGCAGACAATGTGGTGATAGTGGCGGGGAGGGAGGACGAGTTACAGGTGATGCTGGAGGAACTCAGTTGGTATATAAAAAGAGAATCAAAATTAATGGAGAATTTTTGAATAACTTAAGGTTTGCAGATGATAAACAAACAGCATTGTTTTTGTTTGGAAAACATTAACAGCATGACTATGTTCAAAAACGTTGACAATCAGTGTGGAGAAAAATATCTAACTAATAGGAAAGGGTATCATGGACAACCAAATCATGCGAATTACTTGCCCTCTTTGGTAAATATTCACTTTATACCCTCTTGTATAGTAATGTACTATTTCTAGTTATCGATTAGGATTTTTATTAATATTTTGATCTCTAATTAATTTTTTGAAATTGTTCATGAAGTATTTCAGTGAAAATTTGAGAACAAAGATAGATATCATAAGAAGAACGCTATCTGGTTATAACTGCTATAAATAACTTTAAAGAATAATCCTGTGTAAGTTACCTAATATCCGGGACGTCCACTCGTGCTAAATAGAGGTACGAATACAAATAAATAAATAAATAAATAAATAAAATAAATAATAATGCTATCAAACGTATATCTTCCATTTTCTCCGTGGCTATACAGGTTAGAATTATGAATTCAAGTAGGTATAGTCAACTAAAATTGGACCAAGTCTGCAAAATTACAATATTATTTGTATTTGAACGGATGTTGTTCGGAACTCAATATACCTATATTACGAGTTGGATAATGGCAATTGCGAACATAATTCTGTCACGTTTAGGCAGAGATGACGTACCTAACATACCTACTATACACAGCTTTTAGTATATATATTTAATACACGGGTATAATCACACAGTAAATGTTTGAATATCAGGATGACAGGATCACAGCAGTTGAAAGAAAACAGTTCTCTCTCAGTTTAATTAGATAGATTGATAAAAATTAATTGAAAATATCTGATAAGATAAAATAGAAAAATGAATAATATTAATATCTGTTGTTCAATGAAATTATACTCTGTCCGATTTGAATCTGGGATTCGAAAATATAAATGTATATTCGCTAGCTTTAACACCTCCTACTTTATTGTTAAAACCCCTAATTACAGGTTGATTGGATAATAATTAATAATAACCACCTTCAAATTTACACCGCAAAACATAATATAACGCGTATCCGAAACATGTGTAAACTCTGTCCCTTCAAACGCCACGTGTTATGTTACGAACATTTTTCCACATGCTCTAAAACGCGCGAGTTTTAAACGCAACGTGAAGTCAGACGTGTCGCTTAGCATAGGCTACCAAATGGGCTAGTATGGGTATATTATACCTACTATGAAGACATGAAGAGTGATGGACTGGCACCCCTGGGAAGGTGTGAGATCATCAGGGAGACTCTGGACAAGGTGGCACAATGAACTCAAACAGATAGGGAGAAGGCTCTCAGAGGGGAGCTAGGGATAGGGACCGATGGAGAAGGGTAGGGGAGATCTATGCCCGCTCTTGGGCGCACTAATCTAATTTTAGATTAAGTAAAGGTTGTACATAAATAAATAAATAAATAAATAAATAAATAAATAAATAAATAAATAAAAATAAACTGCACATACAGTATCGATCGATGCAGGAGGAAAAAAGAACGTGAAAATTTAAAACAATGTTTTATTATTTATTATTTGTTATAGAAATTGTGGTGCACATGTATGTCATTTTTGAAATTTTCATTTTACTGATGAAAACGAAGTGAACGTTGAACATAGCAATATAGACTTCAAAATTCACTCATACAAACTTTGCTAAGGTCGTCAAATGTTTCAACCTAATATCCGCGGCGCGATTGTCCACTGCTAAATAGGTACAAATATATGTACCTACAAAAAAAATAAATAAAAAAATAAATAAATAAATAAATAAAATAAATAATAAAGCTATTACGAGTAAATGTACATGTTCCATTTTCATTTTCCGTGGCTATATTGGTTAGAATTATGAATTCAAGTAGGTATATTTTTTATTTAGCTTTCGGTTTTACATTATATGTATACATTGAGTCTTAAGTTAACTCGGCCGTTGATTATCGTTACATGCAAATTTTTTTTTTTTTTTTTTTTACGGCTGCTGGAAGTACTTGTTGCCTTTACAGGCGAAAGCTGGTCTCAACCTCTGCCATTCTGGTTTACAACTGGCCACTCTGTGGAACATTCTATGAGTAAGCAGTCTCTGAAAACTGTCTGCCCATCTCAAGTGTTTTCTGCCCTTCCCTCTTATCTTATATCCCAAATACCAAAATGTAGTTTTTTCGACCCAGTTATTTCCTCCCCTTCTCGATAGGTGCCCTGCCCAGTCCCATTTTCTATATAAGCATTCCTCTACAATATTTCTATTTCCTTTTACCCCACTCTTTATTTTTCTTATACTTACTCTCATATTTTGTTTTATATTTTGCATTGCTCTTTCCATCTTGTTTTGTGCTACCTGTATTTTATTCGCTTCCTTTTCCCTCATTGCCCCTGTTTGTGAGCCATACGAGATTACCGGGACTATACAGATGTTGAAGACTTTTGATTTAAGGATGTTTCTGAGATCGTTTTTAAAGATCTTTTTAAGTGTCCAAAACTTATTCCACCCCTTTTTTATTCTTTTGTTTATTTCTTTTTCGCCTCCGTTTTTATAAGTTATGGTTTGCCCCAAATATTCCACATCCTCAACTACCTCTATTGCTTTTCCATCCAATTTTATTGGCTCCTCGTATTCTACGTTAGCTAATATTTTTGTTTTGTATATACTTGTTTCTAGCCCCGCCTCCGCACTTGCCTGATGTAGTTTTACCATCATTTCTTCCAATTTATTTCTTGTTTCCGCAAATACCACTACATCATCTGCAAACCGTAGGTTGCTTAAATATTGCCCGTTGATATTCAATCCCTTTTCTCCCCAGTTCAGGCTCCTACATATCTCCTCTAATGCTATATTGAACAGAGTGGATGACAGGGGGTCCCCTTGCCTTATTCCTCTTTCTATTTGAAATTTCCTTCCTTTTATGTCTGTCTGTATGATTGCTTTGGTGTTCCTATATAGTTCTTGTATGACATGTATATGTTCTATAGGATATCCTTGTTTTACCATTGCCGTGATGAGAGCTGGGTGTTTTACAGTGTCAAAGGCTTTTCTGTAGTCTATGTAGGCCATATGCAATTCAAATCCATACTCTATACTTTTTTCAATAACTTGGTTTATTATCTGTAAGTTGGTAATTGTTGAGTATCCCCTTCTGAACCCTGCTTGCTCTTCTGCCTGAGTCTCGTTATACTGCTTCATCAACCTGCTGTTTATTACTTTTGCGAAAATTTTTTCCAAATTTGATGTTAGGTATATCGGTCTATAATTTTCTATCTGATATGTCTATCCCCTTTTTCTGAAAATAAGTATAATTTTAAATTCTTCCCAATCTTCCGGGATTTTTTTATTTTTGTAAATTTTATTAAATAGCCTGGTTAGACTTCTGATTAGATGCTTTCCCGCATATTTAATATGTTCGTTCGTAATATTGTCTAGTCCTGGTTTTTTTTTTTATTCTTGACACTCCCTATTGCATGGGCTACCTCACTCTCCAGAAATTTTGGCTCTTTTTCGTAATTCCACTCTTTAAAATCAAAGATTGTTCTGTTATTTGGGTCGTCATACAAGTTGTTATAAAATCTTGTGGCGATTTCGTTTATCTCACTCCTTCTGAAGTATTTCTTACCATCGTCCACCAGTTGTTTCTTTTAACATGCTTAATGCTCATATTATTTTCTAATATCTCATTAATCATTCCTCTTTCCCTTTCCTCATACTTTTCTTTACTTTTCTTCTTTATTAATTTGTTAATCAACATTATTTCTATGTGTTCATTTCTAGATATAAATAATTTCTTGTTCATGAGTTTCTGTCTTTTTTTATAAAGGTTTTTTAATGCCTTCTCGTCTGTATTTTCACCCCTCGGGCCTCTTGTTGCGAATTCACGTTTATTTGTTCGGCTGCTTTCTTTAGAGCTTTAGAGATTTCCTTATTAATCTGGTTATTACTCTTCTTGTCCCAATCTATTTGTGTTAGCTCCACCCCAACTCTCTCTTCGTATACTGCACTGTATTTTTTAATATCCAATCCTTTATTATTTTTGCGATACTTTCTGTCTTGAGCTATTTCGTATTCTATTTCAAAGGCTAGTATTCTATGATCTGTCTCACATCTAAATGATTTTATGACCCCACAATCCTTTATATTTTTGCAATTTTGTTTCGTTATGACATAATCTATTTGATTCTTTGTTTCTGAGTTTGGTGAGATCCAGGTCCATCTCCTGTTGTATTTTTTTTTGAATCAGGTGTTGACAATTTTTAGATTGTTTTCTGCGCAGAAGTCTATTAGCGATTCTCCATTTTTGTTCCGTTGTCCATGGTAATATGGGCCTATTATCCTCTCTTCCCCCTTTTTTCCCTTACCAATTTTACTATTGAGGTCCCCCATCAGTATTATATCGTTATCTTTTTGATATTCATTTACAGAGAGTACGTTTTGCAAATCCTTATAAAATTTTTCGATAATTTTTGTCTAAGTCGTTTCGTGCTCGTAACGGATCCCAAATAGGTATATAGTCAACTAAAATTGTACGAAGTCTGCAAAATTACAATATTATTTGTATTTGAACAGATGTTGTGCGGAACTCAACAAATATAATATTACGAGTTGGATAATGACAAATTGCGAACATAATTCTGTCACGTTTAAACAGAGATGACGTAGATACTAGGTACCTATAACATACTATACAGCTTTTGGCATATGTATTTAATACACGGGTATCATTACACAGTAAATGTGTGACAGGTGGAGGTCTGTCTCCACTATTTCGTAAAACCAAAATTAGTTCTTCGCAAAACTATGTTGCGATCTCTGTGAAGCGCTCAGAGGAAAAAATTATTCACTCATTTATCGGCATTTGAACTCGTTTCAGTTCGTTGTGTCGCAATATGACCATTGATACTCATAGATAATGTACGTTGCTATGTATATATAATATCATTTTTCTCATTTAATAATTTACTGAATTTCAAATACCGATGTATTGATACATTATACTACTTGTATCCGATATCATCGCTTCTTTTAATTTTGGATCAGTTGACTCTTGACAATTTGTCTATATATTTAGTAGCTGCTGGTGGGCGAGTTATCGCTATCGCAGGCAGTGAAAAATATTTGCACTTAGGCTGGTTCAGTCTTGGGCGGGCGAGTTATCGCTATCGCTAGGGACTGATCTCGTCGATAGCCTTGCAGGGGGAGCGGTGAAAGATCCACCACCCCTTGTGAATAAGAGACTAAATTGGACTTTTTAATTTCTGCCTATGTAATAATGATCGCCTTTATGGCTTAATACTATCGAAAGTAGTGGTAGGATGGACCGTCGTGGTTTCGACCCCGGTGGTACCAGACAGGGAGATGGGCTTATTTCTATTTAGCAAATTTAAAGATGATCCGGCTAATTAATGTGTGGAGTTATGGAGTAGTGTGAGTTCTTTGTCATATGGAGTAATCTACCTGTCATAGAAGATGACTGCTTATTTTCAGATTTCATTAGTTGACTATTCTGCATCGTTCCTACTGTTTTTGAGGAGATGTACTCCCTTTCAATTGTCTGTGCTCTGAGTCCGACTAGCTATGTGCTATGTTTACTCACTATGATGATACCTGTTCATAGGAATATCACCTGACTCACCAAAGTTGCGGTGGAGCAGGTCGAAGTAGGGTTATTAACAGTTTTATTCCCACCTCTCAATCATACCTTTTCCTTATTTACCTTTTTCCCAGGGAATTCTGTCCGAGAGTGTTGGCAATGAGCTTGTACTCTGCCCCCTTGGTGGTCCACGTAATCCTGCTGATAGATACCACGATTCGTGTAGACTTGATCCTGATGTCGAACTTTCCATCACGATCCAGAGCTGTTATTAACTCCGAAAAGCCACTAGTGTGTTACTCCATAATACTAGAAGTGTCTTGTTATATACCTATGAACTAATATCTGAATAGAAGACCGTGTGGTAGATTGTCCTTCTAGGGCATCTACACCACGTTAAACAAATTTTTTTTTTTAGTGAACGTGTTCAACCCTTTTCGGTCGTTGGACCGAAAGGATCCGGGCACACGTCTCAAATGTTTGAATATCAGGATGACAGGATCACAGCATTTGAAAGAAAACAGTTCATCACCATAGTACTAACCTACCAGATATAATAAACAACACACTCGTCTCTTGATATTATTTGCCTGAACAGTAACAAAATGGGGAGTTGATTTCTGTAATACCTACGGAATTATATCTGAACCATCAGAAACAGATGCATATTACACTGGATTCATTTATGTTTACTGTTGTTGTTGTGGCCTTCGGGAAAACCGAGCATATCCCCGAGGGAGTAGAAGTCTCCTCCCCTAAATATCGCAACACCATTCCTTCGACAGGCCGAGTTCACTTCTTTGCGGTATATCGGCCATTGCCAAGGGGTACATAGAATACGGATATTACTGTAAAAAATGAAAAAAAAGTTTGACGGAAGAAGAAAGAGAGAGAGGCAGAGAGAAAAGGAGAACTACTCCTAAGTCAGAAGGCCGGTATGGGGGTATAACAACTTTCGATTCATCATGGTGTATCAGGATATTCTCACAAAATTCGTCCTCCTGAGAGTCTTGAAATTCAAGAAAGCTGAGATCGTTGTTGCTGCGTTACTGGATATCAACAATCTACAAGACTTTTGGCACCCCGGCTATTTTACATTCAGACAACGGATGCGAGTTCGTGAATAAAGTGTTGGGCGCTGTGATGGCTCTCACAGATCCAAGGGTCCGTCGAGCTAGCGAATCAGGACGTAGAAAATATGGTTGCCGCCTGGATGGACGAGAAGGAGGATCCAAACCGGCCGGAAACTTTAAAGTTCATCCAGTTTCAGAAAAATTGCGCTCTTCACTCAGGTATAATGTAAACTGTTGGTCTTGGCTTCTCGTTATCATTACTCTACCTGTCTTATTTTCTCACGGTAGATATTCGGCGCGCACCATATGACAAGGGTTGGTCTCCTATCAGTTGGTCTTCCACGAAGTGAAGTCACGAATGTTATGGAAGAAAACGATACCTACTGAGAACCTCCTGGATCCAGAAAATGAAGATTCTAACGTTGCAAATGGCAACACATCCTCAGAAGAAAGTGAGCCATTCTGCAGAATCTCTCTGTGTCACATCATACGTATATATTTAGAAGTACTTATTCCCTATTCTTCATTCTGTTTTGTCATTATTCATTTCAGATGAGGAATAGGCACCAGAAAATGACGCACTCAGTAACGCTAGGATAGCGACCATTCAGAATGGGCGAAGCATTGACAGTGCAAGCCAAGAAGATGGTCAAATTCTCAGATGTAGATTTCCATAGCAGTAAAAACAGGCAGTACTGTTCGTTTACTTATACCACATGTCAACCGGACTCGAGGTGCACCATGAAATCTGCTAGTTGTTGTCATGGCTGTGCAGAGAACAATCTTTACAAGCTGTGTAAGTTATTTCAACAATTTTTCCCGACCCCTCCCCACGCATTACCTGAGAACTTCACACGTTGTTGGTTGCAACCACAGGGATTCTGAAACACCGATAGGTCTGCAAGATCAGAATTCAACGTATGAGGTTGCTGATCTCCGGATATCATGGCGGCGGGGATGTGGAATGCTCGTTTCTTTTTTATTGCCCGTATTTTGTTTCATACTTCGACAGGCGGAGTATTTTTGGTGATACTTGAGACATATATAGCTGCCAACGAGTGCTTTTTGGCTGTCTTAAATTCCAGTTTGGCTTTGGCTCGTAATGCCCTGGCACCTGCAAGCAGTTGCCTACGGACTTGACAAGAGCAAAGTGCTGCTAAAAACAAAAATAAAAATTTTGGAATGGTGTACATTACCGGTCTTAACGTACGGGGCACCGACGTGGACAACCACCGAAGCGCAGAACTTGAAAATGGCGGGAACACAGATCGCTATGGAAAGGTCGATTCTAGGCACAAAAAAGGAGGACAGACTGAGAAACATCGAAGTGAGAAGGAGAACCGGAGCAACAGATTGCAGATACATCGCCAAAAAATTGAACTTTGACTTTGAGAGACATGTTGCCAGGGAAGGAAGGGAAAGATGAGGAAGAAGAGTATTGGATTGCTATCCTAGAAAAGGTTGAAAATCACCGGGGGGACTTCTGACAACGTGGCACGACGAGCTAAAAAATACAGGGGGAAGGCTTTGGATAAGGGGAGAAAGAGATAGGGACCGTTAGGGGAGAGTGGGGGAGACCTATGCCAGATCATGGGCGCACTCTGAATAAGTTAGTGTAAACGCGTCACCTTTAGTAGTGTAAATATAAAATTGTACTTCGTAATAGGAATCTATAGGAATAATATAGTATTATTTTGTCTTTCTAATTCTCCTGATTCCGAGCCATTCCGAGCCATTCCTCACGATTTCAACACGGACCTGAATTTCTAGCCTCCTTGCACAGATAAAATTTTCCTGAAAAAATTTCGCGTAGCTTCTTCAATTAAAAATTTTCGCTGAATGACCAGGTCACACTTCGAGGGGGTTATGAGATAAAAAATGTTGGAAATTCTCTGGTTTAAACACAGACTTGAATTTCTAGCCTCCTTCCACAGTTACCCACCAAATATGAGAATTTTCTAAAAAAGCAAATCCGCGTCGAATTTCAATTTAAAATTTTGTCTGAATGACTAAGTCGTACTTGGAAGTGAACGATGAGACCAAAAATTTCTGGAAATTCTCTGAATTTTTAGCTTCCTTGCACAGTTACCCACTGAAAATAAGAATTTTCTGAAGAAAATTCGCGTCGCCTCATCAGCTTAAAGCTTTAGCTGAATGCTGAGGTCATACTTGGAGAAGGCGATGAGACCAAAAATTTTGAAAATTCTTCGGTTTAAACTTCTTTTTCAGGTGTCGTATATATCCAATCCCGGACATCGGCGATCGCGATTTCTGACGTGCTGCTTTCCTGGGCCGGATCAGTCGGGGTAGTTTGCCGTTACTTTCCCCGCGGTTTGTTGCGTTCGAGTTTTTCTCCTCTGTGCCGAAGTGTGTGCAACCGCAGTTCGCTTACTAGTTACGTGTTTCACACTACCCGCGACGTGCACGCGCACAGTACCAATCTTTCTGATCTGGTGGTGACACGCCCTGCGATTGTAATGCCACGTTCGTTTAAACTGGCAAGGGTTGCAGGGCGCGCTGTATTCCCACCCCGACTGATACTGTAGTCGCTGTGTTCGCTAAGATGTTAATGGAGGTATTCGAATATCACTAGCCTTCCGGCATCAATGGGATTCGAACCAGAGACAGAAGGATTGCAAAGCGGGCATATTACCTCTTGGCCACACAGCGACTCTGGCTTAAACACAGGTCCCAATTTTTAACCTCATTGCACAATGCACAGTTACCCACTGAAAATGAGAATTTTCAGGAAAAAACTTAAGTCTCCTATTCAACTAAAAATTTTGGCTGATTGATTCGGTCATACTTGGGAGGGGGCAATGAGATCAAACATTTTGAAAACTCTCCAGTTTAAACGAGAGACTGAATTTATAGTCTCCTGACACAGTTACTCACCAAAGATGAGACTTTTCAGGAAAAACTTGAGTCTCTTTTTCAATTTAAAATTTTGGCTCAATAATTAGTTCATATTTACAAGGGGGGTTATGAGACCAGAAATTTTGGAAATTCTCCGGTTTAGGCACGGGTCTGAATGTTTAATCTTCTTGCGTAGTAGCCCAGAAAAAATGAGAATTTACTGAAAAAATTCACGTCGCCTATTCAATTTAAAATATTGACTGCGTTAATGTCATGGCAGCTTCATATTATGCACTTTCTGTTATGCCAGTCTGTTTAAAAATTTTCGAAAATTCCTTTAGCTGCCTCAGAGTGCTAATAACAATACGTAAAAAGCACCTATGAGATTAATATGAAACTAATACATTTGTGATTGGAACATTGGAGTTAGTGTTCTAGACGTCCCTAATTCATGGACTTCGGGGCAAAGCAGATAGGTTTAGAAAGGAAAGAAGCCCCTTATCCCTGACGGTGGTCAAATTAAATTTTGAAAATTCTTCTTTTTTTTCTTCTTCTTATTATTATTAGGTAATCATTTTTCAATGTACAGTGAACATAAATAGAAAGAAATGACTTTATGTGACAGTGTAGACGCCCTTAATTAATAAAATTGCATCAAACTTTGCAGGAATATGTGGGACAGGATTCTGTGTATCACTCTGGGACAGCCAAGAAAATATTCAAAAATTTTAAAATTGATTGGCATAACAATAGAAAGTACCTATGAGGTTAATATGAAACTAATACTCATGTGATTGGGACTAATTGAAGGGTGAAGAATCAAAACTCACATTTGCCATTTTACTTCAAGGGCGCAAATAGGCAAAATACTGTACACGGGTGATGGCATATCTTTGCTGCGCCTGTAAACATGGAGTATGTTATACATATCGCACATTTATAGGCGCAGCAAAGATATTCCTGCACCTGTGTACAGTATTTTGCCTATCTTGATGGCATATCTTTGCTGCGCCTGTAAACATGGAGTATGTTATACATATCGCACATTTATAGGCGCAGCAAAGATATTCCTGCACCTGTGTACAGTATTTTGCCTATCTGCGCCCTTGAAGTAAAATGGTAAATGTGAGTTATGATTCTGTACCCATAATTTATTCAACTAATATTGTAAATTGAAAAGGCAACGCGACTTTTTTCCCCCAAAAATTCTCATTTTTGGTGGGTAAGTGTGTAAAGAGGCTAGAAATTGAAATCCTTGCCTGAATTGCGGGGAAATGGCGGGGAATCAGGAGAATTAGAAAGACAAAATATATTCTTATTACAATGTACAATACTAGGGGGTATTTACTGTGATACTGCGCCATTTATGAGTTCAAGAAGGAGCAAGAGCATGGGCACTGTTATCACAGGATTCCATACAATACCTACTTCTATGCAGTTGTGATCCGCCATATAATCAGATCACCTCTAGCGGGATTCTATGCAGCGACCCTGCGCGCTACTCGTACCCTACAACTGCAGTGGTGCAAAAGAGGCCAACTAGCACATAACGAAAAACTAGATACTCGTCGTGGAAGTTGGAAAGCTGTCGACTTCCAGAACTTCAACTTTTCAATATGTTCAACAAATAGTGGAACAGATAAAAAGAAGGGAAAAAGGCAGCTTTTCTGATTTCCATCAGTATTTGTTGGGCCAATTACCTGCTGCGCTAGAACGCTATATACTACCTCCAGAGGCCAATTTGCTAATACTGCCGTACATCAAACTGAAATAATATCTACCCATTTAAGACTGAGAGTGACCATTTTGTAAAAAAACAAATTATTTTTATTTTTATTTTGAATGCTTAGAAGCCGAAACTTTAATATTGGATAGGTGAATGCGGGTTTTTTCTTTTTTTATTAATGGATCCGTCTCACCATGGTCATTGTAATTGAAAATTTCAAATCTTTCAAACATAGTAAAAAAGTAAAAAAAATATTCACTGAATTTTAATGCAACTTTCCGCTAGTTTTGCCTCTAAGCAGACTGATAAATCGATGGGTTTACCCAGGGCCGTGCCCAGGATTTACGTAAGGAGGGGGTTTTGCGATTAGGATACATTTGTTCTTGGGGGAGGGGGGACACAGTCACACAACCGCCCTCCTCTCCGTCTCAACCCCTTGTTTTTTCGTATTTTTTTGGCCAATGGGAGAGGTTTGAACTTCCAAAACAACCTCCGTCAGTACGGCCCAGGGTTGACCGACTACGACCGTTAATGTAGACAACTTCCACAATTTCGAGCTTCAGTTCATCTTTGGGAAAGATCGAAATAACTTTCAATCTGCTTATTCTTTCAATCGATTCTCCAAGGCTGTAAACTGATCTTCAACCAATCTCTACAAAAAAGATCGGAGTCTGTGTTGATTTCAATTTAAGTCTTACTTCGATCTAATTACAGAATCATTCTGCTCTACTTGTAGATCTACTCGATCTTTAACATCACTTATTACTCAAAAACTGCCCAGATCCTGACCCTGACAGCTAGCCAGCCTTCTATTTCTCTCGATGCTATCCATCAAATTCCCTTGTCATAATAAATTCAAGAGGGCGATACACCGAACAAATCCTCAATCCATTCTCAGGCAAATTAATGCCTCCCGGTTCCAATGATCCAGTTATGCATCACAGAGTATGAACTGAATATCCAATAGATGCATAGGCACAAATAAGGAGAAAGGGCTTGGGGAGCTCAGACCTCCCCCACAAGAAATACTGAAAACGTATTCGAGCGAGAGAATTTTTAGCATTATTTTGATACTTGTCCTCCATGAGCCCCCTTCCCAGGTCGGCTATTGACGCTTATGAGTAGATGACAAATTTTGTAGCACATAGATCTGAAATATGATTTGGCATTACCATGACGAAGAATTCTGAAACGATATCTCATAGAGAAAAATATAAGCAGCCCAAAAGGGTACAATTTTACGCGTTTTTAATTTAAAGATAACAGAGTCACAATAGGATTTCAAAAGCAGGAAGTTTGTTATAAAACAAATATGTTATTGCATGAAAGGACCCGACTGCTAAAGAATAATAAGTAAACAAATAATTCAGGTAGTTATTATAGCAACGATGGTCGGTTTACTCATTAGATCCATTTTGTATTACAGACAAGCAAATTACCGTAATATAGAAACATCCTAAATGGATTTCATTGATTTTTATCGAGCTTATTTCACGCTCTAATGAAAGGATAATGCTCACAGTTTAACATTCAAATTATAATCATACGAAGTTGTCATTAGAATTATAAAAATTCTGTACTATCGTGCTATCTACCGTATGCTTATAAATATTACCGGGCAGCCCTAAAATCAGAAACTGTCAGTATGTATGCTCGCGTTAATTGAAGGTAAATTAAGATGATCCAGTTTTTACGGAGTGTACTAACATGAAGATCTTCCTAAATAGCTTGGCACTGTATAAATTCTCAATTTATCTTTTATTTTTATCATTAAAGGACGTGGTAAGATGTTTTCCTTGATAATAAGTTGGAGGTCTAAGTAAGATCTTGATAGATATTCAAATAAGTACTTTTATATTTGGACTTGAGTTCGTTTTAACGTTTGATTAATATTAATTTTAGGGGAGGAATATGTTTCTCCCATCGGTATAAATGTTGAAGAAAAAGTAATGTACGTGCCCCTACAATATTGATAGGTACTTCATTTCTTTATAACTAGGAGACTACGAACAGCCTTAAAAAAATAATTCTACTTAGTTATAGGTTGACTTAGCACTATCAAATTGGAATTTTTTTAACGCAGACACATGTATTATCTGATGAACAGTTTTAAAAAATGGCTGGTTCGTGAAATATGAAATCATCAAAAATATAACGTATATCTTTATAAGTAGAATTATTAGGTAGCTCGTAATTCATGTCTGCCAAATAATTTTACTTACACTGCAATTACGAATGTTCCGTTAAGGTAAAAATATGTACGTGTGTTAAAATATACCATTACTAGCTGACCTGCTTCGCGGGTTATCGAGGCTGTGGGCTGAAGTAAGTCCGATGGAGATAATTTGAATGGGCCAAGTACACACTGACATGCATTCAAAATAATTTAGAAATTTTCTGAAACTGTCATTCATTGAGCATTTGTCATTAGTATTGTCTTCTATATATACTTCGCCTTCCAGATATGGTCATGGGCTGTCATTTTTTTGCGGACTCTGTTTCGATGTCTTGTTAATATGAATTTAAAAAGGTCGATGAATCGTTTTTACTAATTGATTATTGCAAAGAGAAAAAGGGCATCTATTATAATGCGGTGCTCCCCGCCGCCATTAACTCCTAAAATACTGACTTTTTTGTACTTATACTATATAGGGGAATGGTACTTCCTATTGACAAAGACGATGCGATTTAAAAAAAAAACGCACTGCGACATCGCAACTGCTACCCGTGGGAAAAAAATCGCATCGCGATTGAAGCATCACAGGTGGCAGTGCGAGTCGCAGTGCTTTAGTGGCTTCGTCAGTCGCATGCTACTTTAACAGAAAGTGGCATGCGATTACGCCTGCGGCTGTCGTAGCCGCAGAGGCATGCGTCAGTAGCTACGACAGGCGCATTGAAAATCGCATCGTGAATCGCCTTCGATACCACTATAGTTGAAAACTCGCATGCGACTTCGCCTGCCACTGTCGTGTCGAAAGTCGCACCCAATGCGATTTGTGTTGCGATTTTCGATGCGACTTTCAGCTATAGTGGTATTGGAGGCGATTCACGATGCGATTTACAATGCGATTCTTGATGCGACTGTCGTAGCCACTGACGCATGCGTCTGTGGCTACCACAGGCGCAGGTGTTATCGCATGCGATTTAGGGTACGACTATCGGCCGTAGTCGCACCCGGTGCGCCTTTTGATGCGATTTTGGATGAGACTTTTAGCTAGAGTGGCATCGAATGCGATGCGTTTGCGAATGCAATTTCTGATGCGACAATTACATCGTGAATCGCATTCGATGTGTTTGGGGATGCGATTTTGACTGCTATATTTATAGCCAAAATCTGGGAGGGTGCAACTGTGGCCAATATATGGTGTTAGCCAAAGTCGTGCAAGGATTACAGTGCAGTAAAAAAAATAGATGTAATGTAATAAATTATATGAGATTAGTATATGGTTGTATTAAAAAATACATTTGTATGCAACAATTAGGGATATGTCTGCGTTTACACCATGCATGAAAAGCAGTCATATAGTATGACACAACCCCATAATTTTGAATGTGATGCCACAACTCTTAGCCTATCAAAGCCCAAAGGCTTCGATAGTTGACAGGGTTGCCCACAAGGAGGGAGCTGTGTTTTGCATCAATGGAATTATGCTATTAACAGTTTAAATGACTTTGAAAATTCAACGACATAAAGCAAAAGAAGAAATTAAAAATATACAATAGTAGAGTATTTCTTCTCAATAATTTTCAATTTCTGAACGTTCATCAAAACTTGACTTCCACCCTGATACTATTCTCTCAAATTTTTAATTTCTGTACCCAACTCTTCGATCTGGTGACGAGCATCTTCTAATACTAATCTCTTCTTTTTCTCAATTTCCTTCAATTTTTCTGCGGCTTCTCGTTTTTTGGCTTTTGCTTTCTATTTTCCATCTTGCCCTACTCTTTTCTTGTCTATAGCCTCCTTGTACAGACTATGTGCCTTCCTTACAGCGTGAATAATACTTTTATTCATAACAACCTTCCTAATTTTCCGCCATGGTACATGAGCGTGTCATACACTAACCTCTGGCCAACAAAAGACTCATTTCAGAGGTTTTTTACTAAGATTTCTTTATTTATAGAAAAATGTTTCTCAACGAATGTATTTCCATACGAGAGAATCGGTACCATCTTTAGGAAATTGATTAATGGAGCAAATCTATCACCTTCATGAGGAATTACTTCGAACCATAAATTATCCAGCCTATGCTCAGGATTAGGCATTGACATTTTTCTCACTGTTTCATCAAAAAATGGTCTTTTCCAAACGTTGATCAAATTTTTCTTCACTTAGTCAGCTTGAATTGTATGTCGGCGGTCAGCCTACTAGACAACCAATACAAGGGACAGACCTACATACTCTAATCCAGTCCCACCGAACTCACCCGCCTCTTTGGTAACATATTACTTCTATCTCAGCTTCATATTCATAATGCTCATTGCTCACTGCTCGTTGTGAACATATAAGGTTAAAAGTAGTTAGGCCCTGAAATCGAATGGGGGGGGGGTATTTTTCCAGGCCGGCAGCTTGGTTAGCCACCACGCTCTTTTAGGGGGCCGCGGAATTTAAAATCAACACAAGTTTTGCAATGTTCGAGCACAATTCCTCTACCAAGTTTTGAGCCGCCACCCACTTTTGGGGGAGGGAATGGGCATACATTTCCCAAGTCCCACCCTTTAGGGGGTAGCACAATTCGAACACAATTCATTTACACAGTTTCAGCCCTCAAATTGTATTTCGGGTGGCAGCATTTCCCCGACCCTCCATGGTGATTCACCCCTTTGGGGAGCAGCACAATTCAAAACAGTATCAGCACAACTTGTTCTAGTTTCTTCGGTGTGGGGTATCGACATAAATAGTTTTCAGCTACGCTCTTTTTTGTTGCACACGAAATTAGTTTCATGCAACGTTTTTCTTTTCAGTTTCTTTGGTGCGCGCCCTGCCTAACATTACAGACTACATTTTTAAAAAAATCCTATTCCTCCCCCTTTTAATTCATAATTATTATCCCCAATGAGCAAACACTAATTCTTTATTTATATTTCATCACTATTATAAGCAAACAATTTTTTTTTACAACAAATTGCACCAGTACTATTTTTTTCCACCTTGTAATTCGTAATTGTTCACCCCCAGCTGAAATGGTAGCCACAATTGCCTCATTAGTGGTAGTGGATGCAATTTTGAATGCGGTTCGGAAGTAAATCGCCTCGTTGATAGTACCGAGTACGATTTAATGCCGAATCGCATTTAAAAACGCATCCACTACGACTTTCCAGTATTAGTCGCCATGATAGTCGCACTGGAGGCCTCTTTGAATGCGATTCGGCATTATAATCGTACTCGATACTACTAACGATGTGACTTCATACCGAGTCGCATCCGGAGTAGCCACCAGTACGACTGTCGAGGCGACTAATACTCAAAAGTCGCAGTGGAGGCTACTCGCGATGTGATTTGGCATTCAATCGCCTCGTAAGAAGCATCGAGTGCGACTCACGAGGCGACTGAATCTAATATCGCATCGCGAGTAGCCTCCACACGCTGAATTCGTATTCTAGATTCTCGAATGCGAATTCACCGATTCTGGTAGCTACCACAAACGAACACACGAATTAACACACCATTTTTCAATTAAAACGAATGAATTAATCGTTGCACATTTTCACTTTGATCAATAGTAGGTAATTTCGTCTACTAATAACAAATAGCTGCTATGATATGATCGCCATATTCATCATTTACTAATTTCAGGGCGATTGTAAGATTTTAAAGATGAACCAACTATCACCCTGAAATTAGTATGTGGGATAGAGCACTGCATGAGTAAGTAAAAAGTAATCGGATAAATAATCGCCGAGTATCACACCTGACGATGCCGAGTATACTCGGCATCGTTTCAGAAAGTATCACCGGTTACATTTACCGCATGATTACAAATAATAATCGTCAGAATGGCATTGTGGCATCGTGGCGATTACCTACGCATCGTGAATTGGTACCAGCTTATAAAGAAGAAAAAGAAACATGCTACATATTTGTACATTACCCATCACCATGATACATGCACAAAATACTTGAGCATTCCAGATTGATAAACCACAACACAAATCCACACAACACATTTTGTAATCACAGATTTAAATAGTTATTAATGTTACCATACCTAGATCTTGAAACACAACACTAGCAATGAAAACAAAATAGATTTATGTAAAATTGCTACAATACAATTTATGCAATAATTTTTTTATGAAGGCATGGTGTTGATAACACAGACACATCTAACTGTTGCATGTGCATATGGAGGGGGGAGCGTGTCTCGATGCCTCTGAGGCATCAAGAGTAGCAGGCGATACGATTTTATTTGTCAAGTCGCATCGACTGCCACTCTCGATACCATAGACGTAGCGTCTGTCAATACGTCTGATGCATCGATAGTGGCAGTCGATGCGATTTTATTTTTTGAGTCGCACTGACTGCCACTAACAATACCTCAGAGGTATCGACAGACGCAGCGCCTATCGTATTGAGAGGCGCAGTTTATGCGACTGTTTTTTGCTTTGTGGCATCGACTGCGACTTTGGATGCTACAGTCGTAGCGCCTGTAGTTGCGACTGTAGCATCCAGAGTAGAACTCGATGCGATTTTTTTTTTTTAATTTTTGAAAAAGGCATCGAGAATGGTATCGACTGCTCCCAGTCGCATCGATCGTATTGTAGAATCGCACTCGATGCGACTGGTAGCAGTGCGACTCTCAGTTTCTTTTGTCAATAGGGCTTTGGCTTTGTTTACATATTCTGCCCCCAAGTTTGATAAAATTGATGAAAATTACTGAATAATTTTGCACTTTTTTCCAGTCAAACTGAGTTTTTGGCAATCGGTGGTGAAAACTTGTCTATTATTACTACATTTAATCAGAAATAACGTAAATCCGAAATACTACATAATTCAGAATGTTGAGCTACTTACTAGTATAGTCAATTTTCAAATTGTAATAATTCGCGAGAGAATGTTCGAAATTATACGGAAGTTGCTTTATAAAAATGTTTATTCTTATCCGTTTTCACGTAATTCCATTTACTTTCGAGAAATTTCGACATAAATGGAAAAATTCATTAACTTCCCATTAGACTACATGTATTTATATAAATGAACAAGAATGGGAGGAAGTAATAAAAAAAACCGATGTAAATGAAGCGACTGAGAACTTCACCACAATAATGAAAAGAATACTAGGAAAAAATGAATTTAAGTATAAACAACAGAAAAAACATACTAAACTAAAACCATGGATAACAAAAATGCCGATACAGAAGATCAGAAATAGAGATAGATTGCACCTGGAAGTGAGGAAAAAACCCCAAGACCAGGAATTAAATAGGCAGTATAAAGTGTACAGAAATGAAGTCACGGCCATGATAAAGAAAAGGAAAACGGAATATTACGCAATCCAAATAAAAAATACTCCCTTTAATAGTAAGGAAATGTGGAAAACCCTCAACAAGGTCGTAAAAGATGGAAAAGGGATAAGGGAAAATAAGGATCCAACAAGTATAATGGTTAAAGGAACGATTACATCAAACAAGCAAGATATAACAGAGGCATTTAACCAACACTATACTAACATAACAGACATAATAAAAAAAGAAATAGAGAAAATAAGGGAGGACAGAGGGGATTCAAATATCACAATACCGAAAAACAGAGGCAATAGGGTAACAAAACAAGCATGGGAAAAATTTAACCCAGTAACTGTACATACGACAAAGAAGATAATTAACAGCCTAAAAATAAACGCAGCCGCAGGTATAGACAGAATCCCCGCAAAAATAATAAAAGATAATAGAGACAAGCTTGCAAAACCTATAACACACCTGATCAACCTAAGTATGAGCACCGGTACTTTTCCAGTAAAACTACAAAAAAGCTATTATCAGGCCAATATATAAGGGAGGTAACGTACAAGACATTAATAACTATAGGCCAGTTTCCCTATTATCAAATATATCAAAAGAATAGAAAAAGCAGTAAAAGAACAACTCGTAGCACATCTGGAAGGAAACAAATACTTTGTGGAAAGTCAGTTAGGGTTTAGGAGAAATATGGGAACTGAAGATGCAATAAATGAATTACATAATACATTAATAAGCTATCTTGATAATGGAAAAAAATGTATCGCCGTTTTCCAAGTCCTATCAAAAGCGTTTGACCTAGTGGAACATGAGAAGCTCATAGAAAGAATTGACGAAGCAGGATGTGGAGGAAAGGTGCTGGAGTGGTTCAAATCATACCTAAAGTGTAGAAAATAAAAAGTTAGAATAGGAGAAGACGAAAGTAGCTATCTTGAAACAAGGGTAGGTACACCTCAGGGGTCAGCACTGTCACCCATATTATTTCTGATATATATGAACGAACTAGGGATGATAGACATTGAAGGAAAAATTATCTCATATGCAGACGATACAGTTATGATAGAAAAGGGAGAAACCTGGGACGAGGTAAAACAAAAAAACTGAGGAAGATCTAGGGAAGATTATAACCTGGCTAAACAATAACAACTTTATCCTGAATTTAAAAAAAAAAACAAATTTCATACAGTTTGGTCTAAAGAATAAAAGAAAAAACAACGAAGAAGTAAACATATTTGTTCACAATACAAAATGTAAAGATAAGAATCATGGTACAAAGGGAGAATGTCAAACCTTACAAAAAGTACAAAACACTAAATATCTAGGAGTTACAATCGATAAAAACCTAAACTGGAAAGAACATTTAAAAATGATAGCAGCAAAACTTCTGAAAACAATCTATCTAGCCTTACAAGTAAAAAATATGATCCCGAACAGAACGAAACGAATAATATATATGGCAATGATTCAATCCAAAATCCAGTACGGAATTTCAGCATGGGGGGCTACATACAAAACAAATCTAAAACCGGTAATCCGTAGCCAAAAAAAATTCTTAAAAATTCTATACAACAAACCAAAAAGATTTTGCTCAAAAGAATTATTTAAAGAAACTAATGTTCCGACAATAGAGGAGTTACACGAAATTAGTGTAATTAAATATGTAAAAAAACAAGGATAAGGGAAAACTCGGAAAACTAGGAAAAATGACCGAACAATAACACTACCAAAAATAAAAACAAATTCTGGGAAAAGGACAAGTACATACAAAGGAATTCAAAACTTTAACAAACTTAGCACAGACGATAGACAAGCAATCACAGAAGCAAAAACAACGAAATACAAAAAAGTAATACGAACTATAATAGAAAAAAAAAAGAGCTGAATGACGCACACTTGAACTTGAACTAAATAACAAACTAACCGATATCATAATATATACGAAGTAAATGTAAGTAAAAAATTGTAATGTAAACGTGTTGTAAAATTATAAGCCCAACCAACACGAGCAGAGCCTCAGTGGTAGGGTATAAATAAATAATTCAATTCAATTCAATTCAATTTCATTTTGGTTCTTTCCCCAAATATTGATAACGAGCGTTCTGGTGACGTCATGTGTCGCTGCCTTATACGAATGTACTGCCTGACCAAACTTTTTAGGTACCCGTGCGCATCTTTAGACTGAAACATTTTCTCTCTTTCTCTCTTGCTCTTCTATCGCTCTTGTTTTATTAACTTACTGTCCGACTAAGCAGTGACTCCATATTCGAGTTCCGTTGATATTCTCGCTAAATTTAGTACTCCATTCGATTTCCCTTATACATCTGGACACATATCTTCCATTTTTTCCCTGAATGGTAGCAACGGGATCCTGAAGCTACTTCAAACTCTTAATCACCCTAATTAGTATAGTCGCACTAGGTACAAAATAGAGGTTAAAAAAACATGTTTTGTGACAAAGAGAAATTTGATTAAAAAAATAGTCAGGTAACGTGTTAGGAACACTATACTAAAAATCCCACCCCCTGGCCCTTGTGCACAATTTTGTGTGGGGGTTTAAGCCCCCTAAAATAAGTTTTTCACACGTATATGTGTGTAAAGGGGATCGAGAAGCAGGTTAAATTTTAACTAGAGTCCTACAACTGAATCAGCAACGAAATTTGTGGGTTAATATACACATTTTCAACATTTTTTATATTACATATAATGAGCTATACTTGACTTTCAGGCGCATTTGTGGCCGGATGGTTGGATTTACAAAAAAATGTGTGAGAATTAAAGTTGTAGAGATTTAGGAGAACATTTTTTATTTGAAAATTTTTCTCATAACTACATTACAACTCGAGATACGTGTGAAAAACTTATTTTGGGGGCTTAAACCCCTCACAGAAAATTGTGCACAAGGGCTGGGGGTGGGACTTTCAATATAGTGTTCCTAACATGTTACCTGACTATTTTTTATCAAATTTCTCTTTGTCACAAAAATTGTTTTTTTAACCGCTATTTTGTACCTAGTGCGACTATATACTAATTAAGGTGATTAAGATTTTGAAGTAGCTTCAGGATCCCGTTGCTACCATTCAGGAAAAAAATGGAAGATATGTGTCCAGATGTATAAGGGAAATCGAATGGAGAACTAAATTTAGCGAGAATATCAACGGAACTCGAATATGGAGTCACTGCTTAGTCGGACAGTAAGGTAATAAAACAAGAGCGATAGAAGAGCAAGAGAGAAAGAGAGAAAATGTTTCAGTCTAAAGATGCGCACGGGTACCTAAAAAGTTTGGTCAGGCAGTACATTCAAACCATAATAACTGGTTTTTGTTCTGTGCGATGGATGGGTAGCGGTGTAGCGCGTGGTTGCTAGGTGATCCTGTAGGCAGCGTTACTGAAATGTGCGGAGAGGTCATAATAAGAAAAAGCTTCAAATCGCATTGTGTTCTAACGGAGTGTCCTGATCCATTTACAGTTTATCGCTTCATGTTTGTATTGTTCAGAGAAAGATGTTGGTGTTTTCAAAAATTCAATCGAATAATCAGAAGAAATGCTGAACATCGTTTTCAAAAACTGATATTTTAAGATTTTTGGTGATGATATGGGGCTGAAAATGGGCTGTGTGATACATGAATAAATGAGTACAAAACCATATTTAAGTACATTATGGTCGCATTAAATCAGATGTAAATGTAATAATAAGGTATTTTGAGTTTGGGGAATTTCAGATTCAAACCTGCTAATAATTTCTGAAGGTAGACAGTTACAGGCACCCAATTTTAACATAATGTGAAAAAATTCAATTTAAAACACTTCCGAAAAGTTCAATTCGAAAACAAATCAGTGGTCTAGAGGGGGAAAATTTTGTGACCTGCCTCCCAATCAGAGCACCCATTTTTTAAAGCTTAAATTCTTTTCAGAATTCACACAAACATATCCAGACAATACGACTCCTCCCCCAGCTCTAACGGTTCACCTGCCAACTTCAGACAAACACACAAACAAACACTTTTGTATAATATTAGAGATTTTTCCTTTCCAGAATTCGCAGCGCTTACGCTATGGGACAAGATTTCGCAATTTCTCTTTGACGTCTGAAACTGGGGTTGCAGAACTGGTCAATTTCACAATATTCCAACATCAAATTGAGCATAGATTGGCACATATAATAAAAGTGAACAGAGATTTCCGCATGAAAGGTGTAAGTTATTTTGATAGTAATCCTCGTAAATATAATCAAATAGGTCTCCAAAAGAAGGGCGTAAGTTGTACTCTGTGAATTTCACGAAAGAGCGTGAGAAGATAATTTGTATTGCTGATCCAAAATAGATAATTCTCTGTTTGCATGCAGCTCTTGACTTCAATTTGGCTTTTTTGAATGTAATAACTTTGTAAAGTCATTCTGAACATCCTATTTTGACAAAAACACGATTTCGCCCAACTGCAACATACGTCACGCCCTTATTTTAGACATAGGTATACCTATATTAATCAGGTTCACTCTATTCGCCAAAAATTGAATAAGACGATATGGTAGTGGATTAGAAAAGCAAATTTAATTGTTCCTATTTAAATGAATTTTGAATTACAGGCCGACGTCACGATAAATCGCTGCACTTTTGAAAATTTTGCCTGCGAATACTTTCAAACATGGAAATTCCCGGGTAATCTGAATGCTCTGATTTTTATGAAAAATCAAATCTGGACTCCATTATTCTCCACGATGATTCCTAGACTTCATTTTCCGGATATTAAAAAAGTTTGTTTTTTGTAACATCTGTACGAATTATTTTCTTTTAGAAAACTATAGTACCTATCAAACATTTCAGTCTTTACTGACTGTGAGTAGCGATGTATATGTCCAGTTTTTTTCTGGGAAGAAATCTACTTGGGGATATATTGAAAGGTAATCTATTTTATCTTTCCGTCTTGGCAAATTTCCGGCATTTTAAAATATTGGCTTCATCAGAATGTTCAAGATCTCGTTGCATGAAACAAAATAGTATCAATCAACACCTCATTCATTCGATTCGATAATACAGTCGGTACCAAAACTAAGAGTGCCAGATTTTTATATACTAATGTGAATTTCGTGTTATCTTCCGAAGATTAAATCATTTGAGTTTGGAATATTATATACTCATTACTCAATCCTCATGTGGCTTATGTGGGCAAGATCAAAATATTGAAACTCTCTGAACTTATTCAGTACTTATTTTTCTTCCCGTTCCTTCCCATAGATTTCTTTTCTTCCCAAGATCCAAGAACGTACATGGGAATTTTCATTTTCCGAGCTCTTCTGACTTCAGAGTACAATTTCGAACCATTAGTCACATTGCACACTAAAACTACATTGCAAGACTCTTTGCACTAAATTAACAAAAATCTCGATATCTTCACAAAAACGAAAAAAATTTACGGGAAGAAACAAGAAGAAAAAAGCACATTCCCTTTCAAATGTACACATCATTAACTGTAAGGTAGACTGGGAAAAAGATATTAAGTATCAATATTGGCTGCTGGTATCGCACTGATGGCAATTTTTGGAGAGGGTGAGGGTGTTTCTTGAAGAATAAAAATGAGGAACTATCCTTGGTACTTCATAATGTTTTCTTGTTTTTGAAAATTTATGTGTATGTATACGAATCATTTTCATTCTGAGTGCTTTTTCAGTTTATAAATTACAATTTGTAACGTATTATTCATACCTAACCAATCTTTCACTATATTTTCACAGAATATCTACGTAACCAAAAATGCAACACTCGATGCAGAGAAGGCAGTTACGTTTTACCGAGATGTGACCAAATATTTTTTTAGATGCGCTGTAGGTGGACATGACGAACAAAATCGAAAACAACTCGTACTGAATTTCGAGTTCATGATTTTCGAAGCCAATGAGAAAGGCCACAGACGTGGAAATGGTTAAAACGTTCTTCACCTTATGGTCCATTCAGCATTCATATTCATATTATGTTTCAATTTTTAATTGTATTCTACTCGTATATTTCAGTTGAGTAAATAAATACCTATATAAGAGGTAAAATGTCATATATTGATCAGGTTTTTTGGACGGTCATATCTCGAGCTCTAATTACATGGGGGAATTGATTTTGGAATCGAAGGATACTTTCATCCTTCTTCTACAACATATGACAAGATGGCGTTGCTATTACCTCCCTGGATTAATCCATCGGCATCCTACGAAGGGTCCAAAACCAAAATTTGGCAACTTTTGCCAATTATAGGTCTGCAGAATTTTCCATTTTTAATGACAGTATAATATATGGTAATGTATACCATCAGGAATGAGTTCATTGCCGACGTCAAGCTCAAGTGCTATTTTCTGTGAATTTTTGAAAATAAGTTAAAATTTGCCAAGTATATTGGTCGACCAATATTTGGCATAATCTGAAAAAAATTATCTCAAATTGGCAGAATAGGAAGAAAGTGAAATTCAATTTATTTATTGTAATCAATAATGAGTGGAAAGTTCTTTCGTTGGACGTCATTTTACCGGCAGACTGATAACAGGAGAAAGAAAATATTAGCCAATTATTGGTCAAAAAAAGTAGAGCTAAATATTGGTCAGACCAGACGTTGGTCAAAATGTTTTCTAACTGCATCAGTTCCATGTTCTGAAACTCTTAAATGGGCTACCTAACTTACTAAGATAAAAAAAAAGATCATGACAAGACTGAGGTAATACAATCAGTTCCACAACTGGAATCCATCTCCAATTCCCAGGACCCGCACTCGATAAGTAGCTACTCAATCGTCTGTTAATGATTTGAAAAATATTCCTTAGTATGTTCTTTGAACTCACAATTACAGAAAGTCAGAAATTAATAAGCGTAGCATGAAGTACAGTAGACTCCTGAGTATCCGCTATCGGCATCCGCCCCCTAGAGTAGTGTTCGCGCCTCGAATTTATCCGCCCGCTTTCCCGGGTTATCCACCTAACCAAGGGCGGATAATATAAAATCTTACTAAAATGACGACCTCAGTCTTTACTACAGTTAATGATGATGATGATGATACGAAAGGAGGTCTGGTTGGCCGAGTGGATAGCTCACTGGTCTCGGAATCCGGAAATCCCGGTTCGAGCCCACGTTGCAACTCGCTACATTTCGACCTAGGCCAGTTTTTCGGCAAGAAGAGAAGAGGGCTAAGACAGCTCTGACGTCCCTGAGGTAATGCTCGAAAGGGCGGATTCCAGGGCTCGGGTTGAGAGCAAAATTAGAAAAGAGATGATGATACGTAGAACTGGTAGGAAAAACGTTAGTTACATAGTGGATCCTGACAATTCTTTTTCAGCGCTAGAAGTCACTAGTGTTTAAAGAACAGCTAGCAATCCGTTTTAGCTTTTTTCTTTACATCATTGTCTCTTTCCCCCTTCACTGACCCAAAAAGCAAAAAACCTTTTTTTTAAATAAAATAACTTACCACCTAATGTACGTGATTCAATAAAAATCGTTTTCTCTATTTCTCAATGTTTTTGGATCAAAATTACATGTTTTCAGGTTATCCACCCTTTTTCGTTATCTGCCCAACCTTCAGCCCGAATTAGGGTAAATAATCGGGAGTCTGTTTACGTACTTTTTCGATTTTCCTGACGTATTCGAAGATAAGGGAACGTTTTATCACACCGAACATAGGCAAATTTTTTCACAGCTCATATCGTCAGCGCGAATCATCAAAATCATTTCGAACACAGATCATAATGAAGTACTATGTGTCTGTCAGACTTTAGCGAACCAGATGTATGGCTTCAAAATGTTGACCATTTATTGTCACTTGACCAATAAGTGGCTCGTTTCCTCTTAATACTGTACTACTGTCCATCAAGTGTTGGAAAATTTAGAATTTTTTCTGAACCAGTGGGATTCCATTTTCACTTACAAGTTTCAATCTCTCAATATTTGGTAGGTTATTGTTATATTCCTTAGTCTCTCGACCAGTAGGTTGCGTCTCTCCACTTTTTTCTCTCTTGCGCTAATCTTTTCATCTCTAAGAAGGATTTACACGTTGTATGCTTTATTATCTGCTCTTCAGAGCTCATTCTTTGCCTTCCTTTCCAGTTCTTTCCCTCAACCATTTCCTCTAGCAATAATAACAATATCCCTAGATGTCTTAAATTATGACCCATCATTTTTACTCTTTTTTTTACGATTATATTCCAAATTTCTCTCTTTCCTCCTATTCGCCTCAACACTTCCTCATTCCTGATCTTTTTTATCCATTTGACTTTCAACATTCTCCGATAACACCACATACTAAAATCTTCTATCATTTTTCTTTCTTGTGTTTCTGTTGTCCAGGTCTCACATCCATGCTGCAATGTTATAGGTACTCCAAATATACAGTCGAATAAATCTCAGTCTTACTTTATCTACGTATATTTGCCCTAAATATGTCTCCTCTTTGAAAGAAAGCGCTCTCAGCTTGTTTCATTCCACTCTTTATTTCTGTTTGACTTCTTCCAGCTTGCTTTATCAAACTACCCAAGTACTATTTAAATTCCTTCACCACCTTTATGTATTTTCACCTGTATTTCCATATTTATTGGATTCTGTTCTTATCTACTGACTACTACCACTTTCGTTTTATTCTTCTTCTTCTATTTATATTTTATTTCCAATTCTTCATCCAACTTTTTCAACGTTTTCTTTAGTTCTTCTGTACTTCTTTCAGTACTGATGACAAGCAGCAGCCTTGTCTTACTTCCTTTTGAATTTTAGCTTCTCCCACTATACAGCTTTACTCCCACTTCATCTTCTATTGTATTTGAGCCTTTTGATCCTTATAGTTCCATATTACTCTTCTTTCCTTATACCTAACTCCTACCTTCTTCAATATTTGAAACATTTTTGACCATTTAACAATATCAAACGCCTTTTCTAAATCTACAGATAATGCTACATTATATGTATCCGAACCTTTTTTCGGTCTTTTTTCTCATAAAAGCCTCAAACATAAAATTGCTTTCCTAATTCCTCTACTTTTTCTGAATTCAAACTGATCTTCTCCCACCCTTTGTTCCATTTTATTTTGTATTTTCTTATTTATTATCCTAGCTAAAATCTTGATACGTGCGACAGTTAACTTATAGTACGATAATCTCAACATTTGCTTGCTCTTGCTTTTTTAGGGATCATAACTATATAACCTGATTTTCTGGAAATCTATAGGCATTTTCCCTTCCTCATACATTCTGCAATTAATTCATACACTTATTTTAAAACTACTTCTCTTGCATTTCTCAGTAACTCACTAGTAATTTCATCAACTCCTTCTGCTTTACCTGCTTTCATTTACGATCTCGAAATTGGATTTCCTCTTTCTTCATCCTCTACACTATCTTCTTTTTCCATTGGGATTTAAACCTGCACTAGAGTGCGCTGCTAAATTACCTGCGCGGGTGTTAGCGGGTGAAAATGAGTGAGTGATTATGTGTACTTTCAAATAGAAACACTGCTATATCTTCAGTAGGGTAAAGGACCGAGTAAAAATTATTCTGCCAGTAGAACTGATTATAATTTAATTTTTTGGTGATGATGCAGTCGAATTTAAGACAAATTTTCTTTGAAAGTGAATTTCTAATCGATTTAATGATGGTTGAAGTTTGTTACACGCTTACGGCAAATCATACATGATCACTCACACATATTGCAGGGCTGCCAATACTTGAAACTCTTAAGTTTAAATCCCAATACCTTTCTTATACTTGCTCCATTCTTATACAGTTTCAACATATCTCACCCATCTTTTTACTTTTTGTCTTTTTTAGAATTTAATTATTATTTTTTTCATCCGTTAAATTATTTGTTCTCATTCTCCTTGCTCCGAAATATCTTTTTATTTTATTATATGCATGATCGTAAGTGTTATTACGAAATGAAAGAACTCGCACAAGATAGGGAAGCAGTATAAGCGTCACTTCATATCACTTTGAGTCCTAATTTTAGCAGTCCTTATACCCGAGGTAACATTATAGCACACTCAATGGACGTTTTCCCGAATGGAAATTTTCCTGAATGGACCAAACAACGAATATTTTCGATAACTTTAAACGAGTTTCACTTAAACTGATCGTTTGTCCATTTAAAGTGGTCCAAAATATTCGTTGTTTGGTCCATTCAGGAAAATGTCCATTGAGTGGGCTATAATATTTCCTCGGGTATAAGGACTGCCAAGATTAGGACTCAATGTGGTATGAAGTGACGCTTATACTACTTAGGGAGAAATGGAGAGCTACATCAAACCGATCGTAAGACTGATAACCTTATCATCATCATCATCATCATCATCATGCATGGTCGGTTTTTCCTGCTTTCAATCGCTTTTCAATTTCCTCACAATTCTGATTAATCCATTTTTCTTTTGCTTTCTTACATTCTCTCTTTATTTGGTTTCCTAAAGCCTCATATTTGTCCTTACTTTCTCTATCGTTGGTTGTCTATACTTCCTTCTTTTTACCATGAACTCTAGTATATCATTTTCCATCCATGATTTTCTGTTTCCTATTATTTAAGTGCCTAATTTCGTTTTTCTTTAAGCCACCTTACCACGCCAAGTTACCACACGCAGAAGGGGAGTTATGTTGTACTGGCTAACAAACTGCAAATAAATGGATGCCTCCAAAAGAATTCCCTAGTGCAGTAAAATGATCAAACCCCAAAACTAGAAGAGAATTTTGTAACAGGAAAGGAATCTCATATTTACACGAATTTGGATTTAGGTACACTATATAGGGCTTTTATAGTTAGGTACACATAAATACATACAACAGATTCGCCATTTTGTTTGCAGAAAGCAATTTTAAAAATCGATCATATCTCAAAAATCTTATTTTTTTAAATATTGGTTGAAATTCCGATTCTGCGTTCCAACTTTTGTCTAGCAGTGCATGAAAATCATTATTTTTATCAATTATTCTGACAGTCAATTTTCATAAATACACAAATTTAAAAATATAGAATGTAAGAAAATTTTCAACATTGTTCTGGAAGTTGAATTACATTAATTTATGTGATGTAATTATAATGTTAATTTTCGTATAGAAACCAAAAATCTAATCAGATGTTGGAGGAATTGAGTAATTTGCCAGGAAACTGGAAAAACGATTTTTTTTTTGGGGCAAATATAATGGCGGATCGATTGTGCTCACGTGTTAACCAAAGACCCTCCGGTACACACCTTGATATATACGTAAGGTGACCTAGCCAATACTGGGCACCTTAAGCAATTTTTTCCCGTTTTTTAATTTTATTGGATCAACTTGCGAACGCGAGACAAAAATTATCAGAATGAAGAATAAAATTCTCCTTAAGTTTGCCTTTGAATGGGAGGAAAGAGCTAAGAATTAGTGTTTAAAATTGGTCTTAAAAGACGACCATAATTTTGGCTAATAATGGGCACTGAAAAATTCGAAAATCCAGTAATGGGCACCTAATAATGGACACAAAGAAAAATGATGAAAAATGTATTTATAGTAAGAGGGCTTGAAATGAACTACACTTTATATGAATCTGAAAAATTTTATATCAATTTTTCTTAAAAATTATAGCTGAAAACATGAGATCCGAAAAAAATTCGATTATCAATTTTCGTTTTTCTGCACTAAATTTTTTACTCGCTTGCGGGATGCTACTTTTTAGATGGATTTGATCTGTGACTTGAACTGTACAACATATATTGTTTCCGGCCAGAGAGCGCTAAGAACATCGGAGATAATCGAGAGGTCCATATCAGGGGAGGGTGTATATTAGGCAACCTTACCTCATTATAAACACGTATGCAAGCTCTATAAGTGCTAACTGTGAAAGAAATAACGTCCTGATAAGACCAAAACAATGATTATTCGCAGCCCCGTAGAGAGAAAAAGAGGGCCTGGGGGAAATTTCCACAGGCCCCCTCCTTCCAGTTCATTTTTTTCTTCTGTCAAATAGGAAAAAATTATAAGCTACGAGATAAGAGGTTTCTTTCATGATGTAAGGAGTGATTGCTGATTTGATGTACAGTATGATGTAGCCGTAGGCGTTGAAATTCAAGTCTTTTAAAAATATCGGGCCCTCCTGAAAGTCCGGGCCTAGGGTATTTCCCTCTTTTTCCCCCTCCCTCTCGACTGTGTTGATTATTAGCAACGTACCCCTTACTGGAGTTTGCGTTTCTCCTATTCTCATGTGTTAATATTTCCGTTCATTAAGCTCAGCCACCACAGCAAAAGTTTAATGAAAGTAGCATATATACATTCTTGTTATACCATGGATTCGCATTTTGCATATCTCGAGTGAGTATCAACTTTCGACTCACCCGCTCTGGTGCTCCAGCCACTTTTGTGAAGATAAGCGCCAATAGCCGCTGTGGAGTGGGACGCATGGAGGGCTGACAGCTTAAGATTCTTTCGCTCGTATAATTTCTCAGTTTCTGAAAAGCTTTGAGAGGATCTGAGAGACTAAGCCCCGCAAGCCTCCCTATCTGTGCCTATGTATCGGTTCCTACGCAGTGTGACTGGACCACATTGGAAGAATCACGGCCAACATATTGTGAAATTACCAAGCCTTCGTACAGCATATAGGTATTCCAATAAGGAAATAATCACTGTATCCGTCCTTCGTGACGAACACATCCACTCATTTTACATTTTGTACACATTAAGAATTAACCTTGGCCGTGCAAATTACAACAGACCTCCAAAAATTCGGAGATCATAGATAACGGAATCAGTCGGCCACACATTGACATTAGTTCAACAACAACGGTTCCAGCATGAAGGCATCAATAAGTTTGAAAAACCATAACGTAGTATATATTAGTTTTGTTTTATTGATCGTGTTCTCATGCGACGTGGTAAGATAATTTTAAATCTTAAGGTCAATGATTCGGTAGCTGAGATTCCAGCGCATAACTGTAAATCCGCACGATTTGATTCACATATTTACTGAACCTAATTACCCATCAGAATTTGGTCCTTATTTGTTTCGGAGTTATTCAGTATATAGCAGTGATTTTGTAAAAATTTAATGGAAGACGAGTAGTAACTAAGAACAAAAAACTATACTGACCACGGGGTATTGCCTCATTATTCTCTCTTTCCAGATTTGTAAGATATGGGAAATTCTGTAAAGAGATGAAATTTGGTAAATCCAGTATAGATATACCTAACAGGCTGCCAAGTATCCTAGCTACGGTCCGGTCCAAGACCGAAGGTGCGAAATTACTTAGGCGAGACAGTTATTAGCCATTACACACTCGTTCATTGTAACTAAGAAGCGATTATTAACAAAATTTACCATTCGTGATTATTGCGTAGGACGTACAACGAGTTCATTATGTCACCAGATTTCGAAATTTTTCAACGGGAAGTGAAACTGGATCCATCGAAACAGTAAATTGCACAATATTTCCGTTTAAAATGGAGCGTAGATTGGCATATGCAGTTAGAGTGACCAAAGATGTAAATGTGAAGAAAGTTAGTACTTACTCCTGATGAACATACTTACCTATCTAATTTCTGCAATTCAGGAAATGCGTACTCAGTACCTCAGTCGGAAACAAAGATAGAAACTGATGGAAGCTGAATTCTTCAAATTGTTATGCTTCTTTTCCACACATAAATAATTACCGGATACCTTTTAACATTTCTGGGCAATCTTAAGTTGATATTTCTGATATTATTATTAATGGCGTTTGCATGTAGGCTCAAGTAGCACTTCAGCGTTGCACATTCGAGAAAATGACATGCGAGTTTGTAACAACGTGGAAGCTTCCTGGCAACCTTAACAACATCATGTTCATGAAGAATGCGATTTGGACACCATTGTTCAATACCATGAATCCTCGACCTACGTTTCCACACTTGAAAAAAGTAACTAAATCAATTATGTTTACTCTTCAACTAAATCAGTGAACAATATTTTAACTGCGAATTTACAAAGAGAATATTTTCATCTTTGTATACTATAGTGATGATTGAAGACATGTTGCTAGCTTAGATATTCATTTGTCCGACAATGTAGTCGACATTTCATGTTTTCAATACTGTATATGTTGTTTTAGAACAACATGTTTTGGTAGATTCATAAAATTGGTAACGAGGGTACTGGAAACGGGGGGGGGGGTATATAATTGACGTCCGCCATATCTGTTTCCGGCGTTGTCACAGAACGAGAATTAAATGAAACTATAGACTAAAACTTAGTAACATACACTGTAAACAAACTACTGTATACACAATTACTCAATGAACGCCAGGAACAAACATGGCGGACGTTGGATTATACCCTCCGTTTCCACTTTCCACTACCCTAACGGTAACCGGTTTCACTGAAGAATTAGTCGAATATTTGTGCGTCTGTGTAGAGAGTCAAAAATGAATGGCATTCTCCCGTCATGTTTTATAGAATCATGAGAAGGAAATATCATGTAAAATTTTACTAAAAGAACAACTAACGGGTGAAAAAATTGCTAAACGCTTGATCAGTCTTGAAATATTAAAGAAAATTACCACTCCTCCAATTTTTCCCCATTTATTCGGTAGATCGGCACCTCTGATCAATCTTCTCAGACTGAAATGTATAACAAATTACTCGTAAAACGTTCTGAGATCACTGAGCGTTTGAATTAGCAACCTACAGTGCGCTTGATTCAAGTTCGAAATTTCCATAGGTATTTAAACAAAGAGTCAAAGCATAGTTTGGAAAACACTTTTGTCACCAGGTCACCACTGCATGGAGAAACTTATTTTGGCTCTTCACAATAGACTCACACTGGCATGAATGGTTTAACGGGTAATATCAGCCACTGATTGTAATATGGACTGAGAGAGCGAAAGAGTCGCGCTCTACAATTTCAATAATGTGAAAAAGATGAACTGCTATAAAAGTGATCATTTTAGAAAATTGCTCTGATTGAAATGAAAATGGACTCATCTGAAAGAAAATTTCCACCTCTTATCAATTTGGTTATTTTCATTTTATTGGAAAACTCTTTCATTTTTGAGATATTTGCTGAAAAGTAAGTACATATGTTAATTGGGATGTTAACCTGAGTTTCCGAAGTTGGTATCCCTGCCGGTAATAACAAGGTGATAAGGTACAAAAGGGGATGATTTCGTGAAATCATCCCCTTTCAATTCATATCAGTTGTTCTCGACATTGCCACCATACCACGATACTAGCGCTACCTAGGTGAGGTTAACATCCCAATGGGATATTCCCACATATGATATCATTACTACATGTTGGCGATGACAGTGCGACACCACCTCGACCAGCTCGAATATCGACCTCTCATGACTTGTCGTAGGAGCGCTAGTGTCATTATCGGTAGACAAGTCATAAGTGGTCGATATTACCACCGGTGTCCGATATTACCTCAGTTGGTGGTATGTAAAGATTTATGGAATTTTAAAAGAGAATAAAAAAAGAGAGCCCTCTCGACAGGGTTGTTCATGAATTCCAAAACATGTATAATTACAAGGCCGTAAAAATTGAACATTAACAGATCCATACAAGTAGATCATATATTTCGAAGTCTCGATTGAATTAATTATTTTTGTTTTAGAATGTTTACGTCACCACTAATGGCAGTTTAAATGCGGACTCACTAGTGAGATTTTATCGAGCTGCTCCGAAATATTACTTCAAAGCTGCTGTAGAAGCTTTCGACGATAAAAACGCCAAAGCAGTAATATTGAATTATGAAGTACAATTTTCCGAGAGCACTGATAGCCCGCATAATACGAGATCGTAAACACGAAGGCGGATGTCAACAAAATGATTTTACAATTATTAATATCAACCATATAATTACAGGCATAAGCCACATTTGTTTTCATATTTTCTATGGCATTAAAATGTAGGTGGATATATGATGCGTTATTCGATTCTCCAAATTGGCGGAAGCAAGACAACGAGAAAAATCGTAGGCATCATGAAATTGAGGTTCAATTTTGGGCAAAAGATACTGAAACCAAAAGTATGTTATGAAAAACAGTTGCCGATATGAACAACTCCTCACATAATGGCTACATAAATAATTGGCGTGAACTGAGGGTAAGGGCAATATTGGACATTGAAGAATATCGTCGCATGTTTGAAGATCAAGAAATAGGTACTAGAAGCTGACAGTGAGAACTGATACATTCAGATACGGATGAAAAAAAGATGATAAGTATTAATGTAAGAATACTTCAGGGTTACTTTGAGCACATTTTGTAAGAAACTGCTTTCTGAAAATATGACAACTAGAGACACTGAGTTATGAAATACATGAACTAAAACGAAAATCTTGTAGATATATTCAACATAATGTGCATACGTATGGAACACACTAAGCGCATCATCAGAAAAAGTCACCCGGTCTTGAAGTTAATTCACGTTATTTGGAAAACTTGTTCAACTGAATGAATAAGTATTAGTTACTATATGGAAATTATCTGAGAACTGATCAGTGATATTTACTCAAGTCCAAACAATCGTACCTTCTCTAGTTTACTGTCACCTGAGTAAGTAACTGTCACATTGACAATTTAATGAGTCACAGTATGCCCATTCAAATTTATTATAGGTAGCTAATGAAAACTTCCCATTCTGAAACATAAGTATGTGTACAACTTTAAACATCTTGTAGAATTTGGACAGTCCGCATTTTTCCGTACCTTGAGCCTTCCTTCGCCATTATTTTTGTTGATTACCAGTCTTCCTTCCTGTATGTGTGCCAACCCTGGAATGGTGAGAAGGCTTAAGAAGAAGTAAATTCATAACATGTGAGAGGGAAAATTCTGACAGATCAACCTACATCAACATTCTTCCCTGGAGGCGGGCTCCACCTCCACAATTATGATATGGCAACTCGTGACTACCTAATGAGAAACTATTAGAGTTGAGAACAGGGATATGGAAAGTAAGGATACTGAATGAGGTAGGTAATTAGAAAACTTGAGTAAAAACAAAATGGAATTTGAAGTTATGGAAAGAAGTAAAGAAAAGAGAAGAGAAGATTATTAAAGAGAAAGAATGAAAGAACTTCCTAAGTCAAAGAAAGGAAATAATATTGGAGAGAAGTAGATAGCACTAAAAAAAAAAAAAAAAAAGTCTGGCGACAAGGAATAAAATAGGTATGTATTTAAAGAATAGAAAGGAAAAAAACCGTGGGTGAAAAAAATGAAATATTAGAATTAATGGAACAAAGAAGAAAGTATAAATATATAAGCCAATGATGGAGAAAGTAAGGAAAAATATAAGGCATTAAGAAATCAAAGAGAGAATTATGAAGGCAAAAGAAAAATGGATCATCAGAACTGTGAGGAAATCGAGGAGCAAATAAAAGTAGGAGAAACCGATCAGGCAATAACAAAGTAAAAAGATAGTTTGGGGAAAGAAAAAAAGAGAACAAATAATTTAACGGATGAAAAAGGAAAACTATTAGATTCTAAAAAAGATAAAGTAGAAAGATAGGTGAGATATGTTTGAAACTGTATAAGAATTGAAGCAAGTATGAGTAAAGGTATGGAAAAAACAAATAAATCTAAATATCATTCTTGGGAAAATTAGCACGTTCGTGCACCTTCCAAATTTTTTGGCTAAATAAACGAGTGGGGTGAGTGAGGTGGACGTCCTCTGTTGTTAAGAATTCACATTTTCACTTGGAAAAAATTAGCATGGGTGTGCGCTTTTGAAAATACTGTATACCTACCCAGTGATTATTGAACGATGATTTCTGTCAGAGAAATTGATAAATCTATCCTTGGGAAAATTAGCACGTTCGTACGCCTTTCAAATCTTTTAAAATTTCTTCAGGAAAAAGGTTAAATAAGGCTAAAATATTCATGCTGAAAAAATTAGCACTTTTGTACACTTAGTGTCTTCAACAACCGTGTAGAGCATCGTTTTTTGTATAAAAATAGGACTTCGAATTTTTTTCAACGATCTCTTCAAGAAACAGGGTAAATAACAGTAAACATTCACATTGATTTCTGCCTGAACGTTTGTGCGCTCTGAAGAATACTAGATAAGTAATTAATCTATTTTAGAATAAATTAAAGGGTATTATTTTAGGTTAAATTTTTTGAAGTAAAAATGATAATCAATTTCTGGACAGATCGGGGTGTAACTTGAAGGGGCAGTTATACTGGGTCAAAGACTCAGTATGACTAAGGATTTGCCATTTCTTTAGAAAAAGGCTTAAAATATGGGTCACTTTGAAAAATTAGCACGCTCATGCACCTTTGAAATTCCTGAATTGATTTTTTCTTTAAATTATATCAAATTCTGGACAGATTGGTGTGTGGGTTCAACAGCCGTCACGTATTAGAAATACTTGGAAATATCTATGAAATTCACGGGAAAATAACAGTAAATATTCACATTGATTTCTGCCTGAACGTTTGTGCTCTTTGAAGAATAATAGGTAAACAATAGGTATTATTTTAGGTTAAATTTTTGAGGTGTGTTTTTTGTAAAAATGATATCAATTTCTGGACAGAATGGTGTGTGGATTAAAGGCAAGGCCAGTACTAGAGAAATTATACCGTATCCCTAGCTCCCTACCTTGGTAAAAAAAGATATGTAACGGATTGTTGATTTTGGCAAGAAATACGTGAAAATTCAGGGTAAAAATTCCTGAACGTTTGTGCGCTTTGAAAAAATAATAAGTAAATTTTTATAATTATCAGTTATATCTTGAGCTAAACTTTTGATGCGTGATTTTTGTAAAAATGGTATCAATTTCTTGACAGATTGGTGAGTGGGTTAAAGACCCGGTATAACTCCTCCGGAGAATCGTTGAAAATGCAAAATAGGGCAATCAAAAACTTTTTCAGTTCCCACGAAACTGATGTAACCCTGTCTTGAGTGAACCATGAACTATACGAAGCTCACAACTTCCTAATTTAAGGAGGTTAGTACCTCGATCTTTCTTAAATTCTGTTTGGAGTTCTCGCAGTATCTTCAAATTCACAGCAGGCCCATCCATCGATACATGGATCACCTTTTCCTCATTATTTCCAACGGCTTTTCAAGACCAGTACGAAGATCGCACGACTTTGCAGTTTAAAGAAAAATTGATGTCACGTATCTAGTGACAACTTGATCGACTAAATTGTCCCAAAATCTAACCATGATGACATCCATTTGCTGGTTCTGGTAAAATGAATTTAAAGCTTCATCGAAAACTGCACTGAGAAATTCACAGTGCTGAAATCTTGACTGCAAATAAAAGAAAGAATAAGAAGGTTTTTACCCGATTGAAATCGGTTGAGTAATTAATTTGCAATAATTAATATAAAAAACGCGACAGCACCGAGTCCAAGAGAGTAAAATGGCGTCTTCCGAGACTAAGCTTCAATCGAGTAAGGACCTACGTACTCCTTTTTTCATTAGCTATACTTTTATACCAGGTTCTCTTTTAATTTGAGTTCAACGTGAGCCCTGGAACCGCCTCTTCGAGCATTACCTCAGGAACGTCGGGGAGCCTATTAGGGCGGTCTTAGAGCCCTCTTCACTGCTTGCTGGGGATCGGTCTAGGTCGAGACTGCGCTATCTTCCTGTCGAATACCCGTATCACTAGCCTCGTGGTTTATGACGGTGAGTTCAACGAGCACCGGCAGGTAACGCCTGACTTATTTACAGCTTTCAGATACTGGCGACCGATTACACAACTTCTCGAAAGCCTCTGCTGTAAGGTTTCTTGCCGCTACGCCACAGAGCCACTCACAATGCACTTCGAAAAGTAGTTGCCGAGATATTCGCAAATAGCCCTATACTTTTCTACTTATTTTCTTAATTTTCGACTACTCGCACTAAGAATTAATGCTTAACGAATTTTCCATTCGAAAGAGTGATTTTTTTTTAAAATACTCGTACTTATAAGCTAAACAGACCTAATCTTAATTTTTTTACGAACACGCACTATGTAAATTTGTAATTATTGTAATTTTTGTTTCATGATTTATTTTAGTCATTTTTCTATTTTTCCTTTCTTTGTAGTTTGTTACACAAAATTTGGTCACGATGTATGCCTATTCTTTATTCAGAAGTATATTATTAATCAATGTAAGCAAATTTAAACTAAGGTTTATTTTCTTGACAACGAAGTGAATTCAAGTCCGCAATTTGGTCTAAAGGGTTAGCACTTCAACAGCCTAGTTCATAGTCACCTGGCTATTATAAATTGGGCGCACTTATGATTCCACGTGCTCCTACAGTGCATTTCTAATCGAATGGGGCGACAGATTTTATATTGCTTAGAGCAGCTTCTTTCCTTGATACGCCTCTGTGTAAATCCTTCTCAGAAAAATGAGAAGACTAGTAAACGAGAAAGAAAAATGGTGAAACGCAACCTACTAATCGAGAGACTAAGGAATATATCATCAGGATCATCACCAGTTTTCAATGAGACGTAGTACAGTTCAACATTGACACGATGTCCTTCCCAGATTACGTGGGATCTCATATCCGCTTCTATTTCCACCCAATTTTTGATCACGGTTTAACGAAACAGATATGTTAACAAGGTACCTATAATGAGAAATATTACTGAAATTAAAAATTAAGCCTACAGTTGCGGAAGTAATATATACCATCGACGGATTTTTTTCAGTTTGAATTTACAGTTGAAAATAGATGATAAACATGTTCGACAGAGTGCATCTTCGGAACCGCTGCATATGAGAGGTAACCTAGATTTTCAACAAGCATTTGTCACACATACATAATTCATGTACCTATTCATTAGTATAACAGTTTAAAGTTTTATATTTGAGGGGCATTTGTTTGCCATTATAGCAACATCATCTCAACAGCTGAAGGAATTTTACTCCAAGGTGACATGAAACTGTTTTGGATAGTTTTATACCTGGCTAGTGAACAGATCAGCGATACGTTGTCGGTTCATGTGAGTCAGTACCAGTCATTTTAAAAGACTAATATAGAAGGACTATTCTAGAATTAACTGTATCACCTACACAGTAATCAAATGCCAGCCTTCCCGGGTTATAATGAAATTTCATTTTATTGTTTATACCAGGTATACCATTTACTCAGATTAAAAAAGTATCAGCCTCTCAATGAATCAAATCAGTACATAGATCCAATCATTTTCACAATAAATCAGCATAAGTATGAACAATATATAGCTGGCTATTTCAAAGTAATCGGCGAGCCAAAATTCGAAAAAGCATGTAATTCATAATACTTAAAACTATCAATTACTTGTTAGCATTTTTGGTAAATGTGGGTCAACAATTTAATATTTCAGCTTACTATTTCCGTTCAGCAATGTAACTTGGATGCACTTCAGTGCCGTGATTATGCTACATACAAAATTCCGAAGCTGGAACCATTTTACTACGCAAAAGACGCACCTTGGTCAAATTTCGTGAAGTCTATCCACCCGCGACTACAATTTCCAATTCTCAGAAAAGTGAAGTATTGAATTTTGATAATTTAACCTGTAATTTTTTGGAATCGCATTTGAGATGGAATGACATTAGTAGCGAGGGGAACTAATGCCCTTGAATATTACTCCCAACTGATCAACATTTAGATCTGACCACAACCACCCTCGAGATGAACTTGAAGCTATCAAATCAGACGGTAGGGATGGCAACTATCGAACATTTTGCTATCGATAACTACCGATAGTTAAAAGCATCTTATTGATAACTATCGACAGTTTCGCATTCTACAAAAAAATCTGTATTTCTATAGAATGCAACAGATTAGTTTCCTTATACACAGAACACTGGTTAGTGCTTATAGCTATCATCACAAAACTCTGTCTCTGTTACTAGAGGTTCTACGGCCTACACACCTTAGAAATACCTCTGTTTTTGTTCTAATTCACAAATCAATTTCGCAAATTTCCGTTGGAGTTTTATGCAGTATTTACAGTTAACTTGGTTGAAATTTCAGTTTTCTGTCTACTAATTTTGTTTCCAGTAAATATTATTTTTATTTTAAAAAACAAATCCATAAGGAATTTATTTCAGAATAAAATTATAATTTTCTCTTAAAAAATTCAATTTTTCGGCCACAGTCGGGTCTAAACATGATCGTCGGTCAGTAATGGTATTCCCTGCCCCCGAGTTGGTCCTCTCCGAAGGAACTGCTAACTGGTACCTCTGACAATGAGGAGTAACGAAACAAACTAACAAACAACTATCAGGACACGTGTTTAGAACAAAGAAATAACTGTTCACGTATTTCATTGCAGATTGCACAGTCACTGTTAATGTCATTCCACATCCGTATTTCCATATTCCATTTAATTCAGATTCCTATCAGTCATCAACATTCTACCTTATCAACTGTAAGGCAACAGCAAAAGAGCTTACAGCCAGGACTGCCGCTGCTCTCTGCTACAGGAAATTGTCCTATATTTAAAAAAAAGTATTTCGTAAAAAGGTTCTGCTTCAAGAGAATTTTGGGTGATTTTTCTCTGTCAGTCTTGTGTAAATATGGTACAAGTAAGGTTCTATAGTTTCACTTGGGTATAATGGACTGCCATTTTGATTCCTAACTAGCCCAAACATCCTTGATCATTGATCACCCGTTCGCGAATTGGTACATGGTGCGAGCGCGTCCGAAACTTGGAAATCAAAATGGCGGTCCAGTATACCTGTGTGAAAACTATACCCTAATACAAGTTAATTCTTCATTAATTACACTATCAATAAGCCTGTCGTCACGATTGATAGTGTAACGAGATTCGCATCGAGAAACGCACGAAAACACGTACTAAAAACTTTGTGTCACACTAATACAAACGCACGAAAACAGTAGCTAGATTGCTTAGAAACGCACAGTTTATCGCATATAAAACCAGACTGCACGGCGACAGCCAGCGGCCTTTATATATCCCGGCGTTGTCGGCGAAACTCCTTATCGCTTTCATTCTCGAACTTCTAATTCTGCTGCTCGAAACGTGTCAATCTTTCTTCGCTTATCTCGAATGTTCGGGATTATTCGCCACAATAGTTATTGATAGTCTCCATATCGATAACTATCGATGAGTTTTGCCATCCCTAGGAGGAGGGTTTACAATGTCGTCTGCTATAGAACAAAATAGTCTCACGATTGTTAAATCTCCCAACTACAGTCGATTCTGCTAGCTATCATTCATCTTAAGAGAAGCGTGTAAGCTCCTTATTCTTTACTGTACGTTTTAGCACCAATATTAACGCACGCGTATAAAATTAGGACCTTCCGTGAATTTATCAAATACTTGAAATATTTGAACTCTTGACTCTATATCTAGAAACAAGATTTCTAGGGCATGTAAAAATCAATCAACCCCTATTTTTTTCTACCTCGAAATACAAAATTTTCTAATAGCTACACGAGACATACTGTCCAAATTGTACGTGAAAGATGAAAATGTAGTCAGAGGTCTTTTCCTCGAAACATTTCAAATTACATATACATAGCTACACCTGCAATTTGGACGGCAGAACTATCAACTCTTACACTCAACCTAAAACCTTTATGAAAACAAAATCTGATCATTCTACGACATACCAACGGATCTCGAAGTGTTTAAAACTCGTTATTTTTTTATTTTTTTTTAAGGGATGGTACACATTGAACAATGCAACTTTGAGCGTAGACGGTTTCGTTTCAGCAAAACCAGATATGATCAATTATTATTGGAAGACAACCTCTCGGGTCTTTGACAAACAGAATAAGTTGCAAGCCGGCGTCTATATTGACATGATGGTTCTCCAATTCATGGAGCGAGATCGCAAGGTCAAAGTACAAGCGATATCGCCAATAAACGCGTGATCAAGAAATAACAAAATACATACCTCAGTAAAACGAAGGTTTTATGAATAAATAAACTTATTTTGTAAAACATCGACGTGAAACAAAGTAATCGCCGGTATCATGACAGAAATTCTGATAAATTGAAATCTTCTACCACGTCTTTCGACTCGTTATCCTCTTCGTGTACTTCTGACTTCCGTTTCTTGGCACAAGGTTGCGATTTGGGTTTCTTGATTTTTCTTCTACGTGAATTCAAGGCAGGCTTTTGCTTAGTGTCAAGTTTTCTATATAAAACAAAGTATGTATTATTGTGATTTGTGAATCAAAATGGTTTAATCCACTCATTAAGTCCACCGTTGCAAGAACGGCGTATCTTATTACTATGGGGATCGTAAAACACACTACTTTTCTTGTAATTACGGACTCAAATTCATTGCACTCTCCTCACTCATGGCAATGAGTATATAAGAAACACGTAAATATAGGCACTGTTCACATGGATGTATTTTTTACAAACAAGAGACAGTTCTGCAAGCTTCAAAATTGATAAAGAAACACGAGCCCTTCCTTTGACTCAACTGCCGAGGGAATCTAGTCGTAAGATGACCTTAGGAACGTAGTGAAGTATTTTCTGGAGGGGCAAAAACTGTTAAATTCCCAACTCACGAATCAAAATTTGTTTATATTAGCTAAAAAAAAAACTTGTGACTTGTTGGATTTTCCCAACTTTTGATCTATGTAATAAAATTTTCCAACTTCGGCGGAGGCTCGGGGAGCTGCCCCCGTGCCCCCTTATTTTCGTCCCAATGCCTTACTATACACCTGGAGTAATACGGTTAGCGAAAGTAAACATTGCCAATGCAGACACATTTACCAGACAAGAATGAAAAGAATTAAAATCGCACATTATTGGTAATAATAATTATACGTACTCTTCCTCCTTGTCGTCATCTTCACTATCAGAAGCAAATAAGACGACACGATCGCCACTCTTTTTATCCGATTTTTTCGGCTGATCTTTCTTTCCCGGCAACTTCTTCAATACTGGCAATTCATACTCGGCGAGCTGTAAACAAATTTTTCACAACTCAGCAACAAAACAGAACTCGGAGACAAAACTACCTGGGTACAGAGAAGCGACCTCAACTGACCTCAATTTTATCGGCAGATTTACGAGCAGTTTTCTGCTCCTGCAGTTTGCGCCAAGACTCGTAGTAATTCATCAGCGAGTTCGACTTCAATTTCATATTACTTTCCCACGCCGCAATGACTTTTGCGTCTGACAAAGGTATGCCACATCGCTTTCTCTCCTCGTTTACCATTTTAGATACTTCTTCAATTTTCTCCAATAGTGGTTTCAACTTCCTGGTGTAGTTCACGTTTTTACAATCTTTCAAAAACTGTTTCATCTGCAACAAGTATGATCAGTAATTAAATATGAAGCCACTGAGCAGACGTAACTCGACTCGCTAGTTCAATGTCTCATTACTTGAGCCTGCAGCAAAATAACAGTGTCCGGAAAACTAATACGGTAACTTTCAGCGGTCGTGTACTCGAGTAGACAATCATAAATATTTTCTATAACAGCGTCCTTGAACGCATTTTCTTGTAACTGAGACTTGGACAAGCGCAAAATATAAGTGAAGTCCATCGGTCTCATTGAGAGTTTTTTATGCTGAGCTTGAACGTGTAGAATTGATAGAGCCTGAAACAATAAGACTATGGTCAACACTGGAAGCATACTACAGATGATATTGGTTTACTCGAGCTCGGATGCAGATCATTTTTCTGTAAATCAAATTCAGAAATTCAAGGAACCGGCAGCAGAAGCCAACGCTGTTTTTGATTAGCTTCCTGTTTGGTTTCCGCTTTCTGGGTTCTGAGAATCATATTGGCTACGAAAGGACTAGAATAAGTCCTTGCATTTATAGAGTCTTGATGAAGTTAAGGTGTTTTAATGAATCTTGACAGGGGCTTAACAGAACTTTTAAGTAAGCCTAAATGAATCTCAATTAGTTTCAACGGAGTAAGGTCTCAACGGATTTCAAAAAGCATTTGCGAGTCTTGACAAATTTTAACAGTTATTATACAGCTGTAGAGAATCTTAATGAATTTATTTCAATCTTAACGCTTCTGCAAGTGTCTAAACACAGTCTCCAAAAATCTGTAGAATTCATTAGCCTTCACAAAATTATTCCAAGTAGTCGTCAAAAGCTATAACAAGTTCTAATGAGTTCTGAATAGCCATTATAGTCTCAAGAAGTCTCATTATCATTAGTGATTTTTACTGAGTATAAAATAGTACTTTCCGACAGTCTTATTGTGTCTTAAATAGCTGTATTACGCTATCTGTCTGTCGCATGTTCTCGTATCCCTAACTTAGTCTCTTTTCTAAGATTACTCTTGTCGACGAGCGAATTAGGTCATGAAGCGCCCACAAGGCGAAGCTTGATCGTGCCTAGGAAAAGGGACCACTTGGTCAGAAATGTTATAGAACGAAAAACAGTGAATAGAGTCAATAAAATCGCGTTTGCGAGTTTTAGGTTTTTTGAAAGTGAAATGGATTCTATTATGAGTAGAGAACTTGGCGAGGGCTTATTTTACTCTCCGAACTGTGTACTTTCTTCCTAGGTACTTTTCGTGAAATTCGTTTGACTGACCAAGAGGTCCCTTTTTCTTGGCACATTGTGAAGCATCTGCAGGCAGCCGAACAAAACCCAATAATTTATCTATCCATACACCTATTTCTTTCAAAAAAGGTTATGGCCAAGCACATGAGGCTATAATCTTCGATATGAATTCCATCACATAACGAAGTTGTTCCAAAAGCACCCCACATGTCCTCGCATCATCGCTATGTTCGTTTTTTAAATTAGAGCTTGACCTGATAGGTTATGCACATCAAGAATGGTGCTTTTCTCTTTGCTCGACTTCAACAACAATGAACATTCAGTAAGTTTCAAGTTACCTCTATTAAAAATGGTAAGACTGGAATGAATATACCAGTTTCTTTCGACAATTTGATTAACATCCGGATACAGTGAAATCTCAATGGGAAATACTGCGCAGTTGGAATCAGTTTCATACAGCCAATGATAATCTGCGAACATTCATGCATGCTAATTATCTCCTTAAATCATTTCAGTAAGTCCAGTTAAGACAAAAACAAAACTCACTTGCACTGTTGGATAAATCAACGCATTCAATTGCTGTTTTTCTTGCATATTACACAGAACATTAATCCACAGCCGCAAAGAGGAAATGAACTGCCAGTTATAGACAGTCTGTATACTGTCCTATATAAGTGAAAGATAGCATTATTGTATAAATCTATTGAACAGAAACCTAAGTTCAAGAGCAACGAAGCGAAAACCATTGAGGTACCTTTTTGTTCAGAATGGTTGCAGATCGCAGATGAATAGCCAACTGCCTTATATACAAGAACGCGTGATTGTAAGTTATCGTTTCATTCAGGGAGAACAACTCAGTGAGCGATTTCCTCATGAAATTGACAGCAGGTATCGAGTTTTGAGAGATAAATTTACAGTTGGTAACGTAACTGACGTACATTTTCTACAGAGACAGAAATAGTTTTTAAATTTGACACAGCAACTTGCCTGGGAGACATTTTAATACGGAGCAGATGAAAAATAATTACTTTCAAGATGGTGTGCAGATACATCGAGAGATCGGAAGCAGCGTACCGTAAAATACACAAAAACGAAATAACTCTCACAGTGTCATCGTTGTTGGAACTCCATAATTTAATCAACTGTTTGATAATAGGTTTTGAGATGGTAGGCAGGCAAGCTGCAAACGGCATCATCTGGTGCAAATGTTTCAACAGCACTCGCAAAATATCCTCTGACGTTACATTTCCAATTAACTGAAACATAGGGCAAGTGAATAAGTAATTTACAAATTCAAGCATCAGAAACTGGTTTTTAAACGGCTGCTGGAGTATTATTACCTTTATAAGATCAGTGATGTACACGCGAACAATGTTTTTCGCTGTTGACCATCGTTTCGAATTTGCCACATGTTTTTTTGATACGGAAGTGGCAGGTAAATTCATCACTTTACTCAAGTAAGGGTATAAAGATGTTACACATAGTCTGATGACCGCGTTGAACACTGGAAATGCCAACAAACAAATATAAGAGATTCGAAGAATGCAAATCTACTATCAGATGAATGCTACAGTACCTGAGCTTCCATCGACTCTATAACCACCAGCATCTTTGGCTGATACCTCGCCAGTAATTCTAATCAAACAACCATGAAATGCGTGTATGACGGTAGCCACAGGTTTCATGCTTCGTCTAAAGAACAGTGCAGTTCAGAACATATTCAATATTTTCAAAATTGAGAACCATCCAGGAGGAATTAACAACATACTTGTTAGCATTCAGGTCGTTCTCCCACTTATTCACCATCTGAATAGTGATTTTTCCGGATGCTTGTGGAACTGCTTCTTCGTCTTCATAATCACTGTCGTCACTGGCGACCTGAAGGATCAATTCAGATGTTTCGTTAGAATCCATTTTCCAAAGTCTGTTCCACGAGAGATCGGAAAAAGTAACCATCACACTAAACTGCTTAGCGGCGACGCACGAATAACGCACCAATGAGAAAGAAGTTCCTATGCGCACGCGTGCCCGTGTACTGTGAATACGCACCTGCTCTTCCACCCGCACATTATAGCACTCGAATTCAGAAATTTCCGATCTCTCGTGGAACAGACTTTAGCGACTGACAGAGAAAAGGAAACAAGAGAAGGAATTCTGGAGAACGTGTTCCAGCCTAAATTTGCAAAATATACCCCACATTTTGTGGCCACTTTGCTGGGCTAAGTTCTTTTAGGAAGGGGGAACATTCCACCAAAGAGGGTTTCCCATATGGGAAGGAAGTACACCACGAGTAGCCAAATCGGCTGGGTTTAGCTTTCCAGGAATATGACGCCATACTTGAGGATCAGTATTGCTTTCTACATCCACACAAAGTACAACTACCCAAAAGGCTCAAGCTCAAAACCCTTTTTCCAATAATTTTCAAAATCTTTGCCCAAATTTCATGGAATACTCAAAAAATATCCCTAACCCCCATCACTCCCCCAACCACCAGGCTTTTAGCAGAAGAACCTATCAATCCCGAAGTATAATATCGGCCAATTCTAAGGCACAAAATAAAAACAAACTTCTGAAAAACCTGACTACGGAACTAAATATCCTGTACTACAACTGCCAGGGATTGGCGAACGAGGGCCGACTGCTCGAGCAAGAGAATGCTCTCTCCAAAATAAAGGGGGATGTAATTGGAATCTCTGAGGTTGGACGTAAAGAGGAAGCAATCTGTAGGAGAAATAACGGCAATATTTGGTACTTTTTTGGAGAAACACTGGGGTACAGGGAGGGTGGGCTTCATGGTAAGAGAACACCTGAGTAATAAAATCAAACAGTTCAAAGGTATCCCTGAACGAATTGCACTCTTGAAAATAGAAGTTGAAAAATAAATTACCCCTACAATTATTCAAGTATACGCACCTACTTTAGGGGCTGAAGAAAGCGAAACTGAAAAATTTTACAACCTCTTAGAGGATACACATAATAAAGAAAAAAGCTACTATACAATTATTACGGGGGACTTTAACTCCAAAATGGGAAGAAATTCCCAAGAAAAAATGTTTGGGACCATAATATGTAGAAGGTAACACAAATGCTAATGGAGAAAGATTGCTAAGGCTAGCGAAAGCGAACAACTTGAAGGTAGCAAACACTCTGTTCAAGAAGAAGTCAAATAAAAAATGGTCATGGAGGTCTCTGAATGGTCAAGCAAAGAATGAGATTGATCAACTCATAAATGACTCGTGAATAGTGATTAATAACGAAATACTCCCTTCCTTCCCCTTTCCTTCAGATCACAGAATAGGAAGATGTAGTTTAAGGATTTATAAGAGATCTAAATTCAATAATTTCCGCAAACAGAAAACACCAAAACAATTTACACTCCCACTATATTTTAAAAAAAGGAGATGCAAACGAACTGTTTAAGACAACATTGCTGAAACAGAAACATTACGAAACAGAAAATGTACAAGAAATGTACGATGTTCTAGAAAAAGCACTAAATGTTGTAAGAAGCACACTCTTGGCAAGCAAAAAGAGAAAGCCAGCATGGACAATAAGTTAAGCAGAGCAACCAAAACCTGATAGAAAGAAAGATAATCCTAAAAGAAAGCGGGGCCGGAGAGTTTAGTAGAAATAACTGAATTGAATAAATTAATCAAAAGAAGTATTCGAGAGGATATACGAAATTATGACTTCGAACTTATCAGAGGCATAATAGAAAAGAAGAGATCTACAAAATTAGCAAAGAGGGCCACCACTAAAGGCCGCTACTTGCTACCTAAGTTGTTAAAGGAGGGGGAAGGGGCCATACACGACAGGGCAGAAATTATATCAGAAGCAACGAGCTCTTACCAGAAATTATATGAGGATTCGAGGAAAAGATGTCATGGGGAATACTTGGAAAATAGTAAAATAGAAATGAAGGAGCTGGTTAACAAGGGGAGAGTGCCTGTCTTTCTCACAAGCGAAGTAGAAAAAAGTATGAAGGAACTAAAATCGGGGAAAGCATTGAAACCAGGTAGTATTAACAATGAAATAATAAGAATTCTAGTAGATGAAATTGTGGGACCTTTAATTGTACTCTTCAACAAAATACTGGAAAACGGGGTTACCCCCCAAACAATGGTTAAAAGCAGAAATAATTCTACTCCACCAGAAAGGCTATCGTGAAGATATCAACAACTGAAGCATACGGCCGAACAACGAAACAAGCGCCAATTACCAAATTGTATAGGAGAGGCATTATTAAACAAGCAGCTAGCTGCTGGAAGAGGGTCGGCTCTCGACTGGAAAATTAGAGACTAGCCTATCTCTTATTGTCGGTCGTTGAAAAAGATATCAGGGAAAAGACCTATTGGTAATCATGTTTAAGGTCTTTTGTTCCGGAATATAAGAGCTGATGGATAAAAGTATGAAAGGTAATTGGGATGACACTATACACACTAACAGGACATCATGGTAAGTTCAAACAGCTTCAGACTGCAAAGCTGCAGGCTCAGCAACATTCGCACTTCGACCATTGGTCGAAGATTTCATCCGATTACTAATTTCTGAAGAGCATGTTGGGCCGTTCAGCGCTAGTGTCGCGCACAACGAAAACGGGATAATTGAAGAGCGGCGCGGGTGGTGGGCGGAAGATTCTGTTAAATCGATCGAAATCACTTTTTAAGTGAGAAGGTACCTTCTAAGAAGTCTTACGCTCTACAAATTTTGTTATTTTAATTTTTTTGCTAAATGGCTTCGTTCTTGACTTATTTTGAGATAACTCAATACACATTTAAAGATTTAAATAGGAAAATCGTCCTGATCCCGTTTTCAATTTTTCCGATTGTAGCGCTCCTAGTGGATGAACGGCCCGAAATTGATCAACAGATAAAAGATCAACACTAAAACTCCTATCACAGACTCCTAGCCAACCCTTAAAACATCAATGATTAACGAACAACAGGCGATCAAACCGTAACCAGGTTCGCTAGTGTCGACCTCCTGAAAAGGTGATCAAGGTTGATGTTCCCAGAAAAATACGTATACTTAAAGCTTCCGCTATTGCAGAAAATAGGTTTTCTTGAGCCATATAACATGTCAAATTGAAGCTTGAAGTCTCTAGTTTATGATTAAAAAGGTAATTTAATGCACTTTATTCGCTCTAGTTAGATGAATAAGTTGATTTTCAAATCACTGTTTTTCTTATTGAAGTTTACCATTGGTACAAAACGCGCTGGTAAACAACTAATATATGGAAAATGGAGCCGTTTCAAGTTCATAAAGGAAAACTAGAGACCTCAATCTCTAAATTCATCTATTATAAGCCGCAAGAAAACATTTTATTGACTAAAAAAAGGTAATTCAAGTTATATGCATTCTTATGGTGATGTAGCCGACCCTAAGAAATCGGCTCATGTACTTCTACCTAAAATCGTTCACCTAAGTTAGCCTTGGACGCTATCTGGCGGCATTTACTTGAAACATACTCGCAGATGTAATAGAAGAGACTAGAGTCTTAATGTTCCACTGAAAATCTCAATTTTGCCCAGGATGGCGCTTGTCTCGTTGTTCGGCCGCAAGCTTCAATTATCGCCCTATTAGCCTTTCGTCCAATATTGGGAAACTCTTCACCAAACTTGTTAAAGGGAGGATCTATGGTACGCTAGACTTCAATCAAACAGTGGATCAAGCGGGATTTCGCAAGAACTACTCCACAATAGATCACATCTCAACAGTAAGTCAGATCCTGGAGAGGGTGAAGGAGTATAGAGTAAGCATTCGATGCGTGTTCGTAGACTTCCAGAAAACCATTGACTCCATCTATCACGACAGTATGTACAGGGCACTAGCAAAACAGGGGTTCCAGAAACTCTATTAAACATTATAGCTTATATGTATGAACATGCCACGGCAAGCACTGTGTTGGACAAAAAAGGGGAGGACTTTTCGGTAGAAAAGGGGGTCAAACAAGGAGATCCGCTGTCCCCAAATATTTTCAACAGTGTGCTTGAAGACGTTTTTAAAAATCTAAATTGGGAAAACAGGGGAATAAAAATAAACAGCAAAATGCTGACATCTGGGGCAAACGATGAGCTTCAACAAAAATAGAATAGAGAACGAAATAAATCTTAGAATTACTAACTCGTGGAAAGCCTTTCGGGCAAACAAGCATATCTTTAAAGAAAAATTCAATACAGAAACTAAAATGAAAATTTGGAACAGTGTAGTGTTACCAGTGCTAACATATGGCGCTCAAACCTGGGCCTTGCCGTTGAAGCTGAAAAAAAGGTTGGAGGTGACCCAGTTCTCCATGATTCGTAGTATCCTGGGCATCAAATTGAAGGACAAAATAAACAAAACTGAAATTGTAAGATCTGGGCTGACTGATATAAATTATATCACGAAAAAACTAAAATTTAAATATGCAGAGTATATGTGCAGAGGAAATAGGGAAAAATGGACGAATGCAAAATGGGCTGAGGTTTTTGACAGTAGGTAGTGAAAAACCAAACGAAAACGAACACGGATGCAAAATGGGCTGAGACAAGTTCGATAATTTGCGATTTTTTATCCATGAAAGGCATATTGCCGCATGGAAAAAGGATTAAAGTCACTACATAATGAAGCGAAAATTAAACAATTAGAGTGTGATCTGGCCTTTAACATCGGCCGCCGGAAGACCATATGTTTCGTTAGAGTCCATGTTTATTTTTCAAGACACAAACGAAAACAAAACTAGAGAAGAAAAACGGTTGAAAAAAGCAAGATGTTCTTATAACTATTACAATAGAAGAAGGAACGAAGGGAAAAGTGCGGTGAGTGGTTTCTAGCGACGGACAGAGAAAAGGAAAAAGAGAGAAGGAATTCTGGAGAACGTGTTCCGGCCTCACTTTGCTAAACATCAGACGTATAATTACTTCCCGAGAAAGAATTCAAGTTAGTTCAATATAAACGAAAAATCAAAATAATAGATACTACCTCTAATGATTCAGGTGGCTTGTGAAATTTCTCGACTGAGTCTTCTTCATCATCAGATTCCGAACTCGCAGATTTCTCGGATGACTCTAATTCATCTTCAGAGCCGGAACTTTCAAATCTCACGGGTGAATCTACTTCATCTTCGGATTCCGAACTTGCGGAGTTTTCGATTGACTCTTCATCTTCAGATTTGGAGCTCACGAATTTCTTTGGTGATTTACCGTCACATTTTGAATAATTATTCAACTTTGAGCCCATTTTCTTCCGGCCACTTACAGGCTTCTTAATCCTCTTCTTCGGATTTGCAGGCAGCAACGAATTCTTCTTCGGCTTCTTAGTGAAGCTCTTCATACTGATATTTGAATCTAATCCAGAAACAAATTAAGACTGTATAAGAACTGGGTTCTCCAGAATGAAAATGGTTTCTTCTACTCGGGAAGAAAATTACAGCGGTGCTTAGCGGCTTAGATCAGCACTGTGCACTGCTGTTTCATCGAAGCTGCAAGTATATTAAATACTACTAATCAAAGCTTTGCGAAGATACTTACTCAGTACACCTTATATAATCATACCAAGAACTACGATTAATAATAACTTAATAACATAAATCTTCTGAAACGAAAAATGGAATCTGGAATGTAATCAGCTAATCACACGTGCATGTCGCTCATGATTGCATGTTCTACCCAAACTACCCTCCGTTCCACAAGTGAGGGGGGAATATTTTGTTTATTATGAAGTCTTCGGCTACCAGTGACCTGAAATTCGGACTTAAAAGAATTAAATCAAACCTAAAGAAAAATACCGTAATACAAGATATTTTTAAGTCCTTTTTTCTAGACATTTGAGGATAGATGTACGTCCAAAGTCTATGTCATGGTATTACAGAACTTTTGGCTTTGTGGTTGAAAGCGAACCATTTTGAATATTTTATTTGTGGAAAAGTTTGAGCTATCAGGCCTGAGAAAAAGGTCCGATATATCAATTGAATAGCTGATTCTCTAAGTCCTTTTTCTATTACCATATACTACTAGGTATCTAAGTTTCAGGAGGATTTGAAGTTTTTTTGTGGGATTAAAAAAAATCAACACTGATACTATTGATATGATTTATCTGATAACGTTCTTGCGATTTTCGATTACCCTCTTGAGTTTGAATTAATTGTCCAAGATAGTTCGAAAATTTCTTTTATTCGTACAATGCTGCACAGGAATAGATACGTAATATTGAACGCTTAAGTAACTGAGTTACTGAGTACGTACGTGCTCGTGGCAGAACGTAATTGTTGAGATAAGTCATCAAGTGTTTGTACAGGGTCCACTTTTCAATCAATTATTGTCATGTTTCACTAATTCTGTTGATAAGAATGCCAGTTTCAGTTACTGCTTTACCTTATATTTCTCGTACCAAACTGCCATAGCGCTGATCAGCAGTAATATCAGAATTTCTTTCGAGAACTTCGGTGTATCATCAGTGGTTTCACTCAGCAAGTACGCTTGTAATTATCTTCTAACCTCTTGATTCGAAGGTATTAAAAATCAGTGAACATCGTGTACATAAGGCTTACCGAATCGGATGGATCTGTTTATCTTGGGACTTGTACCGTGAAAGTTATCAGTTCTGCAATAGCTCCTTGGAGCTTCACGATTAGCTTATTTATCGTTTGAAATCTTTCAGATCTCGAACTCAGCGAATTGAATTTCTTACCTTTCATTAGTGTATTATTTATTGCCGTTGACAATGTCCAAAGTTCTGGAGTCGTGTAAATTGGTGTCCGAGAAAGCTGCCATTAAAATTGATCTCAACTGTGCCAAAGTTCTATCTATTAAAGTAAGTCTTCCATTTGTTTAATTCATTAGGCAGCCAGGTTGTATTACTTATGCTTACACGAAAATAATTTTGTTATAGATTTACGATGAGATAATTAATGATAGACTAAGCTGTGAAAATTTCTCGAAAGTTGCGGTACATCCCCAAGAAAAGGACAATGCCGCTGCTGATTGGATATTTGTTGTCGATACATTGAATTTTTGTTTCTGGTCCCATGAAAACAAACATTGGCAAGTTACATGGCGTGGAGAGACTTATACTGGGTATTTTGCCTTATGTGCCGCCGTTAATCGTGCCATTGAGGTGAATATTCTGATATCAATGTTTCATTTCCGTTTTCCGCTATTGTTTTTATCTAATTGTGATCGTGTAATAATTTATCTCGAAGGAAGGGACCGACTTAACGAAACCCGAGGTTTATGCCAATCTTACATTTGAAAAATTCAGCCACATATTGAGGGGAGATGAGAATACCCAATTACTCTTAATGAATGAGAGGTACCAATGTCTGCTTGAATCTGGAAAAGTAATAACTGAAAAATTTGGAGGTAAAATACTGTATTCTACTGTACATGATTTTGATATTATTACTTCTATTTGTTTTTCTGTATTCTTATCGCAATTTTTTGTTCTATCTTGCAGGGTCTTTTGTTAACTGTATCCATGAATGCAACCAGTCAGCGCAAAAATTGTTAGATATTATAGTGTCAAACTTCTCTCATTTCAGAGATGAGGCTGTATACCAAAATATCAAAGGTTTACTATTTGCTTCTTTATAAATTATTTAAATTCCAGATATGAAGTACTAAATCCAGCTCTGAATTGCAGTGTGTCTTTATAAAAGAGCGCAAATAGTAATTGGCGATCTATATCAATGCTTTGAAGGTAAAGGGTTAGGAGAATTCAGTGATATCGACACCATTACCATGTTCGCTGACTATAGGTATGAACCAGTGTAGTATTAATAAGATATTACCATTTTTTGCTCTATATCTGATAAATTTTTAATCAATCCGCAGAGTTCCTCAAGTCTTGTGTTTTTTCGGTGTTTTACAATATCCGGATTCATTACTTTCTAAACTTGTTGATGGTAAGTACGTATAGTTTTCTGACCTTCAGAGTCGACTTATAAAATCCTCCGGAAAAAAGCGAGGATGGTTGTTACTTTACATCTTCTCCCCATTCCTGTACAGAACTGCTCTTCTACCATCGTAAGAGGCTAACAAAAGTTGAACTCGTAAGATTCGGCGTCACCAGTCGATGGTTTTTCTAGTAAATTACGAGTACATACAGATAGTCGTAGATCTATTACACGAAATAAAATTTAAAATGCCTTGTAATCTAGAAAATGAAGAAAAAAATTCGGTACATTTTAGCTATTTCGGTGCTTTAGATCAGTTGAGAAAAGTAAACAAATTTGTCATTCCATTCGCTCAAATTTTTCTGTATAATTTTCCCCCCTCTAATCTTAGTCTCTCTCTTCATTGCATCGTGGATCCTTTCACAATAACTACCTTTCTTTAAGAGGTGAGGAAACATGGAAACGATTCTGATGCACACAAGTCTTTTCTAATTTCCTTCTGAGCCCGAGCCCTGGAATCCGCCCTTTCGAGCATTACTTCAGAGACGTCGGGTAGGCTATAAGGGCTGTCTTAGCCCTCTTCTCGTCTTGCCGAAAAACCGGCCTAGGTCGAAATGCAGCGAGTTTCTACGTGGGCTCGAATCCGACACCTCCGGACTCCGAGACCAGCGCGCTATCCACTCGACCAACCAGTCCCCCTGGTGCACACAAGTAAATCAATATGTAATTGATGGAACATTGTATCGGTGCAGGTGTTACGCTTGAAAATGGTTCGTCGGAAGAGGTAGAGATCAGAGCGACTTCCGTCGTTGCTGTTGCTAAAATCAACAACTTCGTTCAAGATTTATTAACCACCAATCACTGTGCACATAAGTGTAACTCGATCTTGATTGATCAGTACTTATGGACTTACAGAAGGAACAGGGCTAAATATTTAGACTGCATTCCTTACCACAAAACGCTAACTATTTATTATTGATTAATAAATGTTACTTTTATTTTTACCAAATTTCTGTTTTTGTCGGATTTATGATCAACTTGTGAATAATTATGTGAGCACAATGTGCCACGACCCGCGACATGCTATTCACGCAGGGCCGGATTTAGGGTGGGGCCCACGGGGCCCAGGGCTCCGGGCCTTCACAAAAGCCATGAAAGTGTGGTTATTACAAATATATGTTGTTCATATTTACTTTATGTGTACTTCGAATTATTTTTACTCGTAATTTTGAACTTCAGTTTTTTTTTGGAGGGGGGTGGGGTTCTTGACACTTTGGGGCCTCCACATCTTCCTGGGCCCCAGGGCCACGAAGTCTTAAATTCGGCCTTGTATTCATGTGACGTTGAAGTGAACAGGAATGCGGACATTATTATTTATTGTTATATTTTTTAGAAAGTTTTATGTGGTTTTGATGTAAGTTTAGAGGCGTGGTACTATTATTAGAGATATTATTTTAATAATTTCTCAAAGAGTAACAGAGATTCACGGAGTTGAAGGAGACGTGCCGACTTAAATGGACTCAGGGAATATTGACTTGACACTGCGCAAATATGTTCATGTGGCCAACCCAGATGATGTTTTGATTGAATGTTGAGAAAATATAAATACCCACATTTTTTCAACTCTTATGTGTGTATAATATGCATGACTTCTGTGTAGATTATGTACTACACAAATATGTTCACTTCTTAACCTCTACCTATGTCAAAATGAATTCTTTGTAGACAGACTAGTAGATAGAAATGCCAAGTAGATGGCCCATAGAAATAGAAATCTACCAGACTGGCTCTTTTTCTTACATGGGAATGTGTTTTACGGGTAGCTTAAGTGCTGAAATTGTCTTATGCTTTTAAAGGATAGTATAATATATGAAATGGATCACTACATCTTTGCACAGCTGCAGGGGCGTAGCTACGGGGGGGGGGAGGGGTCTGGACCGCCTGGCATCGGCCGACAATGTGAAAAAAGTAAAATGTATTCTGGTAGTAGTAAGTATTACACCTGCAATGTTGTAAACGTGAAACGAACACCCCCCCCCTTTATACCCAGTCTGGCTCCGCCACTGCACAATATATGGCTAGAGCTCATGAAGTGTGGAATTGTATTCCATTCCTCAGACACCTTTGGAATCGCATGCTCTTCCGATTTCGCAGAAATAAATGCGATTTTCATTATTTAAATGAAGGAATCGCCGATCCTGATTCCGAAAAGGAATCGAGTCTTGTTCTGAGCCATAGCCGGAACCAATAGTTTCAGATTTTTACTCGCTCTGACTGCGACAATGGCTCCAGCCATTCAACCTCAGACTTGGTAATTTCTGATTGCTTGTTGTAAATTTTAGCAAAAGTTAGTCAGTTTCGGACCGGTTGTCCTTAGTTTTATTTGGTCATAAGATTTGTCAGGTTTACTCAAGAGCCCAAAGAAACCACTGTCCTCGCGTCCCCGGGTTTACGAAGAAATAAGGCTTCAAGCTTCACGGGCCAAAGGCCAAAGCTAGTGTCAAATTTTTAGAGCTAAACTAAGATTAAATAGCGAAAAAAGGCCAAACTACGACTGAAATACGTTGAATTAGGGTACCAAGTATATTTTATTACTGGCCTGAAAGCATTGTTAGAAAAAAATAACTTATTGCTCAAGTTTTGTAACAGTATGCAACACTGACGTTTGAAAGTGAGAAATATTTTACTCAAAGCCAAAAAAAAACAAACAAAACGAATGATTCGTTCAGTTTTCGCTCGTTTTCCCCACGTTTTTTGACGTTTTTCCAATTTTCACCTGTGATTTCCACTGCCGGGTTCAGTCGTTCAGTTTGGTAGCATTGATATTAATTTTTGTGACTTATGCCAGTGAATCCATAATAATTTGTACAAATTAATTCATAAATTAAGATAAGAATGCCTGAAATAAGAGGCGGTGAAATCCATAGTAAAATACTCGACCTGGTTTGCTTGTGAGAACAGCTCTGACTTGGAACACTCAACAGGTAACTTATTTCTTATCTTTCATTTCCAAACTGGTGGGTAACAAACTAATGAGTGATACAAGTAATTTGAAAGTAACAAATTCATTCCTTTTACAGGTGATGGGAATTTATTCTTCATCAAATGATACCGTAGATTTGGCATCGACTCATGAATGTTTATTCGTCATCTAGTGATAGAGCCATAGATTCCTCTCGAGAAATGAAACTCTAAATTCGTAGTTAAATGATTCGTCACTCAGTAATGAAAATGTACATTCGTCTTCAAGTAACGATTCTGTAAATTCGTCGTTGGTTAATGATACAGAGTGAGTAAATATTCACCATTGGTTCATAATGCAGAACATATCATAATAAGTAGTAAGTAATTTCATTAATCTGACATTCGTCAAGTAGATAATCGAGTTGATACTACAACACTCCATCTATTTCTAGATCTTGAATTCGATAACGTATTGGTAAATGAAAAAACTGCTATTCAATAACTCTCAAATTGAGTTTATAATTGATGGAGAAGCTTTTAACGAATCAAATACTCTCTCTGCAAATGACGAAAATTCGAGTAAAGTGCTGTTTTTGCTACCATAGGCCGCAGAAAACGAAAACAAGTTTGTGAAAAAGCTGTCACAAAAGCCTTGAAAAATTCTGGTCAATTTTATAAGACTTACAAAGGACATGTAATATCAGAACAACGCCTGAAACCAGGATATAATCATGATAAATGCTTTCAAAAATGTCAAACGAAATTTTCAGATATTGACAGAGCATCAATTTTTGCTGCCTACTGGGAGCTATCTGCAATTCAAAAGAAGGAATTGTTATTAAAAAATGTTATCAAAGCTGAAAAAAAAAAACTAAGTACAGTTGATAGTGATAGTTGCAGAAGTATCTCTCGATAGTGTATTACTTACCAAAAGGTGAAATTTGTGGTAATCACGTGTTCACTAGATGTGAAACGAGAATTTCTTGGGTGTACGGAAAGTAATTCGACGATATGTTTAAATAACGCGGAAGAAGATCAGTGTGGCTGTACAACTAGGTAGAATAAAATATCCTCTGAAGTGTACAAACGGTAAGAAAGTATACATCGAATTACTCCTAACAATTGATGGGCATTATTGACGCAATAGTTAAGTAAAGAAAATGTATGCCAGATTTCGAGAACTCGACAAATGTGTATCGCTGATACAAAGAATATTGTATTGAAAATCAATCTGTTTGTGTGAAGTCAAATACTTTCAAGAACAACGTGTTTCGTATGGAGTATGATATTAGGATTCACAGCCCAAAAAAGATAAATGTGCACTTTGTGTCAAGTTCGATACTAGATCTGATGCAACTGAAGCTGAGATATCGGAAAAAGACATACACGATAATGAAAGAGAAGCCATATAAATTTAAGGCACGCTGCCGATCAAAAGAGAACTGAGACTGATTCAGCATTGGTCGTATGTTCGTTTGATATTCGGAAAGTTCTTACTGCACCCCATGGTAAGTCAATTATATTTTTCGTGTCAAGAAGTATGCTTATTACAACTTAACGTTCTCTGAAAGTCTTACTCGTATTTTGCTGTGTTTAGGGTGAGACTGACGGGAAAAGAAGATGCAATGAAATCTGTTCCATGATCTACGAGTATTATTTAATTTCTGTTGATGCACGAAGAAGTTGTGTTGTATGCAGACAACCGCACCGGCCAATAGAAGAATAAAGCCATGTGTGCCGCAGTAATGGACTTCCTCCAGCATAGTGATGGGCAGTATCGATACATTTATACATCGATGTTTTCGATACTTTGGAAATTGTGTATCGATGCATCGATACACCTTCTTTTTGAAAAATATATCGATGTATCGAGCGATACATCGATACATGGCCCACCACTACCTGCAATAACACATCTTTTAAAATACATCGATGTTTTCGATACTTTGGAAATTGTGTATCAATGTATCGATACACCTTTATGGAAAATATATCGATGTATCGAGCGATGCATCGATACATCGCCCACCACTACTCCAGCAGTCCACAAATGTAAAAACAGTACATCTGAACTTTTTACAGGCAGAGATCGTATCTCAGTATATCGAACTGTGTCTTCCCTACAGCATGGAAATGTTCTAAAGTAGTCCCAATCCCAAAGAAAGAGCCATATGAAAACGTAACCAACTACAGACCAATATCCTTAATCCCAATGCCAGCGAAAGTTTTCGAAATGATCATTTACAACTATCTATATCCCAAATTGAAATGCCTTATATCATCTAGTCAGCATGGTTTTGTAGGAGGAAGATCGATAAATACGAACCTAATAAATTTTATAGAATATATAAATCGAAGTATGGACGAAGGTATATCAGTAGATGTTATTTATACTGATTTTCAAAAAGCATTCGATTCTGTAAATCATAGGATTCTGAAGAAAAAGCTCAATGATTTAGGATTTTCAGATAATTTATGTGACTTCTTTTGGTCATATCTTACTGGTAGGGTACAGTATGTTTCGTACAGGGGTCGTACATCGGAAGAATTTGCATGCCCATCTGGAGTGCCACAAGGCTCAAATCTTGGTCCCTTGCTATTTTTACTATTCGTTAACGACTTGCCTTCAGTGATCCAAGACTCGGAAATACTGATGTACGCTGATGATGTAAAAATGTACCGTTCAATAAAACACCTCACAGATTTTGAAAGCCTGCAAAAAGATTTAGATAGACTCGCGCGCTGGAGCATTGAAAATAGGCTTTCGTTAAACGTTGGGAAATGCACTTATACTACTTTCACTCGAAAAAAGCAATACATCGAATACGAGTACGCTATATTGGGAAAAAAACTAACTAGGTCAGATAAGATTAGAGATTTGGGCATCCTTTTGGATAGGGAGTTGACCTTTCACGATCACATTGTAAGTGTTATGTCTAGGGCGAGGAGAATGGCGTACTTCATTGTCAGGAACTCTGCGAACTTCAAAAAAACTAGCACCTTGAAAATACTATATTTTTCTTTTGTTAGATCACTTCTGGAATTCGGAGTTTTAGTTTGGTTTCCACATACCCTCAAAGTCATTGAAAAAATAGAAAAAATACAAAATAGATTTCTGAGGTACGTTTATTTTAAAGATTTTGAATACTACCCTGACCCTGAAAACATACCCTATTCTGAAATTTTGGCTGGATATGAAATTGAATCTCTAAGAAAACGAAGAGAAAAAAGAGCAATAATGTTTCTATATGATCTAATTCACGGTAACATTAACGATGAAAAACTACTTATAGAAATAAATATTTGGGCCCCAAAAATACAATCTAGATACAAAAAATACTTCTCTCTGAAAAAATATCGCACCACTAAAATGGAATTTTCGCCATTAAACAACATCATGAAAATTACGAATGATTTTTTGACAGAGTGTACTTGCGCTGACATACACGTATAGTATGCCTAGATCAGCGTTTAAGCGGTTAGTGGAGGGATGGGGAACTGTGGGATAGCGGACGTGCGGCACATTTATTATTTATTATATTTATAGTATACATACTATATTGTTTTATTATTATTATTATTATCAGTTTTTCCTTCGTTTATTATTACTATTATTTACTTTTAATTTTATTTACTTTTTCATTTTTTATTATTTTTTACTTCTACTTTTATTTACTTTTTCATTTTTTATGATTTTTTACTTCTATTAGTTTCATTCCATTTTTTTTTTATTTCTCTTTTATAATTCTTATTGTAACGGTCCCTCCTATAATTGGCTTCGGCTGTTGGAGGGACCTAAATAAATAAATAAATAAATAAATAATGATGCCGTGATTGAACGATCTGTTAAGAATAAAACGATTTTTTCACCATCAGAATAGCTCTGTGCTACCTACGCTTCCGTACCGGCGTAGTTTTATTTTGAAGTGCCTTCTTCTGAAACAGTTGCATTCCTCCGCTATTGAGCCCCCGGTTCCGCCCTGGATTCTGCTTTTGAGGCGGCAGTTATCGCCTTGACACAATGCCGTTCTGAGTTTGTGGACTATTTTGTAAAGTAAGCTTATCCAGGGCATACCACACTGCCGCTTATTGTCCGCGACTGCTGATTTGCCGAAGCTTATTCGTAGCTGACCTCTATATGTGGGGGTAATTTCTCGATCCGCGACCCTGAAGACGCGCCTAGTAATTTGAGCTCGGCCACTGGAAGATTTTTTCTTTTTAATATGTATTAAGATATCTTTTCTCTTTTTGTGTCACAGGATTTTTTTTTAATATTTGAAATAGCAATAAAGACAAAAAAAGATAGACGATCTATGCTCCGTGTCAGAGAGGAGGTAAGATAAATGTCAAAGGATGTCTGTGTCTTTGAGTCCTTGACTGATTATGATAAAGACATAATTAGACGTAGTAGTTTATGATAGTTGATCACCTGAAGTTTTTTCTCGAAGAAGGGACCGGGAGGGGATCAATCCTTCTATATATCTCTTGAACATGCTACAGTTGGAAATAAGAATCCGATGCGCCGATATAGAGTACCGATGTACACTATTTCACGTTTTCCTTGTAAAATCTCGGTACATCACACTAAAGCCTCCTCGGAGACCAGAATAAAAATCTTAACTCGTAAACTTTCCTTCGACTTTATGAGCAGTTGGAAGAGCCATTTAGAGATGCAATTTTTTAAATCACCGTGTTGGTTATTTACGAGTACCTACAAACCTATGTACACCTACATAACCGATTAGGTTTTCTCGAAAACTCTTGAAGTAAACAAATTTTTAGCTTCAGTTTGCAATTGTTTCCGAATGGATCTGCGCGTTTACCCTTGACGGAGCAATAAATAGAGAGAGAGAGAGAAACCGTTAACTTAAAACGTAAATTACAGCATTTCTCTGTATTATTACGATTGATAGCAACGCAGTAAACTTAATGTACACCATTAACTCCCAATTTTTATAACTTATGACTGACCGCGTTGCTCGTCTCTAGCTACCACCTTAGTACTTTTTGCATATTTCAGCAAAAGTAAAACTAATACCTATATGCATCCAAGTTTCAGCGTTTCGCCTTTATTAATGATTATTGATGGCGGATCCATTTACGATACCATTCTAATGTAAGCTGAGAAACATTCACTTTTCGAATAATGGATTCGCGGGAAGCTTTTCCGCGTTGTAAAAATCGATCGCCATTCGAAAATCTCGTCTGTTGGGTTTTGCTTCTCCGGATGCTGTGCATGCAACAATGTAATGAATACAGCGATTTACTGCACGCAGTTGGGATTTTATTACGGTGACCAGGGTGTGAGAAAAGAGCAAACGAAATTCCTTACTCGGAAAATGGTTGTTGATATTGAAAAAACACGAGTGCATGATGTGTGCGACAAGTGAATGAACCAATGAACGTATCTGTATATTCGATGGAGTGCAATATAGCGTATAGATATACATTAGACCAATAACATTTTTTATCGTTTCTCGTTCTCATTTAAGAAGACGATCTCTCTATTTTTCTGTTCGCGGGACGTTGTATTGTCAAGATGGCGATAAAGAAAAATGCTTTACTTACGACAAAGCGAGTTGATAACTTCTAATGCGGCATTTTCGAGTCCCTTTTGAGTCGTTCGCCCACCAAAATACTCTTTCGAGACTGATTAGTTTTGTGTTCATTAATTTTTCGTCTCTTCGTCGATTTTCAAGGACTAGAATTCCGTTCGCAGTAATGCGTTGCAAGTGCTCATGGCGGAAGAGCGGTCTTCAGTTTTGAGGTTGTAATTGGCTTTTATGCTGGACTTCCTTTTAATCATCGCGTTCGGATGAAACGTACCGTCAAACCAGGTTAAACTCGCAGAGGCACCGTTTACAGAAATGATGTCCGTTTGAAGAAACATTTCAGACATCCAACCGTATGAAAAAATTGTCGTATATTTAAGGTCCGTAACCGGAGAGAAATGGAGGCACTGCACTCCCTGATGAAATGTTTACTCCTTTAGAACAACAGATAGCCTAATGTTACCTTCTCTCCGCCTTAATTAACTCGCCGACGTACTTGTAAATACATTTTGCCCCCTTCCCACTTGACACAAGAGGCTGATTACGCGCCTAGTACATTTATGTAGTACGAATCATTTTCGTAGAATTGCAACACTCAGATTTACCTTTTTGGAATAGTGAAAGGAGTGATGATGATGATTCTCGCAACTTATACGTTGACTTTTTCTCTCCTGTGCTACTCTTTTCATTTCTGAGAAAGATTTATACTTCGTATCCTTCATTATCTCATATTATGTACTATTCATAGATCATTCTTTGCCTTCCTTTTTAATTCCGTCCTTTAACTATTCCTTCTAGCAGCAATAACAATATGTCTGGGACGTCGTATGATGTATAATTTCAACTCTTCTCTTTACAGTTATATTCCAAATTTCTCTTTTTCTTCATACTCGACTCAATACTTCCTCATTCCTGTTCTGTTCTATCCATTTGATTTTAAACATTCTCGGATAATATCAAATTTCAAAAGCATCTAGGTATCCCATTTTTTTTTCTTGTGTACCTATTGTGAGGTCTCACATCCATACAATTGCGATGTCATCTGCAAACCTTATCATTCTAACAGCCTTCCTTTGTATTTTTACACCTAATTTCCTTTCATTCATTTATTCAGTTACTGTTTCTATAAATAGGTTAAACAGTACTGTTGACAAATATCAGCCTTGTCTCACTCCTTTTTGAATTTTCGCTTCTTTCACTTCATCCTCTATATTTGTATTTGAGCTCTTTGATCCTTCTATGAGTTTCATATGAATCTTCTGTCTTTATACGTAACTTTTACTATCTCCTTCGCAGGGGCGGAAATAGAGAGGGCTAGAGCCCCCCGGTTTTAAAATTAGCCCCCCTAAATGAAAAATGTAAAACTATACGAGTACCGCTATTATCGTTTGTGATGTTGTGCTTTTCCTCCCCCGAGAGCCCTTCCCCCTCAAGATCCCACCCTGCCACCAGCCCCTCTCTCACCAAGGACTTTCTCCATCAGGTTCTCTTACTCATCTTAACCCCCTGCCCCACCCAGGGCCTCCATCTCCGTCCACAGCCCACGCCCCCACAGGGGCCTTCCTTCCCCTTCAGGAGCTTCTTCCACAACCATGAACCGAAAATTGAGCAATTAAGGGGCAGGGTAGGCAACCCGCAGCGATTTGAGATCTTGGAGATTATGGATAATTATGTCGTCTTTTTTATGTCTTATTATGTCTTAAAACTTGGAGATCTTTTATTTTAAAACAGATTATGTCCTTGAAAGTAGCTGATTTGCCTTTGCAATTTTTCCAGTTTTTAGGTAGGCAACCCGCAGTATGGGTAATATGTCATTATACGTCTTTTTATGTCTTATTATGTCTGTTATGTCTTAAAACTTATGTCATTGAAAGTAGCCGATCTGCCCCTGCAATTTTTCTGATTTTTAGGTAGGCATCATACTCTTTAGAGTTTTTTCCAGGAGGGGGGGGAGGAGTTTTGGTTTTTAATATATAGAGAGATTTGCCCCAAATATGTCTCCTTTTTGAAAAATAGCTCTCTTAACTTGTTCCATTCTACTCTTTATTTCTGTTTTACTTCTTCCATCTTGCAGTACCAGAACACCCAAGTATTTGAATTCTTTTATCTTCTTTATTTTTTCTCCTCTTATTTTTGTTCCCATCTGCTGACTACCATTACTTTTGTTTCATTCTAATTCATCTTCATTTTACATTTTGTTTTCAATTTTTCATCCAACTTTTCAATGTTTTCTTTATTTCTTTCCATTCACTACTCGGCAGAAAAATATAAGATCTCAGATAGTTAATCGCATAGCTTATGAAAATGACACAGAGCGAGGCACGTGTTCATAGGAGGTTGGTTTGTAAAGTGGTCACTTGTCAGGCCAGGAAGCAAACTTTTTCGCAATATTTTAGAAGTAACCTAAATTTCTACTATTTCATTCAACCCCTGAAATTTCACAGTATAATTTCGAAACGTTATTTAAAATCGGAATACACATTTTATGGGAAGTGGTTTCACTTAATGACCCGGAATCCTGAAACATTTATAAAGATTAACACAGTATTGTAGAATACAGGATATTTGCGTTATTAGATTTTTTTTCACCAGTCGGTCTGATATAGTGGGAGTAATCATCATTTAAACGCAGGATGAACGATTTTCCCCTTCATATCCCGATGCTGCCATCAACCTCATTTGAATTTGGCGCAATATTCTGAAAAATCGTTCTTTATCAGTCTTGCTTTCGTTGTTCGTATTTTATAAGAATATAAACTCGCTTAACGTTTTATATTTTGCTTTACTACACGCCCCTATTTTTAACGACATTATCATCAAGCTAAATGAAAATACATTTCTATATATTTTTCCAAAACTGCGAGTATTTTTTGTCAAGTTTATGGGACCATTATTGTAGGCCTTCCAGGCGTCATAAAACCGAAAATTTCGGAAGAGGGGTAGGGCAGTTAAGACAGCATTCGAAACTTTCGTCGTTAGTTTTTTTTTCATCATTTCACCCCTCCCCCCTATGTGAGTGTCGAGTCGGCGAGGATATTAACTCCCATTTCTTAAGGAATAGATTTATGTTTTAGTTTACATTTTCTAAGCAGAGATTTGAAAACTGATTCCAAGGGCTTGAGCTGGAATTCGGAATCCGTACTGAAGCACTCTGCTTTCATGTTACCTGAGCTGTCATAGTAAGTTAATTGGAATTAGAGAGCCGCAGACATCATTTCGAACACTCAAGGCGGTAGATGGTAACTTGAGAACGTGGTACTTCAGTTTCTGGGGTTTCTTAATTAAACGGTGTTTCTCTAATGTTTCAAATTCGCGCACCGATTACGGGCAGAAAACAGGTATAGTCTTTATCAACGTGTCAGACATCTTACGTAAAATTATACATCGAGGATGTTGGATAGATTGAACATAAATTGGGGGAGTTACGTCTGTTTGACCTATCGCGGAAAACGTTAACTGGATAAAGTTGAAAATTTGAAAAAAATTATTTATATTGAAAAATTTTACATACGTTGTCAAGTTACAAATCTAAGTTACATCGTCTCCGTCTTCTCCGCGTTGTCTTGACCCGAACCTAACGACAAACAATTGAAAATTTGTCGTTAGTCTAAGAACGTTACGAAAAGGAGGAAAAGAGTTCGTTTCGGAGTGCACCACTTGCACAAAGTGCGAAATTGGCCCCATTTGGCGAAAATTTGAGGTTCAAAAACGTACTAGACAGAACGGAATTCTACTCAAAATTCGATATATTTCGTTCGATACGTATTCGTATCGATAATTTCAACTCAGATTTTGTTGACTGGTGATGATGACATTTGGCAGTACTTGTCCGAGTCGATTTTCGAGAACTACGTAGATTTTAAATTTCTTAAGATGTCATTACCATCAAATGCAGCTACTTTGATAGAAAAATTTCGTTTTTTTGTGTTTGAATCTTTATGCTGTTGAATTTATGTGAGATAGAAAAATGGTATTGGTCTCAAATAGCTGAAAAATGCCTCTATCAGAATACTTTTTCCCCCTTTCTTTTCTTTTCTTCTTTTCTTTTCTTTACCTGAACCATGTAACTGGAGAATTTTTTGAAGTGGTTATGAAAGTTGAACCACAAATGGGGCTACTTTACTTTGATAACTTGTGATTCCGATGTTTTCAATGCCAAAAATCGATAATAAACAATTTCAGCCCATTTTGATGAAAATAACCGGAGATATCGACGATAAAAATCTTATTTTATACGAAGTTTAAAATAAAAATCTTAATTTATTCAAAATTTAAAACAAAAATCTTAATTTATTCAAAATTTGGAACTGAATTTTCTGGGAAAACGAAAAAAACGGTTCCTACCTATTTTCTGGGGAAACAAAAGACAAAAAATTTTGTTTTTGAAACACTGAAAATCACGAGTTGAAATTAGATACATTTCGCGCAGATATAGATTCTAGTAGTTTCAGTTGCTGCACTGCAGTCCATGTGGGTCCATTTTTTACAATTCTTCGCACAACACTGAATCCATTTATGAAAAGGGTAAGAAAATTAATAAAGCTAGTAGGTACTGTGTAGTTCCCGTATGGCTGTGTGGGTGTCAGATTTGGAAATTAAAAATAGCAGGGAGAGGAATAGTACATAACTAGCAGCGCACCACATATCTCTATTCTGTATATTATATATTAAAAAAAAAAGAAAATTATAAATATATTTGACGTACATATTATACTTCCCAAGTACTTCATTCAATTTGTCCAGGATCTCTCTTCTTAAACCAGAATTAGCACCTCGTGCCAATCTAATATCATTAGATGCATCAAAATCCAAAATGTATAACTGACCATAAGCGCTATCTTTCTCATTTTCATGATACAGGGACAAAACTCTATGATGAACCATCCCCTGAATCGTGAAACAATACGGGGCCATATCCAGGAGGGGGAGTGACTTCAGCTCCAAATGATACAAAAGATAAAGCATTGTTATACTGCCTAATGTTCTCTCCGAAGTTCTTTGCTGCATCATCATTCCCTGTGAATAACTGGATCATTTCATTAGGCATATCTCCAAGAAATACTTTGATTTTTCCATCCGAGCAACACAATGTATAACGGCCATTTGAGTTTTACTCTACTTTGAATTAAAGAGCATTACAATACTGACACTTTTCAGATATTGTATCTATAGAGAATGGATTGAACTCGAGAGTACTGAGTTTATGGCACATTTATAAGTCAGCTTGAAGCACATTTTAGCTGGAATTTTAGTTGACTTTTCAGGTAATTTCATCTTTGGCGCGGGTAGTTGTCTATCTATCACCAGATCTAATGCACTGTAATGACCATAGTATCCATCACCTGTATAGAGTAAGTGAAATACTCTCTCTCCCTCTTCATTATCAATGCAATTAATTTCATCTTTCACCATCACATGAATATTGCACTTGAACAAATTAATAGATGCCGCTACCCATTCTACATGTCCTCCATGAGTACCACTCTGCAGCATATAACGTTTGTAGTTATCGGCAGACTGTATAGAAATTTCATATAGATTTGTAACTGTAACAATTACGTGAGAGAAATCATCCCAATGATTCGTGATGTAATTGACAATAGACTTTCTAATGAGATGAAAGTATTGTTGATTCTTATGTATGCAATATGACAGTGCCCTAAACAGGCGCAGTTACCATCACCACGAATAGATACCACAAAAATGTACCAAGCCCATCCTAAGCCGCACACACTTTACACATCACACTGCCAGAACTCGGCACCTCCTCAACAGGGATTCGTCGATTGTTGGTGGTTTCAGGGCCACACGTTACAGAAACCTCCTCCGCACAGGGTCGCCGTTTTTTGGTGGCTGAAGGGCCACACATCATATCAGAATTTTCACTATCCATCTTTCGTTTCTCACTTATTCACTTAGCACGCCTTGTCTTTCTACCAAGACCCATCTTAAAATGCAAAAAATATACTAACACAAATTATAAATCAAAAGAAAAAGTATTAAGAAGTCACTCAGAAGCACAGTCGGATCACCATTAATTGAAAAACTGATAAGGAGTACTTTATATAGGCACAGTGTCCTCATTTGATTGCCTAATGCTGAAAGCCAATCAGAATGCAGTATTTTATTTGTGTATGGAACGGATTTGAGTGATCAAAAAAGCAAATGAAAGAGATTGCTTCACTGAGTGTTCTTAGACTAAGATGAACTTTGCAGGTCAAGTAGTTCGTGAGTAATGGACAAATGAGTGGAAGAAATGTGTGTGAGTAGTGAGGTTGAGTTGGTTGTTACCTCATAACTCTCCGCAGACTGAACGGATTTGAGTGATCAAAAAAGATTCATAAGGAGCTTCATTCACCGAGTGTTTTAAGACCTTAACCAGCATTGTGCAATAATTAGGGCCTGAGATATAGGTGTTGAACTTCATAGAACCCAGTTTTTCAAACATATTTTAAATATATAGAAGATAATAATAAACCTTTTATTAGGAAGTACGACAGATAAAACAAATTAGTACATGCTAATTATTTTTCTATTTATTGTGAATATAGTATGTCATGGTATTTACTTGTTTGGTCTGAGTGTACCCCCGCTGCCCGTGACAGACGAAAGTACTCCTCACCCTCTCTCATTCGTTCCATTCTAGGGCAATACGTGGAAGAGTTCGAAGAATTGGTCGACCTCATCTCTCCACCTAAAGTCTGGTCCAGGTAAGAAACATAATTTGCAACCCGCAATACACATTGATAATGGGCATTTTGAAGTTGGAGGGGGAGGACGCCTTCAAGAACACGTTATCAGCGCCGTGAAAAAATTATGTTTTTCAACTGGACCAGACTTCAGCTTTGAGCTTGCCTTATTTTCTGGTTCCGTGTCTCGAGGACCAGATTATTGTATGGTGAGCCCATCTGGGGGGGGGGGTAGGGCTGGCTACGTGGCCCGCCCAACCCCATTTTAAATTCCTGATCGTCTGTAGACAGTTCCTTATGTTTGGCAGTTTATTTTTAATTGTTTGTATATTAATTTGATCTTTGATTTTTCTACCGAGAATACATAGAGAGCATCATGGAATTTTGGGAGATTTCATCTATTCTTTTTACTAATTTAGATGTTAGGGTCCCTGTGTGGGAGCCTTACGCAAGGATCGGAACTACGCACATGTTTAAAATTTCATTTTTATTAGCGTTTTTAAAATTACGTTTAAAAAGATAGGGAAAGGAATAGACTAAAAGTTATCTCAAACAGTCAAACCGCATGGGGAGATCAAAGCTTTGTTTGAAAAAAACTCGATCACATCGCTTTGAAAAACATTAAAGCTGATTACACAGAAATCTGAGATTTTTTAAAAAAACAATGACATGAGAACACATGATTCTGTGTATATTTTCAACGAGGAATTTAATGCCGATCTTAATTTTTTTTATTATAGCTTGAACGCAAATTTTAGTATCATCAAGATGATACTACTGATTACAACTATATGCGTTCAATATAGTTATCTGTAATCAGTGTTGCTATTCCTGGACGACAAAAAAAGAATGAAACCCTGAAAAGAAAAACAGAATTTTCATTCCTAAATACACTATACTTGAGTCTTTGATGCCCATCTGTGCCATCTCGACCTGACTTCGCAATGACTTTGCAATAAAAGTAGGAAGCTATTTGTGCAGCATGTTGTATGTTTTCGAATGAGAAGCTAATTGCATTAGGGAAAACATGCAAAGTTACTGAAAATGAAGTTCAGACTGAGACAAATATACGGGGTTGAGTTTATTCAACAAATGTTGGAGGCCTGGACTGGAACCAAGGCTGGCATTCAAACCGAGATTCTCCATTTCCGCGTAAATCTTAGTAACGCAAAACACACGCTACTAAGCGCAGACGAGGGATTAAAAATTACGGTAAGATTATCGATAATCCCTCAGTTTGTCATGCCTAAAGGTAAGGCACCAACTGCCTTTAGTTTTCAGGTGATAATCCACAGCGAGTGAGGTTACAGGGGACGTGAGTTTCTCTCTGAATGCTAAAATAATACGGCGGCTAAAACGTATTTCGTATGTGTCATGCGAGGTGCTCTACTCTCTAGAAAGAGGGAAAAAAAGCAACTGAAATTAATAAATTATACGATTCATTGTTGACAATGACCAGAAAAGGGGAAAATGAAGACGTATATGAGAGCATCGGACTGCGCGCAATTTCATCTCATTGTTGGGTACTTTCTGTTTTCGCCTTTTATATTTTTTGGCTTTTATTCGAAAGAATCCGGGATTCGTGGAACGACACGTTGACATTAAGAATTTCAACTAAAAATTTGTCATAGTACCCATTTACTATACTGCAGGTAGCTTGAAATATGATGACAGTTTGGATTTGCGTGCGATATTCTTACGTAGGTAATTGTTAAACCAGCTTGAATGTTATCGAAAACCTGCAAAATTAAAAATAACAAGCAAACATTTGGCGAAGCTACTGTTTGCTGATTTCGAACATTGCATCAGATTTCTGATGTGACTTATTTATTTATTTTTATTTTAACAAATTTATTGTGCACATGTACAGCCACAATACCGCCAATGACACATGTGCACATTACTTAAAATTATGTGATTCTGGCTGTATGTGTAACTGTGAGCGCTAAAACGGTTGAAATCTTATACAAATATGTGTTTAGTTTATTTTGAATTTAACTTTATTGTTGAATAGTGAGAGGTCTGTGTTACGATGGTTTCATGGTTCAAAAATTCTGTCGAAGGGGGAGGATGTTGCTGTTTTGGTGATTGATGGGGCATACAAGAGATGTACTGATTTGTTTCTTAGGTTGGGCTTAGGAATGGCTAAGGCGAGGGGATAGTTTGGATCGGTGATAATTCCTTTATATAGTTTTGCGCAGGAGTCGTATTTATAATTGAGCCCCAAAATTCAAATTTGACTGTAAAAGTGACGATTTTACAATTTTTACTCGAGTCCTCTTCACGAACGTCATTATAAAGCTTGTAGAAACTAGAGAGTGGAATTACAAAAGGTTTGGGGAAAGTCGAAATTTCGTATACCAGATCGCACAGAGGGTCGCAGAATGCAACTTGGAATAAACAAATTTAAACTGGCTGGAAAAAAAAATGAAAACTATCAGAATGAAGATAACTTTACTTAATTATCATCTTGAAGTATCAAGTTTTTGATCCGACTGCGATTTGAATTTCCAAAATTGAAATTCTACACAAGAGGCATAGAATTTTCTTATAGTTTAACACCTTTGATAGAGCTTGGTGAAAACGATTAACATAAATTCCAAAATAATAACCGTGGAAAGGACCTTATTGCTGTTTTCAGTTTCTGAAATCTGTAGTTCCCTTCAATTTTTTTATAATCTACTTGCGCCCTCTTCCCCCTTCTACCACTTTGCCCTATCGCCCATATTAATTTTTTTTCTTCAGTTTGGACCCCCCTCAATTTTATCCTGGATACGCCACGTGGTATTTTTATTCAGATAACAGACGTTGATACTGTGTCTCAAAGCTCCAACATTTCAGATTTGGTTTCGTTTTATCAATACCAGTGTAGGAAGTAAGCGAAAAGCTCATTTTATTGACTTTAACTCATCAGCTAGTCAATGAATGCAGTAAAATTTCTTCTAGTTTGTTCACTGTCCACCTACCTTTTACCCATCTGTGAATCAAATCAAACATTTTGAAGATATCTTTGCAAAACATGAAATTCTGAGTGAAATGAGCCTTATTTGAAATTCCGTATTTTTGTATATTTCAATATAATTGCATATTTGGTATTTTAGAAGCATATTTGGAGCATATTTTATCAAATTTTCTGAATTTTTGCATTTTTGGACATATTTTCGAACATTCACTACACTTGGACGCTGTTAAACGTAAAGGAACCAACCAACATTTGTGAACAAAATGAGTTATATTAGTATTGTTGGAAAGAGCGTAAAAAGTAGAATTTTTCAAAATTGGGCCCCCGATTCAAATATGTGTACTCACTTTGAAAAAAACTTATCAGTAAACGCTATATCATACAGTTTCTACCTGGCTCTTGAACTTCGAATCACGTGTTCTCAAAAAACAGATTTTGCTGGTTAGTTCCCTTACGCTTAACAGCGTCCAAACTGAAACTGAAACTGAAAACTGCTTTATTTGGTAGCACACAATTACACCTTTATATCTAAGAAATTATACAATCGAGATTTCTTAACATTGATACTTTCTTCAAGTGCCGCGGCCGGTGGGGGGAACTCCCCTCCGTCATCCCCCTTTTTTTCCTGTACCCGCCCATTTTTGGGCATAAGCCTCCCCTTTTTTCTTCCACACCTTTCTGTCCTGGGTCTGTCTTCTCCATGTTGGGCCAAGCTCTTGTAGGAGTTCTTGGCACCATCTGGTGGTGGGTCTCCCCACCCTTCTGGTATGCCCGTATGGAGTCCACCCCTCCACCCTTCTTTCCTACCTACCATTCTCCTGTCTCATAATATGGCCTGCATAATTCCCTTTAAAAATTTTTGTGGTTACACCCAAATCTTTCAATTTTGTCAGCTCTCTAATTTTCGAATTTTCAATTTTGTCCCTTATTTTTTTACCCAACATGCTCCTTTCCGTCGGTTTACATTGGCTTTTGTCAGTGCCCAGATCTGTGTTCCATACGTCATTGTTGGCTGCACACAGCTCCTCCAGACCTCCACCTTAGCTCCGATCGGCATTTTACTTTTGAATATTTCCTTCAACTGCCAAAATTTGCGCCAACCACTTCTGACTCTGTTTGAAATTTCCTTACTCCTGGCGCCCGTGAAAGAAATTATTTGCCCTAGATACTTAATTTCGCTTGCATTTTCAATTTTTTCGCCATCTATTTCCAAAAGAGTTGAGCATGCGTTAGAGAGCAGTTTTGTCTTACTCATATTCACTGACAGTCCTGCTTGCTTACAAGCGGTTGTGAACTCTAGAACATTATCTTTCAGGTCGTTCAAGTCAGTTGCAAGAAGAACTACATCGTCCGCGAATCTTAAGTTGCATAAGTACTCTCCATCTATCCTGATCCCTCTCCCTTCCCATTCTTCCTCCTTTTCATTCCAATGAGTCCACTCCATTTGGCGCATCGCCTCTTCCAGAGCGCAGTTGAATAGATTGGGTGACAACGGGTCCCCCTGCCTAACTCCCCTCTCAATTTTGAATTCCTCCCCTTTAAAATAAGTTTTTACGTAAGCAATTGCCCCTTCGTATACATTTTTGATTATATTTATCGCTTTTTGGTTTACTCCTTGGTTTCTCATTGCCTTCCACTGAAAATTGTGGTTTATCGAGTCAAAAGCTTTTGAGAAATCAATAAAGAGTAAAAGTGTAGTTCCAAATTGTACTCGTTTGACTTTTCTATAATTTGTTTGAGGGAGAAAATCTGATCTACAGTCGAATAGTTTTTCCTGAACCCAGCTTGTTCTACAGCCTGTTGACTATCGAGTTGGGAGTTAAGCCTATCTTTTAGAATTTTCATAAACAGTTTTCCAATGTTAGATGTGAGACTTATTGGCCTGTAATTTTTAATATCCTCTTTTCTACCTTTTTTAAAAAGTAATATAATTTCAGCAATTTTCCATTGTTTTGGGGTGCACTCAATTTCCAAAATTGTATTAAAAAGTCTAGTCAGTGTTGGGATTATTTCTACTGACAGGAGCTTTAGGGCCCGTTGTCAATCTCGTCCGGTCCAGCTGCTTTACCTGTTTTCGCAGTCTTCAATGCTTTTGCAACTTCCTCCTCTAGGATCTTTGGGAACTCAGAAGGGTCGCCTACGTCATTGCCACCAAACTCTGCTTTCTCATTCTCCTCCTTTCTAACATTCTCTTTACTGTATAACTTTCTGTAGAAGTTTGTAGCAACCTCTGCAATTCCCTTGCGCTCGTACACCATATAGCCTTGTTCATTACTCATATTAGGTATGAGCTTTTTCGTTGAGTTGATTTCCTTCATAGCTTTCCTGATCGACCTACTCTCTGCTAAAATATTTTGGATACATTTAGAGTCAAACTCTCGGATATCTTTTCTTATTTTTTCTCTCACTCTCTTCCTCAATAGAAGTAGTTCTAGTTTTTCCTCGCATGTCTTTCTTTCTTTGCTTTCCAATTTATCTCTCTCCCTGATTAAGACCTTAGTGTCCACAGTTAGCTTGTCGTCGGTCTGCACTGAAGTTTTATTTCCGCCATATTTATCAACTACTTTGACGATCGAATCCTTAAACCTGTCATACAGTGCTTGTAATGAGTGCTCCTCCTACTCTGCATTTAGCTTTGCAAGTTGCTTTGACAGCTCCTCTCTAACCCTGCTCAACTTATGGACCGGAAATGTTTTTATACTCGGAGACGGCCTCCTAAAATTGTGGAACTTGGCTCTTTTCATAATTGCAATTTTAGCTCTACAGAACCTGTGATCCGAGCTAAAACGGAAGCCAGGAAGCACTGCCACATCTTCAACAACTGACATATCATTTACCAGAATATGATCGATTTCATTTTTATACTTTCCACCTGACGACTGCCAGGTCCACTTAAATTTTTTCTTTTTGTCAAAAAAAGTATTTGCTATTTTTAGATTGTTTTTTGCACAAAAGTCAATCAGTCTATCTCCGTTGTAATTTCTCTCTCCTAAGCCAAAATCTCCTAACTTTTCATTCAAATTTTGACGCGCATCCACAATCACGTTCCAGTCTCCTAATAGAACATTGTAGTATTCTCGATGTTCCTCTAGCAAATTTTGTAATTTATGATAGAATTCGTTAATTTCTTTCGACTTAGAGCCCAGCACCGGGGCATATACAGAGACTACCAAAATGCTCGTATTTTTGCCCACTTCTAGTTTTAAAAAACAGATCCTTTCGGAGACCGCTTTTATCACAGTCACCTTATTCATGAGACTGGCTTTAATATAAAAGCCTACTCCTCTATAGCCTTTTGTCTGTCCAAAATGGTAGAAGACATACCCAGGTTTCTTCTTTACTAAATTTTCACCCAACTTGCGTATTTCCGAAAGGGCTATAATGTCCCATTTTAATTTGTTAATGTTTCTTTCAAATTCATAAATTCTCTCGTTGCTAACGAGCCCTCTGCAATTAAAAAAGCCAAAGTGCATTTTAGTTATATTTTTATGATTTTGTTTTACTTTATGATTTATGTTTGGTAGGTTCCGAAAATTTTTTGTTTCATTTATATTTTCCGACAGTTTTTTAAATTTATTTATTTCAAATTTATTTTTGCTTATAAAAATTTCTTTTTGGATTCATAGGGGGGTATTGCAGCATTTTTTCTCCGCAGCTTAACAGCGTCCAACTAGTCTCTAATTTTTCAGTCCAAAGCCGACCCTCTTCCAGCAGCTAAAGTCTGGTCCAATTGAGAAACATAACTGGCTACCCGCAATACACATCGATATATGGGTATTTTGAAGTTGAAACGGAAAGACGAGTTCGAGAACACGTTATCAGCGTCGTGAAAAAATTGTTTTTTTAACTGGGCCAGACTTTAGCTGCTTTTTTTGAGTTAGTTATCTTTTTAAATCAAAATGTAGCTTCAAAGATAAAATTTCTTCTAAAAAACTTGTTTTTTTTTGTTTAAAATTAACAATAAGAAAACATGTTTAAAACTTTTTTTTTTTTGTTTAAAATATGATTTGGTTTTTCCCGTTGTTTTAAAACGTGTTTTAAACGTTTTCAAACAACACGTCGTTTTAAACATCGCAGCCCTGCTTATTTATTTATTTATTTATTTATTTATTTAGGTCCCTCCAACAGCCGAAGCCAATTATAGGAGGGACCGTTACAATAAAAAATAAAAAAGAGAAATAAAAAAAATGGAATGAAACTAATAGAAGTAAAAAATCATAAAAAATGAAAAAGTAAATAAAAGTAGAAGTAAAAAGTAATAAAAAATGAAAAAGTAAATAAAATTAAAAGTAAATAATAGTAATAATAAACGAAGGAAAAACTGATAATAATAATAATAATAATAATAATAATAAAACAATATAAGTTATGTATAATATAAATATAATAAATGTGCTGCACGTCCGCTATCCCACAGCTCCCCATCCCTCCACTAACCGCTTAAACGCTGATCTAGGCATACTATACGTGTATGTCAGCGCAAGTACACTCTGTCAAAAAATCATTCGTAATTTTCATGATGTTGTTTAATGGCGAAAATTCCATTTTAGTGGTGCGATATTTTTTCAGAGAGAAGTATTTTTTGTATCTAGATTGTATTTTTGGGGCCCAAATATTTATTTCTATAAGTAGTTTTTCATCGTTAATGTTACCGTGAATTAGATCATATAGAAACATTATTGCTGTTTTTTCTCTTCGTTTTCTTAGAGATTCAATTTCATATCCAGCCAAAATTTCAGAATAGGGTATGTTTTCAGGGTCAGGGTAGTATTCAAAATCTTTAAAATAAACGTACCTCAGAAATCTATTTTGTATTTTTTCTATTTTTTCAATGACTTTGAGGGTATGTGGAAACCAAACTAAAACTCCGAATTCCAGAAGTGATCTAACAAAAGAAAAATATAGTATTTTCAAGGTGCTAGTTTTTTTGAAGTTCGCAGAGTTCCTGACAATGAAGTACGCCATTCTCCTCGCCCTAGACATAACACTTTCAGTGTGATCGTGAAAGGTCAACTCCCTGTCCAAAAGGATGCCCAAATCTCTGATCTTATCTGACCTAGTTAGTTTTTTTCCCAATATAGCGTACTCGTATTCGATGTATTGCTTTTTTCGAGTGAAAGTAGTATAAGTGCATTTCCCAACGTTTAACGAAAGCCTATTTTCAATGCTCTAGCGCGCGTGTCTATCTAAATCTTTTTGCAGGCTTTCAAAATCTGTGTGGTGTTTTATTGAACGGCACATTTTTACATCATCAGCGTACATCAGTATTTCCGATTTGCGACTAGTTCATATGCTACTTGTTCATAATTCTATGCTGTTATTTCATTTGCTGCATCGCATAAGTATTCCCACACTCGCCACAGAGGAGAATGCTGTTTCGACTTCGGGTGAAGATAGCCACGACACTAAGGCGCTTCATCGCTCGAAACCTGAAACTGAATACTTACCATTAATACTCTCATCAGATGTATAGTACATACATAGTACATACTTCATATTGCATTATTCCTTGGAAAATTTACTGATAAGAGTACCGCAGAAATTTGTCTCAAAGGAAAGTGTTCTGTGTTTTTTCAGCCTCTAATTCTAATACAATATCCTCTATGGTAGTAATGAAATGCAGGCTTAAATTGAAGAAACATGGTAGAAAAGAAATTTGAAAAAGTTGGAAAATATTAATACTACAGAGAAATATCAAGTCTGAGTATTGCCTGTAACTAAGTTATACTTCGCACAAAAGTGTATCAAACGCTCTCCTCTTTCATTTCTCATTCAGCTAATCCAAAATCCCCAACTATATTACCTTCTTGTCCTTCACCAACTCTAGCATATTCCAATCACCCATAATAATGAGATTCTCTTCCCCTCTAATATGCTTCGTAAGTCCTTCTAATTCTTCATTATTATTATTATTAGTAGCCTATTAACATTAATTTTGAGCCCAATTCTGGGCGTAGGCCTCCTTCAACCGAGCCTATTCAGCCCGGTCCTGCGCTACCCTGCTATATTGCCTATTTCCCCACAGAAAACTCACGATGTCGTCTTCCCACCTCGCCTTCTGCCTTCCAGGTCGCCTCTTACCCTCTGGATCCCAGGCCAAAAGAGTATATCCCTATCTATCATCGTTAACTCTCGTAATGCGGCCGGCCCATGACCATTTAAGTCTTCTAAATTCGCAGACGATATTTGATATATTATCTATTTTTTTCTTCAAGATAGAGTTTCTGATTTTCTGTCTTTTTGTAACCCCCAGCACTGAACGGATCATTGCATTCTGCGTTGAATTTAATTTGTTTCTCAGTCTATTATTTAGAGTCCATGTTTGTGCATCGTACGTTAAAACTGGAAGAATGCATTTCTTAAATACTGAGGTTTTCAGGTAGTTTTTCTAGGGTTTTTTGAATATTATGTAATTCAGGGACCAGTACTTATTCCACGCTGCTGCTATTCTCTTGTTAATTTCGTTCTCCATGCTCCCTTCCAAAGAAATGAACCAGCCTAAATATGTAATTTCATCTACTTTTTCAATTGTTTTATCCCCAATTTTGATATCGAAAGGTTGATGGCTATTTGACATGATTTTAGTTTTAGAAATGTTCATAATCAAACCCGCTTTTTGCCCCTCTCTTTCGAGTTCTTCCAGCATCCCTTTTAGCTCTTGGATGCTACTAGTAATGAGTACGATGTCGTCTGCGAATCTGAGATTGCTTAATTTCTTACGGTTTATATTAATTCCTTCCCCCCCCCCCTAGTTTAGCCTGCGAAAAATCTCTTCCAAAGCGTAACAAAAAATTATTGGGGACAGTGGGTCCCCTTGTTTTACCCCTTTTTCAGCACTGAAATACGGACCTTCAATATCGGTTATAATACGAGCAATGAAATTCTTACACAATTCGATTATAAGTTCGACCAAAACGAGGGGGATCCCTGATTTATGAGTGCCACTTGCACGAACTCTAATTCTTCATATAACTCCTCAATTTCTTCGTCTCGTGAGTATTAGTAGGCATATATACCACTTGTATTATCATTATAAGTGCTGGTTTGGTATTGATTTTTATCAAGATTAACCTTTCACTCTGTTGTTTATGATATACAACTTTATTACCTATTTGTTTATTCATAACAATTCCGACGCCTGCTTGTCCTTTTATTCCCTTTGTATTTATTATTCTCAAGTCACCTGACCAAAAATCATTCTCCTCTTTACACCTAACTTCACTTATTCCAACTATTCCTAGGTTAAGCCTCTTCATTTCTGTCTTAAGAATCTCTAGTCTTCCAACTCCATTCAAGCTTCTTACATTCCAAGTTCCTATTTTAGTTGCGTCCTTTCTTTTTAAAACTTTTGGAAAAATTATTTACCTATTGGAACGATATTATCAGTAATTAATATTTGGAAAGGCTACATTTCCTGGAAATAGATACTATTGTAGTTTTTTATTGCTTTCAATAGGGTTTATCTGTCGGAGTTTGCCTTCTCCCAGGTACTTTTGGCCGCGACTTTAACGATATACCGGGTGTTCCACGAAAGTTACCCTCCCCCATTTTTCCCCGAACTGATCGGCAGATCTTTGCCGGACAAATTGTCATTTTCCTGCGGTAAGGTCTAGTTTCTCTAGGGATTGAAAAATTTTCTCCCCCATTTATGGGGGGCTGTAACGTGCCACGAACTTCGGAATCTTAAATAGAAAGGTATGCCTTTATGCACATCACTGGAAAGGATATAATCCTGAAAAATACGAATCCGTGAAAAAAATTTCAAAATTCATTAATTTTGGTAGGCAAGGGACCTAGAGATGACCAAAATCCGTCCAAAATTGAAGTATCATGACATAGCAAACATATTATCGAAAAGAGGGTTTTCGAGGTCGCTGATTCCGAATGTAACACGGAAAAATCTCCGCTGATTTTTAAGGAATCTAACCGGAATTTTGTTGGGAAAAAATTCCAAGAATTTCCAAAGAATTTTTTTTTTTTACACTAACGAGACTTTTAATGCCTAACGGCTATGGTCTCGGAATGGAATTACATAGGATTACAATAGTTACAGGGTTTGGGGTTTTATGGTTATAGGTAAGCGGTGTACATCTTAAGATTTAAATTAGGTGTAGTATACAGTTCTGAACTGGAAACGTCGGGGAAAATATTGGATGATTTTAAAGGAATTTCTTCGAAAATTGTTGGAAAAATTCCGATAACGTTCGAAGAATCTCATCGGAAATCTTTAGAAAAAATTTCCAATGATTTCCAAGAAATTTCATCAAAATTCTTCTAGAAAATTTTTCGATAATTTTTGAAGTATTTCTGGGAAATACTCGGGAAAAATCTCATAAATTTTAAGGAATTTTATCGGAAATTGTTGAAAAAAATTCCAATAATTTCCAAAGAATTTCTTCGGAAACGTTGGAAAAAATCTCCAATAAATTTCAAGGAATTTTATGGCAACTCGGGAAAAATCTCCGATAAATTTAAAGAAATTTTATCGGAAATTGTTGGAAACTAATTCGGATAATTTCCGAAGAATCTCATCGGAAATCTGTAGGAAAAATTTCCAATGATTTCCAAAAAAAATTTCATTAAACTCTTCGAGAATATTTTCCGATAATTTTTGAATTATTAAACCATTGGAGTATTCTCTCGAATATTTCCTGTCAAAATTATCGGAAAAACTTCCTCGAAGATTTTTGATGAAACTTTTTGGAAATTATAGGAAATTTTTTCTAAATGTTTCCAATGAGATTCTTCGGACATTATCGGAATTTTTCCCAACAATTTCCGTAGAAATTCTTCAAAAATTATAGGTAATATTTCCCGAGTTCCTAAAAAATTCCTTAAAAATTATCTGAGATTTTTCTTGAAAATTTCTCAGAAATACTTCAAAAATTATGGAAAAATTTTCTTGAAGAATTTTAATGAAACTTTTTTGGAAATCATTGGAAATTTTTCTAAAGATTTCCGATGAGATTCTATGGACATTATCGGAACTTTTTCCAAAGATTTCCGATGAAATTCCTTAATAATCATATCCGAGATTTTCCCCGTTTCCAAAAAAATACAATTTATCGGAGACTTTCCTGGGTTCCGATAAAATTCTTTAAAAATAATCGGAGATTTTTCCCGAGTTCCGATGAATTTTTAAAAAAATTATGGGAGATTTTCCTACCATTTCCGATGAAATTCCTTGAAATTTATCGGAGATTTCTTTCGAGTTCCGATAAAATTCCGTAAAATTTATCGGACATTTTCTCCGACGTTTCCGAAGAAATTCTTTGGAAATGATTGGCACTTTTTTCCAACAATATCGATGAAATTCCTTAAAAATCATCCGTGATTTTCCCCGAAGTTTCCGAAGAAATTCTCCGGAGATTATCGAACATTTTTTCTGAAGAGTTTCGATAAACTTCTTCAAAAACCATCGAAGTTTTCCCCCCGAATCGTTGCATTTTCTGTTGTCTGTCACGGCGCCACAGAGCACTGTAATGTTGCGTTTAAATCTGAATAGACGGCCATCGTGTGCCCGCTTATTCAATAACCCTGTATGTCTTATAAGTCCCAAAATGTCAAGAATTTGTACTTGACACCACTTTTCTCAATCAAATTTCGGATTTCGGGGCCCTAGGATGCGCTGGATGTAGGAAATCACGTGATGAACCCAAACTTTTTTCGCACAGATTCGTTTTTGGGGGAAGTTTACTTTCCAATGACGTGCTTAAAGCCATTTGGATAATCTGCAATAAAAAATTTAAAAATTTGTAAATGGCAGCTTTTTTAGGTGTCTGATTTTGGATAGGTTTTGGCTAGGGTTAGACCCTGTCTCCCAAAATTGATGAATTTGTAATTTTTCTTCACGAATTCGTATGTTGGAGGAACTGCGCTATCTAACGATGTGCATGAAGCCACTTTGATAGCTTGCGTTCAGAAACTCAAAAATTTGTAAATTGAATCACTTTTGAGTCTAAAATTGAATTTTAGGGCCCTAAAACGGGTTGAATTGGGAGGAAAGTGTGACATTCGGAATCAGCAACCTCGAAAACCCCCTTTTCAATAGTCTGTTTGTTAGGTCATGATACTTCAATTTTGGATGGATTTTGGTCATCTCTAGGTCCCTTACCCCCAAATTTAATGAATTTTGAATTTTTTTTTCATGGATTCATACTCTGGAGGATGTTCCCTATTCAACGATGTGCGTGAAGCCACTTTAATAATCTGCATTCAGAAAGTCAAAAATTTGTGAATAGGAACCAATTTTAGGTTGAAAATTTGGATTTTAACGCCCTAAACTGGGTTAAATTGTGTATTCGGAATCCGTAACCTCGAAACCCCCTCTTTCAATCGTTTGTTTGCTAGGTTATGACACTCTGATTTTTGATGGATTTTGGTCATCTTTAGGTCCCTTGCCTCCAAACTTGATGAATTAAAAAAAAAAATTTCACGGATTCGTATTTTGCAGGATATGCCCTTTCCAGCGATGTGCATAAGGCATACCTTTCCATTTAAGATTCCGAAGTTGGTGGCACATTCCAGCCTTCCATAAATGGGGAGGAAACTTTTCAAGCCCTGGAGAAACTAGACCTTGCCGCAGGAAGATGGCAATTTGTCCGGCAAAGATCCGCCAATCGGTTCGGAAAAAAATGGGGGGGGGTAACTTTCGTGGAACACCCTTATACCCTCATAGAGAGTCTTTTTTTATTTATTTTCTACACTTAAGCCTCCTCTCACCACGGCAAGGTATCACCCAAGAGGAGGGCGTTTTCTTTAATTGCTTTTAATTCAAGGCTTCAATTTTTTTTTCAATTATTGGGTGAAACATTGATTTATTGGCTCTATCACTTCTTTATAGTTTCTATTGATATATACTTCACCTTCTCCACTTGAAAAAACTTGAAAATTCGTCAGCCGTATGTCTATTTTCTCTTCCATTTTATAATTGATTCAGAAATACATACATACTCGATTAGACGAAGCTTACGGATTAAGTAAGGGAATGTAATATTCATGGAGTAATTAGAGAACCCTTCTTAACCATACTGCGTAACAGAAAAATTGATACCAATTTTTTTTTCTTTCTACCTCAATTTATATTGAATACACTTTTGGGTTACCTTATCAAGACTTCATGTTTTTTTTGTTTTTTTTTTTAAACGCTTAGTTGGTTATAATGAAAACTAAAAGTTATTAGACCGTGAGAAACCTGCTGAAATATGCTAAATCTAGTTGTTTATACTTCATCGCATTCAATTAATTTTTTGCTACGGATTGAAGTCGTTCGTTGTTGTCCCAACTCCCACGTGTCCAAATGAAATGAATTTTAACCCGTAGATGGGATGTATTGTTGTAGAACATACTCGGTATAGGTACGTAAGTATTATTAACCCCCAACACGGTGCTTTGTATTTCGATGATAAATGGTCGAGCATTAAACTCTGTTCATCTTGAAGATAACCAGAGCGACGTAAAACAAATTATTAATGATGCTAGTGTACGTGATCGAAATTTTTTGAGCGACTTCGTCTGCGACGAATTTCAATGAAAGCAATTTATAGACAGTTTTCAGAAGTAAACGATGACGGCTCAGCCCCGCCCCAGGTATTTGGGCCTATTATTTTTACAATCACTTTTAATTAGCCAACAGCGAGCATTCCGACTACAGGGATCTCGTTTGAAAGTTGAATCAAATTACAATGTAACGTGATGAGAAACGTAATAAGTGCCTTTCCTGGAACAGAGCACAGAGCTTTTCCGAGACTGAATCGACGCTTATTTCCCGGCCACTTCCGCCGAACTCGCTATGGAGGGAGTATTGAAGGAGGTTATTCAGGAAATTCGCTAGCAAATTCCAATATGTAAAGGGGATTGAGAGGAGAAGGGTAGTTGACAAACTTTAAAATAAAATTTAACTTTTATCTTGGGGTGGGCAGGGATACCAACTGCCGTAACTTGCATTTTCGACGTCCATCTTTGGACTGCTGAAATCGGTATCTTAGCTCAATTTTGTATGTTCGATTTTCGGTACATGGCTCAGAAAATCATTTCTATATAGATGCGCCTTTGAGTAGATCATCTCCCAGTAAATCATTTCTTGACGAATCATCTTTAGGTAAGTCATCTCTCAATATAATATGAAACTGTTAGTAGTTCATCTCTTGGTAGGCCAGCTTTTTGGTAGATCAGCTGTCAGTGATTAATTATTCTGGTAACTCATCCTGGTAAATCACTCCTCGGCAAATCATAGTAAATGATTTTGGTAGATCATCTTAGCGGGTCATCTTCATATATCATGTTGGAAGATCATCTGGATGGATTACCTGCTAGATCAGGGTGTCTACAGGTCATGAAAGACATGCATGTCGTGAAAAAGTCGTGCTTTTTCAAAAGGGGTCTTGAAAGTTATAAAAAAGTAATGTTTGTGCTATTCATGAAAATTTGTATAATTTCATTACCTACTTGATTATTTACACTAACAAAATATTAATTGGTTTGCTTGTTATCTGAAATTATCGGAATCGAATTTGAGTTGGGATTTCTGGTGTCCTTATCTCCGTCCCATGATAAATATGCTCTCGTCAGCCTCGATGGACACCTTCTAAGAATATGTTCCCCCCATCCTCACTCTCCTCCAGAAAAAAGTTGAGAATACCCATTTTACTGCTCACCTTGACGATTATTAAGGGTGAAACTCTGGAAGAGCCTAAAAGAGTCTTTGTAGAGTATGAAATGATAATAGAGATGGCTTCAAAGAATTTTGAAAGCGAGTTTTGAAGAATAAAACACGCCTGAAAGAATCCACCCCACCCTTCTGATCCAGAAAAAGTAATAAAATACCCATTTCATTGCTGACTTTAACGAATCTTGAAGGGTCTAATAAAAGTCTGGAACAGTTTTAAAAAAGTATTTGTCAAATCAGGGATAATAATTCTAAACAAATCCGAAAAAGTTTCTTCTAGAAGACTCTCGCCTAGTAAAATACGTCTGAAAGAATTTACAGGAAATATGGGGGTAAATCCCCCTCCCCTCCGTCTTCGTCCAAGCTGGGGAAAAATTAAAAATTACTAATTTTCACGGATTATTTAAAACTTATCTCTCTGTATACTAAAAAAGTAAAATCCGCCGCCACCTCCACCGTCACCTCGGAGAGAAAAAACGCACTGCGGGTTGCTTACCCTGTCCCTTGATTGCTCATTTCTCCAGGGGTTGCCTATCCTTGGAAGGGGATTCATGGTGGAGGAGGGAGCTTAGTAAGATCCGTCGCCGCCACCGCCTCCGGAAGAAAAAAATCCACTGCGGGTTGCCTACCCTGCCCCTTAATTGCTCATTTCTCTAGGAGTAGCCTACCGTTGGGAGAGGGTTTATGGTGGAGGAAGGAGTTTAGTAAAATCCATCGCGCCACCGCCTCCTAGAGAAAAAAAACTATTGCGGGTTGTCTACCCTGTCCCTTGATTGCTTATTTCTCCAGTGGTAGCCTACCCTGGGGATGGGGGAGGGGTCGTGGTGGACGAGGGAGCTTCGTAAAATCCGCCGCCGTCACCGCCTCCGGGAGAAAAAAAACATTGCGGGTTGCCTACCCTGTCCCTTGATTATAGAATCTCATCGGAAATCTTTAGAAAAATTTCCAATGATTTCCAAAAAAGTTTCATTAAAATTCTTCAAGAAAATTTTTCGATAATTTTTGAAGTATTTCTGAGAAATTTTCAAGAAAAATCTCCGATAATTTTTAGGGAATTTTTTAGGAACTCGGGAAATATCACCGATAATTTTTAAAGAATTTCTACGGAAATTGTTGGGAAAAATTCCGATATTGTTCGAAGAATCTCATCGGAAACCTTTAGAAAAAATTTCCTATAATTTCCAAAAAGTTTCATCAAAAATCTTCGAGGAAGTTTTTCCGATAATTTTTGAAGCTTGTGATAGGAAATATTCGGATTTTTCCCAAGTTCCCATAAAATTCCTTAAAATTTATTGGAGATTTTTTCCAACGTTTCCGAAGAAATTCTTTAGAAATGATTGGAATTTTTTTCAACAATTTTCGATAAAATTCCTTAAAATTTATCGGAGATTTTTCCCGAGTTCCAATGACATTCTTTAAAAATTATCTGAGATTTTCCCCGAGTATTTCCCAGAAATACTTCAGAAATTATCGAACAAGTTTCTTTTAAAAATTCTGATGAAATTTCTTAGAAATCATTAGACATTTTTTCTAAAGATTTCCGATGAGATTCTTCGGACGTTATCGGAATTGTTTCCTACAATTTCCGATGAAATTCCTTAAATATCATTTCATATTTTCCCCGACGTTTCCAAAAAAATTCTTTGGAAATTCTTGGAATTTTTTCCCAATAAAATTCCAGTGAAATTCCTTAAAAATCAGCCGAGATGTTTCCGTGTGACATTCGGAATCAGCGACCACGAAAACCCCCTTTTCGATAGTCTGTTTGCTAGGTCATGATAATTCAATTTTGGATGGATTTTGGTCATCTCTAGGCCCCTTGCCCCAAATTTGATGAAATTCGAAATTTTTTTCATGGATTTATACTTTGGAGGAAGTTCCCTATTCAAAGATGTGCGTGAGGCCACTTTAATAATCTGCATTCAGGAAGTCAAGAATTTGTGAATATGGAACCAATTTTAGGTTGAAAATTTGGATTTTAAACCCCTAAACCGGGTTAATTCGTGTATTCGGAATACGTGACCTCGAAACCCCCCTTTCTATCGTTTGTTTGCTAGGTTATGACACTTTGATTTTTGATGGATTTTGGTTATCTTTAGGCCCCTTATCCCCCAAAATGGATGAATTTTTTTCACGGATTCGTATTCTGCAGGATATGCTCTTTCCAGTGATGTGCATAAAGGCATACCTTTCTATTTAAGATTCTGAAGTTGGTGGCACGTTATAGCCCCCCATAAATGGGGGAGATTTTTTTTTTTAATACAGGACTTAATGCCACGTAGGCTATTCCTGGTTAATACTAATTAATACTTATTAAGTTTGATTAATACTAAGTAGGGATTACTACATTGTATAGATTTCATATGTAGGTATAGGTATATATAAATAAGTAGCGAGTTTTTAGGTGAAAGTATGAGTACAATTATCAAAGTATTGGTATAAGATGTTGTTGGGTGATGTATTCCGTAAGTCGCTGAAGGCTGTCCGTGGTGAAATCCTCGATTTGGAGTCCTCCGAAGTGGATGCAATTTGATATGATGTGAGCTACTGTTAGTCTATGTTCTGGTGGACAGTGAGGGCAGATGGAGAAAATTTTATCAAGCCCTAGAGAAACTAGACCTTACCACAGGAAGATGGCAATTTGTCCGGCTAAGATCCGCCGATTGGTTCGGGAAAAAATGGGGGGGGGGTAACTTTTGTGGAACACCCGGTATATTCTTACCTATGAGTGTGTTTTTTTATCTTATAAAACTCTGAGGTATCACCTTTGTCCCCCTTCAACTTTTTCCCTTGGTTGCTGTGCGTTCAGGATTCCTCTTAATCTTTATTCGACAGCGTTAGAAAACATTTTCGAAAGAGCTGCATCCAGGCTTGTCAATCATTCATAAAGGGCCCAAAAGTTGAATTACAAGAAAATTTATTCTTCCGCATCGAAACTCTGATATAGAAAACGCAAAAAATTTTTTCTCATAAATGCCCAGATTTTATGCTGAGTCAAATAGAATTTCGCCGACTGTTATAACTTTTTTCAGAATAAAATTGTAGAAAATGTGAAAAATTGATGAATGTTATTTTTTAAAATCTTTTCAAGGGAGGGGTAGAAACTAGAGGGGTTAAGTAAGGAGGAAATAAGAAAGATATACTCCTGCGGTGATCTCCTCTTGGGTGATACCTTGTCGTGGTGAGGAGGCTTAAGCGTAAAAGAGAACTTGCACAAGATAAGGGGAAATGGGGAGCTGCATCAAACCGGTCGTAAGACTAATAACCTTATTATCTGAGAGAGTGGGAGCGTGTATTGGCCTGCGATTATTAGGGTCGTGGCCCTCAAAACTGATTTTCCCGAAGTGGCCTATCTAGTCCCATTTCGCTCCTGGCAATTTCCGTATGCTTGAAAATGCATTAACCGTTTCCCCGGTACCGAGTCCACGTATTAACAAAATTTAACTCCTCAATCACGTATCTTCGTATGCACACTTTTTTTTAAACTACTTACCAACATGTGCGACGACAACGTAAACTATTGAACTCGCGGATATTGAAATTCAGGTGTCTAAGCAGATGCGAGCAGTTTTTAAAAGTATCCATTACTTCGGATTACGCTTTTAGCATTTCATTTATATTCCGAAAAGTATTCAGTGCCCGTTTCGCGCGAATAACATCATTCTGTCAGTTATGGACGTCGTTATTAACCTTTTTTTGACGAAAGTGTGTGTGTGTGAACCCGCCGAGAGTAAACACGTTCCTCGGAGATCTTTTCATTTAGCGAGTGGAGCCTCCCCCGCAAAGGTCGATGTATGAGCAGACGAAGCAGAAAAGAAGGCGAGGAAAAGGTGTGTTCGTCTTTCGAAGTCGACACCACGTTTGTGACGGTCGCCCATTACGATTTTCGGACCGATTGTCACAATGCGATCTGAATCTGTCCGGGTCGAATCAACGTGCACTTGTCCCCCGGAACGTTCGACAAATAAAAGCCATTCGGCGACACAGTTCATGCTGACTCTTCATGCTGGGCCCCGCCGCGTGCCGCGCATTTCCAGCACCCAATCGAAGGACCTTTTATCGGCGTCAAAAAAGCTAGAGTATAATTTACCAATCGAGGGAACGAATGATTTTAGCATACAAATGCCATTTTTACTCGTTGCCTGTCTGAACGGCCGTTCCATAAGCATTAGCTCTGATGGAAGTGCCAGTGTGTCTGTGTGTATGGGGTTGCATCATCACGCCACGCAGCTCGGTGTGGATGAAATTTTTCTTTCCGAGAACATTCGATCGAATTACCAAGTTAACGAAATTTACTCGCCGTCGCGGAAGTCGATCTTGTCTGCCGCCCACCACGTCCGTTGTATTCATCATCGACACCCTTTCGCAGACGGTACAGATTTATAAATAGAATTTTACAGAGGTGACGTAAAAAAATAAATTCCCAACTTCGTGCACTTGGCATCGAGCTCGGTTGATTGAAATTTAATTAAACGAGGGAATCGGTATTCGTAATCGTTAATTATCGGTTTTGAGAAGCCTGGCGTAGCTACTAGAGTACAATGAACCTAATCAAGTAATTAGGAACGTCGATTCTCCAGCGCAGGTTGTGCTGAAATTAAACTCATATTTCGTGGACCAGCAGGTAATTAGTTAAACGTGTTTGAATCTGGCTGGGGTTGATCCGCATTCAGAAAGACAACAAGCGAATACAGAAACTTTTTAGGTATAAAGAGCAGTTTCAAAGGTGTGTTGCGAGATATTTGTAATCCTGGTCTCAGACAATGGTAATTCACGTTTTGTCTTTATCGCTTGGTTTTCCAGCGTTCAGTTTTTCCTTCATATTTTAGTATTTATTATAGTGACCGCCAACGTGAATTGTTCTCGTAGCCAGGGCAGTCTCGAAATCAAAAAGACGAAAGCTTGCAGAGAAGCGCGTGTATTGATCGATCGATAGCAAAAACAGACCTAAGTTGTTTTTTTTAAAGTATGTTTTTTGAACTACATAATATGTTACGTACTTACAAAAGCTTTCGTATCAGTAAGGAACACAGATAGACTTTATAGTACTTAGGTCGTTTTCATAATGCTGCTTATGTGTATGTTACCGGCAGTCTCTAAATTCGGTCAGTTTATAAACAGCCTAGGTAGTTTATAAACCGCGGGCAGATTGTAAATAGAGCTCTTGGTTTAACAAACCCCCTAGACCATTTACTAACTGCCTACTATCTTTAGGCTATGTGTGAACAAAACAAAACAATTTGGAAGTTCAGTTTGTAAAATCAAGTACATTATTATGATGCCCAGAAGAATGCATCGTATCATTACTATACTTAAACAAGCGGTTGTAACAGGGTGTTTGCCATTGGGACTGTGCAAATTGTAGAAGCGCTAGTGTAGAATAGGTGTTTTTTTTTTTAAATAAGCGAATAGTGATTTGACGTCACGTCTTTTTCCTTGGGAACATAAAAGCTGATGACGCTACACGCACATCATGGAAGTTCAAGGCTTCAAACTGTGAAGCTGCAGACTGCAATCACGCAGCAGACTTTGAACAACACTGAATATACTAGAATACATTTCAGTTTTCTGTTTAATTTGTTCCAAGCGGCAAGCAGAAATCAAACACTCTACCTTTACAAGACAAATAAATTCAAAGGACATAAGTCCAAGGAATTTCAAAACCCACGAGTTTCAATGAATATGAACTGCTAACTGCTAATAACAATTCAAAGAGGGACAGGAATTTTGTTTCAATTCAAATAAACAAGGAATTTTACTTCGATTCAAGTAAAGTTGTGTTCTCACTTCAGAAAACGCACATCATTACAATGTTCATAAGACGCAAAGACATTAGCTCCACTCCTGATCACACAGCGCGTGAAATATTCGTGAACCGTTCGAATGCGAGAAAAATAATCTTTCATTTCAAAAACAAAACGTGATCTGCCAATTATTTATTCACGTTTTTCGTTAATTCTGCTACACAATTATAATAGAAGTTCAAATTTGTGGTTGAAGTCATGTTGATGGTTTTGGATGATTCCGCGTTTCTGATAACAAAAAGACAAAGGTAAATAGCCGAGTAGCCAAATGAGAAACAAAATATTTGTGAAAGACCTGAAACAGAACACCAAAATTACCACTTAATACTGCTAACATATTTATGAATTATGAGACATATCTCACATCCATTCCTAGGAAAATTTCCAGATAAGAGTACCACAGAATGTTGCATGTACTTGGTTCGATTCAAATACATTATACGTTAATTCAACTGAGAACCCATTTCATAGAAACAAACCATACACTTACCTCTTGTAAATCCAGTTAATGTCTTCACTTTCTTAGAGGAAATAGTTCTTTTGTAAAAAAGTACAAGTCGCACAATACTGTCATAAGTAAAATACGAAATTACAAAATAAATTTCAAGATTTTCACATGCTAATACAAATCACAAAATTTTCTTTTACCGTATACAAGAGACATTGAAAAAATCAACGTAGATCGATTTATTCATACCAGGCTATTTAGCCTTTTTGCTACATTCACATAATTTTTAAGGTGTCTTTCAGTTGGGACATACAAAGTATAGTCTACCAAGACAGATAAATAAATAAACCTCTCCGTGCAGTCTCTACCTAGAAGATAGAGAATGACATGAACAGGAAGACGAACCTATGAATAACAGGCCACGGAAATTTTGGAAATTATCTAAAAAGATACAAAATAACAGAAAAAAATGAATGCATAAACTGCAAACAAGACATAATCGACACCCCGGATCACAATTTTTTAAACTGTTCAACATTTAAGCAAACGATGTAGGGAAAAACATAATATAAAAGAAACAGAAAGGCGTTGAATTCGCTCCAGTATACCCAGTAGTAAAAGCGAGCGTGTCGAGGGGAAAGTCAGAACCATCAAGAACTTTTTGTTGGAAGAGAAGCAAGAAATTATTTCCTGAAACTGTAAAAAAAGATTTACAGCAGCCGAGGCCAATTTTAAAATTTTTATTTTTAACCGGGTTGGAAGCTGTATTCAAATTTTCTCCAGAGCTGGAGCCAGTTGGAAATGGTACTGTGTATTCGTTTTTCTCTTGGATTCAGGGGCAGGTTCGGGTTGACCACCACTGATTTCAGGCAACATTATTATACACGCCGAATGATGTTGCGCGTTATGATCACAATAGTTGAATTCATGTTGTCGCCTGCACTTGCGACAGTAGGCAACATACATCTGCAGTTGTGAATAAAATTGCAGATTTAATTTGCCGTAAATATTCCAGTTCTGTAATCTGGATTGATGGACGATTATGGTAATTTAAAAAATTGCCCGTAAATTACGGTATTTACGGTAATTGACTGTTACTAAATTCTAAGTAATTTTTTGTATTTTTAGATAGTTTTTTATCTATTTATTAGAATTACGATACATATAGCATACATCTGCCTCCAGGTTTTTGCATAGTTGTGTTTTTCTTCCTGTCGTCAGATGGAGTTCGCAGTTTATTCCAAAGGTGCAGTTACGAAAGTAGAAAAGAAAAGCTCTTAATTATATATTCAGTTGTACTAATTCTAATTTTTGAATTATCTAATCATTTAAGCTACTTTGAATGGTTTATAGGTTATCGATTATTATATTTCTTTTTTGGTCCTTAAAATCTGTTGAACAAAACTCTTGATTTTGTAGAAGTTATATTTTTCTAATAATTTTGATGTTTCAAAGTCTCTTGCTGTTATGTTAAATTTTTCTCTGATATGTCCTTAAATTTTATACATTCCCTGAAGGTGTGGTCTGGTGTGTCTATGGCGCCTTTACATTCCCTACATATATCATCCTCAGTTAATTTGAATCTTTTCAAGTATGCGGCGAAATTACCGTGACCCGTCAAATATTGTGTCATGGAATAGTCACATCGAAAAAAATTTGTTTTTAGCCTCTCTTGTATATTAAGTATTAGAGAAACAGTCCTTCTGCGTGGAATGGTAACTGTTATGCCGTTCTTTAGAATTTGTACCTTAGACCACAGTGATGTACCAAACTGAGAAGGGTTCTTACCCTCCCCATCCCCGAAACCAAAACTGAAGCCATGAAGTTCGAACTATTCTATGTAGCAATTTCAAAAGTTTACAGAAGAAGCAAAAAACTGTTTCATTCAGCGCTTGGCACGATGCGTATTGCAATCTATGGGCGAAAATTAAAGGTACTTTCAGGCTACATGGTCACATAATATGTTATGCATTGTATGAGCGACAATACTTGGAATAGTTTGCAACGAAAAAACCCGTTTTGAAAAATGTTACACATATGGATAGTTTGAACTTAACGCCTTCAATTATAAAAGTATGGAGAAGTGATTTTTTCCTTTCTTGTAGAACTCTAAGTGGTCACAGTCCGCCAAATTAAAATCGCAGAACTTTCGATTCTAAGTAAACATCGTATTGAACCGTTTTTGTGGCAAATTAAGTCTTATTTAAATTTGCCATAAACATATTTTCTATGCGGACTACAAGATGCGAGATGTCCAAAAACCAAATTTTCTTCCCCTCTTAGCTGGCTTTGGATTTTTGAGAACTTTTCGATGGATCATCACGGGGTAGTAGGAAACCATCTGGCCAAGTTTCGTTTCGACGTCTTTTTTTGCCTTTGAGAGTCAACTTATTTATTGGACTAGAATGTAAGACTTAAAAAAAAAAAAAATGATCAGAATATTTTCGCTGTCCTGTTTTTTCAAATTTTCTTTCTTTCGATACAAAAATGTGAACGAACTGAATTTATTGATATTTCAGTGAGAAATTTTTCTATGTATGCGATGGCACTCGAAAATTTCGCCAGAAATCGATTTACAAGAGATTTGAGTCTTTTCCGCCTATTTTACGGAGTGCTAATTACAGAGTCATTCGTAACAGTATTGCATAGTAAAAAAATTGCTGCAATTTTTACCTCTCATTTATATGGAATACTATTTCGGATTATTTTATAGAGACTCCACGATTCTTTTTTTTTACTGTCTTGAAATTTTATTTGGGAAATGATTTGTACCATTTCTAGAAGATCAGACGTAGCTGCTCTTAAGAAAAACATAAGTTACATGTCAACGATACACAAATATTACGTAGAATTAATATGAATGGAGAAGTGGCCCGCCAGGCAACCGGGTAAATTCCCGGTGTGGCTTGGACCAATATAGCTTGATGATCCGAGAATTAATTTAACATCTTCAAGTTTCTCCAGTGCTTGTTTATGACTCAAGAATTCTGCGAGGCTCTTGCTGTGTTTTAGATTTCTTTTTTTTAATTCTTCGAGACATGTTTAAGACTCAGTATAGATTGTTATAATTCCCAAAGAAGGAACGATAACAACTCTGTGAGTTACTCAAAAGAGATAACTGTGCCAACGCCAGTCGAAATAAAATCAAAAGAAATAATTTCCTGAATATACTAAAGGAATAAGATTCACAATAAGAATTATAACTTTAAGTGAAAATACGAGAACTTTGAAATTAATCGAATGGCGAAACGGTATAAGAAATAGAACTAAGTCACAGAACGGATCTGGAGACGATTAGCACGGAAGGTGCATATTGAACGAAGTTTGAACCGAATGCGAAGAAGGTACCCAAAAATGAGCTTATATTCAATTTCTCAAGGATAATCGTATGATAAGTGCACGATAAGACTAAGTGGCGTCAGACCAGACGTCAATCAAGACTCGTGGGGGGCTCGAGGATTCGAAGAAAAGCGCATGTGAAGGTAACCAAGATAAGATACAAAATAAAAAATAACAACACGAGTAATGCATTGGTACTTAAACCTGAGTTGCGTGTGTTGGTGTCGAAAATATGTGACATAGTCTATGCTACTTGCTACTGATAATAAATACGTGAGTCACCCCGGTGAGGTGATATCGTGAGGTACACTATTGACGTCACGATTTTCGACTTCGACCCAAATGGTCGATAGTTTGAGACCCAACAATCATAAAAAGGCCAAGCAGAACAATGCCCAGGTCATTCTTGTTCGGACTCGCTTATGGTGCATTGCAGGAACTTACTTGTGTTGCGAATAGTTCGGACTCACTTGTGGTGCGTTGTAGGAACTTACTTGCGTTGCAAATTAGTGTTGTGTTACGAATTAGTTATTGTTGCTTGTTCGCGAGTTGTGTAGCGAATTATTCTGTAGTGATTGTTCGCGATCCAAGACATCATGTCTCAGGTTAGTGAATTCTTAATGTTTACCCTCTTCTTTTGTGGTAAATTATTCTTTCAGTTTGCACCCAGAGCATAATAATTATTCTGGTACAAACCTGATGTATTTATGTTATCCATTTGTGATGGATCCGTACATTTTTTCCCCTTTCGGTAAAGGGAGAAGCTACTAATTTCTGACCCTGTCTGGGGTCCTTGACTTCCTGAGAAATTTCTTTACTGTTTGGTCGGAACATGATTATTCCAACCGGATTTGGGACCCTCCCCATCTTCCCAGTCTTTGGCTCAATTTATTACTTGATTCAGAACTGCCGTTGTCCTGATCAAATTTTTGGGTATGTACCCTGTATGTACAACGCAAACTTCCGTTCTTGTGGTATAGTTGACGATCTAGGATTGCAGGTGCACATCCTCCTTACCATTAGCTGACACTTAATTTAATTAGACAGTTAAATTAGAATTTACCAACATCCTTTGGACTGATAGTGGACTTTGTTTTGTTTGCCGTTAGGTAACCGATGAATGATGAAGACTTACTTGGCAGAAATTATTTAATTTAGAAGCGATTATCTAGGAAATGTATTGTTTAATGTAAATAAATAAACTATGCCTGTATTTAATCTGTCCTTTCTTTAGCTTGGTACTCAAAACCTATTAGTCTTCCACTGCGCCTTAAATCATGTGAGGTTGTTTGGACATATTTTCACCAGGTGGCGTCTTGATCACTCTGTGACTGATTGACATCACAACTCTGCTAAATATAATTCTGGTGCTAATTCTATGTCAGTTGGCAGCACTGTCAGTATGTTCACTGTATTCTTATGACTTTGTGGCGTTTTCCACAAGCGTCTATCCGCAGTGAAAGGGCACCTTCTTCAGAATCACTCGGGTGAACTTAGAACATGCCAGCGATTCTGTATTTTTATCAGTGTTTTCTCTATGTTTGTCTTTTTCGTGTATTTGTATTTATGTGTGTATTTCTGCTAATTGATTTTTTCCAATTTACGAAAATTCTGTCTGTGTTTATTCTTATTTTTGTAATTTTGTTATATTTGTTTGATTAAAATTATGAAATGGGTCCCAAAATAGATGCTTCTTTCGTGTGTGATGTGTGCAATTATGTTTTTCTTAGAAAGTATCACTTAGTGAGACATTTCAAAATTCATTCTGTCTCCAATTCTGATAGTGTTTCCGTTTCATCTGCGTGAATAAAAGAAAAAGGGAAAATAAGTTGTATCCTTAGTTCCTGTGACCACTCATTTCGTTATTGTTCATCTTATGATGATCATTTAAAAATTGACCATAACGTCTTTATTGAAAAGAAATGCATTTCTTTTCCCACTGTAACTGGTAAGTCATCATATTTCCTAAACTTCGTGTACCTATTTGGATTCATTGCTGTATGTGTAAAACAATTAAACATTTATAAACTTTCAGAGTTCTATCTATGAAAAGAAAATGAAGAAAAGAAATCGAAGGCTCAATTCTGTCAACAACAATGTTCGTTGAAAAATTGCCAAGGGTAGAAAATTACATACTACTACTGCAACTGACGCGGAATCTATCGCGATGAAAATTGTGCAAATAAAAGACTGATCCGATCTAAAGGATCTGCTAAAATAGGTACTCATTTACTTTTCACTTGTGATACATATTCTTAGTTTATTCTATGAATCTATTTTTCGCATTTAAAAACAAAAAGCCTATTTATGCAGTAGTGTATGTATTTGATATGTTTCATAGAATTCATAGTAAATGTAATTTGCAAATTTTTTAATAGGATTATTCTGTTCTGCTCGAATGATAGCTGCTCAATCAACTAATGGACAAGTTGATGTAACTTATTATCCTACACACATTGGCCACCAATTGCAGTTTTGTTTCTTAAAGTAATCAGAAAGTCAAGAAGGTTTGATCGCAGATAAGATATTGATTTGCTTTCCATTCTGCAAAGAGATAACTACTCTGTACTCATACAATCAGTTCCGGCCATTAAATACCAATTTTTTGTCACTTTACTGTTATTGTAACAAATAGATCATTTCATGTTAGTGTTTGCGTTATATGTTACAGGAAAAATCAAAGAAGGTGTTCATTTAAACCACATTCTTGATGAAATCAGAGACGAAGTTTTTTCATCAACGACCTTAGAAAAGAAGCACTTTTTAAACAAGCAGAAACTTTTCAACATCATGCAAAAGTATAATCTCACTCAAGGTAGAAGATATCATATGATAGACGAAGTGAGCGTTGATATATTAGTAAAAGAATGCAAACGTCTTGATCACAATCCTATTTTATTGTTTGAAAAGCAAGGCACAGAGCACGAAATTTTAGATGTTGGCGAGTTCATGATTATCATCATGACAAAAACGCAAAGAGAGGTTTTGAAAAAGTTCGGCACTAAAACCATTTGTATTGACTCTACTCATTCTACTAACCAATACGACTTCCAGTTGACCACAGTAATAACCCTCGATGAGTATGGGGAAGGATTTCCAACTTGCTTCTATGTGAGTAGTAGAGTGAACGAAACGTCCATGGCTGTACTTTTTGAAAAAATTAAACAACAAACAGGAACAATTCATACTAGTACATTTATGTTCGATGATGCAAACTGTTTCTACAATGCGTGGAACAAGGTTGTCTGCTGTTCGCTATAGGCTGCTTTGCAGATGGCATATTGATCGTGCGTGGAAGAAGAAATTGGTTTTAATTCCAGGAGAACAAGCACAATGTGAAGTATACACGTCACTACGACTCCTTTTGGAAGAAACCAACAAGAAAGAATTCACTGCGTTACTACAACATTTTTTACAATTACTAAGATCCGAAAAATACTACAAATTTTGTAATTATTTCAACTCTACTTACGTAAATCAAACAAGTGTATGGGCATCCTGCTACAGAACCAATGCCTTTTGTCAATATTAATATGTGCTTGGAAGCATTTCATCGCGTTTTGAAACACGTATACTTAAATTTGAGAAAAAACCATGGTGTAGATATATTGATCAATACTTTGTTCAAAATTTTACGTGATAAACTTTTTGGCCGACTGATTCAACTTGAGGAAGGTCACGTTAACCATCACATCAATGAAATAAATAAGAGATAGTTTGAGTAAGGAAGTTACTGATGTAATCAAAATATCAGAAACTGAATGGCACGTGATAGCTGTCCGCACTAAAAATTCGTTTTATTCTATTGTTGAAGAATCTAAAGACTGCGAATGTAAAAGAAAATGCTTATTGTGCAAAGTTTGTATCCATATGTTTTCTTGCACTTGCAACGACTATATAATCAAACATATTAACTTAAGCAAGCATATTCACGCTGTAGTGAAGTTCCGAAAGCCAGTATAAACTAGAGGAGTTAAAGAAAGGAAAAATGAGAAAAGTGACAATCATGATAAAGAATGTTATTTTTTCAACTTTCTCTCGTGGTGGGGAGGGGGAGGGGGCTCATTGCCTTGCGATTGTTACGGTGGTGTTCTGCAAAAGTGATTTTCCCGGTCGCCTGTCTAGTCTCACTCCACCTCTGATTTTGTATTTGTTTTTCCTCAGTAAAGCTCCGAAGTGCTGAAAAGAATGTATACTTTTTTTTTTCCAATCACGTTTCATCTCATTTCTCGCTTTAATCAGAATCCGAGATATTTTAGTTCAAAACGGAGAAAGCAACCATTTTGAACAAAATCACCATACGCTACCAAGTCCGACAGAAAATAAGTTCTTGGAGGGATACACCAATGGAAAGTAACTGTAATCGATGGTCTACTCATAAGGAAAAAATCTGAAGCCAAATAAAATACATATGTTCAAGTCAAAAGTTGGGGAGGCCTATGCTCAAGAGTTGGGCGTCCGGTACTTAGAATTACTTAGAATTAGTTACAAGCAACTCACATACTTGTAAATGTACTTGTATTCTTATGCCGGAATAAAGGCTTTTTATTGTTATATTAAGTCAAAAGTAGCATTTTTGCCCGATGTTCGGTGGAATTACCCGTAAGTTTAATTAATGTCAACGCGGCTAAAATCTGAGCGAAAGTTATAGTGACGCTTATTTACTTTACTTCAGTTTCAGATTTTTTTTTCTCGAGGTAAATGACGAGAAAAGCTGTGAACGGAAATGCCCGGAATTCCACCGTATTTGCCTGTTTTCGGTTTCGTATTTTCGTCATCAGTTTTAGGGTACGATCGTTATATCGAGATCCTAGTTTACCCAGTTAATTGCATTTTAAATCGTCTTATAAATAGTGGATTCCTGGCGAAATTCATTAAAATGTGAGTCGGAATTTGAAACTTGTAAATTATGCGGCCGCCTTAAAAGCCGGCCTATGGATAAAGACCTAATAATCAGAACCCGACGAGCCGACAGAACCCACTGAAATTTCTCAGTTCGTTATTGATACAGGCTAAGACCGAATAACGATGCGAGAATTTTCAAGGGTAAAACTGATTAATTTGTGATTAAGTTCAAAGGCATTGTCGCCTGATGTTATCAATATTTCGAGCCGATCAAGTTTCACGAATAACGGGCCGAAGATAACTCGATTTTTAAATACTTTTGGCCGTCGAATCGTAAATATTTGCTCTATAGTGGGTGTGGCCCGAAAATTTCCCATTAAAAAAAAATTGTGAAATTGGATAGAGATGAGACCGATGGGCGTCATTAAGGGCTCAAGTTCAGTTTATTCTGTGTGGAAAAGTTTCCCCCCGCCTTATGTGGAACTGGAACGTATCACTCACTAACTTTGAAATTTTAAAAGGAACACGTCGAAAAAAGTACTGAAATAGGAAATTTACTATCACGCGTCAGCCATCGAGTGCGAAATGTAATCATATTTTTGATCCGACTCCGACCGAGTCCCAGAATCTGAATTTGGCACCTTTGCAGCTGGGCAAAATTTATCGAACTAGGTTTTCGGGTCGCCCAGGACGAAAATTCAGACAGATACCCCGAAAATCAAATTTGATTTCTCCAAATAGACCAGTATAACTTTGCTGAAAAATTAGAACAAAATAGCAAAATATAATTTTTATTGATCGTTGATTTTGAAAATGTTATCAGATCGTGGATCCGACCCGATTTTTTTTTTAGATTCCAATTAGATTTATTGGCTCCTTGCCCACTGAGCCTAAGCTCGTTTTGGGTTCGGCATAATATGTTACAATAGCTATGATGAATTAATATGCATGAAAATTTAAAAAAAAATAAAGAAATATATAAATGAAGAAAAAATGAGATAAGGAAATACGAAAATGAAGTATATACTGCTATTTAGAATCTAAAGAAAGTGTGTATCACGAGACGCTGAAACCCCCACCTCCTCCCGTAAGCTATACCCTTTTCTTACACCTTACCTTAAAGTATACCCCCCTAGTCTATATAATTTTCTGGTCCCGCAACCGAAAATCTAAATTTAACCCTTTTAAATGATAAAACTAACCCAACTTGAAAATTCGAACAGATTATCTGGATAGGAGTTTTCTGTGTCGCTGAGTTTGAAAATTCAATGAGATTTTGATTTGTTCCCGGTTAGAACCCCAAATTTGACTTTTCCTTCTTCAAAGGGGTTACTTAAGCTTGTCAAAAAACTGATAAGTTATCGGAATATTATTTTTTGTGTAACTGATTTTATAAATCCTATCGGATTTTTATTCCACCCCAACGTGAGCCTCCAAATCCAAATTTGACTTCTTTACATGGGCCAACTTGACACTTTGCTGAAAAAAATTGAACGAAGTATCGGAATAGTTTTTTTTTTTTTTTTGAGTCAACTTCGCTATACAGATTAGGGTGGATGGTCAACATTTTTTTTCCGAAATTTCTAACGCGACTCAGGTAAAAAGTTGCCTTTGGTAAAGAAAAAATGTATTTTTTTTTTAAATTTGTAAATCTTTGCTGAGGAATTTGTCCTTGAAGTTATATGGGGCTGAAAATTGAATGTTACGTAGCGCCTTTAAAATGCTGGCTATGCAAAATTTTTACATAACCTGTTTAATAGTGTTCATCGCGAACTTCAAATTAGTCCTCATACAAATTTTGCCTATCCGTGAAATTGAAGGCGCTAAAGCACTTACAACACTTTGTTGCTTTATAGCGCCTTCAGTATGGCAGATAGGCAAATATTACATATAACCTTAGCGGTAGAAATGATTAGAACCTACAAAATAAGTTATTTACAAATTTTGCTTTTCTGCAATATTAAAGGCGCAAAAGCACTTACAATATTTTGTTGCTTTATAGCGCCTTCAAATTCAGAGGTAGGCAAAATTTTATACGAACTAATTTGAAGTTCGCGATGAATACTATTAAAAAGGTCATGTGCAAATTTGGTCCATCTTGCATATTGAAGGCGGTAGGCCATTGAATGAAAGTACAGGTAAAAATCAAAACTTTGAATGAAAAATGGTACGGGTTAAGATTATTTTTACGACAAAATATTGATAGAAATTCATTTTCGGACTAAATGGAACAAAATTAGACCCAATGTCGGGAATAATGTTTGAAAAAAATCGTCCTCTCGTATAGAGGACATACAAAAAATTCGTATATAATGTTCGCCGGCTCCCTTTGGTGGAATTATAATCAGGCGCGGATCCAGACGACCATTTTGGGGATGGAAATGGCAGAAGAAAAGTGCGCTGGGCGCGCTGCAATATTTTTGCTGCCCCCTCCCGTGCCGATTTCCCCCCAAAGATTTTTCCCTTCCCCACAGACCCCACAGATTTTTCCTCCTTCCCCGACAGATTTTTTTTGGAAGCCGCCCCCCGTGGATCTGCGCTTGTTATAATGTGTCTTATCGTTATCCCTCGCTTTCTTGCATAAGATGGAGAATATCAAACGATACATTCTACTACGCTAGACCTTGAAAAAGTGACGTTTGGCGCCATATCTGATAAACTCGACTGTACAACAAACTATTATATAGTATTTTTGCATCAATTCAATGGCCAAACAAAAGAATCCAAGTATTTTTGCTTCGGGGATACGTCCAATCTGTCTGTGTGTTTTTCCCTTTTCCCCTCTCATGCCATACCCAATCAGTGGAAAGGCAGATTCGATTGGTCAGTAATAAGGCATCAGTAACAGTTTGTGGCGGAGAAAGACGTAATTGGTTTATATACCTATGCTATAAAAAATATAATAAAATTGGGAATATCTTCCAGAATTCAAGTCGAAAAAAGATTTTTTCAAATAACTTTCGCTTTGATTTTTTTTTTTGTATTTAAAATAAAACATGATGTGCAATTTCACTGATTCAATAGGAAAAGTTGTTCGAAATTTAAGTTAAAAAAAAGATTTTTTTTCGGGTAATTCAGCCTTATTACGTATTATTATTATTATTTTCTTTTTTAATTTGAAATAAAACTTGTCTTTTCCTTCGAAGTTTTGATTCTTACCAGTACTTTTATTCAATGGTCTACCACCTTTAATATGTGAGATGTGAGCTGACAGGAAGAAAGGGACCTCAGCGCAAAAATGTAAATTTTACAGAAGAGCGGATAAACAAAATTGATAACGTTTTCACGTTACGGAGACACTCAACTTTGGAGACTTACAGCCGTTTGAGAAAATTTTTAGAATTTTTTCGACAACACAACGCGAAAGAGTGGCCAAAAATTAGTCAAAAACAGTTGTTATCACAAAAATGATTTTTTTGCACTGAGGTCCCTTTCTTCCTGTCCGCTCACAGATGAACCAAATTTGCACTCGATCTTTTCAATTCTACTAATTAAGAGTAACAAAAAAGGTCATATTCGAATTTTGCCTATCTGTGAAATTGAAGGCGCTAAAGCACTTACAATACTTCGGCGCTTTATAGAGCCTTCAATGTTGTAGATATGCAAAATATCTGCATGACTAATTTTGTAGATCTCAATCATTACCACTGTTAAGGTTATACGTGAATTTTGCCTATCTGCCATACTGAAAGCTCTATAAAGCAACAAAGTATTGTAAGTGCTTATAGCGCCTTCAATTTCACAGATTGGCAAAATTTGAATATAAACTTATTTAAAGTTCGCGATTAATACTATTAAAAAAGGTTGTGTAAACATTTTGCATAACCTGCATTTTTAAGGCGCTGCGTATAACATTCAATTTTCAGCTCTATAGTTCATAAATGTAACTTCCAAGGGCAAGTCCTTTAATAAAAATTTACAAAATTGAAAAAAAAAATTTGAATACGTTTCTTCTTCACCAAAGGCAACTTTTTAACTAGGTCGCGCTCAAAAATTCGAAATTTCTTTTTAGCCCTTGCATGATGGTTCACCCTAATACAGATTCCGATGAGATCAATTATCGAAATTAAGAAATAGAGAAAATTAGTTACTTTCCTCAAAGAAAAAGAAACAGTTGTCTTCGATGAAAAGAATTCAGTTTTTTCGTTAAGGAAAACGAAAAAACTCCCTTCTTTATTTTTCTGACTGAGAAGACCTACATTACTTTAAGGGAAAATAAATTGTTCCATTTCTCTGAAGAATGAGTAACATATTGAAAAGAAGAAGAAAACAGTTTCGTTCCTTTCCTCTGTGAAGTGGAAAAACTTCGTCCCTTTTTTTGAGAAGAAATTAGAAAATCATCTCATTTCCTAAATGAAAGAAACTTTGTCCTGCTGGAAAAAGCTTAAGAAATTGTTCCATTTCTTAATGAACTAGAAAGTGCTCTTTTATGAGAAAAAAGGAAAAATGAGTCCGGTTTCTTCTCGTTACGATATTTCGTTTGATTTTTCAAACTGGACCAATTTATCTTTTCGAAGGAGTCAAATTTGAGTTTGAGAGGTCAAATCAGTATTAGACCAAAAATCTGACTGAATTTCCGAAATCAGCCATCCAGAAACTGTTATATCGGTAGCTTGTTTCATTTATTCGGTTAAGCAAAATTAGCCCTTCGAAGGAGAAAAAAGTCAAGGTTTAAACGCCAGTGTTGAATCGAAAATCTGATTGAATTTTTGAACTTAATGACATAATGATTCCGATACGTTGTTCAATTTCTCGAGTTGGGTCGATTTTACCCATTTGAAGGGGTCAAATTTGAATTCTGGGTCCCGAATCGAGGTCGGATTCAAAATCTGAATAAATTTTAAAAATCGGCGACCCAGAAAACGTTTTTTTCGATACCTTATGTTCAATTTTTTCAGCGTCAAACTTATTTTTGGGGACCAAACTGAGAACCAATCAAAAATCTGGCGAATAGGTATTTAAAAAAAAATTTTATCGATCAAGCATTTTATACAAATCTGTCAGACCTCAATCAGACATGATATAGTTTATTTAATAATTAATTTACTTATTTTAATTTTTTATTAAAAATCTATAAAATTTTAATATAAAATTATCAACTTTTGAGTTTTGTCATTTTCGGAGTTCTGTCATTTTGTTTTTTCATGGTTTCGTTCAGGGGCGGATAGGTGAATTGAAACTAAGGGGGAAATAATGTAAGAGCGGCTCTCTATAAATTTTTAAGCAAGCCAAAAAATTTTTTGCTCCACCCCATTTTATTTACACATGGTCTTTCAGGGTTCAAAAAAGCAAATGGTCACGTGGATACTCATTTTATAGTTTTCCCCCTTCTTTTATCTTTTCAATTAAGAAAATTATTTTACCTCTCTGCGAAATGAAAAGAAGAAAATTAGTATGTTTATTGATAACAGAAATACCTAACACATAATATTATTATTTTAATAATTAGGAGGTTTATAAAAAATAAAAGATCATTTATCTAATATTATAGGTTGGCCTAAAAAACTTGTTTATCAAATTAATTAATTTAACAATTTCCGAATACTTGAGGACTTATTCGTGAGCGGGTAAAGAACGTCTTCATTCTTTATTTCTGAGAGGATTTCTTTTTCGATATTCATAATCATAAGTGCATCCAAGGGATCATCTGTAAGTACCCAGGGGCGAAACTATAGGGGTGGGGGTTGCCCCCTCCCCAATAATTTGGTAGTCGGCAAATTTTAAAACTGTTCATTTGAAATTTTCATTTTTCATGAATGTTTATTTGTTTATTTCTTTTTCAATTAAAAGATATTTCGTTGAAAAATCGGCAAATTTTTAATTGTCTAAAAATTTTGTCGAATTTTTAGTTTTCAAAAAATATTTGTCGGCAAATTTTTCTTCTCCACCTCCCCAAACTGAAAGTCAAATTTCTTTTCTGAAAATGGAGTACTCGGGACTCATGTCAGAGACTAGTCAGTCAAAAGCCGAAGGTTTCAAGCTGAGTATCGAAAATTATCTGAAAGGTTGAAACAAATTAGAAATATGGAAGACACTTCGAAAATCTGAAAGTCGGTAGCGACCGTTGAATTTCCAATTTCAATGATTATTCTGTTTTTACTAGATTCTCTGTTTGATCCAGAGCCTGAAATTTGAGAAAGTTGAACATTTTATTAAAATCTAAAAGTTCAAAGCAATAGACTTCTTTTCCAATGTCACAAGCTGAATCCGATAGCAAATGTTCTATTGTTTAATTTACGGGCTTGGTCCGGGTGAATATAGAAGGGAAATCTGGAACAAAAATCAAAACTCCATGTGTGTTTTCCTTAATAATGAAAGGGAGCTAGAGGCACGGATTCCCCTAAGCCGATTGACCTGAAACTTTGTAGTTTTTTTTTTTAATGTTTATTTTTTTGATTTTATTGGAACCAGTTTAGGAGACGAATCAGAGGAAATTCAGAAAAAAATATCACCAAGAGTAAATAACGACTACCTTGATGTGCAAAGGAAGTTGTGTGTTCCTCTCAAGTATTCCTAACATCCCGCCAGCTTACTCTCCCTGACTAGGGTATGCTCATGAGAGTGCTTGGGGGATAAGGTTTCAATGTGCATTTGCAGGGACGAAACTATGGGGGGAGGTGAAACACCCCTAATAATTTGGCAGCCGGAAAATTTTGAAACTGTTCATTTGAATTTTTCATTTACCAAGAACGTTCGTTTATTATTTTTTGTCAATTAAAATACATATATTATATTTTGATTGAAAAATTGGTGAATTTTCAAATTTAAAAAAAAATTCGTCGGCGAATTTTTAGTTTTCAAAAAATATTTGACTGCAAATTTTCCTTATCTCCCCACCCCCAAACTGAATGTCAAGTTTCGCCTCTGTAAGTACCGACCGTAATCTATTCTTTATATGTTTCAAAATAGAAAAGGATCGTTCACAAGATACTTGTACAAAGGAAATAGTCAATAAAAATTTATAAGCTATGTATAAGGTTGGATACGCAAGTTTATAAAAATTGTACTTTTTTATGACTAGAAAACAACAGACAGGATATTTTTTACAAAGTTCTTTGCAACTGCTGGGTTGGGATTCAGCATCATCACTATTACTACTGTTACTTTCTGCTTCAACGTCCAATAGGCCTAGTTGATCAAAATCTTCTGCAAGACAGTTTTTTAAGCTGCCCCATTTGCAAATAAAATCTCTAAATTCTCCTTTGAAGTCTTGCAGGGTCAATTTCTTTCGAAATTTTTTAATATGGGAAAACAGATTAGTAAGCACTGGTAATTTATCGCTATCCAACCTATCCTTTAGCTATGGAAATCGATTAGGATCCAAACAACTGATATCGGCAAATACAGCTTTGCGACTCAGAAATTTGTCCTTTACAGTCGATAAAATAGTGTCTTTTATTCACCCGCGGACTAGCAAGAGAATTGTAAAGGGGGTTGCGACTCAGAAATTTGTCCTTTACAGTCGATAAAATAGTGTCTTTTATTCACCCGCGGACTAGCAAGAGAATTGTAAAGGGGGAATACTGGTTGGGGCCCTTCACCTTCATTTTTTCTCCCATTCCTGGAACAAGTCATATTTTAGGTGGGCCCGCAGTCCAAGGGGCCCGGCTGGGGATTTCCCCCTTCCTCCCAGCCAGTCCGCGGCTGCTTTTACTTGTGTAAAGACCTCCTATTCGAAATTGGTCGTTTTCATTTGTTATTGGATTATCATCACCCTCGTGATTAAACATTTTCTTCTTCATTCGTCGGCGTTTTCTTGGAAGCTCGTCTTCTATTTCAAAATCAACCTCAGGCTCAGCTTTTTCCAGTTCTTCATTTACCTTGGAAACATATAACTTTGTTGAATGTAAAATAACTTCGAAGTCGCTTAATCCCTTTGCTAAGTCTCTAATAGTATCTTCAACCATGTTATAAGCTTTCAACAAAGAGGAGTTGCCTTTTCAAAAGTGCGAAGAAAAATTTAAGCCGTGAGGATTATTTTGAAATTTAGAAAATTGTCCAAAAACGATTTTAATTTTCCTCAGGCTTCCGCACAATACTTTGCAGGCATTCTAGCTATCTCATTTTTAAGGATAATAAAAGTTCAAGCAACAATCCAGAGTCGGTTATTTGAGTCTATAGTCTAATACTTTGTACTTAGGAAATATTTTTTTCTAGCGAGGGCCACGGGCTGCGGCCGTCACCTGTACATTTTCACGTCGGAGCTATCCAATTGTGCAATTGAACCGGCCCCAGCGGCCCAGGGGGAATTTTCCCCTTTCCCCCTGGGTCTACCTGCCACTGGTTTCGTTATGTCAGGACAGAATTATTTTGTCATGTTGTCAAAATGCCAATACCTATCAATTTACAAATACTTTTACATATGTACAATGCAATTTCACCAATTGCCAATGTTATTCCAACAAAGGTTGCATAGTAGTCAATAGCTGCATTTTGAAAATTGAAGAGCTTGAGCTTCTCATGAAATCAGTCCACCGCTGGTGATACCTGAATGAATTTTTGGAAAAGGCTCGTTAAAGTCGACGAGGGAATTGCTGAAGAATGCCGATAACGTGTTCGTACATAGAATTATCCAATCCTCGACTGCGGAAATTGTTTTTCTCACGCATTTTTATTTTCCTGTTTCCCACACACATTAAGACCGGAGATCAGCTCATATAAGGCCATAAAAAACGGCATTTTTACTCGATTAAATTGAATATTTCAGTATTCAAATTTCGTCGACCACGAAAGCTAAAAGACGGCGTCGTTATCGCGTTTCAAAAGACTGTATACAGCGTTCTCGCTCATTTCGACTCCGAAGATCGTGTACCATCATCCGATTAATTTCAGATACAGGCCCACAGGCGTTTATCTTTTATATTCAATCATAAAGGTCGTCGGTAAATGCACGGAATAGGCTTAATTTACAGCCGTTTAATCGGCGAGCGTTCGCGTACAGCTGGTGGAAAGATGCTGAGAAATGTCGCTACTCGACTTTTATTAATTGATATGTACAAAATGGCGACAAAGTTGATGTTTTTCACCATCAACGGCCCGCCGGCAAGAGACGAGCGCGGATGTTGATTGTAAACGAAGACCAAAGAATTAGTCCGCGCTTTTCGAGCGAGTTTTGAGGGGAAAACGTCAAAATACCTGGCTTCGTAAATTAATTCTCGCTTTATTTATTCGCGGTTGCTGCATCAACAAGCTGGCAAGAAAACGGCGTGATGAGCTGGGGAAAATATCGCAACTGTTCGCATAACTTACATTATTATCTAATCTGTTATGTGGCACTTATATGAAACGACATTTCTTGGGTACATATAGGATATAGGTATCGAAACTATCAAGTTATAAGCGTGTATGGGAAAATTATGAACAGTACACAACTTTGAATTACATATTTTCAACGAGAAATCGAATAACCGAGATCATGTAGTGTAAATATTTCAACGAACTAAGAGGAATTGCATACAGGGTGTTTCACAAAAATTCAGATATCCTGGAAGTTTTGCTTGTATTTGTCTCTTTTTTGGTTAGTTCGACTGGACTGTAATATTGAGAGCCTCATTTCCTTCTGCCCCTCCCGCTTACCTCAGCCCCCGCCAAAAAGAGTACTAGTTGATAGGGCATATCGACATAATCAAGTGTTATGTCTTGAGTGTAAAGATAGAATAGTGATATGGAATTTAATATAAGGATTAAAGAACTAAATACAAACAGAGACGTGGAACGAAAATTCAAAAAGAAGTGCGACCACGTGACCAGGTTGCTGTTTGTCACTAGTACTATTTAACCTACTTATAGAAAAAGCAATTGAAGACATGAATTACAGGAAATCAGGCGTGAAAATACAAGGGGGACGGGTAGAATAATACGCTTTGCAATAGTAGAAAGAAATAAAGAAGAACTATAAAAAATTTTGACGAAATTGGATGAAAAATTGAAAATAAAATGTAAAATGAAGATAACTTATAGGAAAACAAAAGGGATGGTAGTCAGTAGCTGGGAGTAAAATTCCATAAATATGGAAACAGGATACAAAAAATGAAGGCGGTAATAAAATTTAAATTCTTGTATGAGAAGTAAAGCAGAAATAAAGAGTAGAATAGAACAAGTTAGAGATCTTATTTTCTTTCAAAAAGGAGATATATTTAGTGCAAATGTAGATTTGAAAGTAAGACTGAGATTTCTTTGAACGTATTTTTGGAGTATAGCATTGCATGGATACGAGATCTGGACAATAGGAATACAAGAAAGAAAACAGATAGAACCGAAAAGATCAGGTATGAGGAAGTATGGAGTAAAATGGTGGGTCATAATATAAAACATCTAGGGATATTGTTATTTCTCTTAAAGGGAATGGTTGAGGGAATGAATTGGAAAGAAAGGCCCAGAATGACCTCTGAATGTGAAATAAATTCGTAGAAGCAGAGTAACAATCATAACTAATATTTCATAATTACCAAATTATGACAGTTATGATTAAATTATTTCACCTTAATTAAAGTTGTAATTAATCAGGGGTAGATTAATTATTAAATTGTTGAAATTAATCACGATGAGGTTAATTAAGAAAGTTGAACTTGCAGTGGAAGCTTGTAGTTTGAAGTTGAATTCCCACCTGCTTGGTGCAGGGAGAAAAGTAGTCACGAGCACAACTGACAAACACACTATAGAAATAACTAAGTTGGTAGAAACAGAAAATAAATTTATTCTTGCGCAGCATAAATTAGAAGGTTTGAATGAATGTCTTCCGGTCCTCTTTTTCGCCGACTTATTCTGCTGGTTTACCTAACGGCACAAGTAGAAACAAGATACCGTCAGTCATAAGATGTCAAGACAATTTTATAACACCTTCGATCAATGTGTGAGCACGGCTAGCACCATTGACTCCAAGTAAGAAACGAGTACCACCGGGGTACAAATAATACGACCACCCTGTACACTTGGATTGACATGCCAGCACAAGCTAACATTCTCAAGTCCAAGGGGGAGTGGAGACGAGTACCATCGAGGTACATCAATGCGACTACCAACTGCTCTGATAGAAATTCTAAGTGAGCGAGGATCGTAGAATTGCTGTAGAATTTGTAGGGCTTTCACCAAGTGCACCACCACCGGGTGGTAACACAAGGCATGTAGTAGACACCAAGAGAGGAAACGTAAATTCCTGTAGAATTCAATTTACCAAGTGCACCACCACCGGATAGTGACACAAGGCTTGTAGAACACACAAAACGAACGACGACCATAGGAAAATGCGACTTCTCAAACGAAACGTAAATATAACCGGTAGTAAATAATAAAATCGTCTGACCTGATCCGTAGCGATATTCATTTCCAAACACAGGTAATAGAAACGAGCACAATAACATAACACGTATCGTGGAGCACAATAACAGAATGCGAGGTCTCGGTGGCTCGCCACCGATCCCAAATTCGAGAACTGGACTTCCCCCCCTGGGTTCCGTCGTGTATGTACATGGTCACACGTGGACCAATGGAGATATGTTTCATAGTAGTACGTGGACCAATGAGGGGGCCGAAACCCACAACAGGGGGTGAGCCGCTCACTCAAATGCGTCCAAATTATCGTCACAGGCGGGGGCTATCCTAACAGGTAGGGGCCAGCCGAGTTTGAGCAGAGCGTTGAATGGTTAATTAATCACAGTTGATTAATTACAATTAATTAATAGTTGAATCATATTAAGAGTTGTATTAAATTAGAGTTGTATTAAATTATTAATATTACTATTATTATTACATATCATAAATTTCGACTATGTCGAGTCGAAAATGATGAATTTTCGACAGATACAAAGTGTAAATCTTTCTCAGAAATGAAGATTAGCACAGGAGAGATAAAAATGGAAAGACGCAACCTACGAGAGAGACTAAGGAACGTATCATCATGGTCATCAGCGTTATATCTTATTAAGTTTGATTACGACATTATACTATCTTTCCGGGAGTTGGGGAGATTCTTGTTTGTACTATTTTCCTCATGGTGGACTATCAATTTAGAATTGATTCAGCCAGTAATATTTTTTTGTGTACCTAGCTTCTCAAAATCAGCCATTGTGCGTTTTCCAACGAGAAATTGAAGAAATGAGACCTTGTAAAAACTATTCAATGAACTAAGAGGAACTAAGAAACTAGGTACATTAGGGTGCTACTTATTTGTACTGTAAATGGAAAACTTCCAAATTTTTTCATCCTCTCCCTCTAAATTCTTTTCTCTAGGTATAAAATAAATCCCTGAAAATTTCAGTGAAGTCGGATAGTATTAACCTGTGTCAACTTGAGCTAAAAGTTCAAAAAACATGGGTCCAAGCGCGTCCGTAGACGTTGAGTTTGCCATCGCCGTGCACTCCGCGTAACGCACCGATGAACCTACGCTCTCGACGTTGAAACACTAAAATCGTTTTTCTTGCTATGTGTGCATTGATTTGCACTTCAAATCAATAGATTTTCTCTTGTTGTTCTGTTACAGAGGGGTTTTCATTTCTGCCCGATCAAGGTGGTCAGCTTTAATTATCCACCTTCCATGATTTGAGCCTTAGGCCCACATATCTAGACATCTCCGGCTGAGCTGGTGTAACAAGACTAAGAGCCATCAAAAACTTGTCCTGTGAACTTAAGGAAAGCGCAATTGAGGTAAAAACGCTCTTCTGTTGCCTAGCACTTAGAATGAGGAACAAGACTCATTAAAAAAAATACTTGGTTCAATTCCTCAAGCCAATTTAACTTTGACTTTTTTTTTTTTTTTGGGGGGGGGGGGGAGGGTCCAAACTCGGATTTTGGGATCCAAGTTAGGACCAAATCAAAAATCTTATGTGATATTTGAAATCAGTGACCTAAAGAATCTTAATTTGAAACATTTTTTCGTTCCTCAGACCAGTTTAATTTTGACCCTTTTTAGTTTCAAAATTTGGATATTTAGGCAATAATCGAAGATGGATCAAAATCTTATATGCTTTCGTACCTACCTAATTATTAAAAAAAAAAATCCATTTTAAATTTCTATTAACAACACGGCTGCAGACTGTAGTCGCACAGGTCCCAGTAAAGATCAAGATCAATGAGCACATTACTGGAAGAAGTATTAAAAATTTGGTTGCAGACTGCAGTCACGCAGGGCTCAGCAAAGATCAAGATCAACATGGCTGGAAGAAAAATAAATTTCCATGGAAATGTCAACCACTGAACTCAATTGTCACCACGGACTGGCTTCGTGTCGGGGACATGGAAATTTCTGTTAACAACACGGCTGCAGATTGTATATGTCAACCACTGAATTCGTATTGGGAAGCGTGTCGGTGGACCCGTTACGGGTTTCGCTCAAGTATACCCAGTGGTAAAAAATTCTTTATTAATTATGTCAAATGACATCTACAGGTTTAATAAACATTATATAAAAACAAAAACTATCAGCCAACTAGAAGAATGCCCGGGAAAATAATTATAACACACTAAAATTTAGCCTTGCAGAAAGATGCATACCAAAATTTTCATAAGGAGAGGAAATAAACCTGAGTGAATCAGAGAATGTCCAGTCAGTAAAGTCTATAAAAACCTTATTTACTAGTGTGGGACAGTACCAACATCACACCTTCTACGAAAATCGAAAATGCTACCCACATTCCCTAATAAAAAAGAGGGGAAGCCGAGATATTACCAAGGTCTAGAAAAAGAAAACAGCGAAGCAACGAACAGTGGGCTACCATGAAAAAATTGTTCGTTGTCTGTTTGGGCTGCCTATTCACTCTGGCAGAAGAGTTGACAAAATATAATATTGTGACGAGATTCGCACCAAAAAACGCACGAAAATACGTACTAAGAACTTTTAATGTCACACAATACAAACGCACGAAAACAGTAGCTAGATCGCTTTGAAAACGCACAGTTTATCGCATATAAAACTAGACTATACGGCGTAGGCCAGCGGCCCTTATATATCCCGGCGTTATCGGTGAAACTCCTTATTGCTCTTGTTATCCAACTTCTATTCTGCTGCTTGAAACGTGTCGATCTTCCTTCGCTTATCTCGAATGTTCGAGAGCGTTCTTCGCCACAATATTAAAAAAAAAAAAAAAAAAAAGATGAAAAAAAGAAGAACAGGAAATAGGAAAAGTACGTAATAATCTGTTGCCCGGTGCCAGGAATGGGAGGGGGGGGACTAGCCCCGAACTTTGCCTGTGTAAAAACGACTTACAAGCCTCAGCCAGCGCTAAGACTACAGGTGGACAAAATTTCTTCATCTGAAAAGATGAAAGGATACCAAAATAGTACCCTCGTCCGTGATAGATGGAATCTGAAGATATGAGAGAGCAAGCAAATAAAAAAGAAGACGAAATAAAATTGCGGCATAACTCCAGCATGCCACCTATGTACAAGAATAGCAGTGACATCACAGAAGAATTTTTTCATTTTCATTTTAGGAGGGGAAAAAAAAGCAAACATAAAATCCCACTGAGCTAATTGAAAGTAACTTCAACCATTGAAAGTGCTCACTGGTCTAGAATAAAGTAAGCATACAAAAAACTCACCTGAGAAGAAATCCGGTTGACTCTATGCGTATGTATTTCTGGAGCCTGAAAAAGCTGCAAAAAAGAAAAGGTACTGGAAGGGGTGAAAAGATCCGACATGTGACCTTCCCCAAGTGCAAACCAGCGAGTTTGCTGCGAAGTTTTGAATATTTGGAAGATGAATGTTAAACTGACTTAATACGAAAATGATAAGTAAGTGAAAAATGTCTTAATCTCTAAGCTACAATTTAGGTTTCAAATTTATAGTTTTTAAGATTAAAGCGAATTGAATTTTCTTGTAGGTAGCAGAATCAAATTTGAGTAGATGTGGTTCCGTACATATTGCAGGCCTGATTGGCCGCCTGATGCCTGTCATTGGAACTATTGGCTTGCAAACTTTAGTGGTAGTGCAGAGTACTATTGAATGGCAGCTCTAAACACGTTGGCCTTATTGGAACTTCAGAACTAGACGGATCATGACAGCGGAAAGGCAGGAGGATGAGTGGCTCTCCTGTGTCACGAACATATTGGCACGGTCGGTACTTTTCATTTTCCGATTAGGTGCAAACTCAAGACCATTGACGGGGTAATTTCTAGGAAAGGGGTAAATTTTTTGTCTCGAGTTCTGTGTGTGATTCTTTTTGTCATTTAAAGACAAATTCATAACCCAAACCGGAGTCAACTTCTGCGTGTCTTCGTAACCAGCATAATGTATATAAAGTATACCTATTTACTATACATAAATTTAAGATTATAATCCTTCTAGGATATTAAAACTCTTTAATAAATAAATAATAAAAAAAAAGTAATAGGATATGCACCTAATTGGAAATCTAGTTAAGTGCAAGCGCACGCTTGCTTACTGGGGATTCGCCGGCCGTGCATATTGGTGCACATCATTTTGAAAATCGCAATGTCGCACTAATGACAATGAGGATGCCACTTAATGAATAATTCTCTCCAGAATCTTAAGCACTCCAGCACCGAATATCGCCGATAGTATTTCAAAACTTGTAGCTTGAAGCCGACGTTAACCACGCTGTAATAAAATGTTAGCGAACCATCGGTCCCCTCGAAGGGAGCGAGGTCTTGTTCCTCAGGAAGGAGAGAAAATTTGTTGACCTGAAAAGAAACTTTCTACTCGAATATCATCGCCTGCTCCGTGTCGAGCCGACTTCGTACTCGAAGAAAATATGAGAGCATCATCTTTCTACACCCTGTATATTGTACCGATAATGTGCTGCGGAATGTAAATATGAAGCTGTTTTCAATTACAGTCTTATTTGAATGGTCTCTTATGCGAAGAACGTGAGCACATTTCATGGTAAGAAGTACAAACCGCACCTACTCTTCGAGTTCTACATTCGAGCGAACACCATCGTGTATTATCGGCTACAGTCAAATTCCAGAAAGAGTTTACGGTTACGCGGATTTTCCGATTTCCAGCCATTTGAACGAACGTCTTTATTACACCATTCAAGTTCGATGGCGTAGGTCGTGTGAAATTTATCGTCTTCGGATCACGCACTGCGAATAGAGGGACGTAGATGCTCTTTCGTCGAAACACGAACACGAAGATGTGTATGTTAAAATAGTGGTGCTGTGCAATTTGAAAATATATTGTGATTAATGTCCGCTACGTTTTATTTGGCAGGGTGTACTGGAACCTATACAGACGAGTTGTACAATAAGAAAGATTACACGGAGTAACGTAAATCAGCAACACATGCGAGGGATATCAAAACATAAACAGTTATTTCTGATAAATACACGGGTAGACAAGTTCACGAACCTAGATGCAGATAATGGTGGAATTTTCCGAATCAACAATCGGAGAAGACGAGTTCAAAACGGTCGGAATTTTGAAAAGGGTGTGGTATGGGTACTTGTATGACAGAGGGAGGGGCTATTTCATGACACGTTCCCTTCTCCGTACAAATTCTGCAATAATTCGCAATATCGCAGGACTTATGAATCAGTTTCAAGATTCACGTCATCACGTCCACCCCCTGGATCTAATTGACGATAAAGAGTGATAAAAAAAGGTGGTAAAATGTATCGAACTAGATCCGTGCGTATTTTCCGTAAAAGAGATCTTACCAAAGCCGTTCGAATTTTTCGTAAAAGAGATCTTTTGCCATTTTCCCGTATCCATCTCAATAAGCGTTCAAAGTAAATCTCTATATTGCCATACTAACACAGGTCTCATGTGCGGAAACATGAAATTTTTGACCGGGTAAGGTCGTACAATACGGCCCACATTAAACTGCGACCTTACATCGCTTAACATTCAAGCTGACCCTCGTATTAACAATGTTCGACTTTTTCTCTCAACCATCCCTTAGACCAGTGCCAGTGGGAAAAGAAAAATGTTTCTCCAACATGAAAAGGATTGGAAGGAGACATAGGGCCATGTTCGAAGGGACCTGAAATTTGAATTAATTTGAAGATTCTGTTAAGATAGATAATTATTATTTACAGCATATTGATGTGTTCTAATACAATCTTAGGACATAGTGCGGCCCAACATAGTGGGTCACGTCTCTCCATCTGTTTCCCCATATATCGCCCATTTTTGGGCGGATTTTGCCCCCTCCTCATCCCTCCATCTCTTACGGTCAGTTGTATCCCTCCTCCATCTTTGGCCCAGTTCCTTTGAAATTTCGTCAGTCCAGCGGGTTAATGGCCTCCCCCTCCTCCTTTTTTTTATCTTAGGGGACCCAGCCATCTACCTTATTTCCCCATCTTTTTTACCCCTCGCCGCCCAATGTGTCTCGCATACTTCCATTTTAGTTTCTTGATGAAGTACTCAATATCTTGAATTTTTGTTTTAGCTCTGATTTTGCTGTTTGAAATTTTGTCCCTGATTTTGATATTCAGCATGCTTCTTTCCATCGCCATTTGGGAGACCCTTAACGTCTCCACATTTGTCCTAGTGAGGGCCCACGTCTGGGCTCCGTAGGTCATTGCGGGTAGAATACATCAATACATCCCCAGAGACGAAACTCGACTTTCAGCTGGGGGGGGGGGAGAAGGAAAATTTGTCAACAAATATTTTTTTAAACTAAAAATTCACCGACAAAATTTTTTTAAAGTTACCGATTTCTTAATTTAAAAAAAAAAAAATAAATAACAAACAAACAAACAAACGTTCGTAGAAAATGAAAAATTCAATTTAACAGTTTCAAAATTTGCCAGCTGCCAAATAATTGGGGTTAGGGACGTACCGATAAGGGGGTCAGGGAGCAACTTACCAATCCCTCGTGGGAATTTTTCACTCAGAAGTTCGAAAAATTTACCATTTCAGTCAGGCGGGTTGAAAAAATTCAACAAGTTGAAAGTTCCTTTTTTTTTTGCTTTGTTATTTGGTGAGTTGAGAAGTTGGGAAAACCTAACAAGTCAAAAGGCTTGTCTTCTTCTGCATTGATACTTGGGAATTTTCAGTTGAGTCAGTTGGAAAAATCCAACAGGTCAAAAGGTTTTTTTTTGCTTTGATACTTGGGAATTTTGAGTCGAGTCAGTTGGGACTTTCACAATTTTTACCCCCTCCGCTCTTGCGGGAAAAACTCTTCGGTACGTCCCTGGATTCCAGAACTCAGAATGGGATCCCAAAGGGGATAGACTATCGACATTGCTTACTGACCTTAAGGGTACTTGAATTCGAACATGCGCTAAATTTTAAATCTGCTTCAAGCTCAAAAGACCCCATAAATCAAAATGGACAAGCACTAATTAGTTTTTACAAATCGAGTAGACTATTGAAGTGGAGAGTTCTTACGATCTTAAATTCAAATGAACAGACTGTTTTTGAAAATGCTAAAGATCGCTGATTCATTTTCATCATTACAAACATCCTAATCTCTTGAGATAGGGTTAAATCGTCAAATGACGAATTTTCAAAAGCAGTATAATATGATTTTATAAAAAATGATTGAATTATCGAAGTGAAAGTTGGTTTATTTCCATTTTCTTGTTTCAGGTGAGGGGGGGGGGGGCTGTTACAAATTTAGTAATGGCCCTTACACCTTTGATTGGACTTCATCATTCTTAGGTTAAATGTCAATTTTTGCGTGTAATGTTGAAGAAAAAACTTATTAAGGCTTGCGTCTTTACGAGCCAACATTTGAAATCCAAAGATTGACAAAAACTAATTGACGTTGAAAACCCAAGCAATCTATTAAAACAGCGACTATTGTAATTCCTAATTTTGGTTCAATTTCATAGTTTTTGATTTTTAAAGACTTGAATGTTCCTCTTTTAATAACTCATACTTGGATAATTTTAAAAATTTTCCTCCAATTTGAATTTTGGTAATTTCATGGTTATGAAAATGTTGAAAGATTAAATCAAGTTCGTACAATTTCGACTCTCATTTTGGTGTTTGGGGCTTACCCGAGAGTCAATATCGAACATTTATCGCGTTGATGGAATTTCCAAATTAGGCGATCTCTCCTCTTCCCTTCCCCATTTCGATATTTGATTCGGTTACCGGGAAGTCAATTTTAATCACTTCTGGAGACCAGTTTTGGCTTTTGAAGCCTAAATCGGGAATCCAAGAGGAATCTGAAGAAATTTTCGAATTCAGCAACTCAGAAAATTCTAATATTTCATTCGATTTCCGAAAATTCAATTTTGAATTTTGCGACCCAAATCGCAGTTTAATAAGAAAGCTCATAGAAGCTTTCGAATTCAGCGATGCGAAAAACTGCTTGTATTTTGATTCGTTACTCAATTTTCCAAGAATAGAGGACTCTGAAAGTCAATTCAGTGTTTCAAGAAGAATCTTCTGGTGAAATTTTTGAAATCAACGACCCAAAAACTCCCAGTTCAAAGATTTATCCATCAAGAATTTCAAGTTTTGCTCTAGTCTTGCTTAATGACTTTTTTTTTTTTTTTTTTTTTTTTTACCGAAAAAGAAACGAGACCTTGCCCTCAGAGATGCCGAATTAATTCAAAATGGGTTCGTCTTCATTCTTTACGAAAAAGAAGAAGAAGGGGGGAAAAAAGGAGGAAAATGAGAGTGAATGCATTCCTCAATTCAGCATCTCTACTTGCTTTTTGAAGATTCCAGTTTGTCCCGCGTCGATCGGGCTTTGGAATAAAAATGGGTGTGAGGATCATCATTTTACAGTTTGTATAAAAATTAACGATCAGTGTTTTGATTCTGACTGGCCGCTATGTGCTATTTTTTTTTACCGGCCCCACCGTTTTATTCGTTTTCAATTTTTCATCCCCCAAGCACTTACATTTGCGCACATGAGTATACCCTGATCTGGGAGGCTAAGCTGGAAGGATGTTAGGAATACTTGAGAGGAACACACAACTTCCTTTACACATTAGGATGGTTGTTACTTACTCTTGGTGATATTTTTTTCTGAATTTCCTATGATTCGTCTTTTAAGATGGTTCCAATGGAATTAAAAAAAAAATTAATAAAAATACCTACAAAGTTTCAGGTTAATCGGATTAGAGGAATCTGTGCCACACGCTCCCTTTCGTTCTTATGGGAAAAACATATGAAGTTTTGACTTTTGTTCCAGACTAAATTTCCCTCCTATATTCACCAGGACCAAAGCCCGTAAATTAAACAATAGAACATTTGCTATAGGATTCAGCTTGTGACACTGGAAAATAAGTCTTTTGCTTTCAGCTTTTAGAATTTAATAAAATGTTCAACTTTCTCAAATTTTAGTCTCTAGGTCAAACAGAGAATCTAGTAAAAACAGAATAGTCATTGAAATTCGAAACACTACGTTTGCTACTGACTTTTAGATTTTTGACTTGTCTTCCATGTTTGAGCTTTGTTTCAACCTTTCAGATAATGTTTGATACTCACCTTGAAACCTTCGGCTTTTGATTGACTAGTCTGTGACAGGAGTCTAGGGTACTCCATTTCCAGAAACGAAATTTGACTTTCAGTTTGGGGAGGTGGAGAAGAAAAATTTGCCGATACATATTTTTCAAAAACTAAAAATTCGCCGATAAAATTTTTAAAAAATTATAAATTTGCCGATTTTTAATCGAAATATTTTTTAATTAAAAAAAAACAACAAAACACAAAAACAAAAAACAAAAATAAACAAACAAACAGACACGAAAAATTCAAATGAACAGTTTCTAAATTTGCCGACTGCCAAATTATTTGGGGGGGGGGGGGGGTCGTCAACCCCCCCCCCTATAGTTTCGTCCCTGTACATCCCCTCCATACTTCCGCTTTAGTTCCGATGTGCAGCTTGCTCTTGAACACGTTTTTTAACTTCCAGAAGTTATTCCAGCCAATCCTTGTTCGGTTTGAGGTTTCGCATTCTCTCGCTCTATTGAAGGAAATCACCTGCCCCAAATATGCTGCTTTCCTCACCAACCTGTCTTTTAGCCTGCGATTATCACTGATTCTTTGCTTGCGTTAACTTTCAGTCCGGCTTGTTTAGAAGCTTTGATAAATTTCTCCGCACAGTCTACCAGATCTTCCAAGTTTTCGAACATCAACACTACATCGTCTGCAAAGCGCAGGTTGTTGAGATATTCACCGCCCACCTTGAGGTCCTTGTTCTCCCGCTCCAACTTCCTCATCGCACTTTCCAGAGCATAATTAAGTAGGTTTGGTAAAAGAGGATCTCCTTGTCCGACACCACGCCCTATTTTAAAGTGGTCCTTTCACATCTGTTTTGACATGAGCGTAGGCATCGTTGTAGATGTTTTTCAGAATGTTAATTGGTTTTTGTCCCACCCCCTGTTCCTGAAGTGCCACCCATAGAAATGTACGGCTGATGGAATCAAAAGCTTTTTCAAAGCCAATGAACATCAAATAGATTTTAAAGTATTCCATAGCTTTTTCTATAACTTGGTCAATGACAAAGATTTGATCGATAGTATAGCGTATTTTTTCCTGAACCCCGTCTGTTCTCTCTCCTGTTGGAAGTCTAGATATGGGTATAATCTTTCTTTCAGCATTTTCATAAATAATTTCCCTATATTGGAAGTTAGGCTGATCGGCCTGTAATTTTTTATTTCTTTCCTAGTTCTTTTTTTTGTGCAGCAGAACTGTCTCGGCCTCTTTCCTTTGACAGGGGGTCATTTACGTTATCAGCATTTTATTGAAAAGCCAAGTGAGGGTGGGGTTCAATTCTTCGGCGAATACTTTCAATGTGATGTTGTCGATACCATCGGGTCCCACGCCTCCGATTCAAGAAACTCTGGAAACCCTTCCTGCTCCTCCTGCCGTATCTTTTCGGTCTCTTTCTCGTCAGCTTCCTCTTGTTTGTATAATTTTCTATAGTATCGTGTTGCTAATACTTCTACAATGCTTTCCCTTTTGAACACCTTCTTTGCCTTCTGTATCGTTCATTCTACGGATGAGTTTCTTATCTCGGTATAGTTCCTTCTTAACTTTCTTGATTGAGCCACTACTTGCCAGTATTTCCTCAGTTATCCTCTTATCGTATTCTCGCATATTTTTCCTGATTTCCATCCTCAAGTTTTCCTCAATATCAGTAGCTCTAGTCTTGGGGATTTCGACTCAATACTCTCGAGTTCGTCCCTCTTCTGAATCAGGGCTTTGGTTCCGGCAGTGAGCTTGTCGTTCGTACGCACCTTCGGGCTTATTTTTTTGGTACTTGGTTGCTACTTTCAACCATGTCGTAAGCCTCTACCGAGCTCTCTTCTTTTGCGTCATGTATTGCTTGTAATCTCTTGCTCATCTCTTCACGGCCTCCCCTAGCTTGTGCGTACTCGTAGGAAGAATTTCTTCCCCACCGGAATTGCGACGGCGATTATGATACTGAGGTCTTAATGGTATTCTGATTTCCCCTCTGCATAGACGGTGAATTGGACCCAAAACGGAAGCCTGGGAGGGTTGTTACATTCTGCACCAAATTGATGTCATTAATGAACCAGTGATCAATTTCGTTCTTATACCTGTTTCCCCCCTGGTGATTGCCAAGTCCATTTTAGTTTGTCCTTTTTCAGAAAGTACGTATTTGCAATTTTCAAGTTGTTTATAGCACAGAATTCGACTAGTTTATTACCATATGTGAATCACGAGTTCCCAAGCCAAAATTTCCTATATTTTCTCTACTGTCTATCTTTTTTCCAATAATTGCATTCCAGTCTCCCAGAACACAGTTATAAAATATTCTCCATGTTCTTCGAGAGTTCTGTTCAATTCCTCATAGAAGTTTTTTTACCACGCTTTCCTCGAAGCCCAGAACGGGGGCGTACACTGATGCAGACATTTTTTTAAATTTTTTGCTCACCTTTAATTTCAGAAAGCAGATTCTTTCCGAAATACCCTTAATTTCTACGACATTCTTCATTAGACTATTTTTTATGTAAAATCTCACCTCTCTGTAACCCTTGGACTGGCCAACGTGGTAGTAGGCGTACCCCTGTTTTTTCGTGACCAGGTATTCCCCTTCTTTCCATATTTCTGACAGTGCGATGATGTCCATTTTATGTTGTCTATCTTATTTTCAAATTCGTATATATTCTGTACGCCCAACTACACCCTCATCTTTTTTGTTTTTGTTTGATAGCTCCATGTTGCCAAAATTATCAAAAAGTCTTCCCTCAGCATCATTCCCCGTTCCCCTTTTAGCCTTAAAGTGTTTACCTTTAGGGGGGGGGGGAATAATGCCTTTTAATAGTGAGGTTTTCTGGATGATCGTGTTTTGTAGAACGTATGGCGACACTGCACCCCTTGCCCCATCAGTGACCAGCGTTTTGGGACGGTCATATCACTCGAGCTTTAATTACACGGGGATTTGATTTTGGAATCGATCTGTATTTTCATCCTTTCTCTACAACATATGACAAGAAGGCGCTGCTATGACCCCTCTGGATTAATTCGAAGGCATTCTACGAAGGGTCCAAAAACCAAAATTTGGCAATTGTTGCCAATTATTGGTCTGAAGAATTTTCCATTTTTAATCATAGCTTATGATAGTGTATGCCATTAGGAATGAGTTTCACTCACACGCGCCGATATAATATTCAGCACAGGCTGAGAACATTGATGACATGAAAATGCAACTTGCGTTTATAATATAGATAGATAGACAGATACACACGTCCACGCTGCACCACCTACAAGCATCATGATAAAACGTGGAAACACAAAGCGAATTGACCCGAATATAATCTGGGGCCAATCCGCACGTCCTGTCCCCTGGATGGGGCCTAAGACTTTTCGCGAATTACGGCTATGGTGCCACAAGTTTTCTGTGAATTTTTGAAAATATGTTAAAATTTGTTAATTATTGGTCAACCAATGTGCAGCACAATCTGAAAAAAATTATCTGAAATTGACAGAATGAAGAAACGAAAGAAGATTCAATTTATTTATTGTAATCAAAGTAAAAAAGTCATAGAAGTGTCAAAAAGGCTCCTCGTCATTTCATCGACAGACTGAGAACAAGAGAAAGAAAACATTAGCCAATCATTGGTATGAAAAAAAATGGAGCCAAATATTGGTCAAATTTTCTTCTCCCGTGTATTGAATTTCATCATTGTCGTATGTTCTGCAACTCTTAAATGAGCTACTTATTGAAATAAAAAAACATATGATAGGACTGAAGTACAATGAGTTCCATAACTGGATTCCATCTCCAATTCACAGGATCCGCATTCGATAAGTAGCTACTCAACCGTCTGTTGATTATTCGAAAAATGTTTCTTAATATGTCCTTTGATCTCAGAATTATTACAAAAAGTCCGAAATTAATAGCATGAAGTTCTTACTTGTTCGATTTTGATGATGGACTTCGAAAATGCAAGAATGTTAACACACCGAAAACAGGCAAATTTTTCCACAGCTCATATCTTCAACGAGAATCATCAAAATCACCTTGAGCATAGATCATACTGAACACTGCAGTACTGTGTGTCTGCCGGACATTAATAAAAAAATGAAATTCTTACGCCCTCTAGCGGACCAGATTTATAGCTTCAAAATTTTGACCATTAATAATTGGCACTTGATCAAGAAGTGGCACTTTTGCATATTTTTTGCTGGAGTTAAAATTACTAGTCATGATTGTTTTCGTCTTAAGATGGTAACACTTCGAATAGTTGAATTTATTTTTGAAGTCATTTTTCAAACCTATTTTCTTTTGGCTCTCCAGAGGGAATAATGCTGACTAACTCGAAGTGTAATTATTATTGTGCAGTTAATTATGCCTAGGACATCAGAGTGAATTTTGTTTAGCGATAAGAGAAATTCTTTTCCTTCTTAATTTGTCACGGACCGAAAACTAATTGAAAATCAATCCAGTTAAGGGAGATTTGGGGGATTTCCTGCATGTAAGATTACACGTGCATAATGGGGACTATTTATCATATTAACCTCCAAATGCTTTGTCGTATAGCTGATTTTTAATCAGTCAGAAATTGTCTCATAAATTGTTTTTTCCCCTCTTTAAACGAAATTCTGTTATCAGTCGATGTTTCTTGTTCCATATTACAAATTTCATTAAACAACAAAAAATAAATAAAATTGGAAAAAATATGACTTATGCAGTTTTGGCTTACACCAGTACACATACGACACAATCCCTATGCAGTAATTTTCTGGCTCCTTTTGGCGGGACCAGGAGCGGTAGAAATATGGCGCCCACCCACTCGGCTATTATTTATTCAAAATTCGAAATTCAAAACATAAAAAAAAAGGTTTTAAAAAAAATGTTGTTTAGGTTAGGTTTCCATTTTGATACGCTAGCATTGAATTAACTTTGAAACTTGTATTGTTGATACGTAATTCATGCTAAATTTCTTGAAACTAAAAGCGGACTGTATACATTTTCTGAAGCCGTGGAAGAGACTTAATGAGTTCATTGAAGCTGAGCAGCCACGATCAGCCTTTCATCTTTAATCGATCTGATATCAGTCTATTCAAAAGGTGATGAATAGTGTGCTGGATGTTTTCATCGTCAATTTTGATTTATTTTCCCATTTTTTTTTTTCAAGCATTGACTGAATGCAAAAAGCTAAACAGGTGTGGACATCGACAGATTTTCATCCGCGGCTGGGCAGGCCAGACCAGGCTGATCATCCGAGCAGAACACGTTGATCATCTTCATCTAGACCTCTGATGATTTTTGAGGCCAAGATCATGCTCATTGCTATACAAATGGAACTATAGTGTATTAATAATTTTTCCATTTTGATTTAGAACATAAGTATTTTGTGACGTTTAGCTTCGTTACATGCCATGATACGTCGGCTGCCACCTCGTTTTCATTTGATGTCAGTTCGGACAAAAAAAAAATTAATATGGTTCTTACACGTAGCATCGACCAAGAAACCCCACATTCCTTTGTATATCTCACAAATTTCGTTAACTTTAATACTCCGGACTAGTGCCACGATTTTCACACCCATATGTGATCTCGTTTTCCGACAACTAATAAAACTGCCACCTATCGAATGAACCAGCTCGTAAATTGGATTTGCATCGCTCCTATGTCCAGTGACCTGTCTGTGAGCTAAGCTCGCCGATAGAAAGGACATCAAACATAAAAGGCCATGTTGTGGCACCATAGCCGTAATTCGCGAAAAGTCTTAGGCCTCATCCAGGGGACAGGACGTGCGGATTGGCCCCAGATTATATTCGAGTCAATTCGCTTTGTGTTTCCACGTTTTATCATGATGCTTGTTGGTGGTGCAGCGTGGACGTGTGTGTATCTATCTATATTATAAACGCAAGTTGCATTTTCATGTCATCAATGTTCTCAGCCTGTGCTGAATATTACAAGGTGAAATTTGCACAAAATGTAAATATCGAATCGTAGAAGAACCTTTTGGTATCAGATTTTCAATGACTGAAACATAAAATCTGTAATTAAGCTTTAAAGTCGACTTGTATGTGCGTCTATGTGTGAGTGTTTCGCGCGCTTACCCCGTCATTGTAAACGCGTGTTAGAGTGATCAGTGCGACCAGTAGGAAGTATTTTATATAACACATCGTGGATATAGAACGATCAGGCTGGCCATGCGATATCTATAATATAAAGACAATCTTGGTTTCTTTCATCTAAAAGCGACTCAGTGTACAATGTACATACTGCGGTTGATCAGGCCATGTTGCGTTTTTTTTGTTATTGAACTTTTACTTTACAAATCCTTTTTTAAGGCTTCATGAGTTCAAAACTTGGGCCATATGTCGTTTTTTTACTACCGACTTTTCATTTTACAAAAACTTTTTTGCCTCATTTTTCACTTATTAAAGAGATTAATCTAATATAAAGAATTTTCCTCATCGGTGTTCTCAGGTATTACTGAAAATGTTTATACTATTGCGAGCAAAAAACCGAAAACAAATTTGCACGAGAAAGCACGAACATACGAATAGTAAGAAATCTTTATTACGAGTACATACATTCCTTTTCATCATCATTTGTAATACTGCCGACCGACACAAGTCTCCTCTGGCCTTTCTTTTTCTCGCATAACTCATCGAAGCAGCAAGAATACATCACATGTTTGATTTGGCCTTTGGTATAGATAACGAACACAATAACAATAGTCATAGGGCAATTTAAGTTACGGGTGATCATCGAGAACCACTAGAAAGAAAACTGATTCTATTTATTAATTTTTTTTTTTTTGATTCGAAATATCTTTAGGGCTTCATGAGTTCAAGACTTGGGCCATGTGTCGTTTTTTTATCATCGAATTTTCATTTTACAAATACTTTTTTGCTTCTTTTTTCATTTATTAATGAAATCAATCTAATATATAAAGACAAGTCTCGATTTTTCCTCATCAGTGTTCTCAGGTATTACTGAATGAAATCTTTAAAAAAATGTCTCATATGGCAGTATGTAACATTTTTGAATCGGGGGCCTAATTTTGAAAAATTATACTTTTTATGCTCTTTCCAACAATACTAATAACTAATTTTGCTTACAAATGTCGGTTGGTTCTCTTACGCTTAACAACGTCCAATTGAGGGTTGGAAATGGGTAACTATTCCTCGGGTAACTAGGGTAACTGATTGCGCATCCGGTTGGGAGACAGATATACCAAGTTCAAAACACAGTTCATGTTTTGCGTTTTTTTACTATCGATCTTTTATTTTACAAATACTTTTTTGCTTCATTTTTCATTTATTGAAGAGATTAAAGTGATGTAGGAGTTTCATGTTGCGTTTTTTTACTATCGAACTTTTACTTTACAAATAATACTTTTTTACTTAATTTGACTGGGACTGTGCAAATTGTAGAAGCGCTAGCGTCGTATCTTTAGAGCGTTTGTTAAACAATGATAAGGAGAACATATTATAGCGCTACCTGTGACACAAACATACAAACTGTTATCAAAGCCGTTATGTTTAATGTTTTTGAAAGCCTCTGACTGGGACTCTCGGACTGTGCAAATTGTTTGGGCAAAAGAACCCTCAGTACTTCTATTGAGGACGTGAAATGTTCAGGATAATTCGATTATTTCTCATTTTGGAGATAGAGAAGAATGGGTAGTTCTATTTAATTTCCAAAGATTACAAAGCTTTTACATTTATGAAAAAACAATTTCATGCTTCATTTTCTTTCTTTTATTTTCAAAGTTTCATATTATCGCATATGTTTGATCCCGTCTGAAGGACGGGTACTACAGCTTGTTTGGTATATAATTCAAAATGACTTGTCTGCATCCTGTGGTCTACATCAGAGGTGCCGAACGAACGTCAGCCCGTTCACGTTCGCCTTAAAAATGAACGTCGGCCGTTTGTTAATTTTTCCGTTCGTTGAAATAGAAATGAACGAATTCGCTTACATTCGGATTAAATTTAGTGCAGCGCACGGCAGGAGGGTTTCACACTTGTGGCTAGAACATTGCACTAACGCGCACAAATACTATTGTTTGTTCAAGCGTTCATTTACAATGGTGTTTTTGAACGAACCGGGTTCGTTCATATGACGTAATCCGTTCATATGGTGCCATTGTGAACGGATGAATGCGAACAAACGGCGTTCATTTCCATTTGTTCGACACCTCTATTCAGCTTGCGTGTCAGGTTCGTCTGTGTTATCAGCTTTGTGTATGTGGTTTGGTCATTACTCATCAAAATGGCCCGGGCAGTGGTTTAGTTGGTTACAAGATTGCATTACAGCACGTTGAAAAGTATACACGCTTTACACATACTCGTGTTTTTCTTGAGTTTATTAGATTGAGATCCGCATCGCGAAGTTTTATACCCACATCGTGTTAAGTTTTTATTCTATTCATTTCATAGTATTCACAGTTTTCGAGTCAATTCTGATTATAATTTAGTTACTAAGTGGTGCATAGTATTTGTGTAAAACTGATTCACGTCGTGATTGGGTTACCACATGCGAGCCAATGAGCGTCTAAAATACGTTCTTCCGGAAAAATGCTGTTATTTTTTCCATCAAGATCATTCGACATCGTCAACTGATGCCATCAACCATCTAGCATCTACAGATATAGTTTTAATGTAAGTGAATATTCATTATTGCATTGAAGTAAAATTAGTCTGGGGTGTTTGGATTTGAGTTCTCTATCTAACATTGGCAGATGAGGGAGTGGTGTGCCATTTCCAACTACCAGGGGGTGCCTAAGTGTATGACTGGATTCCTAACTTCGGATGTGGGCCGGTCGGATTGATCCCGTTCCCCCGGTCTAGGCCAAGAAGGTGAAGGTGCTTATGCGGCTTCCTATTATTGCTGTCAACATCAAAATTTAAGCTGATTGAACTTGAACTGTGATTTTGGATTGGTTTCATTTTCGTCGACTGTGGGGCAATAATTCGTATTATGTATTCATGTTTAGATTCAGCTGGTTGAGATTCAGTGACGGGAGAGGTCTTAACCGGTTGCTGTGTCAACATCAGTCAAGTATGACTGCGTTTCACTGGTATATTGTTTCATTGTTTTGTTATTGGGTCTTTGGAAGTCTTCGATACTAACGTGAAATTGAGTTTTTCATTTGCGTTGATTTCTTAACTTCAGTTCTATAAAATGATTCAAAATTCGTTGGTGTGGAGAGCCGCATGTTCTCGCCTAGGCTTTATTGGTTTTATACTTGGTATTTTTGATTTGTATACAGCATTTTACCGCCTTATTTTAACGCTGCTCGGCTTTACCTTTGTTTTATAATGTTTCCGTTTTATGGTTTTATTTTTATATCAGGAGCCTTTTCTTCCTTTTTCTACTGTCACACTGGTTACCATCATATAGGGTACATGTTGATGGTTTTATTGACTTAGCACCCTTGGACTAGGGTTATGGAGGATTTATGTCAGCTCTTTCTGGAAAGTAGGTGGGTCTGGTGGTGCTCCCTGGGGTTGGAGATGCTTCGAATATTACGCCGACTGCTGGTCGCCATAATAGTGGAAAAACCCCTTTGAAAAGAGAGCTGATTGTTTTTTCACAGGTATAAAGGGCACGTTTACTTGGCAGCTTGATGTCTATATAGATCGCCAGTTGGGACAGAGGGCAGAGACAGCCTCCTACAGGAGCAACAGTATTATATTAGAAATTATTTTGTTAAAGGCGGATACATTATTGAATAACGGCCACCACTGAACCTTCTGCGGACCGTAGCGAGAATTTATAACGTAGAGATATAATTTATAATCTAAAAGCGAAGGAATTGTTAATTTCAGAGGACGAGGAGAGATTTCCGAACCCTGTGCAATTTTATTTTCCTTTTTTGCTGATATTTGCCGGTGAAAGGTAATCAGCCTTTTTCCGGGTTGGTTTTCGTATTTTCGAAATAAAATTTTCCGATTCGTTTGGCATTCTCCGCGGTGCTTTTGGTTGTTTCCGGATTAGATACGATACTAACCCAGCCCAGTCCCGATCAAAAGAAAACGGACCCCGATTTCATTACAAGAATGAAATTAGAAACAATAGTTGTTGGAAATCGATTTATAACTTCACGTTTCCACTGGTACGGGTTGTAATGTGATGTTGATTCTACCAGTGGGGTGCCAGAGAGGAAGGGGACTTCTCAAGTTGGCGAATTTTGTGAAACACTATCGAAATATGGATTTTTTGAGTCACTGATATCGGAAATTTCAACACGTTTTTGATCCGGCCTCGATTTGTACCGTACTCTCGGAATTTCGTGCTTGAAATGGACAAAATCGATTTGTTCGAGAAATTATGAGAAAATAGTCGAAATCTGGGTTTCGTGGGTTGCTTATTTTGAATTCTTCCATCAGATTCGTGATTTAATACTTATTAGCTGTAGAATTCGAACTTTCCTCTTGAAATGGAAAAATTGACTTCACTTACAAAATCGAAGAAAGTATCAAATTGCGGGGGGGGGGGGGGTAGTTTATCTCAGATATCACGTCAGTTTTAGTCGAGCTCGAGTTTGGAGTCAAAAATCAAAAAATTCAACTAAAATTGACGAAATTATTTATATTTGAAGAATTGAACAAAATATCAAAATAAGCTTGTTTTGGGTTGCTGATTTAACAGTTCAGGAAAATTAGATCGAAAAAAATCACAAAAATTCCAGCAAACAGTTTTTGTGAGGTGGTTTTAGTCCGTCCCATAAGTACGTCTGTGGCCCTGTTTCGAAAAATTTCGCTCCAATCGAGTTATCGATATTTCTTGAAAATGGCGACGATCGAACTTCTGCTGCGAAAGTGCTGAAGAGCTCCTTAAAAAAATAATGAAACTCAACCATATTTTCAAAAAAGTTGAAATTGTTTTTTGATAATTTTTGAAATACCTATACGTATTAATTACCCAAGATAGGAATTTTTGAAGGATAGGATATCAGAGACCCCGTATGTATCGGTAAAACAGGAATGCGCAAAAGTACAGGAATGCGCACAACCCCCCCCCCCCAAAAAAAAAAACAAAAAAAAACAAAAAACACTAGGAAAGCGCCAAAATTTATATAAGGAATGCGCACAATCAGTTTGAATATAATTTTCTAAAATATAATTACTGAATTGTAGACACTCATCTGTATTAGGCGCAATTGACATCAGCTCTAAAAAGGCATCCTCAACATATTTTGGCTCGAGATAAGATAAGCCAAAGAATAGTTTCAACCATGAACTCTGACTCCGAATTTTGTATTCATTTTTCAGTTTTAAGCTAACAATTTTACGGATCCAATTTTGCCTTAAATGAAATTGACAACCTTTGATTTGAATGTTATTAAAAATACATCTGGCTCCAGCATGAGCAGCTGTCTCAAAATCTAACAATAATACTCTTGTTTTGAAATCTTTAGTACATAAATTTTTAATACTTTGCCACGTACTTGCATACGTAGATTCTTTCTTACCAGGCAAAAAACAATAAACTAATTGTAAATAATTGAAATCATGGAAAGCATGTACTATATACAGTTGATAAAAATAGCGAGGGCTAGTGTAAAACGTACCATCCGCCAGTCAGCGTGGTCTTGAAGGAAGTTCAAGTTTGTCTGACACTTCAAGAATACAAGACCATTCTCCACAAAAGTAAACTTCTCCCCTCGACTGGTATGGATAATCCAATTTGTAATTTGAGAAATTCCTTCTTCCTGGGACTTCGGAATTGTGGGTATACATGTTCTTCTACTCTCGTACATAGCTTGCCGAATACTAGGTAAATAATGGTATTCCAAATCTTCAGTTTGTCGCAAATATTCTCTGGAGCTTTTCTTTTACATACATTGCGAATATTATTCCTCACAATTTGCCGGTTACTAAGCTCTTCATGATTATGGTCGTTTGATATACTTACAATATTTCTACTTCCGTCATCAGTTTCGAGGGTAACAGGGCAATCTTTTCGACAGCACCGCCATGTAATAATATTTTTCGATCGCACTTCTCTGTAGATTCGAAATTTGAATTTTTCATAAATAATACACTCTTTTCCACGGTTAGTCACAGTTTTTATAAAATTCATGTTTGTTCTATAGAAACTCAAGAAAGATAGGCTAAAATACCGTAGTATAAAACGTATGTATTGGCACGAAGAGCAGAACATAACTGATTGAATAGAAATTGTAAGATAGTGTACACGGTACGAGAAAATATATGGATTGTCCAGAAGAGCAAAAGTCCAGTTATGGTTGAACGTAGATAAGCAAAACGATTACACTAATTTTTACACACGCCTGAGAAAGTGGTTCTCAAATATTCACGTCTTATAATAAATTAATCTCCGCTACAATAGATATTTTCATTGTGCGCATTGCTATCATTTATTTTTGCGCATTCCTTACGGTCAAAAATTACTTACAAAACGGAGGTTGTGCGCATTCCTATTATAGCCGTATGTATACTGTGGAAGTTTTGCGGTGGTATTTTCTAGTTGAATAATAATAATAATAATAAAATTGCTCTGAAAATTTAAAAAATTTTCAGTTAAATTTTCAGTCAAATAAAAAATATAGCTAGGAAGCTGAAAATTTATGCACATAGTTACATTGCCATGCTGATTAATAAACGCAACGTTAAAACGAATTTGAGCATTGGTGTGACCCCAGGGTTAATATAGCTGCTCAAAACTGATTTTGCTGCTGTATATTCTCAAGGTTACCATTTATCAGCACGAAAGGAAGAGGCGAAATCATGGAGAAGTAGTAACTATCACAATATAAGAAAATACTAAACGGAGGAAAAAATACTCCAAAGATGAATAATACCACGCACCCATAAATACGAGGAGACCATAACAAAGAAATTATTTAACGAAAGAAAGGAACATATCGCACAATTACTGAAAATGAGCATTAAATTAAAAAATTTTAAACACGAAGAAGTGGCGCATGACTTGCGAGTTTCGGCCGTTCGCGCTTCCGTTTTGAACCTCTCAGATGGTATAATGTTTTGAAGAATTTTGAAAATTCTTTGACATATCTGCAAGAGTCTTGAAGAAATCTTGAGGAGTATTGTTTGATAGCAGACCTGATATAGTCTTGGACGAGCCCGGAAGAGAGTTAATGAATCTTGAACATGTCTAGAAGAGTGTAGAAGATTCCTAACCTAGTTCTTCAGCACGTCTGCAAGATTCGCAAAGAAATTTCGAAGACTTTGAAACATATTTTTCTGTTGTATACTCTCAAGTATCAAGTAAATGGAAAACAGTTTCAAACAAAAATTGTTCGTCATAAAATTTGCTACAAAAAGTGTTCTGTGAAAAATTACCCATCTTGAGGACGAAGCCTGTGATTCTCATTTTTGTAAATGATGTAAAACTCGCTAGCAACTGTAGGTAGATGATTGGATGTATTCATGTACCTATCTGGCTGGTGCTGTGTACTGCATTTTACTAGCGAGAATTATGGGCTTTGTGTCCTTCGTAAATTTCATATAGAATACTTTTTGTAGAAAATTTCATGACGAACAACACTTTTGTTTGAAACATTTCTCTATTTTTCAGAGTATACAACAGAAAAATCCGTTTTCTGCCACCATATTGACCCCCGGGATTGAGGCACATTTCAGATCCGTTTCAACGTTGACTATGTTAATCAGTAATTCGACTTTATTTTCTTAAACGGCAAAATCTACCATATTTTTGTTTAGAACTGACTGAGTAACGTAACGTAACATATGGTAAGAGAAAACCTGTTCTTCATCGCCGTCACGTAATTTATGGTGACGATCACCTGGTAACGATCGTAACGTTCCATTTTTATTGTTACTTCACCATACGTTACGTTACGTGACGGACAGCCAACGAATAGCGAACTCTCGATTTACGGCGTTTTGAGTAGGCAATTTTTCAAGCATGTTCCATATGCAGCGGAATTTTGCAAAGATGACGTTAAATAAATTGTACGTAGCGCCTCGTAAATATGAAAAATTTGCTCGCGTACTAACGTCGAAACGGCGACAAGTCTGTCTGAATGTGTAATTTGGAGAATCTTATTTTTCAGTGCTTCTGCGAGTTGGCTGCTAGCAGTGGGAAATACCAAAATCACGTTTATAAAGAACAAGCGTCACAGGTCTTGACAGTCCGGAAAATACGAAAATAGTTATTTCTCATTTGATTTCGCCAGTTTCCTTCGACATACGAAAATCCATCAATAGGGATAGATTTTTGAGTAGACAAGGTAGGCAGCTGTCTAGAGTGGTAAATTTTCTTGTAATCCTTTTTTTTTTGTCATTGTAAGAAAAACGGAGAAGTAAAATTTTACCGCCTACGATTATTATTTTTCATGATTATGCTATCTGTAAGCAAGAACGCTATGAACGGCGAAAAATATACAAACTTTGGAATTTAATTGCTTATACCTCCTCACCATATAATTTTCTTCCAACGAAATTTTCACAACACATAAAGCAAAGGGTTGCGCAATTATCTTAAAATTTTGTGGTTCTTTGTTGTTTGGGGGCTTCACAATTTCAAATATATAAGAACAATTCGGGCCGAGCAGCGCTAGTATCGTGCATAACGAAACGGGAAGAATTCGTGAGCAGCACGGGTGGTGGGCGGAAGCTTCCTTTAAGTCGAGCGAAATCAATTCTCATGAAAGATGGTAACTTATAGGAAATTTTACGCTCTAGAAATTTTGTTCTCTTAATTATTCCGCTAAATAGCTTCGTTCTCGACTTGTTTTGAGATAACTCAATTAACATTCAAATAGGAAAATCGTCCTGATGGTCCCGTTTTCAATTTTGCCGATCTCAGCGCTCTTAGCAGATGCTCGGTCCAAATTGTTTGGTCTTCGATGAAGGGCTGTTGTATTTTGTACCATGCCAGAAAAGGACGTTAAAATATGAAATATTGAAATAAAAATGAATTACAGGTGTAATTAAATATCATACTCATTTATTATGATATAAATCATAAACAAAAATCACAAATATAATTTTTTGGAAATTTTTTCCCAATGCAGTTCTTATTTGCCCATTTTCCGGATCCTATTTTTGATAACGGCTTTGATAGCTCTTTTCTTGTCTTCTTGATCCCCTTTTGTTTACGCTTTACACCTTCTTTGCTTCGTAGCATTCTGACATAGTAGAAAAAAAAAGAAAGAAATTGAAACGAATTATGGTCCAAAGTACAAGAAAAAATTAGGGTTTAATGTACACGTCCAGATTTAAATATAAATTATTGGAATTATTTCGAGTAAAAGTTATTTTTCAACGGAATCGCATGGATGGTGTGGTGGGACGTATGACGATGCACGCATGCCAAAGTGGCCCACAAGACACTGCCCCCCCGGTCCCGGAAACTGCCCTTTCGAGTATTGCATCAGTAGCCGGAGGGACGCTTTGAGGCTGGCCCGAGCCCCCATTTCACCATGCCGCTTTCCATGCGCGCGTCCTGCAAGAGCCACTATGGGGTTCCCTACTCGATGTTCGTGCTCCCCAAGTACTAGCCTGGAATTCAAACCCCCTATAGTCGGACGCGCTTCCTCTTCACCTACCCCTCATCTCCTCGTCTTAGTACATACGTGTGGCGACGCAAGCAGGTGGTGACGACGGGGGAGCCCTGCCGGAGGAATCGCATGGATAATATAAGAATAGATACTTTAAAGGGTACTTACTTCAAATTATAAACAATATTTTGGAAAACTAAACTTCCTTTTCAAACACTTTAGTTGTGACAAAATTTTTACTTCATCACTTTTTTTTAGCACCACAGTAGAATCTTTGTTTATCTGTGATAGATTTTCAACTAGTGATTATATTATTGGATAACACACTTAACTAAGGAGCGATATTCCAAAACACGGCCTACGTCAATTTTTTTTGTTGAAAATCGTTTTATAGCGTCATCTGGTGGAAGATACATGCACACACATTCCTACATTGTCAGCCTACCAGTATTCAGGTCGGTATTCTACTAGGCAACCTAAATATCACTGGTGGCACATACATGGTATACACAAGAGTACTACGTTATTTCATTCTCCTGTAAAGTTTTGAAAAGTGGATAGAGGCGGTTTTGGAATATCGCTCTTTAAAGTGTAATACTGACGGCATTGCTTTACTTTTTTAGCCCCTGGGGGACGCCAGCATCGCAGTTGAACTAAAGTATTTGTACAACTGGTCCAAAGTACAACACCTTCCCCTACTGAATGTTATCTGATAAAGAACTGTAACGGTAGAGCGGGTGGAGGGGAAGCAATCTGATTTTACATACGCGCGCACTTTCTCTCTTTGTCTTTCACTCTCTGTCTCAGTAAATGTGGGCGAAGCGTTACTACGTCACCTCCGTTGCATGTTTTCACGTTCGCGTTCGTTTCACTTTTTCTACGTTAACTACACATCCTTAACCTACGTAAAGAAGCTTCGTTTCAGAACTACTTGAAGGCTACAGCGACCGAGGACCGTTTGAATTGTTTAATGATCAGGAAACGAGAATGATTTATTTATTTACTAGAAGACCCGTGCTGCTCCCCAACATTAGTTGTTAGTGTAATGGCTGAAGCTGAGAGCCAATCAGAATGAAGCAAGTGTTTTTTATTCATTTTTCTTTAATCTACCATTTTTTCCCTTCTAAAATTATAGTGAAGTTGAATGTCCACTCACAACTGTCCTCAGACTCAACCGATTTGGGTGGTCACAAGCTCAAATAAAAGGTCGTGATCTACTGAGTGTTCTTAGAGCAAAACAAATTCTTTACCTAAATTAGAACCTGAAATATAGATCTTTGAGTCAAGAAAAATCTTGAAAATATCAAAAGTCAAGTTGAATGTTCACTCACAACTGTCCTCAGACTCAACCGATTTGAAGGTCAAAAGCTCGAATGAAAGGTCTTGATCCACTGGGTGTTCTTAGAGCAAAACAAATTCTTTGCCTGAATTAGAACCTGAGATATAGATCTTTGAGTGGAGGAAAATCTTGGAAAAATCGTGAATTAAGTCGCGTTTGAGTATAACTTGAGTAGGGTCAAAGTTAAGTGAATTCCAATACTTGATGACATATCTACATATAAATACGTTTAATTAAAAAAAAAATAGAGCAAATCGGCCAGATAGGACGGCCGGACGAACTAGTATTAGTTTCTTTTAATATATATGTTAGAAGCAGAAAGCGAAAACGTCCATTGAGCAAAACAACTGACCACGACGCATTTTGTTCCTTTGATAGCAGTGAAACCGGCCACAACGCATAATGTTGAAGGAAAATGAGTCAGAATGCGTTCTCTTGGGTCAAAAAAGGTATAACGCGTTGTGGTAGAACAAATGAAGCGCTGGAATGGATTGTGGAAAGAGAGTATGCCAGAATGAGTTGTGGGAACGAAATAATTATTTTAATGTAAAATGATAGAAGTACAGAAAACAAAAATAAATAAAAACTAATTCGAAAAAACAGTAAAAACTAATCTGAGAGAAAAAACCATAGAGATTCAAAAACCTAACTACTCATTCTTACATGCTGATTGTTGTAGCATTTTGAATTATAAAGATCAATATTGCCTTCCTTGGTACCCAAAACCTATACATATTAGAAGAGTTTATGTCGACAAAAACTGCTAGAGCACTTCTAGGGACAAGACGACCTCGGTCGACATCTGGAAGGCGGACCACAACATTCTGACCAACCACAATCGGTAGAAGTTTAGCAGTTCGATAACTTGAGCATTCTTTCAGCTTGCTCCAGTAGTCCTTTCTTGGCGCTTTCACGCTAACTGTTAATGTCATACTTTCGTTTGTAAAGACTACAAATGAGTACGTCTGTGAGTGTCTAGGTTTTCCGGGCACCAACGCGTTGAGGTTAGTTTCTATGCTCTTCTTTTGTACCATAACGCAATGTGCACGTACTTGAAGTTTAATGACTTCCACGACGCGTTTTAGTTGCTTTGAATTGACCAGAACGCGATTTGTCCTACATCAGTTGGCACATCGCGTTGTGGTAATTTTTTTTTGCTCAGTGGCCGTTTTCGCATTCTGCTCATTTGTATTTGAGTCCCCCCAACAGGCGCCTGAGGGTTCCACTGACAGGGAGGGACAGTAGTTACAATATAATAATTCTTAAAAACAAAAAATACTTTTCTAGTGAAGGGTGGAGGATAAACAAGAAGGAGAAGATGACAGAAAGAGGGAGGGAAGACAGACACCAGAGCAAGGGAGAACGGGTGGGGGTGAGGGATGCGCAAATCCGCAGGTGGCAGTTGAGGGTTATGAATTGAGAACTGAGGGTTGAAGGAAGCCGAGGGGTCGAAACAAATCACGCTTGTGCAGTATGAGGGAAAGAACTGCAGAGACTTAGGACCTACATACTCTCAATTACTTTAATGACTGATGAGATCTACTGTCTCCTACTCATGAAGACTACGTCGATCCTAGGGTCTTTTTGGGTAATCTATATTATAAAGGGCTTCGTTTTGTTCGTTGTAACGGCATGACGCGTTAACCGCTGATCGGATTGCCTTGAAATTGGCGCTACAGATACCTTACAACAAATACTCAATACTATTGAAGTCCAAATTTTGAAATTCGCTTTGTAAAAGCTGTAATTAAGCTTCAAAGTTGAAATGACGTCACGCGCAGTTAATGGGTGTTTCGGTGAAGTAATTGGTTGCGCGGTAAGACGAGGTATATTTTCGTTGCAAAGCGAGCGCTTCAACGTCGAATGAGGGCACATGCTGGAAGCGAGGTGATTGGGATCAGTGTTACCACTTACCATGAAGATATGTTTAATTCTATCCAGTTTTTTCGGATGTTGGATTTCCTGTTTTTCTTCCACTTCGATTGAATTTTTTAAATTATGCTCCAAAGATGCGTTTGCAAAAACATTATTATTGTATGAAATTCAAAAAACGGAAGCAAGGAACAATGTCTCCAATCTCCAGTATTTGTCCATTAGGGTCAATAGATCAGTAAGTAAGTTATCTCGAATGAAAGATGATGTTTCAGAGGGTGTTTGTGTCCAAGAAAAGTTTGAGTAAGTTCAATCGTTGTGGCATAATAAAGCTCAGAAGTTTAAAGCGGAACAGTTATGAGATTGATGTAAGTGCAAATTGCTCGCGGCTGACGTGCCGGATGTGTGGCGCAGTGGTCAGAGCGAATGATACATTTCGATGCATGTTAACGGGGTTTGTACCTTGACAAGGCCAAAAACAAATTTTGAATATATCTTAAGATAGGTTTCCTTTTTCTTAATAGGTGTTTTCAAAACTATTTTCCTCTTTTCTACGTATTTCCCCTCAATTTACCAATTTTGAATTATGAATATATCTTAAGACGGGTTTCCTTTTTCTTAATGGGTGTTTTCAAAACTATTTTCTTCTTTTCTACGTATTTCCCCTCAATTTACCAATATTCTATATTCCAAGCAGTGACCTTTAAGCGATTTGACGTTATCAGTATCAGTATTACTTACAATGGAATAGTAAAATTGTTTCTTTTAAATATATTTTAGGCGATTCCTTTTCTAATGGGTATTTTCAAAACTATTTGCTTCAATAAAATTCTACTTTTGTTCGTCGTCTTCTTTTTTTCCTACAAATTGGCAATATTCTATGTTCCAAGCAGTGGTCTTAAGCGATGGAAATTTTAGGTGTTTCTTTTTTTAAAATGGATATTTATATTTAAAATTCTGTGTTTTCTTTCCATTTTTCTTTTTTCCAAATTACCAATATTCTAAGCAATAGCCTTAAGGGATGTGACGGTATCAGTATCAGTATTACCTACAATGGAATCGTGAAATTCTTTCATGAATATATTTTAGACGGTTCCCACAAAAAATTCTACGTTAAATTGAAGAGATTGAAGAGATTAAAGAGATGTAGATGATTACTATACATCGGCTAGGCATTTTCAATGTGCGAAATTACAATCGTACTACATACAATGATAAGAAGAAACATATAGCACGACCTGTGACACAAACAAGGTTGACAACGAATCCACTAAAAACTAAAATTGGATTCGAATCCGAATCCACGAATCACTACTTTTTTTTGGATTCGAATATGATTTGAGAATGATTTACGTTTACTGTGATTCAAATCGGATTTGAATAATTGGAGTGGATTCGTGGATTCGAATCTACGAATCATCGAATCTAGGAATTATAGAATCTTTTTTAGCTGTTACAAAATCAAAATCAAAAGAAACGATACCTATTTTACTCACTCAGCAATCGTTGACAATTTTCTTCTTCAGAAAAACCAAATACTCCAAAAACTGGATCTTATTCGATGTAATCATAGTGAACGTACTTCCAGCAATGTAGTTTCCAAAGAAATTAAATTTAATGTTTCAACTGAGTAGGCCAGAAGGAATTTTGTAGCTTTTATTACGTTTTTTGAACTTTTTTTTCGTTTAAAAAAAAAGAAAAGAGACCAAAACGGATGGCCATATTAGGTGACTTTAGCGCCTGATACGGCTAACAAAAAAATTCCGACGAATCCACGAAAAAGATTCGAATAAATATTACGAATCCGGATCGTCCACTAGATTTGAATCACTGATACAAATCCAATTCCCAGAAGCGGATTCGAATCAATTTTTTTTTTATTCGAATCTTTTCCAACCGTGGACACAAACATACAAACTGTTATCAAAGCCGTTATCCATAAAGTTTTTGAATGCCTCTGACTGGGACTGTGCAAATTGTAGAAACGCTCTAGCGTCGAATAGGTTATATACGTAAACCATCACCACTCAAACATTAATCCTCTGAGGTCTATTCCGAAATATTTCATTAAAAATAAAAATAGTATTATAGAGATGTATCTCGAGTTTATATTCCACCAAGTCAAAGCGGAGCAAGAGACTACTGAGTACAATCATGCTTATCGAGATACACCGATAAGTTCTTTATGATAGGTAATATTTATTACTATTGAAACAGGGCGTAACAATGAGCAAAAGCACCCTCAGTACTCCTACTGAGGACGTGAAATGTACAGGATAATTTGATCACTTCTCATTTTGGAGATAGAGAAGAACGGGTAATTCTATTTAATATCCAAAGATTACAAAGCTTACACATTTATGAAAAATCCATTTCATGCTTCATTTTCTTTCTATTTTTCCAAAATATAAGCAAATGATCAAATCGTATAAAAGCCTGTTTTTATCTATATGGGAATTTACATATAATTTCGTTTCATACATGAAAAGTTGTATTTTGATCGTCTTCCATTTTGTTTCTTCTTAGGTACCACAGTATTTCTAGATAATCTGTTGAAAATTGTTTTCATGTTTTGTAACTTTCGATACATTTTATTAAGAAATTTCTTTCGGAGCACTCAGCCATTCATTTATTCTTTATAATAAAAATTCACATTTTGCAATATTATACAACCGTCCGAAGGACGGTAGGGTCAGCTAGTAGTATTATATTATGCTAGAGTATTGTCCATACTTGCAGATTTTAAAAGAATAATTGATTTTTTCAAAAAACAGTAAGCACGAACGAAATTACTCTAGTATGTGCCCTTATTTATTTTGTGAACTTGTACTTGATGATGGAATAAATAAGTAAATCTAGTGGGGAAGGAATTAGAGGGGATGCGAATTGGAGCGGTGTTTTCAAACTGACTACAACGGCTGACCTGATAAATCCTTCCCTGTCCGTCGATATTTCGAAGCCTATTTAAAATGTCTGACCAGCCTGACATCAGCCAGTGTTATTTATACAGGCGTTTCTATCGTACATTCGCTATACATCGACCCGAGGTGTTTAATATTCGAGCGACGTCTATCTCGCAAGACGAATCCCTTTTACGTTGTTTACGATAATGCAACACAGATACTGTTATATAAGAATATAAATCCGTTAGAATATCTTGTCATTAAACTTTTTACGTTTTCCTAAAACTTCCAATACAGGCGTGCCGTAACCTTTTTTTTTTCTTCTTCAAATCTTTTGCCGAGCTCGTAGCTCGAGAAATATTCAGCTGCGAGTCCGCGAGAACTCGACGCGAATCGGTGCGGTGCGACGCGGTTTTCTTTTCATCGAGAAAAGAGACTTCTCATTTTCCGAGCAGATGATACGATTCGCCGAATGTATTTAATTTAAAACCGCGAACGCGTACAAAGCGAAAGGATGTCGAGCTGATTTCAATGTCTGGCAAAAATCTTGTTTACGAGTTCCCTCGTCGAGAAGGCGCGTGAATTGGGAAAAGTGAAAATCAGTTTACGGTGCGCCTTTCGCATGTGAAAGGATTAAATACATATAACGTCGTTTAATTAATGCACTTTCGTCTGCATTCCGAAGTGCCCCATTTGTCGGTGATCTCTGTGCGAATCCAATTTTGTACGTCGCTACTCGGAAGCTATTTTTCGTGGTTACTCGCGGGTAAACACTGACGAATATTCCAAATCTCACTTAGCGAAACCATACGAAGAAATGTGAGGCTGTGAATGTTGTACTCAGTGACACAAGCCCGAATGAATATGTGCAGCAGTTGCTGCACTAATTGCTAAAGACGTACTAGTAAACGAATCTCCTAAAATTGAAATGATAATGAGGTTATCAGTTTTACGACTGGTTTGATGCAGATCTCTAATTTTCTCTATCTCGTGAGAGTTCCTTAATTTTCAAATAATTGACATTTTCGATAATTTGTTGAACATACTGGAATCTTTGCTGACCCATTCAGTTCTTTCCCTTCACTCTTCCTTCTAGTAGCAGTGATATTATTCCTGGGTGCCTCAACTTATGGTCCTATTAATTTATCTCTCCTTTTCAGACAGTTCCAAATATCCATTTTACATCCTACTCTATTAGCTGCTTCCTCATTTCCTACCTTATTTGTCCATTTGATACTAAGTATTCGCCCACAGCACCACATCTCAAAAGTTTCTATCCTTCTCTTCTCTGGTTTTTCTACGGTTCAAGTTTCACATCCATACAAGGCTACACTCAAAACATAAGATTTCAAAAATAATGTTTTGATTTCCAATTTATTTTTGATTTGAAGACATTACTTTTTTTGATAAAATGCTAATTTGGCTTGTGCTATTCTACTACTACGAGTATAATATTCCTTTTACTCCTTCCGTATTTTGTTATTATACTCTCTAAACAGCGAAATTCACTACTTCCTTCCTCAATTTTTTCCAACCAATATGAAGAAAAAATGTCTAGACAAAGCTGTGGTTTCTCTTATAAGATCTGTGTTAATACATGGTGAAGAACAAAGTCCTTTTCAACTCCTTTCTTGGGGCACTTTGGGAACAATTACGGAAAAACTGTAAAGGACTCGTTCAGAGGAAAATCGAGTAGAAACATTTTTTGTTGGAAAATATTTTTCGTATTTGCCATAGGTTCCGAGATATTTAGGGAAAAATCAAGAGCGCGTTACATTCAGGGTCGCAGCAAAGCAAATTTACAGAAGGAACGAGAATCAAACATTTTGCAACTATTGAAACGAGTGTAACATTTTATATGCTTTCGTACCCCAATAAAAAAAATTTCCAAGAAAATTTCTATTAACACGGTTGCAGACTGCAGTCGCGCAAGGCGCAGCAAATATCAGCCACTGCATTCGTGTCGGGGGAGTATTACGGGTTATGGTTTTCGCTCAAGTATATTCATGGCCGGAAGAAAATAGAAACGTCGACCACTGAACTGAATTGTCACCATACCTAGGTAAAGAGCTGAAGAACTGTGCGAGCTGCACTGAGCTGGAAATGAAAAGAGAAAAAAAAAAAAGATCTTTAGTCGCGCAGGGCGCGCAACAAAGATCAAGATCAATGAGTACATGGCTGGAGTTACGGTTTTCGCTGAAGTATACCCATGGCCGAAAGAAAAATAAATTTCTATGGAAATGTCAACCACTGAATTCGTGTCGAGGGGAGCGTTGCGGTTTTCGCTCAAGTATACCCAGTAGTAAACCCCTCGGTACTGATGCGATGCCCGAAAGGGTAGTTTCCGGTGCCGGGGGTGTGGTGTCTCAGGGGCCACTTTGGCATGTGTGCATCGCCATACGTCCCACCACACCACCCAGTAGTAAAAGCATATAAAATGCTAAAATAAAAGATAGAATCAGATATCAAAGGAGCAGAAGAATCAGGAGAATGAAGAGAATCTACACTGCATGCAGATACATTGGTACATGGATATGTCTTATGGCTACCGAACACGTTCCAAGCATTCAGTAGACACAAGAATGTCGGATAATTAACACAAAATACTACTTACTCTCGAAAGAGCACCTGGAAACACGCGAACACTAACATCCGCCATTTTGAGTTGCTTGGTGCCGGACGAATAGTGAATCATCAGGCACCAAGCGACTCAAAATGGTGGATATCAGTATTCCGGTGTTTCCAGGTGCTCTACGTGCTCTACTCTCAACAGAGGCAAGGAACGAGTAATTACAATTTGCAACGAACGAAATCGCGCTCACAACTGGGGAATGATAGCAAATATTGCCGTGTATGTAGCGAAAGTGGATGATGCAACAACTGCCGTGATGACGTCATCATTGTGACATCTGCGGTGTCAGTCAAAACGTGACGCACGCGTAGAATTTTGCTACCGCCAGGAATATCGACGTGATTAACTGAGACTAATACAGACACTCCTGACTCTCAACAGAGGTGCAAAGAACGAGTAATTACATCTACAACGAATGAAATCGGGCATACACGTGTACAATTGAGGAATGATATAGCGAAGATTGCGGTGTACTGGTACAGCAGAAGTGGATGATACAACAACTGCATGATGACGTCACCCCAGATAATGACGATTGGAATCAGTGACTAAAAATCAGAATTTAGATTTCATTTTTTCGTTGTTGTTTCAGGTCCTGTCGATTTTAGATACTCAAAGTCATAGGCGCCGACTTATGGAAAATATTGGGGGGGGGCAGAATCAGTCGGAGCGCGGTTTTTTCTTTGATTATTTTATTGAACGCATCTGATATTTCGGTAATATTGATTTTATTCTTATTCGTTTCCTCTTTTTTTTCTTTTGTGTTAAATTTAAACATTGATGGTAAAATTTGTTGTACTTTTTCCGGTTTTGAGTTGAAAATATTAGGGGGGGGCGAAGTCCCCCCCCCCCTAAGTACTGAGTCAGCGCCTATGCTTATCTTTGAGCCCATCCATGAAACACAGTCGACAAAAAAAACGACACTTGTCGACATTCACATTTGGTCACTTTTTCGACCAGACAAATTTGTCGAATTCGGCACGCAGAGTCGAATGAAAAGTCGAGTTGAAATCGATATCGTTCTTAACATCAACTCTTTTGTCATATTTCAATAGTCAAAAACGAGTAAAAGAGTTAATAGCAAATCATGTACAGCAAATCAATTCAGCCAACTCGACTTTGTTGTCGACTAAGGCTACTCAAGAATTGATGAGAAAGTCGATATTGAATTATGTACATGTGACCGTCTTGGTAACCATAAAATTTCTGTCGGCTTTGCCTATTAAAATGCCGATGAAAACGTCGACATAGATTTCCATACAGACTGTGATCTTGTTATTAAGCCATGTAATTTTTCTATTTTTGATTCGACTGGATGCTAATAAGTTTTTCCATTACATATTCAATATCGTCCAAATTTAGACAGCGATATAAACGTGTTGACATGTCGTTCGAAATTAGATAATTCCAGGCTAGTGCCGCATCAAATAATGATGTTTAAGCAACAGAACAAAAAATGTAATAGAAATTACTAAATTACAATGTCGAGTAAAATGTCGAGCTCAGTGCCGATATTGAAATTTGTTGTACCGGCACCGTGATGGTACGGTAGAAAAAAAATGCAATCTTCTTACATATTTTTGTTCCATTTGACATTATTTTCCAGGCAATGTGTATGAAAATTAATGACTTCAAATTTAAAATCAAGAATAATTATTATAATTTTCCACTGCAAAGTTTAGTTTTTGGACCTCTAAATGCAAAATCAGATATTCGAACAAAATCACCAGAAAGACCCCTATTTGGGCACTTTCATTCTCCACATGAAGTCGGTTTTGCCTGCTTTCAAACGTGAAGTTTCTCTTTTGAAGGCTGAAATCCGGATCTGATCAAAATTTTATGGCAATTTTCAAAATCAACGACCCATTAACCTTTATTTTGATATTTTAAAGCCAAGCTACCATCACCAGTTTTTGGAACCTAAATCAGAGATGGATCAAACGTCTCCATCTGATAGGATGTTCCGATTCAGTGAAGCAAAAAACAAACCATTTCGATGAATTATTCGATATCGTTTCTTTAGAAAGAAAAAAGTGAAAAGGTTGTCGACTCCCACCACCGATTTGGGACAATACAGAAGAATTTAGCATTTCAATATCCTGATTGATTTCTTTCCTAGCTGCTTGTAACAAGAAAGTACCCTGCATCGTTGCAAAATAAGATTTTCCCTGATTATTCTGAAATTTTGATTGGACAACTTGGTTTTCGACTCTCCCACATCCTCCCTAATTAGCATTGGATATCCAACCGGAAAGAAGTAAGAAGAAAGTCCTCAGCTCTTTAAACTGCCCTCTCCTCACTCATGATTCCCTTCTTGGCACCTTTGCATTCTAGACTTGTTTGAAACTCTCTTCGGTTTTTCAAAACTCGTTTACAACTGAGACTCTTTTATATTTCCTCAGGATTCCTTGAGATTCTGTAAGACCCTATAGTACGCTTTTTTGTGACTCAGCAAATCTCTGTCATTTTGACATGAATGTGTACCATGCTTGGGCGTCGTTCCGTTCAAGAACGACTCGTTCCAGGTCGTTCACAGGTTTTTTTGTGAACGAGGAACGGACGGGAACGACTTTATGTTTGTATGAAATGAACGGAACGTAATTTTCTTGTGAACTGAACGACTGAACGAGACGTTCATCTCGGTTTTACTGTTATTTTTTTTTCATAATTTCATCTGCGCCTTCTGTTTGTGAACTCATGAGCTGTGTTTGTGAGGTTCATACATGTTCGCTTATATCAGTTTCAGATTTTGGAACCGCGTGGTTAGTGGTTACTGGTTACTGTAGCAGTTTTTAGGTTTTTACCAGTTTATTGTTTGTTCACTACACGTATGTCTGCTATTCCGACTTCTATGGTGCGGATGTGCATGTGAACATTTTCAAACTGAGGTTGAGAATTTTGGAATTTCGTTGGAAAATGTTTACTTTACTTTTTCTTTTTTCTTTTATTTTTTTAAAACCAGAATCAGCTGTCAGCAAGTGCACAGGAAGATAGAAAGCTTAGATCAATTACCTAGTTATCAAAGGCCGGGGAGCACATCAACAAATGATAGCCCGTGGACCTAAATAGGTCATCCCAATGCTCGTTATTCCAGCCACTTTTATGAAGAGCGGAGGGTTAGGACATGAAACCCTTTGCACCTCCTATGATCAGCGTTTGTATATTTAAAACACTGTGTGTTTTAAACATTGTTTAGACTAGTTAGAAAAAACTCGCGTTTTAAATATTTGAAACTTTTTTTCAAGTTTGCTTTCGCCTACATGTAGCACATTTTCTTGTGATTTACTTAATATTTTCTTAGTCTTCGCCTTCGCTTTACGGAAAACAAATTTTATTGCAACAAAAAAGGAATAAAAAAGATAAAGCAATATTCGAAATATAGGCAGTATTATTGTTTTATTATGAGATCGAAAATAAAATTAAAAATAAAATTTTGATAAACTTAAGAACATTCAGAATAACCGGGTTATTCATTGGTACTTAGTATTAGACTTCTGGAAGTCAGGAAGTTGCCTAATTATGTGTTTAAAACACTCTTGAAGAAACTGGGGTGTTTAAAACAAGATATTTTTACCAACCCTTTTGCTACAGCCGGCACCACTGATGTATGTAGTTTTTTAATGAAAGTTTTTAGATGTTTTTCTTTTTCTTTGCATATATAAAAGAAAAGGCGCTGGTATGATAATTCATACAATAATAACCATTTTTTGAACAATGGAATGTGATATGTGAATAATTATTTAAAAAGTGGTACGTCAGATCTCTGATATCAATCTCAGTCTTATTACAATAATGATCCATATGATGAAGATGATTAGATAGGGCGACTATGACATGTGTATGATAGTGACCCATGGATTGTGAAGAGAAATGTGGAGCAATAAGCTTGAAAACTGTTCCTTTTTTCTTCAAGATTCAAGAACCACACCCCCTCCTTCTGAAAATTAACGAAAACGTAGGAAACTGTTTGTTTTGAAGAACTGATGAACGAGAGTGAACGTTGTTCACTTTCACTAATGAACGGAACGGGAACGACTTCATGTCTAAAATGAAAGGAACGTGAATGAGTTGTTTTCAAAGTGAACGAAAACAGAACGAGCTTAGGTCGTTCATGAACGACGCCCAAGCATAGATGTGTCTATTGGATGGCGGCAGCAAAAATATACGCGTGCGTCACGTATTGACTGACACTGCAGATGTCACAATGATGACGTCATCGCGGCAGTTGTTGCATCATCATCCACTTTTGTTACATACACCGCAATATTTGCTATCGTTCGCCAATTTATTGTGCGCGCGATTTCGTTCGTTGCAGATTGTAATAATTCGTTCCTTGCCTCTGTCGAAAAAGTAGAGCACCTGGAAACACCTGAGTACTGACATCTGCCATTTCTAGTCGCTTGGTGCCCGATGATTTACAATTCGATACGCGGTTCGTTTCCCACAGTGAACTGCAAATTGTCGGGCACCAAGCGACTCAAAATGGCGGATGTCAGGACTCGCGTGTTTCCAGGTGCTCTATTGAGAGTATATATAGCGTTTTGCGTTATTTTTTTTTCTTTGAGAAGGCGACTCGTTTCATTTTTGAAGTTTTTCAATGTTAATTCTTTTTCTTTGAGAAGGCGAGTGTGCTCCAGTGCCTCCCCTGTGTATCCGCGCCTGGTTGAAACTCGTTATGAAACGTTGAAAAAATGAAGATATCAATTAGGAAACAGAAAAATTGAAGAGAGAAAACGGGAAAGAAAAAGAAATGTCAGAGATGAGTTGATTTTGTTGATCAAACGTCGCTTATCTGTTGCAGTAACATCGTAGACAACTTTATTGTTTTTCCTTTTCTCGTTATATCACCCGGAATGGACGTTCGTCTGAAAACTTTTCGAGCCCTTTTTCCAATTATTTCCTTTCGGTATCCATTTCTATATTCGATTTGGTCGTTATGTAAAAAGGGGCACGACACAGTGCCGCACCAAAAGAAGTATTTCGTGCATGTAAACGCTCCGAATTAATATTTTGTTTTTTCTTTACGAGATTTATTGTATTCATAATCACAAACATTCATTTTATAGTCGTAAGAAGATAAAATGTTCGTGTTTTGGTGCGACTCTCAGCTTCGGCGAAATTGTTACAATGCCTTATAACAATAAATACGACACATTTCGGGCCTTTGACGCTGGGAACGCCATTTTAATATCAGATAACAACTTTCCGGAAAGTAGCCTATACAATAATACTGTGTGGGATAAAAGAGTATCAAATTTAAAAACTTTTACGATATACATGCGCAAAGGCGAAGATGGAGGATAAAAAATTTGTATTCCCGATTCGTGATATTTGTCCGAAGTTAATGGGATTCTCTTCGCGGCTTTACAAGTTGTATTTATTTTTTATTTTATTTTTTGTCATATCCGACTGAAGGTCGATTATTAATGACTATGAATTATTCAAAGCAAAACCGAGTTGAAGAAATATTTTATGATGAAAAATGGTGTATGAAGCTGTGGAAATAAATTATAAGATCGTGGATGCGTAGCATGTAGAAAAAAAGTGAATCTACGTGAGTCACAATTGAGTTGTCAATGTTCTTGGCGACCAGTGGCGATATATTTGACACGTATTGTGTTACGGAATCGGAAATTTGGTTTTTGTAACCAGACACCCGGAGCCGGAAACTCATTTTCTTAGGTATCGACTTATCAAGTTTTTCTTACCGAGTTATGCCATTCAGTCCTGTCAAATTAGCATTTGAACTAGAAAAATTTCGATCAGTGTTTCTTTGCGGATTATTGTGCTGACTGATTCACTGAATGACCTACGTAAGGCCCATACCTCAACCCGTATGCGTTTTCTACCGCCGCGAATGTGTCCCTTTGGTTAGGTTTTTCTAAATAACTCAAAAACAAAGAGAGATATTAGACTGCTGTCTCTCGATTGGTAGGTTGCATCTCTTCACTTTTTTCTCTCCTGTTCTAATCTTTTCATTTCTGAGAAGGATTCATACTTTATATCCTTCATTATCTGCTCTTCATGGCTATCATTCATTGCCTTCCTTTCCAGTTCTTTCTCTCAGCCATTTCCTTTAGTAGTAATAGCAACATCTGTGGATGTCTTATATTATGTCTTATCATTTTAACTCTTCTCTTTACGATTATATTTCAAGACTCTCGTCTTTTCCTTCCTATTTGCCTCAGTACTTCCTCAACATCATTCCTGATCTTTTCTGGTCATTAGATTTTCAACATTCTCCGATATCACTATACTTTCTCTTTCTTGTGTTCCTGTTGTCAAAGTCTCACATCCATATAATGCTATATTCCTAGTATACGATTAAAGAAAGCCTTATTTTTTTAAATCTATATTTGCCCTAAATATGTCTCTTTTTTGAAAAAAATAAACCTCTCGTAGCTTGTTCTATTCTACTTTTGTTTTACTTCCTGCATCTTGCGTTATCAGACTCCCTAAGTATTTTAATTCCTTTGCCTCTTTTATTATTTCACTTTCTATTTTCATATTTATTGGATTTTGTTTTCATCTACCGATTACCATCACTTTTGTTTTATTCTCATTCATCTTTATTTTAGTTTTATTTTCAATTTTGTTCTTTTTATTTCTTTCCACTGTTGCATTGCCATCTGCAAATCTTATCATTCTAATAGTCTCCCTTTGTGCTATCATACGCGATTTTCTTTTATTAATTTCTTCAATTACTCTAACTGCAATATGTTAAACAGTACCAGTAACCACTAACCAACAGCAATCTTATCTCACTCCTTTTTGAATTTTAGCTTCTCCCACTTCATCTTCTATTTGTATTGCCTTTTGAGTATTATATGTGTAGGCTCTGTAATATTCTTCTTTCTTTATACTTAATTCCTATCTCCTTCAATACTTGAAACATCTTTGACCATGCAACATCAAAAGCTTTTTCTAAATCTATAAATGCTATATATTGTGGCGAATAATCCCGAACATTCGAGATAAGCGAAGAAAAATCGACACGTTTCGAGCAGCAGAATGGAAGTTCGATAACGAAAGCGATAAGGAGTTTCGCCGATAACGCCGGGGTATATAAAGGCCACTGGCCGCCGTCGCTTTATAGTCTGGTTTTTGTATGCGATAAGCTGTGCGTTCTCAAAGCGATCTAGCTACTGTTTTCGTGCGTTTACATGAAAAGTTCTTAGTACGTGTTTTCCTGCGTTTTTGGTGCAAATTACGTTACAATATGCATCCATATTTTTTATTTATTTATTTATTTTTCTATCAAAAGCTTTAAATAAAAATTTGCTTCCAGTTTCTCTGCTTTTTTGAATCTAAACTAATCTTTCTCCCACCCTTTCTTCCATTCTTCTGTATTCTTTTACTCATTATTTTAGCTAGAATCTTGCGGTAGTAACCTTACATACGATAATCTTCACAATTACTTGCTCCTACTTTTTAAGGATCATAGTTAGCCTGGTTTTGGAAATCTATTGGAATTTCTCCTTCCTAACACATTCTGCAAATTAAATTCGTATACATTCTTTAAAACTGCTTCTTTTGCGTTCTTCGATAACTCACTAGTAATTTCATCAACTCCTGCTTTACCTGCTTTCATTTTTTTCAGAGCTTTATCAAATTCTGATCTCAAAATAGAATTTGCTCTTTTTTCATCCTCAACGGTATCTTCTCTTTCCGTACATTTACTTACACCTGCTCCAGCCTGATACAGTTTTTCAGCATATCCCACCCATCATTTTACTTTGTCTTTTTAAAAGTCTGATAGTTTCCTTTTTCATTCGTTAAATTATTTGTTCGCTTTGTTCTTGCTCCAAAATATTTTTTTCTTTATTATATGACTGATCGGGTTTTCCTGCTTTCATTTACTCTTCAATTTCTTCACAGTTCAACTTGATCCATTATTCTTTTACCTTCTACCGTCTCTCTTTATTTGATTTCTTAAAGCCTTATAATTGTTCTTGATTTCTCCATCATTAGTTTGTGTATACTTTCTTCTTTCTTCCATTAACTCTAGTATCTCACTTTTCATCCACAGTTTTCTCCTGTCTATTGTTTGAGTATACCTATTTGCTTCCCTGTTACCAAATTTATTGTTTTTTTTTATTTTATTTTTTTAAAATAATTTCCTGCCTTTAATAAATTTACAAAGTTCTTTCGTTACTTCTTTTTGATATTCTTCTATTTTCTTTACCTCTTTCAAAAACTCCAAATTCCATTTTTTCACTTTCTCCTTATTCATCTTATTAAATTTAAACCTACTTTTCATTACTGTTACGCTTTGGTCACTATATACATCCACTCCTGGGTAAGGTAAAGTGTAATTTATTGGTCACGTTTTTGGATGGTCATATCTCGAGCTCCAATTACCTGGAGAAAGTGATTGTGAAATCGATGTATGCTTTCATCCTTCCTCTACAACATATGACAATGTTGTGGTGCTATCATCCCACTGGATTAATCCACAGCCATCTTACGAAGGTTCCAAAAACCAAAATTGGGCAACTGTTGTCAATTATTTATTAGTCTGCTGAATTTTCTATTTTTAATCATAGCATATCGTCAGCTTAGTTATAAAACGTTTTCAAGTCCCAATTTTGGCAAAATTACTTTGATAGAAATGACTGTACCGCATTCTATGATAATGGCCAAAACATTCTAAAACGACTTAAAATTTTTCTAAGAAGGAATGATAAAAATGTGTAACATTTGAATAAATTGCCCTCCTCAATGTTTTTTGCAGGGTTGGCAGGTAGAATGAAATGTACATTCGACAAACTATTTTACATGTAGAATAGCTGATGTAGAATAGACTTTCTATTCTACATTCTACATGCAGAATGTAGAATAATGTGTAAATTGTAAAATCAATCACCAAAATGAGAGTTTTCGACTAAAATAATTCCATTCTCAAGTTAGCTCTAAAATAAAGTGACATTTAATTTTAATGCTTCATCAGTTTATTATAAAATCAAAATATAGGTATTATAGTGAAACTATAAAACAATTTTATAGATCTTAACTCTTAAGCAAAAAATAAGAACAACAATTATTTTGAAAAAGGAAACAAAACAAATGTTTAAATTCTATATATTAAAAACCAAAACTCTTACTCCCTTCCCCCCTTCTGAAAAAAACTCCAAGGAGCCTACTATCAAAATGCCGGCCTTCGTCCCTCCACAGCTCCCTCCCTAATGAGACATAAAAAAACATAAAATGATTAAAATCTGTCTGATCAATTACAATTAGGAATTATCAATCAAGAATTGAGAGTTAAGAAGACAGTCAATTATCATTGTTCTGTTTTTCTTCTATTTTACCTCCATTTTACATTTTATTATCTATTCTACATTTGACAAGCTTTCGACATTTTACATGCTTTTTACATTCTACCTGCATTTTACTGTAGATTGTAGAATAACTTATTCTGCATGTAGAATGTCAACCCTGCACTCTCTCCCGTAAAATTTGCCTAATGAGACTTAGACGGTTTTATCATTAAGCTGACGATATGGTAGGAGTTTCCTTCACACACGCCGATGTCAAACTCAAGTGCTATTTTCTTTGAAGTTTACTGAAAATATGTTTAAATTTGCCAATTATTGGTCGACCAATGTTTGGCAAAATCTGAAAAAAATTATCTAAAATTGACAGAATGAAAAGAAGAAAGTGAAATTCAGTTTATTTATTATAATCAAAATAAAATACGAAAATCATAAGAACGCCAAAAAGGTTCCTCGTCGCATTTCATTCGAAAGACTGAGAACAAGAGAGAGAAAACATTAGCTACTCATTGGTTTTAAAAAATGGAGCCAAATATTGGTCAAATTTTTTTCTCCTGTGTATTGAATTTCATTGCCGTATGTTTTGCAACTCCTAAATGGGCTACTTATTGAAATCAAAATACATATGATAGGACTGAAGTACAATGAGTTCCATAATTGGATTCCATCTCCAATTCACAGGACCCGCACTCGATAAGTATCTACTCACTCGTCTGTTGATTATTCGAAAAATGTTCCTCAGTATGTCCTTTGAACTCACAATTAGAAAATGTCCGAAATTAATAGCATGAAGTACTTACTTTTTCGATTTTGATGATGGACTTTGAAAATGCAAGAATGCTATCACTCCGAAAACAGGAAGATTTTTCCACAGCTCATATCTTCAACGAGAATCATCAAAATCACTTCGAATACAGATCATACTGCAGTAGTGTGTCTGAACTCACGTTCTCTAGCGGGCCAGATTTGTAACTTCAAAATTTTGACCATTAATTGCAGAGGTGGAAAGCCGCAAGATAAAGCTTTCACTTTTAACTTTAGCTTTCAATTTTAACATAGAAAACTTTTGGCTTTCTGCTTTTCACGAGAAATATTTTTTCAGCTTTCGACTTTTGGTTTTCCAGTATCAAAATGTTTTAACTAGATATTGGCTTTTCAAAAAAAAAAAAGAAAAAAAAAAAAAAAAAAAAAAAAAAAAGAGGCATTGTTTATTACTCGTAGTTTGTTAAGAATAGAACAGACAGAAGAAGAAGAGAATTTGAAAGGGAAAGGACAAAAAAATGAAAGGAAAATACTGAATAAGTAAAACTTTTAGCTTTCCGCTTCCCATCAAAAAATATTTTTCAACTTTTGTGACGTTTTTTCAGCTAGCTTTCCAACTCTGATTAATTGGCTCTTGACTAATAAGTTGCACTTTATTTCATGTCTTACAATCCAATATTAGATTTTTATATTGTCTTCTGATTATAATGATAGGTATAATCTATTTGATATCTTCTTTCATCTGTTGGACTTTTCAGAGTGTATTTTCTTTTCTCACGATTTTGAAACTGAGTGTTTCCAATTCGAACTGCAAGCGTGGAAGAGTCGCACTCTACAATTTTAGGCATGTGAAAAAAGAAACTACTGAAGCCCTACATATTTTAGAAAAATTTATCAGATTGAAATAAATATGGTCTTAATGAAAGGAAAATTTTCTGTGCTATAAATTTTGTTCTATTCATTTTTTCGATAAACGCTTTCGTTTTCATTATATTTTGAGATTTCTTCATATGCATGTAAATGAAATATTTCCCTCGATCAGGGTTACAAGGTAAGCGACAAGAGCGCGCCACCGCTTTGAGCAGCCCGAATAATTAATTTACATTCTTCACTAAATTCTATGAACCTGGGCCCTCTTTCATTTCGCTCTCCTGAACCATGCTCCCCGCATATCCCTTCTTCTTTTCTCCTCCTACTCTGACGTTCTAATCTCACATTATAATTAAATTTTCTTTTCCTTTAACCTACCTCTATACTTCATCAATTTCTTCATAAATTTGTTCTACTTCTTCTTTATTATAACTTCCTGTTAACATATAAGCTTGGAATAGTATCACTAAAATCTATACTGATTCAACTGAAATTCTCACCATGAATATTATGTTGGGTGTAATTTTGTCCTCTATTCCCTACAGTCTTATTCATAATAATACTTACCCCTGCTCACCCTCTTTTCTCTGCTGTACCCATCTCACTTCACTAATTCTTATTATATCTGATTTTAATCTTTTAATGTGTTTCCTCGGGTTTTCTAATTCGCCTACCTCATTCAGTGTCCTCACATTCCATGTACCTACTCTCAATTCTAATAGTTTCTCACTAGGTAGTCTTCGCACGGACATCCGAATGGGAGACTTTTGACGTCCAGCAGTATTATTCACTTTGTGAGTTATCATCATAATTGTGCTGGTGGAGACGCATCTCCAGGAAATATACTGATGTAGTTTTTTCTCGCTTTCATCAGGGAGTTTCCTTCTTCAATGTGCCTTTAGTTTTTCTCTAACCCCCCTCACCACGTGAGGGTAGCCTACACAGAGGAGGTGGAGATATTGAAATAGTTCACAAAAAAAAAAAAAAAAACACAAAAAAAAACACAACGCTCTTCATAATTTTTTGCAAAATGGCATTAAACTTGATGCCTTTAACTCCCAGGGGAGCGCCACAGAGGGTCACCAAAAAAGTAGGTATTTCTCATAGTGCTAAAACATATACACTGTGACTGAACTGTTACTCAACTGTAACTGAATTGTAACTGAACAGATCTGATGTGTCCCGAGCCGCAAAACATGAAACAGACAAGTAAACTAACACCAGTGTCTTGCCTGGCCGATCAAGGTAGAATCAAGGAGAATGAGTCAGGAGAACAATAATACTAGAAGAACGCTGTATTGAAAAGGTCGCGGGCCGGAAACGCAGGAATGCAGGAGACAAAAGACGTTTGTTAGACGCTCGCATCAAGCTATGCAGAAAGTGACCAGGCAGGACGAAAGAATCGCCGCAACACACTCTGTATGGTCGGCTAGGTCTAAATTTATAGCCAAAATGCGCTTCAAAAAAAAAAAATTTGAGTCCGAGGTATCCCATCAAAAATTAGTAATAATTACGGCCGCTTACGCCGCGGTCGTGAGAATTTCTCGAAACGTAATTTCGAACTAAACGCCATTCAACTTTGGCGAAAAATATCATTTATCACGCTAGCCTTTTCCCAACTCCGGTCTTTTGTACGAAACGGCGCGATGAATTTTCTCTTCCAGCGTTTCACGAATCGAAACTTGAGGACTCGTCTTTCACCCGTGAAACGATTAACTTATCTATACGCTTCGCCTAAGTACCCACTTATCTCTATTTACATATTTCAAAAGCTTTTGGAAAGAGGCCAAATGCTCGTGCATCGTCGAGCTTCAGGTAGTCTTAATAGAATTTTTATTCGACAAATAAAAACGCGAGCGAAAAATTTGCACAGGGTGTTGAGAGTCGGGGTGGCCCGACTCGGTGAATAAGTTATGCGCTCGGAGTGATACGCCATTTGAGTGTCGAATGAACAGGCGCACAGCTTTTGTTTTTTTTCTTCAAATAAATACGTCGATGGTCAAGGTTTAAACCCTTGAAGATGTATATAGGTATGTATAGTTCGTCTGTAAGCAGTTAATTATCTTTCTTTTGGTATAAATAAATATTTCTTGGCGGATCTATTCGGTGTTATTATAGGTCAGCTATAGAGGGCACATATAGGACGCTACTAAAATTTCAAAATAATGCAGATTACAAACGAGGAATTAAGCGGGTAATTAAACCGCGAAGGGGTGCTGGGTGGTTCAACTTTTTTTCCCGGTTGGATTAACGATCGGTCGTAGAGTACATGTGTTCGGGAGAATTCGAATGGAACGTAAATAAATAATAAATAAAAAAAAAAAGAAAAAGGTTGCCCCGTCTATTTTCATCCCTTCGTGTTCTCATGTTTACACCGCAAAAACGTAAGTGGAGAAAAATAACGCGAAATGTTAACTTATTGTTGGCTACGTCTCAAGTTTTTTACGCTCGAATAAAGCCAAAAATGATTATACAGGCCAGAAGAGGTTAAGCGAACAGCGCAGCACGCTTTTAAACATTTCGTAAACAGAGAAACAATTTTTCCATTCGTTCATTGGCTATTTTGACGGGATCCCTGTGTATTTACCTCCTTACGACGATACGATCGAAAAACAAATTATTTTTCAGTACTTGAAACCGCCAAGAGGCATTTTTTGTGCGTATTTATACAAATTTATGATTCTTCAACCATATGCCTATTGATTTAGGTATTACTAGTTACACTAGAGGACAAGGGGCGAAGAACCAGACAATATCGTCGGGAAAATCAGTTTTGCTGGTCACCTCCGTAACAATCGAAGGCGAATAACCCCTTGTTGTCTGTCCCTCTCTCTCTCTCTTTTTTTTTTAACCTTATGACAGCACACGCTTTGCTATTCGCGGTTCCACTATCATCGTCGTGTCCATCCTCGTCTACTGCCGCCGCATCCTGGTATCACCTTTCCATATTCTTCTCGGACACAGCGACGGGCTTCAGCTGCAGAGCCGACTGTCCGATGGAGGAGTCTTCCCTACTTATGGGGAGTCCTCGTCGCTGGAGACCGGCTACGTGAATTCGTGAACTGCGCGGATGATGTCCGCTGTCTCACGCGTTCGGCATCCTCCTTGGCCCGCATCACTGAGCCGGCGAATTGGATCATCGCTGATCAGTTCTGCGGGTTAGCCAGCGTCACTTCAACCATCGTTTCAGAAGTGATGTGGCTGCCGACAGACGCCTTGAGCCGCTGCTCGTGCGTCGTTCCACGCAGTGCCGCAAACGATGGTATGCTGCGCGTCATCGACCTCTGCTGGACAGTGCGAGCACTGGCTGGGTACCTTGTTCCAACGGTTCAGATAGCCATTGAAATTTGTGCAAGATGGTACGTCAGCTCACCGTGCCGCCACGAAAGCCATGCATCGAAATCGTCTACTAGCCTCTATGTCCAGAGGCCATGTGTGGTCTCTTGGAGGCGAGCGGCCCACTTTTGAACTGTTTACTCCCGAAATTCTCTCTTAATCTTCTCCTTTACTCCTATCTTTTCTCTATCAGCTGGTGAGAGCTTTTGGAAGCGCTGGTAAAGAGTAGCGCCCTCCCTAGCCAGCAGATCAATAGGAGACATTCGAGCTAGTACAAGAGCCGCCTCATGCGAGACGGTTCTATATGCGCAGATTATGCGTAGTGCCGTAGCTGGGCCCTTGGGAGAAAGTAAATTGCACACACTTTCTAGCGAAGGGGTTTCTTTCTGCTTTGCGAACCACATGTGAAAATTGCAAATTGCACGCACTGTGAAAAGACGGAGGTATACAACGAAGTGTGAATTGCACACACTTATAAAAGGTCGCCAGCGAAATATGAATAAGTATTGTAAATTGCCCACAGTACGAGAAAAAAACCATAAGTCATTTCCATTTATCACTTGACGAGAACGGCGATGTTCTCTCGTCTGAAGACGAATTATTCGACTACGCTACGCCTTCGCCCTACGTAGGAAATTATGTCATTTCCTGGAGTTGGGAAAATTCAACCAATCAAAAGACTTTCTGAGGTTTCTTATTGTTGTTCTTTTTTCCTTTTTAAGTAATACAAAAAAATTTGATACTTAGGAATTTGGAGTTGAGTCAGTTGGGAATTTAACTATTTTTGCCCCCCTAGGAAAAACTCGTCGCTACGTTCCTGAGTGACAAGGATGGAACAAAGTATACTATAGGGTGAAGAATAAGAGACAGAGTGAAATACAAGAAAAATAAGAGAGGAAACTAGTATGAAAGAGGTAAGTCGGAGATCAAGAAATTAAAATTGGATTACGCAGGACATATCGCACATTAAGAAGGGACACGATAGAACAAAACCATCAGTGAGTGGGAAATCTTACGACAAGAAAAGGAGAGAAAGCCCAGGTACAAAATGGCGAGATGATATAACAAAAATTACGACGGGAATAACGTGGGGAAGAGCAGCCCAAGACAAAAAAAGATGGAAAAAAGCTGTGGAGGCCTATACTCAAAGGGTCTGAGTAGTTCGGTGTACAAAGTGTAATCGTCTATTGTATGTATTCATCAAACTGTAGAACTACACAAATAAAAGCCTAATATTGATTACTAATCCAAAGATTTCAGTTTTTGGAAATCATATTCAGCATTAATTTATATTCTAACTATCCAATTGAATTCTTAAGAACCCTAACATCCAAATGAATCAGGAGATCAGGACACTCCGAATGAACGCAATGTGACTTGAAGAGCAGGTGTCCAGGAGGCCTTGACCCCCCTTGCAATTTCGTCAAATAGTTTATTTTCTTTCTAATTTTAGCACTCCCCCCGCCCCCATCTAACTCCCTTAAGCCAGTTCACGTTAACAAGCTCACCGTTCTCGTAAATGGATGTGCCATTCACACTTTTTCCGATCTCCAATTTTACTTCTTTATGTGTGCAATTTACAATTTTTCTATCTGAAAATTTATTTCTTTGTGTGTGCAAATTTACAAGTCGTTTTCTTTACCTGACTACCCAGTGTGTGCAGTTTACATGCGCCCGGGCCCTTCCTATGTCTTCGCGGATTGCCACGACTTGTGCCCAATTGTGGCCCCATAGCGAAGTACCGAGTGGATTACGGTCGAATACAGTCTTCTTCGACTCTCACTCGGCCCCCAGAGGTTTGGCATAAGCTAACGCAACGCCCTCAGCGTCCGCTCTGTTTTCTCTGCTGTTGTATGAAGATGCGGTTTCCAACACAGCGCGTTGTCCACCGTCATTCCCAGATATACCATCCGGGGCTGTAGGGATACCGGTTCACCCAGTACCGCTAGGTCAAATGGCTGTGGCCTGTCTCCTTTCCGCCTGTGGAAAAGGACGGCTTCTGTCTTCTGAGCAGCGTCCTCTAAGCCTTTTATTGCCTGCATCCAGCGAGACACCGTCTCGATACTGAGTGCGGACCTTCTGCGAACTTCCCGCTCCGACCTCCCCTCTACAAGGATAAGGGTGACGTCGGTAAAGCAGATGGCCTGGACTCCTCTCGAAAGTGTGAGCCGCAGGGCCCTGTCAAAAGACATGTTCCACAACAGGGGTCTTAAGGCCGATCCCTGAGGTACACCCGCCGAGATGATCTTCTGGATCTGGCAATCTTCTGCGTCTATATACGCTGTCGTTCTGTCTGCCAGGTAGCTCCTGGTGATCGCTCGTAGGTACCCCGGGAGATCCCACTCATCCATTGCTTTCAGGATATGCTTCTGAGGCGGTGTATTGAAAGCGTTCCTCACATCGAGACGAACGGCTACGCATAAACCATCTTTGCTACATACGGTGTTGATGGTCTTTTGCACATACAACACCGCGACCGACCCGCTCGAAATCCATACTGGGATTTTGACAGCCCATCACCTTTAGAAGCGATGTGCTCTTTTACCCGCAAAGCAATAACCCGCTCCAGTAACTCGCCTATGTCATCCAGTAGACATAGGGGGCGATACGAGGAGGGCAAGCCCTCTGGTTTGTTTCTTTGTTATCGCATTTGCGAAGCAGGACCAGCCTCGCTGTCTTCCATATCGCCGGGAAATGGCTCTCTTCAAGATATCTAGTGAAGCAGGTGCGTATAGCCATTCCGGCTTCAGTGAGTGGATCAGTTCCCAGGGCAGGCTAGGTATGCCATCCGGCCCCAGAGCTTTCCTCTCTCCTCTGATCCGATACACGGCTACTCTCAGCTCATAGGCTGTGACTTCCAGCCGCGGATCCCAGTCCTGCCTGGTAAGCACCCGCTTCGGTGGTAGCGGCGGGTGCTGGAGGAAAAGGGTGGCAACAATTTCCCCCAGCGTCGCGGGCGGTAGTCTGGTCATCGGGGAGGGGGACAGGAGTCGCTGTAAGACCACCTTATTTATTTATTTATTTATTTAGGTCCCTCCAACAGCCGAAGCCAATTATAGGAGGGACCGTTACAATAAGAATTATAAAAGAGAAATAAAAAAAAATGGAATGAAACTAATAGAAGTAAAAAATCATAAAAAATGAAAAAGTAAATAAAATTAAAAGTAAATAATAGTAATAATAAACGAAGGAAAAACTGATAATAATAATAATAATAATAATAATAAAACAATATAGTATGTATAATATAAATATAATAAATAATAAATGTGCCGCACGTCCGCTATCCCACAGCTCCCCATCCCTCCACTAACCGCTTAAACGCTGATCTAGGCTTACTATACATGTCAGCGCAAGTACACTCTGTCAAAAAATCATTCGTAATTTTCATGATGTTGTTTAATGGCGAAAATTCCATTTTAGTGGTGCGATATTTTTTCAGAGAGAAGTATTTTTTGTATCTAGATTGTATTTTTGGGGCCCAAATATTTATTTCTATAAGTAGTTTTTCATCGTTAATGTTACCGTGAATTAGATCATATAGAAACATTATTGCTCTTTTTTCTCTTCGTTTTCTTAGAGATTCAATTTCATATCCAGCCAAAATTTCAGAATAGGGTATGTTTTCAGGGTCAGGGTAGTATTCAAAATCTTTAAAATAAACGTACCTCAGAAATCTATTTTGTATTTTTTCTATTTTTTCAATGATTTTGAGGGTATGTGGAAACCAAACTAAAACTCCGAATTCCAGAAGTGATCTAACAAAAGAAAAATATAGTATTTTCAAGGTGCTAGTTTTTTTGAAGTTCGCAGAGTTCCTGACAATGAAGTACGCCATTCTCCTCGCCCCAGACATAACACTTTCAATGTGATCGTGAAAGGTCAACTCCCTGTCCAAAAGGATGCCCAAATCTCTGATCTTATCTGACCTAGTTAGTTTTTTTCCCAATATAGCGTACTCGTATTCGATGTATTGCTTTTTTCGAGTGAAAGTAGTATAAGTGCATTTCCCAACGTTTAACGAAAGCCTATTTTCAATGCTCCAGCGCGCGAGTCTATCTAAATCTTTTTGCAGGCTTTCAAAATCTGTGTGGTGTTTTCTTGAACGGTACATTTTTACATCATCAGCGTACATCAGTATTTCCGAGTCTTGAATCACTGAAGGCAAGTCGTTAACGAATAGTAAAAATAGCAAGGGACCAAGATTTGAGCCTTGTGGCACTCCAGATGGGCATGCAAATTTTTCCGATGTACGACCCCTGTACGAAACATACTGTACCCTACCAGTAAGATATGACCAAAAGAAGTCACATAAATTATCTGAAAATCCTAAATCATTCAGCTTTTTCTTCAGAATCCTATGATTTACAGAATCGAATGCTTTTTGAAAATCAGTATAAATAACATCTACTGATATACCTTCGTCCATACTTCGATTTATATATTCTATAAAATTTATTAGGTTCGTATTTATCGATCTTCCTCCTACAAAACCATGCTGACTAGATGATATAAGGCATTTAAATTTGGGGTATAGATAGTTGTAAATGATCATTTCGAAAACTTTCGCTGGCATTGGGATTAAGGATATTGGTCTGTAGTTGGTTACGTTTTCATATGGCTCTTTCTTTGGGATTGGGACTACTTTAGAACATTTCCATGCTGTAGGGAAGACACAGTTCGATATACTGAGGTTGTACAAGTAGGTTAAGGGTTCTATCAGAAATTCTCCGATCCCCTTATAAACGTATGAAGGAACATTGTCCGGGCCTAGGGAGTGTTTTACTTTTAATTGTGAAATTGCCATCTTTACGTCTTTTGGCAAAATACGGGTAATGAAGATTGGGGCGCAAGAGGGGGGACATGGTGCAACTGTGACTGGGGACACTGCATCTTCCAACACGTATACAGAATGAAAAAATTCAGCGAATGCTGAAGTCATTTCATCTCCCTCTCTTACTATTCCCTTCATATCCTTGAGGAAATTAGAACTCCCAGTTTTTGACTTTTTTTTATTGATCTCTTTCCAGAAATGTTGTGGGTTTTATTGTAATTGTTTTCCAGGTCAGTACCATGCCTAATTTCAGCCTCTTTAATCATTTTTTTCGTCTCTTTCCTGAGATCCTGAAACCTGTTTAAATAAGTATTTATACCGGTTTTCTTATACATTTGCCTAGCGCGTTCCTTATATTTTAGCTTACAAATTATTTCTTTATTAAACCACGGAGGGTATTTCGCTTTCTTCGTTTTTATTGTGTTGCGATAATTTGGTACATGCGTATGGATGATTTTATTTATTACCCCGCTGAAATGCTTCTCTGCTTCATCTACATTTTTTATGAGGTACAGTGGGCTCCAGTCAGTGTCTCTGAAGGCATAATAAAGACCTAGAAAATCGGCTTTAGCGTAGTTTAAAAATGACGAGTCTGAGGCATGATACCAATCAGAAAAGCCCTTACGTGCTGGTAATGGTATATACCTTATATGGGCGGCCCAATGGATCATCGTCTTGACGAGCTCGGCCCACTTGTTCTGCCTTTGCTCTCTTGACAGCTGCGCGCAGTGCTTTCTTCGCAGCCATCCACTCGACATTCACCTCCTCAGCATCGTCAGCTCAGGAGGCTCGATGTCTTCTGGTAGCCCGCCGATGCCAGGCGGAACACTCACGGTGGAGTCGCTGTATCTCTTCATTTCACCAGTATGTACTCCGGCGGGTTTGACCTGCCTTTACTCTTGGCATTGCTGCACTGCACGCTTTCGTTGTCCGTGCAGCTGTCTGTGAGGCACTCGAGGCTTTGACTATACCGCTATCTTCTGTAGCCATTATTGTGGTCTCGAATTAGTCACAATCAAACTTTCTCGTGTTCCATTTTCTGTCTGCACACATACACACAGGTCGTTGTGTCTATCAAACTTCCTCGTGTTCCATCTTCTGTATGTACACACGAGTCGTTGTGTCGGCTGGCCTCTCAATACTCCAGTCTGGAATTCGATATACCGGTGGTCAGACGCTGAGTCAGTCTCTGTGTCGACCCGCCAGTTCTCGATGTGCCCCACGACCGCTCTCGTCACTCAGGTAACATATATGACGGACCCGACACCTCCTCGAACACAGGCCCGGGTCGTCCCTCGGTTGACAACAAACAAATCCAGCCCGGCGATCCAGTTGACCACAGCATCCCCGCGTCGGTCGGTTCTTCTGGACCCCACTGCAGGACTTTCGCATTGAAATCGCCTGCCACCAAGATGTTACTCTGTCTTCTCCTTATACTCCGGCCGAGTCTATCCAGAAACACCAGTAACTCTCCAAGCGGTCTTGTGGGTGAGACGTAGCAGCTGTACATGTGTACTTCATTAATGTGCGCCGCTGCCTAGCCATCATCTTTCTCCACCCAGTCGACCATAACCGAAATATCGGGTCGCGGGAACGTTCCCAGTGCTGCTAGGATAGAGTGATCAATGATACAGGCTTGATGGTTCGGATACCAGGGCCACATCCATCTGTCGGGCTGCTACTACCTGTGCGAGGAGGTCCTGGGCTAGGCGGCAGTGGTTGAGGTTAGCCTGTATGCACCTCATCACCTCTTCCGCTGGTTCTTTACCGCTGGGCAACTTGGTTATTTGGGAAAAAAAAGTAATTTGTCACTCGTCCGAACTTGATCGAAAAAAATAGTTTTCAAAATCTATACTTGCCGAAGATAACGTATTGTTCCGACGTTAAATTAATTTGGACCGACTCAATTTCAATGTCATTGACCTCCTTGTATATTATGAGCTGGTAAAAAAAAAATGTCACCCTCTTTTACTAAATTGTTTGCTTTTTTTTGAAGAGGTCTTTACAGCGTCACGTATTGCTGTAACGTGTAATTTAAGCTAGCGAGTTGATGTCTGTGTTATAACTTCTCTCGTGAAAACAAAAGAAAAAAAAAGAATTTTGTAAACTTCAGTGATGATAGAATTTTTAAGTATTTGTTCGCTGTTTACTTAACTCGTATAATAAGCGGATTAGTGTTGTACTTGTTCAAAAAGACGGGGAAAAATTAGATCCGTTATTTTTGCAGCGTTTTTGACATACTGTTTTAATTACACGATAAATCAAGAGGTATGCCTCGGATTTATCGGATGCAGTGGTCTGGAGCGCGAGTAATAATTGGAGTAGTGTTGTAAATTATGGTCGTAGTAATAAATCGACGGTTTATATTTTCGAACGTACGAAATTAATCATAGAAACATTTTCCCACCAGTTTATTATATACATATACTATAGCGATGTGCTGCTGTTATCGAAAAACTCGCTGTGGAGTCACGAACTCCGCACAAGGGTAGAGTAAAAACAGAATTTTAACTTTTTTTGGAATTTGAGATGAGCTACCCCCGCAGAAGATGTCGGTTGATGCTCAGATAATAACCTTAAAATGTAAGTAAAAAATCTCAATATCCTCAGTTCGCGCATTGACCTTGGTGTTTCACTTACACCACAGTGCATTGATATATGTACACACCTACTGAGTGCATCATTTTCTGGATTTTCCAAGTTCATTACTGAAGTAATGTTTCAAGGCCCATGCAGCTCTTCAGATGGCAAGACCTAGTTTCTTTGAAGGTCGTATAATTTTTTTTTTTTTGTCCTTCAAGGGCAGCTAGGACTTACCACCAATTTGGGAGTTTCAAATAGAAATGTATCATGCAAATTATTAGAATAGAGGTTTATAGTACCGCTGAGTTTGAATATTCAGTCAGTTTTTCGATACATCCTTCATTCCCCTCCTTTTTCAGGGTAGCTGGAACCTACCAACAACTTGGCAATTTCAAACGAAAATCTATCTTGCAAGTTTCTAAATTATAGAGCTTTCTAGTACTGCTGATTTCAGATATGCAATCAATGTTCCAATCTAACTAATTTTTCGAGTTGTGAAATACAAATTTCATACATAATTTTGGTAAATAAAATTAACTTCTATAGGAAACTACACCATTGGCGTGCGGTGAGTTTTCCTAGGAGGAAAGCGATAAGCGCAGAGGTGAAGTAAAAATCAGAATAAAATTATGAAACATGCTACTACAAAACGGCATTGATGAAATTATTCAAATTGTCGTATCCCTAGGTAGGGTCATTCCATATGCATTTATTCTTTCCTGTGACGAACAATAGACACAGGGATGTGCCATCGAAGAGTTCTTCCTGGAAGGGGGGGGGGGCAAAAATTGTGAACGTCCCAACTGACTCACCTCAAAATTCCCAAACATCAAAGCAAAAAAAAAAAAACCTTTGACTTGTTCGATTTTTCCAACTTCTCAACTCAATTCCTAAGTATCAAAGCAAAAAAAAAAAACCTTTTGACTTGGATTTTCTCAACTCCATCTGATTGAAATTGTGAATTTTCCCAACTGCTGAGTGAAGAATTCCTACGGGGGAGCGGAGAGCTGCCCCCCCCAGTCAGTACGTCCCGAATAGACATGGCGAACAAAACAGTTTCCAACAATTTTCACAACCAGTGAATCACAAAATGTTTTCTTATTGCGATACGTGGAAATGTCCAGTAAGAATCGAACCATCTTTCTTTTGCTTAGCTTTCAAAAACGGTAATTTTGGTATCGGCTTACCACCATTAATAAATTCTATAATTGTTCATTAAAAGTAAATCGCGAAAAAGGGTTTTCAATAAGATCCCGCACACGCACTTTGTGAGCAAAAAAAAAAAAAAATTAAAAAAAAATTGGAGCATTTAAACTGGAAGGCATTGATTCGTACATATGTATATAGAACATTAATTACGTTTCACTGTCAACTACGACGTTCGACTAGCCATAAGCGATACTAAAATCGCTTACGAAACGCACAGTTTTTGTCGTGTTAAACATGCTAGTGTGTTTTTGAGTTGGTCATTAACACGGGGTGGAGCGTAAGTCGCGTGTTTATGTTTATCTGTAATATGAAAAATAACCCCTCGGCACTGATGCGATGTCCGAAGGGTAGCTTCCAGTGCTGGGGGTGCGGTGTCTTAGGGGCCACTTTGGCATGCGTGCATCGCCATACGTCCCACCACACCAATATGAAAAATAAGCGATTTTCGGATCGCTGCCCCGGTACGAATAAATACTAATACGTACGAGCTGATTGCCGAACAGTGAACGCTTCTGTTTCAACTGTCTCCTGAACCACCGACATACGGCGCCATTTGTTAAATGTGAATTATACATGTAATAAGCGGCAATACGATCGCTTCTTTCTTTGCTCAATGATTCACATCTTTTATTTGTTACAAGTTCATATATTATATGAAAACATATTTTCCCGGGATTTCTCAGGGTAAGTGGCGCTTACCTTGCTTATCTGGAATGCGCGCCACTGAACTACACACAGGGCACATCATCGAAATGTCAAGTTTTTAATCGCGAATGTGAGATGAATTATATTCTATGTTGCTTGAGAGTCGGAGGTTTGATGATGTCAACCGTACAATGGTCAGGAAAGGTGTCTTACCCGTCTGGAGCTGTATACCCAGAGGAATAGAAGAACTGCGGGCCCCTATCAGACAATTTCATTAGAGCCCCGTGTGTGTCAACAGAAACGGTCACACAATTCTGGTATGAGCCTTTAACAGGAAAGTCAGAGGCCAGAAGATTTTACTAGGCTCCTGAATGCGCAAAACATGATCGTTCGATTCTGGCAGAGTACCCTACATAAATAGATGAGGTGATAAAAAAATAGGATCAGACGATTTAGTTGGAAGGAGACTTTTGTGAAGAAAAGATCGGATGATTCTGGTAAAGGCATCTCTCAAGAAAAAATCCGGACTAAATTCTTATCATACAAATTTCCAAAAAAAAACCCATCCCTCTCCCGAAAAACCTTTTCAATGTATCCTCTCTTAGGTGCCTATCTATCAGCCTTTCCAAGTCCACAACTTAAAGCTCTTTTCACTTTCTTTGTTGACTAACAACTTCCCAATGCCGCCAACCAACTTTATGAGCCTAAAGCTTAACACTAAATCAAGTATCCCATAAGTGAGGTCAAAGAAATTGTACTTTAATTTTTCCTCCTTCATCCCTAACGAAATTAAACATAGAAAGTAACTAAAAAATTTCGAAGTTTCGAGTAAACAAAAGATTATCATCGAATAGTCCGAGGTCACCTTCGTCATCTAAGTCCATATTAGTATCCCTACATGATTTCCTTGGCTTGTGGGACGGGTAGTGTTTATTTGGTTAGCAAGATATCGGTTAGGGCAGCATTTTGGGCTACTTTTTCCTTAAGTTTTAGTAAAACTTCCGATAAAAAAAAACGGGGAATGTATAATAGCACAGGAAAGTAAAAAATTTGCACAGAATTAAAGTACACAGGAAAATAATTAGAAATCCCACACATTTAAAATGAAAATCACGAGATCCGTCACACAGCATTTTTAAGTGTATGAACGAGATTTTTTTTCTCAGGAGGGGAGGATCTCGTGAAGTTGGTGATTGGGGCAAGAGTTCGTGATTGAGGAGGGGCTTGAGATGGGGGACGTGATGGGGTAAGGGGGTCATAGTGAGGGAGGCCCGAAATATGTGCGAACTCTTGGTGGAGAAGGAGGTTGTGATTGGGAAGGGAATTTATGGTTAGAGAGGGGGTCTTATTGGAAAAGGGGATCGTGAGGAAAAGCTTCGTTGTGAAGGTTGTGTTGGACGAGAGGACTCGTGCGGGGGAAGAGGCACGGTGTGGGGGAAAAGGTACGTGTTGGAGATAGAGGCTCGAGAGGAGGGGTCTCGTGATGAAGGCGGATACCCCATGTGGGGGGAGAGGGCTGAGAGTGGTGATCAGTGTCTTCTCCATTTCAGATTCCTATTCGAAAATTACAGGAATGGCAGCGTTTTCGCCTCTTTTACCCATGCACCTTCAGAAAAAAAAACCTACCGACGGTCCGAGACTTCTAGGAGATCTAACCCACTCAGCCTGCCCTAAAATATCAAATTGAGAGATTTAGTCCATAATGCTAAATTTTTCATTTATCATAAACATTAAATTCCTGACAATTCATGGGCGTTTTGAATATGGTTCGTGATTTTTATACTATGTCGTGATTTTTCTTCCTCTCGGGATTATTTGTCTTTCTACAGTTCATTCGTCACTTTTCCTGCTCATGTTCTTTTTTTACCGGGAAATGTTTATTTTCTTGCTGTATATAAATTTTTCCTTTGGAATGAGTTTATCGTTCCTGTGAATTTCATTTTTCATTCCTGTGGTGATAAATGCATGCCAAAAAAAACTGTCCAAAATGCAATTATTTTCAGTAGGAATGGAATAAAATATGTTGTGTTTTTATGAAAAAAGCTAGGATTCCTGCTAGATATAAGAGTCAAAACCGCTAGACTTTCCGCTAAATGCTAGATGTACAAATCAAGTTTTTTCCGTCCACCGAAACCTCTAGGAATAGCGAGAAATAAGCTAAAACGGGTAATAATCGGTCAATTCACGCGTTTTTTCTATAAGCTCTCATTTCTTTAATTTCGAGTGCCCTCGCTGCGGTCCCAGTCAAACATTTCTATCTCGTACAATTATGCCGAAAACCCCGCAAATATGCAAGACCAGCCTCAAGAAATATCACATCTTTTTCTCATTAAATTCGATTTTAGTATACTGCTTTTCAAATCGAAACTCCAGAACCGTTCATCTGAAAGTAGCGAAAGGTGTAACAAATGCCAGGTCTGCGTGCAGATTTCACGCCCATAAAGTGCTTCTACGAATTGAAAAGATTCACGAGGACGATGGCGAGCAAATATAGATAGGTAATGGAAACCTTTAGATACGTGCATTTTGGTCACCGAGCAACAGGTGCTTGACTCGATGAAGGAACTGCCATAAGGCATTTTTAAATTCAACGTAATGTAGCGTAGCGTTCCTGTTCGTTACCGTATGATTTCTGGCGGAATAAGTATAATTGAGCAGAAGAGAGGAAACTCGAAATGAGAAAATCGAGAAATGGTTTCAGGCTACTGGCCTCCTTATCCTCATCTCGAGACGGGATTTATGAATAATAAATCGAGTTTGTAGGATGCTCGTAGGCCCACTATCATTAGCAAAGGGGTTATCTGCCGGAGCACCTTCGAAACTGAAGCGAAAGACGATGAAAATGGTAACCATGAAAAAGAATACAGGTAAATGACAAGACGAGGGTGATTCTGTAAACGAGAATTCATCGTCAAATTCATTAACAAATCGAGCTGCCGTTAGGGGTGTTACTTTCAAGTTTCAATGGTTTTCCATCTTCGGTCACTTTGATTCTCTCTCTCTGTCTCTCTCTTCTCTCTCTCGTCAAACGCCTGCAAACTGGAGAAGCGCTACATTTGGTACACTTCTCCCGATACGAAATTAGTTTCATCCCTTGTAATTATTAAGCGGTCGGCATGTCACTGGGAGTTGCCTTTTTCATTCTTCGCAATACCTACAAGCGTGTGAAAGTCTGAAAAGTTTGCCAATAAAGTACCTAACGAAAGTAGCGATTTGACAAAAGCTAATGGATCCCGAATTATTGCTAGGGTGAGAGTTAGGTGCAAGTAGGTAGATTCCCAAGCACCCGTATAGCGAGGATTTCTGAAACACATTAAACCCTTTTAGCCTCTCAATCACAGCAGTCGCAGTTCTTAAAACCTACCGAAGTTATTTGTGAAATAAATGTATACCGGAATAAGGTATTTTCGATCACGCGTTCGCAAACATACGAGAGTTTTCTGGGGTAACTGAGGAATACTTAAAATGTAAGCCACTGGAACGGGCACGCTTATTTCTCGTATTTTAAAATGCGAAAGCGAACACATCTGAAAATACATAAAAAGCTATTGCTGGCTATCTGCGTCATTAAACTGCTTTTCATCAGAAATAGTGCAACAAGTTGGCGTATACGTAATTACATACCGAGGCGTTTTTCGCGACTAACTCGCCTTTTATTCTTGGAAGAAATAATTATCTATGCAAACAGTGGTTAATAATTAATACGGCTTGATATAATACCGCTTAATTAAAAGTATACCCGCCGCATTCGTGAAATCGATTCGAAGCATTAGGCTGTGGAGCGACACTGTTCAGCCCTGCGTACAAAAGATGAAGAGATGCTCGTGGCGCTTCGTATTTTTTTCTCTTTCCCGGTTCGGCTTGTAATCCTGAGCACGTGTTTAATTTAGAGTGAATGGCCGTCCATTCGTATATAAAATAATAGTAAACAAGTAAAATCAATTTGGAAAGGTATATGCAGCGTCGAGAATCACAGGTTGTAAACAAAACATTCGAGGGCATTGCATTGCTCTTTATTTTTCATAGACTAGTACAATTTTAGACATTATTATTATTTTTTTATTGTTATCGAGTCACGGAGTTACACTCTCGGGCTATGCAGGGGCGAAACTATAGGGATTGTTGGGGGTTGAAACACCCCAATAATTTGGGAGTCGGCAAATTTCAAGATTGTTCATTTGACCCCCCCCCCTGCCAATAATTGGACAGTTGGCAAATTTTGAAACTGTTCGTTTGAATTTTCATTTTTTATGCATGTTTGTTTGTTTGTTTGTTTGTTTGTTTGTTTATTTATTTTCTTTTTCAATTAAAAATTATTTCGATTAAGAAATTGGCCAATTTTTAATTTTTTAAACATTTTGTCGGCGAATTTTTAGTTTTCAAAAAATATGTGTCGGCAAATTTTTCTTCTCCACCTTTCCAAACTGAAGGTCAAATTTCGTTTCTGAAAGTGGAGTACCCTGGACTCCTGTTAGAGACTAGTCAGTCAAAAGCAGAAGGTTTCAAGCTGAGTATCGAACGTTATTTGAAAGGTTGAAACAAAGCTGAAATGTGGAAGACATTTCGAAAATCTGAAAGTCGGTAGCAAACGTTGAATTTCAAATTTCAATGACTATTCGGACTGCCAGCGCGAAACAGTCGCCCTCTATAATTTTAGGCATGTGAAAAAAAGGAACTATTGAAACCCTACATATTTAAAAAAAATTCATCAGATTGAAATGAAAATGGTCTCAATGGAAGGAAAATGTTATGTGCTATAAATTTTGTTCTAATCATTTTTTCGATAAACGCTTTCGTTTTCATAATCTTTTGAGATTTCTTCGTATGCCTGTAAATGAGATATTCCCCTCGATCAGGGATACAAGGTAAACGACTACAGCGTGCCACCGCTTTGAGCAGCCCGAAATCTGTTCACTCCATTACTCACTGAGTCAGTGATTCACTCACTCATTCAGTTATTCACATAGTTACTCAATCACTTACTCAGTGACTCAGTGATTCACTCAGTCACTCGTTTATTTCTTGAGTTATTCACTCAGTTACTCCATCAATCACTCAATGAGTCAGTGATTCACTCACTCACTCAATTACTTACTCAGTGACTCACTCAGTCACTGGCTTACTCATTTAGTGATTCACTAAGTTACTCACTCACTTACTCAGTGACTCACTCATTTAGTGATTCACTAAGTTAATCACTCACTTACTCAGTGACTCAGTGATTAACTCACTCACTCACTTAGTTATTCACTCATTTCCCCGCACCATCACGCACTCAATACATCAGTGATTCAGTCACTCATACAGTCATACGCTTACTTATTTAGTGATTCACTTAGCTACTCAATCACTTACTCAGTGACTCACTCAGTTACTCCTTACTCGTTTAGTGATTCACTCCGTTACTCGCTCACTTACTCAGTGATTCAGTGATCCACTCGCTCACGCACTCGGTCATTCACTCATTTTATAATTTAGTTATTCATTCACTTCCTCATTCCATTACTCACTCAATAAGTCAGTGCTTCACTCAGTCACTCTCTTACTTATTAAATGATTCACTCACTTACTCAGTTATTCATTTATTCTCTAATCCAGTTATTCATTCACTTTCTCACCGTCACTCATCACCCAATGAGTCAGGGATTCACTCACTCACTCAGTCAGTCAATCGCTTACTTATTCAGTGATTCACTCAGTCACTCGCTTACTTATTCAGTTACTCACACCGTTTTTCAATCACTTACTCAGTGATTCACTCACTCACTCAGTCCCTCGCTTACTCATCGAGTTATTCACTCAGTTACTAAGTATCTCTAATTCATTTATTCATTCACTTCCTTACTTCGAGATAACCAAGAGTAAACAACGACCACCTCAATGTGTAAAGGAAGTTGTGTGTTCCTCTCAAGTATTCCTAAAATTCTTCCACCTTATCCTCCCAGAATAGGGTATCTCATGTGCGCAAATGTGAGTACTTGGAAGATACGGTTCCAATCTGCATTTGCAGGGACGAAACTACGGGGGGGGGGGGGGGTGAAACACCCCAATAATTAGGCAGTCAGCAAATTTTGAAACTGTGTGTTTGAATTTTGAACGTTTGTTTGTTTATTATTATTATTTTTTTCAATTGAAAAATATTTTGATTAAAAAATCGGCGAATTTTCAAATTTTTAGAAAATCTTGTCGGCAAATTTTCCATCTCTACCCCCCCCCCCACAATAGAAAGTCAAGTTTCGCCTCTGGGGCTATGGGCTCGAAGAGGTTGTTATCTATGAAAGAGGTGGTCTACGGCCTTCACAATGTGGGTAGTTGAGGGGATAAAGGTTAGTGAGAAGATGCGTATGTGTGAGGCGTGTATGTCCACTCCTTAGATAAGTGATAACTTTCTCGCGGTGGGAGGAACGTTGGGACATTGACCAGGGGACCGATGTAAGTTTGATTTTGTGCGAGCTTGTTGTGCAGAGAGGCTTGATGTTGCCACTCTTTGAATCACGCACGCAAAGTGGTCTGGCGAATGGCAAAAGTGAGATCTGTTGAGGTAGGGAGGTGACGGAGCTGTGTAGCTTGCTCTGTGCTGCTTGACCAACTGCCATTCATTTCCTGGGATACCAATATAGCTTAGTATCCAGATGAATGAAATGCTATTGGTGCTGAAGGAAATGAGATGGAGAATGAGGTGGGTGCGTTGAAAAGCGACCAGAAATAGACCTTAAGGAGAAAAGTGCATTAGAGAGGTCCAGATAGTGGGTGGGAGTGGGTGGGTCTTCGAGCGAGGAGATCGTGACTAGGCACCGTAGGATAGCATGAAGTTCGGCAATGTAGATGGAAGTTGTATTCTTAAGTCGAAAGAAGTGTAGTAGACTATCTATGGAGTAGGCGTAAGTGGTGCGTCAGTTGTACTTTGAACCATCAGTGAAGCATTGGGATTTAAACTTGCGCTAGAGTGTGCTGCAAAATTACCTGCACGGGTGTTAGCGGGTGAAAACGAGTGAGTGATCATGTGTACTTTCAAATAGAAACACTGCTATCTTCAGTAGGGTAGAAAACCAAGTAAAAGTTATTCTGCCAGTAGAACTAATTATAATTTAATTTTTTGGTGATGATGCAGTCAAATTTAGAACAAATTTTCTTTGAAGGTAAATTTCTAATCGACTTAATGATGGTTGAAGTTTGCTACACGCTTACGGTGGATCATACGTGATCACTGATCAGAAATAATCGGAAAGTCATGATCGGATCGAAAAATCGATTTTTAAAAGCTGAATAATCGAAAATGATCTATGCTCGATTTTTGATCGAAATGGTTAATCTAAAGCAAACTCGGGCGTTTTTTTCGAGAAAAAGAGTATAAGGTCTAATTCATTTTTCCCCTCTTTCTTTCTTCCTTTTTTTTTTCTTTCTTTTTTTCCTTTTCAACCACAGATTGCTCGACCTCAGAGGTATAAATGGTTTGATAAAGTGAATAGCAATTGAAGTATTCATGCGTGTGCGAGTCTACATTGCATCGATTACGATAAGTTCCATTAAATGTACACATGGATGAGAAAACTTCTCAACGTTTGATATTAATTTATTCGACAAATACGCACTCGACGGAAAAATATGTAAAAACTTTTTTTTATGTATTTTCTTATTTTCTATCTCATTTGTGAGAACCTTTTTATTCTAAACTCAAATTTTAGTGGGATATAAGCAAAAAACTGTTTTACGCCCCATTTTTGCCCCCTAGGGGACGACGCCGGCATCGGATTCGCTGGGACTTTTAGTATCTTGTTCAGGACACTTAATTACACCAATGTACCAAGTTTCTGCTTTCTATGACTTTTTTCCCTTTTTGCACTCTTATTTGGGCTAACTTATGTAGATTATAGTGTGAAAGAGCTCTAACGCTCCCTCGACACGAATTCAGTGGTTGACATTTCTGTGGAAATTTATTTTAGTATTTTATACATGCTTTTACTACTGGGTATGCTGATGATAAGGTTAACAGTCTTACGACAGGTTTGATGCAGCTCTCCATGTCTCCCTATCCTGTGCATTCTTTCATTTCGTGATAACACTTACATTTGACATCCTTGATTATCTGTTGAATATACTGGAATCTTTGTCTACCTACCCAATACTTCGGTGAAACTGTAACCTATAGTAATTCTTGGACATAACATCCCTCCCTTTCTTACTAGGTGATACACTCATATAAGATGTAAACATTCAAAGTAATAAATTGATTGTTTTATTACTCTCCCTTTTCCTGTGTCCCCTAAAAAATCAGAGTTTAAGTGTAAAAAACAATTCAGTAAACTTATTATTGAGAAAAGGGTGTTCTTAAGGATTGGCATCGAGGTTCGTTTTCCTAAATCCGGCACTGTGCGCTGGTTCGCGTTCAAATAACTAACTTACTATTCTAAATGGCAAAATGTGCAACTGCCGAGCTTCTGTACGAGCTACTATTCTTCAAATCTGTTACAGTGTTCATTTTCTCTCCTTCTCTGTCGGTTATAAAAATAAATAGAACTTTTCCGCATGTAAATTCTGCTGACAGTTCGAATACGCCTCGGAAAAAGAATTGTATACGAAAAATCGGTGTACGCTCGAAATGCTTGTTTTAAATCTCCGAATTGTAATCAAAATCAACGAATTCATCTTCATGCTCGAAAATTTTAACGGATGTCGAGTCATCTTTGAAGCTTAATTTTGTTTCACTTTTATAAAGAGAAAGCGAGAGAGAATTTGCAACAGCTACCACCAGTATCGGATTGTACTTGGAATTTAAAGTCGTTTGTTTTCGTTGTAAGACTCAGAAAGATATTCAAAGGTTGACGAATAAAATAAGCTCTCGAAAAACTTTCTTAGAAGAGAATTTCGAATTTACATACTGGAAGTATGGTTCTTTCAACTGAAAATAAATATACACGGAGAGAGAACTATTGACTCGTTCAGCAAGATGAACCGAAAGATACCGAATTTTCTTTCAAAACAAAACGAAAATAGCAAGAGTCTGTTTAAAATGCGAATAAATTGGGGTATTAAATTAATCCTTCTGCGAAAGTACCTGCGATGTTCATGTTTGCTGCAGGGCCATAAGCAAACAGCGAGGGGAGCGGCCCTTCGAAAATTATTTAGGGCTGTAATCAGCAATTCAACAATTTTGATTTAACAGTTTCACGAAAAATATGAATAAGTAGGAAAATAGTGAATTATATTTTCAAAAATTACGAGAAATAAATTTCATTATGAATTTTGTCCTTTGAGTAGGTTATCAATTTGAAACTGTAGTTGATAATTTAATGAATGCAAGTTGGCAGTTCAGTGAATTCCAGTCGCAGTTTTACAAATTGACGAGTGAAAAATTGTACTGGATATCGGAAATTCAAAGACAGAAAAAGTTGACTATTACGAACGAATCACGAGTGCATCAGATAAATTGAACTCGATCTTCGCAAGTAACAACTTGAAATACATCCATAGAAAATTTATGTCAAGTCATAATGGAAAACCGTGAGAAATCTCAAAATCTTTCTCTTCGCTACACAGTGGCTTGAAAGATAACTTCAGATTTCACTTAAGAGCTTTCTAATATTGTGATAGAAAATACCATACAGTGGGGTGTTACTTTGAACATTTTCCGCTATATTTTGCCATATTTCGCTTTGTAAGTGTGGCTACATTGATTACAATGAGAAAGTGTTCAAGCTATGGTTTTTCACCCAGTTCCCTCTATCAGTTTACATTTTGAAACACGTTACAACCTGCTTGTGAAAGTGTAAGCTCTTTATAAGTTCGAAATTACCTCGGTTATGAGGTTTCTTTGAACACTATATTATATATGTGAGAACTCGGTAACAGCAAAAATCAAAATAATGCCCTTTAAAGACAGTGCTCATGAAATTTCATAAACATCTATCGAGAAATGAAAGGAAAATTGATAAAATTTATTAAAAGAAAAATGTTATATAAATATTCGTGGAAAATAAAACAGAAAAAAATTCGAAAATATCATTCATAATGATAACACGTTTTATTTCCATCAACAACGAACTTCAGCCTTCTATAAACTCTAAGTAAGCGTTCTGTGAAGTTTTTTCTATAGTGTTCTCGTGAGCCCTTTTGTTTCTTATATACATTTCAAACCATTTTTGCGAATAGAATCTGCAACAAAGAATATTTTTCATTTCATCAAAATCACATGTTAATTACATTGGCGTATTATTTGTTTACTGTTCAAAGTAGCCCCAGTGAGAAAAATAATTATACAGGATATTCAGTGTTGCCTGTAGAAAAAAGACTTTTTGCACGACTACCTCAGGACCTTTTTATTTTTTGCACATTGTCCAGTCTTATTTTTCTATTTCCATTTGGATTGATTTCGGATCATTGATCTTCTGATCTAGTAATGCTCGTCTGTCATCTCTCGATTACCCCTCTCAAATGATACCCATATTGCTATTTTGATAAGGAATATTTGGACGCTGTTGAGCGCAAGAGAACCAACCGACATTTGTAAACAAAATGAGTTATTATAGTATCATTGTAAAGAGCGTAAAAAGTAGAGTTTTTCAAAATTAAGCCCTCGATTCAAAAATGTGTACTCAAGTTGAAAAAAGCTTATCAGTAAACGCTATGTCATATAGTTTCTACATGGCTCTTGAATTTCGAATCTGTTCTCAAAAAACAGATTTTGCTGGTTGGTTCCCTTACGCTTAACAGCAACGTCCATTTTAGCATATTTGATGAAAACAAAGGAATATTAGGTATAGTAAAATGCCAGATAATATGTTGATCGGCTTTTTTCAAATGGCCTTTGCTGTTCCCCATATATCAGTATTGAACCTCGAAATCACGATTCATATTAAATATCAACCTTCTAATTTTCCTTTTTTTAGTTGAATTTTTTCAAATTTCAGCTAGTACTGACCCACAGGGATTTCAAAAAAGGTCCAGAACACAACGTTTGACACCCGGTGTCACATCTTGATCCCTGGATCGATTTCAATTTCTAGCTCATTATATTTATGTACACATTGAAATATTTCATACATTTTGATCGGGATCGTTCCTGGATTAACATTTGACACTTATCCCAAGTATAAAAATGTTTTGCCAAATGTTGATCGATGTCAAATATTGATCCTTTTTCAAACCCCGAAATCTTGAACTCTGACAATGAGAACATAAATTGTATCAATAATACTGGTACGTTAGCTCATAAAAACTGCAAATTTTTGAGAACATGGCAATTAGAATACTTTTTAACTTTTTTTCACTCGGATTCATGTGACTCGCAAATAGCTGATTTGAAATAAAAACTTCAAAATTGTCCGAAGGTACTTCATTTAACCCATATTAGTACATACAGGATGTCTCCTGTGCAATGACCCCCTTCCACCTGGTATGTAGGCAACCCACGCCGACAACATGTAGATATGTTTGCATATTTTTACTTTCAAAGGGGCTCAGTTATGGTCAAATTTTGAAAAGTTTTCCATCTTTGAGATTTTTTTTTTTATTCTCACGACTAGAGATACACAGAAGAATGGTACCAGTAGGTAATAGTAGAGGGCAGTTGTGATAACCACAGTAAAGAAAAAGGTCAGAATTGGTTCAACAGGGTGTTCATAAAACCAATTTCAGTACAAATTATATCAAAAAATTTTCACATTTTTTCAATTTCCCGTGAAACTTGCCCTATTAAACTACTGTTTTTATATTTGCAATACACTGTACGTTAAATTTCCCATAAAAAAGGTCATTTGCAATTTTCTTGTATCTGTACTAGAAAACTGCTCAAAACGGAGTTCAAGATATCCCCAAAGAATTATTACTTTTTAAGACAGATGCACAGACCTTATGAAGATAATAATCATCTTCTTCAGCTACTTTACCACTTCACTAAGTTGTGTATCGTTTATGGGGCTCATTCACCTCTCTCCTTTCATCTACTTAACCCATATTTGAAATGGAGGCCCATGCAGTGAGGGAAGGGGGTTCTAGTATTTTGTAAAGCCTAATATGAGTATCCAATAATTGGTTCCAAAGGTCGCTGAATTCGGTTTTGGTAACATTTTGGCCATATTCCCCGAACTGTGGCTCATACCAATGGCAAGGAGGTGCAGAATTAAGGATCATGAAAAGTGGTTGCACAAGATTTTCATAAAATAAATTTCACTTAGTACAAAATTGTATATACCTATGTAGTAATATTACTTATGTATCACAAAGAACTTACAGGCATATCCAGATCAGAGTTGGGCGTTATTCGAATAAGACGTTATTCGAATAATAATCATGAATAACAGATCAATCATTATTCGTTATTCATTATTCGTCAACGCATAAAATTATTCATCAATCATTATTCAGTAAAATGAAGATATGAATAATATTTGTCAATCATCGTTATTCGTTATTCATTGCAAACGCAGTAACAAAACAAAAAATTTAACGAGGATTAGTGACGTAGCCAGGATTTTTCCAGAGGGCCGGGGGGTAAAATAAGATTTTCAAGGAAAAACAGTCGAAAATTGAAGTATTTTAAAAAAATCGCCAGCATTAGAGGACTATTGAAAATATATTGGAAGGGGGATTTTGTGTGTGTGGCGAGAGGAGGTGAAAATATTTCTATGGTGGGGAGGGGCATCTTCCTTGATAGAAAATATTATTTTTTCGATTCTGTTGGGGTGGGGTGGAAGTATTTTCTTTGATAGATTTCTTTGGGGTGGGGTGAAAATATTTTTGTAGGGAGGACAGGGGTGTAAAAAAATATTTTTGGGATTTTTTTATGGTGGGGGGGGGGGTAAAATATTTATTGTTGGGAGGGAAAAGGGAGTAAAATATACATTTTTTGGGATTTTTTGGGGAGAGGTTAAAATGTTTTTGTTGGGAGGGGTGAGGGTGTAAAAAATATATTTTTGAGGAATTTTTTTTTGGGGGGGGTAAAAATATTTTTTGGTGGGGATATTTTTTCTCTCGAATCTTACTGGGGTTATTAGAAAGTAAATAAAGTTTTTCCGATTTTGACTGCGCCAGGGGAGGGTAATGCCCCTCTCCCCACTTTGGCTACGGATCTGATTTCATTATCCGCGTGACTGATGTTATTGAATACTGATTACTGAATAATGTATGACTACTCGTTATTCATACTTATGACTAACAAATAAATTATTCATTGTTCGTTATTCATGCGCTTATGAATAACGAATAAATTATTCATTATTCATTAATATCGAATGACGGTTGCGTTATTCATCATTATTCATTATTCGAATATTATTCTGCCCAACTCTGATCCAGATAAGCATTATTGTACTTAGTAGGGTCGACTCGAGATACATCTCGGGAATACTATTTTTATTTTTGATAAAATATTTCAGAGTAGACAGAATGGTGATGGTTTACATTCTAACTTATTCGACGCTATCGCTTCTACAATTTGCACAGTCCCAGTCAGAGGCTTTCACAAACATTATAGGTAACGGCTTTGATAACAGTTTGTATGTTTGTGTCACAGGTCGCGCCATCTGTTCTCTTTAATTGTGTTCATTGGGCTAAGGTTAACTCGGTGTAACACTTAGGTTTATTGATGTAACACGTGTACACAAAAGTGTTTGGTTTGTAGCTTCTAATGTATGGTCGAAGGTTTGTAGTGACTTTGTTGCGTAGTGTATGACACGCCTATTTTCAAGCAAGTTTTGACAAGTTTGTGTTCCAACCGCAACAAAACAGACGTCGCAGAGTCATGAGCTCGTGGGGGCTAGTGTAATGCCTTTTTACAATAGAAAGGTTTCCTTATCTCTCTGATAAGAATGAAAAAACCCATATTGAGACACTACACGTTTCGACGGTCATTGTGAGTTCTTCAACGGTTCACAACGTTTTTTGTCATTCTAGCGTGACCTCATCCTAAGTTTATAATGCGTGGTGTATGATTTTCGTTTTCGCGAGTTCTGTTTTTCGAGATGGACAATATTAAAGTGGCTTCTTCCGAATCGGAAGATGAAGTTCTCCAATCAGGTGCAATCATATCAGCAAATATCGGTCGCTGTTTCGCACCCTACGTCCGCCTATATTGCTGGAGGTAAGAGTCAAGTAATTACTAAATCGACTACTAAGTATATAGTAGATGGAAGGCTGAGGCTAAAAATGCTTTTAGTATTTTGCACCCTAAATTCAATGCTGTCCTTTGTTTTCCTTAATTAGTTCTCCTGTTCTCGTAAATTCATTCTGAATATTGCCCGTTATTTCCCTTTCTTGCTTAAAATACGAAGGAATGTGGCTACATCGCATAATATACATTACACACTACGAAATGTAAAGTCACCAACACAGTTACGTGTGTAATCGTGTGATTTGGTATCGAAAATCGAAGAAGCTTTTATCAGTAATATCAGTTTAATACACATAAGTGTTGCCACATTTAAAAAAAAACTATTTATGAAAATACACTATTTCATTTCCCAGCAAACGTAAAAAATGATTAGCTAACTGAGCATTTCCCATGTCTAATTTGAATTCAGCGTGAAGAATACATTCAGAATCGTCTATTTTCCTTTATGTGATTTCCAAAAACTCTCAGATTGTTGCGTAGTGTTATGAAAGAATACGAAATAATGAAATCTCAGTTTATGCTGTTACAACTACAAATATTGAGAAAGTCAGACCTGCTCTTCAAGCCGTGTTTCTTTGTGTATTGTATGCTGAAAACTAGCCATTATTGCTGCCAACCTCCCCCGGTGAAGTAAGAGGAGTACGACATCATATCGAGTGGGTCTCTGCCCGTCTGTCTCTTTTTTCTATGCTATTCTATTGGAGCCTGGGATTCTTATTCCGTTACGTCAGCAAGAAAATTTGGGTATTGGATGTTATACTCCATAAAAAGTATGATTTCTCTCTCTGCTATCGTTTTTCGCGCATGACTAACCACGAAACTGGGAACGGAGAAGAAACCTGATCAGAACATTCAATTCAATTCAATACGCCTTTATTTTTATAACTATACGGATTTAACCTTAGAGGTTAAGTTTCCCTCTGCTGGGCAAAGGCCTCTCTCAGGCGCGTTTATTCCCCTCTATGCCACGCAGTTCTTAGGTAGTCCCGGTGTTTAAACGTTTTGTCAAACTCATCCCTCGATCTGGTTCTTTGTTTCCTTTTTTTTCTGCCCCCTTCAGAAATCAGTCTAGAAGGTTAATTTACTGTACGGATTCGTAACTCAAAAGCAAATGAAACAGAGTAAGAAGTAACAGACCGTCACTGCTTAGATAATAAATTCGTGGATTCTTATCACCCGTATGCTTGTTTTCCATAACTGGTTTTCGTCACAAAAAGTCCCTCATCGCCTCATCAGTATACCATTCTATGCAAGATAGTAGGTTTTGGCTCTGAATATTCACAGAGATACATTGCAGGTTTCGGACACAATTCTTCCGCGGAACCAACTTTGCGCAAATTCTCATAAAACACGACAATTTTCCGCAAAAAACGCGACGACTTTGCGCAAAGGATCTTTTAGCAGAAAGACAACAAGTTTGCGCAAAACGGAAATTGTCAACTGAATTATGTGATGAGTGATGACTTTTTGTACGAACTCAATAAATGGGAATGAGAGATATTACAAGTAGTAACAGTGCCATTCTGTTTTATAATCAACGACATTCCAATATTCACCACTGAAAGTAATTTGAGATTTTTATATTTGGCTGATGAAATCCTCGGAGATGGAACATTTCTTTACTTGCCGAAATTCTTTGCTCAATTGTATACAATAAATGTGCATCTGAACAATTACAACATTCCTATCATATACTGCCGCCTGCGAAATAAGAAGATTAAAACATATGTACGTGTACATACGTATGCGCAGTATTCGTCAGATGTGTGTCTCTTTCTTCAACAACCTTCCTATCATTCGGATGTTTGTCGTAGATTTTGAAAAAGCTGCGCATGCTGGCATTCGATATTTCTGTCCCGAGGTCCGCATTATTGGCTGTAATTTCCACCTTGGTCAAATGTGGTATATATCGCCACATCCACGGTAACAGTACCCCTTGCGTACAGAGTACCAGAAAAAAGAGGAAAATGGCTCCGTTATTTTCTTGGACTTGCCTACCTACCATTTAAAGAAGTGAATGATGGATTCTGTGATTTAATATCAATTGCACCAACGACAGAGATCACACTTTTGCAGACTTCATTCTCGAAAATTATATCGAACCTGACGCACCATTTCCTCCTCATCTCTGGGCTGCACCCCTTTCTGTTATTCCATTTGCAGTACAATCCGTCGTTCTATTCTCCTCATCCGCATATTCACAAGGTCATTGAAGTGCTACTTGATGAGCAAGTTTATACCGATCAAGTAATGAACTCTGTTTCCAATAACGAGACGAAGCGCAAGAAGGCAAAAGTGTGCGCACGAGTTCACACATTACTCGATTTATAAAATTTGTATACGAAAAACTTCATTGACAGATTACACTACTTGAAAAAAGTAGGTTACTATTGTCAGCCAAACATTAAAGTAAAGTAATTCATACAAATAGTTTCAATCATGCCAGCAATATGCAGACAGTCCTCAGCCTGTGGAAGTGAGAAGGAAAATGTTTTGCGCGAAGATGTTATGTTTTTTTTACCTGCGTCATTAATGATCATTCGCGCAAAGTCGTTCTACCGCCTCCCTTATATTTTTGGAGTCCATTTGCGCAAACTAGTTGTTGCCAATTTTTCTCAAAATATCGATTCTGTATTAGGTTTTGACTGCGGAACTCACTTTGCACAAATTCTCATGAAATACGACGATTTTCCGCAAAAAAAAAACAACAACAAAAAAAACAAAAAAAAACGCAACGACTTTGTGCAAAGGATCTGTTAATGGAAAGACAACGATTTTCCGCAAAATGGAAATCGTAAACTGAATTATGTGATGACTTTTTGTACAAACTCAATAAATGGGAATGAGAAATTACATACAGGGTTAGACAGTTTTCCTTCCACCGTAGGAAAACTCCGTTACAATGAAGATCTGTTATTGGTTTCATTGCTATTCACAAATAGCGTTAAGCACGGCCAACTGATAACAAAGCGTAGTGCACATTTTGGTAGATAACACATTGAGTCATACTTTGTTCAGCCTAACGGAGTTTTCCTATGGCGGAAGGAAAACTGACTAACCCTGTATACATATGTGAAAGAGTATTTGTCAAATGTGTGTCTCTTTCTTCAACAACCTTCCTACCATTCGGAAGTTCTTTGTAGATTTTGAAAAAGCTGCGCATGCTGGCATTAGGCATTTCTATCCAGAGGCCCGCATTATTGGCTGTAATTTCCACTGTGATCAAACGTGGTACCGTCACAACCACGGTAACAGTGCCTTGCATACAGAGTTGCAGAAAAAGGACTCTCCAATAGGAAAATGGCTCCGTTTTTTTTGGACTTGCCTACCTACCACCTGAAGAAGTGAATGATGGATTTTGTGATTTAATATCAATTGCACCAACAACAGATCATACTTTCACAGACTTCATTCTCGAAAATTATATCAAACCTGACGCACCATTTCCTCTTCATCTCTGGGCTGCGTCATCGTTGCTGATCCTTGTACAACGAATACGGCGGAAAACTTCCATTCGAAATACAATCTTGGCTGTTCTATTCTCCTTATACGCATATTCACATGGTTATTGAAGTGCTACTTGATAAGCAAGTTCATACCAATCTAGTAATGAACTCTGTTTCCAATAACGAGACAAAGCGCAAGAAGGCGAGAGTGTGCGCACGAGTTCACACATTACTCGATTTATAAAATTTGTATACGAAAAACTTCATTGACCGATTACACTATTTGAAAAAAGTAGGTTACTATTGTCAGCCAAACATTAAAGTAAAGTAATTCATGTAAACATTTTAAATCACGCCTGCGATATGCAGACAGTTCTCAGCCTGTCGAAGTGAGAAGGAAAATGTTTTGCGCAAAGATGTTGGTATTTCTTTACCTGCGTCATTAATGATCGTTTGCGCAAAGTCGTTGTCGCCGTTTTGACTTGAAACATATTTTTTGATTGCGTATTTTAAACACTTTTCTAGCTGGTTTTGACGAAAAAGAGATACGCCATCGAGTTTTACAAGTTGAACTACGTATGAATCGTTGAAAAAACCCAATTCTAAAAAAATGGCGCTTAGCCGTTTTAGGAAATAGGCGATTCAATTTTGCCCATCTGTTGTTGTCTATTATAGCCAAGTGTCCCGCCCAATCCTACTTCGGCCTTCTTATCGCGTGTAGAAAGTTCAGGTTGTACTCGAGCTTATTTTTTATTTCGGATTTTTTCCCCCTTATCCCTCCTCTTAGCACCCAAAATTGCCCTTTCCAGATTATTTTGATGGGTCTCTATTTTATTTTCTTCTTGTTCGATGAGCGACCAGGTCTAACATCTATAGGATAGGGTGGGAAAGACTCAGCTGTTCAGGATTTCCCCTTTGTGTCTTCTTGAAAAAATTATCCTTAAAAATTGTTTTCAAAGGACAGAAACTTTTCCGGAATCTGGTTGGCCGAGTGGATAGCGCGTTGGTCTCAGAATCCGGAGGTCCCGGGTTCGAGCCCACGTAGCAACGCGCCAGCTTTCGACCTTGGCCGATTTTTCGGCCAGAAGGGAAGAGGGCTAAGACAGCCCTAACAGCCTCATCGATGTCTCCGAAGTAATACTCGAAAAGAACGGATTCCAGGGCTCGGGTTGAGAGCAAATTAGAAAAAAAAAAGAAAGTTCCAAGTTTTTAGTCTTATTAAATAAGATCATTTGTCCTAAATATTTAATTTCTTGTACCAACTGTGTCTTTTTCCCATCATAAGCCAGAGTTTCTCTGTTTTTGTTTGATAAAATTTTGCTTTTTCCGTGTTCATTTTTAGTCCTGCTTTCTCCCCTCCTCTCTCCAGTTCGATTATCGTGTCCTTCAACTCTTCTTTTGATACCGCAATCAATGCGATATCCTCCGCAAATCTTAGATTATTCAGTTTATTTCCATTTATCAAAAGTCCCTTGTTTCCCCAGTTCATCTCCCTCGTTACCTCTTCCAGCGTCGCACTGAATAAAATTGGAGACAGGGGGTCACCCTGTTTTACCCCCTATCCACGGCAAAGTATCGACCCGGTCGTTCTGGGACTATTCTTGCTTTCAGATCTGAATACATATCGTTGATTAGTGAGATGAGTTTGTCGGGGGCCCCTCAAAGCGTCCCTCCGGCCACTGATGCGATACTCGAAAGAGTAGTTTCCGGGACCGGGGGTGCGGTGTCTCAGGGGGCCACTTTGGCATGAGTGCGTCGCCATACGTCCCGCCAGACATGGGCGAATCTTCGCTTTGCGTGTTATCTGACTGGCCGGCGCCTCGAAGCGAGGAATAGGCGTCACAAAGGGGAGCGACCTCGCGGACCTTTTTTCAGAGCACATTTTTGGAATTCTTTGCTATCACTATACCGAATATTCAATCACTGATAAGACAGAATGAATTGTCAACAAAGACGCGCATAATGGATGGTGGTGAAAGTAGAGGTAATAATGAATCGAATGGTGTGGATCGTACGTTCCTATCTCTTCAAGTCCTAGCTTTAAATTTTCCAACATTTCAAAAATGTAAACATTTCCACCAACCGCGTCTGTGTTGCAAATTTAGGTAATAGGAGGCTTTGAAAGTTTTGGGCGACAACTAATCCATAACATTTGAAAACAATAAAATTGAGGGCGAGTGGATACGGAATGATCCTACTTTTATTTTAAAATGAATATTAAAAAGTGAAGGTATATCCGCGATTTACCAGTACCCGGTGGAATATTTTACCTTTGCTGTCCTGTGGAATGCCGGACGGTGAAAATAATAGAATTTTCTTCTTTTTCTAAGCTCCGCCGACCATCGGATCAAAAATGTGAAACAAAAGGGAAGCAAAATAAGTTGAACAAATAACCTGATTTAATTCGGCTGAATATTTTTGCCGGCTATCGTGTTTATAAAAAAAAATGTCGCTTCGTGTTGGGAATTCTTTTACGCGTTCGCCAGGCCATCGCAGCCATTTCACCCCCATTATTTCTTCACCTTCGCCGAATATTTCTATCATCTTGATTTGCCTAATCCAGTTTTATTATCTGCATCAGGCCACATGGCCGCAATTCTGCTGGGCCTTTTTCCCCATTTGTCTCGATTTCACTTTTTTTCCCATTCTTTCTTCTCACCCTCGCCCGGTGAAGTTTCGAAACAGGAAAACTCGTTCGTAAATTTTTCAACGTTACTGCCTTTCTGTACCCAAATTTATCTCGTCTTCGCTCCGTCTATCTTTATTTACCACAAAACAGTGTTGCGAAATTTTTTAAAGATCCTAATACCGTTTGAAAATGCCTGAAGATAGTTACGTGCGAGATGTAAAACCCTTTACAACCAGGGGTGGGTAAAGTTCCTTCTTACATCGCGCCGGAGTTCACTATTGACAGAGGCTGCGTTTTCCGAAATGGTTGAGAGCTGAAAGGGCACATAGGGGGCGTATTCGGGCAGCACGCGAGATGTGGTATATTGTCGCCCCGCTATACACGAAGAGAGAAAAAAGTTTTATTAATACGTGTTTACAACACACCGGCTCTTGAGTAGACTGGGACGAGTTTAGGGTTTTCTTTTCTTTTTAGACTTTTAACGCGCTACTACTTTCGCGTCTTTTTAAATATCTGCGAACGTATAGCGAACAAATTATTCTTTTTTCCTCTTCCACACCGTCTAGTTGGGAAATGATCTCGTGTGAAACTGCTGAATGGCTTTGTGCTGACGCCGACGATAAAGGGAGGCGTTGTAAAGTGCATACAGTGATCACACTAACCATTATTGTCGGCAGAAAAGTTCATCCACTACATTACAGTTTTACCATAGGAGACTGGAAATACAAACAAAGCTGTATTCTGTGGTTATACACCGGGCATGACGTTTTTGTAATAATTAATTCTTTCGTTTTCTTGAAAAACTCGTAAGCTTAAAGAATTATCTGAGAATATAAGCTTACTGTCACAAGTTTAACCGTAATTCTTCTTATGTACACATTTTTCAAACAGAAGACCCTGAATAGGTTTATATAGATACGAACAAATAAGTCAATCAGAAAAATATACATAAACATTCATAACTACATTCATACATAAATATATAAATAATAATACATATCTTATTGCTGATCTAAGTTAACTTTGAATTTGGATTACTTAATCTCTACAAAACTGCAAGTTGAGATGAGTTACAAATGTTGATACTGTGCACTTCAAGTAATGAGAACATTATTTTTATGAATACTGAACTTGCATGTAAAAATTTAATTATTCACATAGGTATACAGTTCGTGGCATTATCAGGGATTTTTAAAAGAGGAGAGTTGAAAAATGTTCCAAACATGATTAATTTTAAGAGGAAACTAGGCTCTTCAACTAGCTATTTCACTGCTGGAAAAACGGGCAAACAGGTTAATAAATTCACAGCGGTAATAAAAATACATTATGTACATTACACAAAGTCTGCAGCGCCGCACCCATCTACTTAGATTAATTTCAAAGAAACTAAAAAACATTTATTTACTATTCCGCGAAGAAAAAAAATAATATTTGTATCTATAACCGTTACTTATAGATATAAACATATCAATAATTGAAATTGTCTCCAAAGTCAAAATATTGTTGGTAAATTAGTAATAAAATTACAAGTATCAATTATCTAAATTAATATACCTAGATTGTTAAAATATCATTATGTAGTTGCAATACTTGTAGTTAAGATATCAATATTAAAAAATATAGAGTCAAAATATTCATAATTAAAATGTAGGGTTACTGGTTCCAAGATGACACAGTAAAGTTATTTTGAGGTGTATCTGATCAAGTTTTTTTTCCAAACATCTTGAAATTTTTATTAAAAAAAAAATATTAAATGATTAAAATGAGCCAATAATGAATGGTCTATATTACTTTTATAACCCACGATATGGTAACAAATACTTGCAGTGATCAGCTGTGTCATCTTGGAACCCCGGGGGTATAAGATGACATGAAGCCTCTTCCAAGATGACACGACTAGAAAAAACCTGGTCAAAAGTCAAAATTATTTATTTATTAAAATATAATATAATAGATATATCAATATATGTTATACTTAATGGGACAGGTCAACGTCAATAGTCAAGGCCCTTTCCTGCCTTTTCGTATACTTCCTAGAATCAAATTCTTCACAAGCAGCTCTATACAAATAATTCTTTTCAAGAACTAAATTTACGGCCTTTTTCATATCTTCTGCATCAAAAACTGACCTCGGGTTGTTTTTCGTTGATATCCTGTACCCATTTGTATAAAAATATATGAAAATTAATACGTGTCATCTTGGAATCCAAAAAAATATGTCATCTTGGAACCAACGTTTTCTTTATGTTTAATGTGGTATTTGTTGTGACCAAAAAAAGTTATGATTATGAATTTAACGTCTTTCAATGCAGAACTTATAGTTGTATAACATATTCGAAATTTATTTACCAGTTAAACAAATTAGTTTCTCAATAAAAAAAAACGGAGTTGAAAAATTTTTACTTTTGGCATCCAAAAACATGTTTTTAGTGATGAGATTGTTTTCTGATATTTATTTCGTTCACACATTAAAATGAGTGTTATGTTGTCACATGTCTGCAGTATAAGTTTCACCTAAATAGTGTGCTAATAACGGACGAGATATTCACAATTTGTCACCTTGGAACCTGTGTCATCTTGGAACCACTAACCCTAAATAATCAAAGTACCAATAGTCCAAATAAAATATGAAAAAACAAAATATGAATAATCAAAACACTTTTGATTGAAATATCAAGAAACAAAATATCAACAACCAAATGATTGTTAATTGAAATATTCATTGTCCAATGATCGAAATATCAATAATTGAAATACTAATAGTCCAAATATCAATACTTGAAATATTAATAGTCAAATTTGAATACACAGAATATACTTATGAATAATCAAAAAGTTATTAATTGGAATATCAAGAAACAAAATATCAGTAAAAAATTATTGTCAGTTAAAGAATATTCATTGACCAAATATTTTTAGGCAAAATTTTTATATTTAGAATAGTGTCAATCAAAATATTGATAGTTGGTATTTATTATTCAAAATATTGATAATCAAAATTTTGTCTAATCAAAATGTAGATATTTGAAATATTGATAGGCAAAGTATAAATAGTAAAAACATCAACAGTCAATAATTTGCTGATTGAAATATAGACATGTCGGTAACCAAATTACTGTCAATGGAAATATTGATAGTCAAGTTAGTGTAAGTCAGAATATTCATAAGTACTTGAAATATTGGTAGTTAAATTGTTGTTTTATCTAAATATTAAAAGAAAAAATATACTTAGATTGTTAAAATATTAGTAGTCACAACATTGATAGTCAAAATACAAATGGTAAAAGTATTAATAGGCAGAATGTTTTTGATTAGTCAAAATATTGCTAGTCAATGTGTAAAATGCTAATCGTCAGAACATAGATAGCTAAAATATTAATACATAGTTTAGAAGATGTTAGTTGAAATATCAAGAGTCAAAATATGGGTAATTCTCCAGAAACAGAACATTTTGTGATCAGCAAATTTTAAACCCGAACCTTCGATTTTTTTACTTTCATTTATTTATTATTAATATTTTAGTTGGAGGGGAAGGGGGGGTTCAAGTTACTCAATAACATCCGCAACAAGTTCCACCAATCTAATTCATCAGACAGGACAATTACCATCTTTTGAATGGAAAAAGCATAGGAAGGTGTCCATTGTCGTGGATGCATCTTGTCCCAATAACGCTTATTTCTTAAAATTTTGTTTCACGTTGTTTTTTCCGACTAAAGTGGTATTTTTGTTCAGAAAGACTGGAGGTACACATATATACTTATTAAGAAGTTCAATTTGTTCTCAGTGATTTCACATTTCCACAAAGGATGGCGTAAAGTACTGTCACCAAGATTTTCAGTCCACTGCCGTGGTCAATTTTTGACTGGTGCAAAGATATGTGTCCTATACATTTTTCAGCACAACAAATGGCAATACAGGTAGAGTTTTGATCCCTGAACACATGATCAACATGCCAATTGTAGTCATTGGCGCATGTGATTGTATAATTTTCAAAAATTCAATGGAAAAGGAAATTCTTGAACCTGTTTTGTCCGTAGTTCTTGATATTAGTGCTTTTGCCAAGGACAAGGTGTCTAGGTGGGCAAATCCCCCCCCCCCCATCATGCTCTGTAAGCTTACTGAATATTCTCTATAATATAAACTAAATATTCTAGGGGATGGGGGAATGCCACCTTAATATTCTCAGTTCCTGGAGAATGACCCATATTTCAGTCAAAACATTAACATTCAAAATATTGCGTGTTAGAATATTTATAATCAAAAAATGAATAACTGAAACATGAACAGTCAAAAAATTGTTGCTTGAAATATTAATAGATAAAATCTTGGTAGTCAAATAATACCTGGTAATTCAAATCATCAACTGTGAAAATATATTGACATTTGGAATATGAACAAACAAAATATTAGTAGTAGAAACTTTGTCAGTCAAAATATTGATAATGTTTTAATATTAGATACATATAGAAGTCGAAATACTACGTTGTTCTAATCAAAATATCGATAGTTAAAAATAATAATTGTCAAAATCTTGTTGATAAAAATATCAAATTGTTAAAATATGCATGCTAATTTTAATCACCTAATAGTCAAAATATTAAAATGTAAAAATTGTCTCTCGAAATTAGGTACCTATCAACAGACAAAATATCAATCACAAAACTATTATGAATCAAAATATTATCATATTTAGTCAGAATATTATCAGTTGATTATGATACTAACAATATGGTTAGCTGAGACATTGACAGTAGAAATATTGTTATTTAAAATATTGATGATTGAAATATTGCTGAGTCAATATATTAATGAACAAAATGTTTTCAGTTAGAATATCAATTATCAAAATATTTATGTACCTCTATTAAAAATATTGATTGTCAAAATATGAACAGCCAAAATATTATTAGTCCTAAAATGGTTAGTTGAAATGTTCGTAGACAAAATATTGCCAGTCAGAATATTGTTTATGACAAAATCAATACCTTGTCAAAATATTACTCAAAATATTTCCTCATAGTATGTTCATCGAAATATTGGTATTTAAAATATTGTTACTCAAAATATTGGTAGTGAAAATGTTGATAGTTATTACACTGGTATTCAGAATATTGATAGTTAAAATATTATTCAATCAAGGCATTACTAGATACAATATTGTTATTCGCAATATTATTCATACAAATATTGGCAGTTAACAAACCATTACTTCGCATATCAACAATCAAAATATTATAGTACAAATATGGACACATTTAAAATATTGACAGCTCTAAAGTAAGGAACAAAATATCAATATTGAAAATTTTAAAATTGATAAAATAGGTATCAATAATTAAAATTACAAAATATTAACGATTGTTATATTGATGGTTAAAAATTTAAATACCAGTTACTGGGGAAATTCTGTGTAGTCAATTTAGAATTGAGACCAGATCCATAGACAATGAATGGAATTTCCATTAAATGAGATCAATTGTCGCCCCACCCGATTCAGTATGACTCGAGATAAGGGACTCACAAGCGTTGGGCAGTATTTAAAATCAAAATTTTCTGTTTTTGCACGGTAAGCTGGCAGTCTAAACTAGTACCCATGCAGATGGATTCATCTACTCTCATTCTGAAGGGGCCAAGACAGTGGCGACAACTTAGATTTTCTTCGTGTGTTGCCCGACTTCATTAAACTGTGGGGGAGGGGGGGTGGAATTGCTAAATTATTTTGGTCAGTTTATGCGAGAAAAAAAAAACAGAAATTGTTTGGACAATGTGAATTTAATTTCAAAAATTTTGACCAAACCAAATTTAAATCCAAATATCCAAGTATGACCTGTCCGAAGAAAGGGACCTTATGCCCAAGGTCTCTTTCTTGGGGCACGGTCACAAATATCCAAATAAACTTAGGTTTTTGAGGTATTTTTCGGAATTTTTTCTGTGTTGCCGAAGCCTCAGGGCAGTGCTGTAGTTGCCACCACTGGGCAGTGCTGTAGTTGCCACCACTGGGCCAAGAGCTAATAGAAAAAGGTGTACATACAAAGAGTATTTTACGAACAGCCATTTGTACTCAATTTTTTAAACCACTCGTCGAATTGGCGCGAGCAGAGTCCTGAAGTTGTCAAAGTTTATTAAAGGGTCAGAAGGTTGAAAATGAAATCTGAGGGTATCCTCCTCATCTTCAGAGCCTTGAAAGAAAAGGTATGAATCGAAATGTACATTTTCTACATCGCTGATTTCAGAATATCTCAACTGAATTGTGATCCGGCTCTGATTTGGGCCCCAAATTCAAAACACCACCCTTCATACTGACAAAATCGGATAAAAAATCCGAATCGTATCTTTTCGGCTCGCTGATTTCAAATATGATATCGAAATTTTGATTCAGATCCTATGTGAGTATCCACAATTGAAATATCGCATTTGAGAGGCGATAAAGTCGACCTGAATTGAAAAATCGAAACAAGTATCAAAATAAGGAGTCTTGGGCATGGACGTACCGAAGAGTTTTTCCTGGGGAGGGGTGAGTCTGAAAGTTCTAACTGATTCAACTCAAAAGTCCAAAATGTCAAAGCGAAAAAAAACAACTTTTGATTTGTTTGATTTTCCCAACTTCTCAACTCCAAATTCCCAAGTATCAAAGGCAAAAAGAAAATTGACTTGTCGGATTTCCCTAACTCTACCGAAATTTTCCAACTTCGGTTGACTGAAACGGTAAATTTCCCTAACTGCTGAGTAAAAAAATTCCTACGGGGGAAGCTCCCTTCTCTGCCCTACGGTACGTCCCTGGTCTTGGGTCACTGAATTTGAGAATATTTGATCGGGCTCATCGAGAGGACTATCTAAATAGGTTTTTTTACGTTGTTAACTAGGATTATTGTATCAAATTTTTAATGTCCAAATGTAAGACCCCACAGTCAAAATTTTACATAGTTATACCCATTTTTTTAAACTTTTTTTTTCTTTTTTTTTTAATTGAAAATAATCGTTCAGTAACATCCATTCTGCTACTTTTTTCACGCTTAAAATTCTGATGTCAGGGGCCAAAATCAAGACAGAATCAGAAAATCGAATGCATTTTCGAAATTAGCTACCCTGAAAACTCCTAATTCGGTGCTTCATTTATTGACTTTTCAAACGAAGCCGATTATGAAAATTAATAATTTTGGTCTCGGTGACCCCAATGAGCTCCAGTAATTGAAAATAATGAAATACTTGACATCGGAAACAGGCGAAAAATTTTGCATTTTTAGTTCGTCAGTTTTGTTGTAAATTCCAAAGTTGATACCTCCTCTCGTTGAGGGAAATCAAAACGAAAATGTACACACCGGCTTAAATTCGGTCCAAAAATAAATAAAAAGGTTATTTGTGAAACACCTGAATCAGTTTTCTCTACTCACTCTACGGGGAAACCAGATTATCTGTGACCATGAGGCTGAGGATAGAAGTGGGTACAACTTTTCCTTAACACGCCAAATTTCTATAAATACGAGTATCTTGATCAGTGATCGACAAGATAGCAGATTCTCAGCATACCTACCCGTCAAGAGACTGATTCATAGACGCAAATAGAGGGTTCTCGGGGGGAGGGGACTTAGTCCCTTTTAATTTACTGAAAGATGCCTCAAAAAATTGGAAAATTATACACGCGAAGATTTTTTTAGCATTACTATGACACTTGTGCCACCCTCACGAGCCTCCCTCACTCCAGGTCAGCACTTATGGACTGATGTTCAAAATATCGATACCGAAGTATTTGATGGAAACCCCGTTTTATTCTCATAGTTCTAGCTACGCGCATTACACAAAGTAATTAGGGGTCAAAAAACGACTAGAGTAGATATTCGAGAAATTTATTCGGAAGACCGTCGTAAGTCGACTGGTACCCATTATTGTCGATCATAAATAAATTATTTCGATTGAAATATTTGGTTTTGGTTCGATACACAACTTCTTAAAGTTCTGATTTCATTTTCCTGCCCTCACTGCTGGCATCCAAACCACCATCCACATCCCTAAAATTTTGATTTCAAATTCGAATACATTAAAAAAAAATTGTTCACAAAAAAACGCTACCGCCGCATATTTGCTTATTTTCGGTTCATCGAATTTGAATCCCTTAACTCGAGAAACATTATAAAAAAATTCTTCCGAACAATTTTCCGTTTCCTCTTTCAGAAAGTCGTTATGTGAGCGCGACTGTTCACTACATCGGGGATTTCCGTGCGCAGCCGAGCACTTCCTTTACTGAGATTCGAAAGTGAGTGCTCATGAAATAATACACGACGAAATTCAGACTCGAGTTCGTTAGTGCCATTATGTCGAGAAAATCTTCTAACTTTCGATAACAGCTGTAGAAGACTTGTTCGCCAATAATTATCGACAATAATCCTAAAATACCTTGAGGGACCTCTGCTAATAAGAATAGGAAAAGTACAGTTAAAAGCATTGTCGTGATACGATCCGTTTGGTTTTCCTTTTCCCTCGACCTCGTGGTCAGACTCGAACGTTTCCGTTTGCTTCTGATCAAGACCCACACAAATCTGAAATTGAGAAAAAACAGTTAGTGGGAACAGGTATTCGTACTTCAGAGATGAAAACATGGTAGATGTGGGTGGTTGAAACACCCCTCCCATAATAATTTGGCAATAGGCAAATCTATTTGAATTTTTCATTTTTAAGAACGTTTGTTTGTTCGTTTATTTATTTATTTATTTATTTATTTTATTCATTAAAAAATATTTTGATTGAAGAATTTTTTTACAAATTTTATCGGCGAATTTTTAATTAAAAAAAATATTTTTCAGCAAATTTTTCTTCTCCAACCCCCCTCTCTCCATCCCCCAAACTGAAAGTCAAGTTTCGTCTCTGCCGGTACTGACTTTGCAATTTGGAATGAACGGTGCAGCTCTTTTCATACTTGATTACTTGTTCCTCATGAGAGGCGGTATTTTGCCCGCAGAAACCGTCTTCAATTATTCAAATTAGGTTGATGAGTAGAGTTGAATTTTAATAATGAGTTTACTATCGAAAACAAAAGATATCCGGCTGGAGTCGGAGGGAATCACGGAAGATTAGGAAATTGTGAAATTACACTATTGGGGAACCCCCTAACTCAATTCAAGCTCTTGGTATACAGAGCACCAAATAATAAAATGCTTCCTCATCCAGATTTTTAAACAAACAATCGAATTGACACGTGGACTAGGGAGTATTTGATTGTTAAGGTTTAGTTTCTTTTTATTTGGGGCGGGGGGGAGGTCCCTACTCCAAGGGCGGAGAAGCTGGGGCCAACTTTGATTTCCAAATGGAAAGGTATCGGAAAAACTATCTGAACAGGAATTCCTTGGAATACCGATTTCAAAATCTGCGTTAGATTCTTGATTCAGTCTGAATTTAAATTGCAAAATTTAAATAATACTAGGTGGCTTTGCCCCCTGGCCGCTTCGCGGCCCATTTAAATTCCTTGGAATACCGATTTCAAAATCTGCGTTAGATTCTTGATTCAGTCCGGATTTAAATTGCAAAATTTAAATAATACTAGGGGGCTTTGCCCCCTGGCCGCTTCGCGGCCCATTTAAATAATAATTGAATCGGTGAGAACCAAAAGGTGGTTAAGTCTAAAATTGGCAGTTTTGAGTTAGGGCCGGAAACTGAGGTATTAAGACATGGCAGATCGACTGGTGTAGTTGAAATTTCACTCACGTGTCGAGAACATAGTTTTTGCCTACGCCACACCCGAAAATTTCATGTTTTTGTATTAAAAAAAAAAAAAAATCGAAAAGTTTAGATTTTCAGCTTTGTAACAGGTGAATCTTTGAATAATCAGAAAATTGCCGTAATTGCTTGCTCTCTCTGTAACTAAAAACACTAGCGTAATTTTTTCCCCTTGAATTTGTGATATACCTCTTTCACCCCCTACACCAATGACCTACTCACCTGAGCCTCACTAGATTTGAGAACAATACTCAAATAGACGAAAAGTTCCATCGTAGTGTCTTGAAACGAACTCAATTTTCTAACTAAAGTTGGTTGTAGCAACGTGTTATCAACAAAAAAAATATCATACTTATGGTTCACATGACCAAGAGTGATGTTGAAGTAAGTTTATGAGGGAGATCAAAATTTAGAATTTAAACATACGTCTTAGTCCACATAAGATAGCCCAAATAAGAGTGTAAAAAGGAAAAAAGTCATAGAAAGCTGAAACTTGGTACATTGGTCTAATCAAGTGTCCTGAACAACATACTAAAAGTCCCAACAAATCCGATGCCGGCGTCGTACCCTAGAGGGCAAAAATGGGGGCGTAAAACAGTTTTTGGCTTATATCTCGCTAAAATTTGAGTTTGGAAAAAAAAAAGTTCAGACAAATGTGATAGAGAATAAAAAAATACATAAAAATGTTTTTACATATTTTTCCGTCGAGTGCGTATTTGTCGAGATTAATATCAAACGTTGAGAAGTTTCCTCATCCTTGTGTACATTTAATGCAACTTATTGTAATCGATGCAATGTAGACTCGCACACGCATGAATACTTCAATTTTTATTTACTTTGTCAAACAATTTATACCTCTGAGGTCGATCAATCTGTGGCAGAAAAGGAAAAAATAAAAAAAAGAAGAAAGAAATAGCAAGAGGAAAAAAATGAATTAGACCTTATACGCTTTTGCTCGAAAGAAACGCCCAAGTTTGCTTTAGATTAACCATTTCGATCGAAATCATTTTCGATTATTCAGCATTTAAAAATCGACTTTTCGATCCGATCATAACTTTCCGATTATTTCTGATCAATCTTTCAAACACCTCATAATAGATTTTCGATCTTTGATCAATCATTTTTAATTAATCGGCATTTAAAAATTGATTATTTGATTCGATTATGAATTTTTGTTTATTATTTAAATCAGTTTTCCTGTTTTCAGTAAATTAATTAATCGATAGATCGGCAATCAAAAGTGATCAATCAATCGAAAAATCAATTCATTTTTCCCGATTTCTTGATCGATTTGATTTTTGAAATAATTGATCTTCGAAATCGATTATGAAATTTTGAATGATCGGAATGGTTATTTAATTATGTCTCCAAAACGGTATACGAAAGAAGACATACAACTTTTGTTCGATTCCCGCATCCATTGCGGCTGCGTGTCAACATTTCCTGCGAGCTTATTATCAGGTGAACATTTGGCTTGGTCTGAGATTGAATCCAATGGAGCGGGGTTGGAGAAAGACATTAAGTGGACTAACACCTATCCCAACTACCACAACTGCAGAGCCCGAAAATATTTTAAAAATCATTTTTTGTTCATGTAAGAAGGGCACTTGCGGCAAGAAGTGCGGTTGCCGTAAAATGGAACTGACCTGCTCTAGAGCCTGCCTCTGTTCAAATTGTTCAAATTATGAACTGGAACTGGATTTTGAAGAGCCTGAATAATTAAATTTTACATTTACTTAAATAATTTCTGTATAATATGTACATCTAATGTTATATACGTATTTTCAAATCTTTTCAATTTAATTCTGATTTATGTATGGAGTGGGAGTAATTTGACGTTTCAGGCGATGGAGAAGGGGTTGATTCTCTTCATTCCATCACTGGTGCCAGTATTTGGAATGAATCTTCTCGTATGCGTACAAGTCTACGTCGCATCGATTACAATAAGTTCTATTAAATGTATACAGTGCATATGGTGGAGGAAACATCTCAACGTTTGATATGAATTTATTCGACAAATACACACTCTACGGGAAAATGTGTAGGACCATTCTTTGTGTATTTTTTCACTCTCTATCACATTTGACTGAATATTTTTTTTCTTAACTCAAATTTTAGCGAGATATAAGTCAAAAACTGTTTTATGCCCCAATTTTTGCCCCTAAGAGACGACGCCAGCACCGGATTCGTTGGGGCTTTCAGTATGTTGTTCAGGATACTAAATTAGACAAATGTACCGAGTTTCAGTTTTCTATGATTTTTTTTTCCTTTGTTAGAGCCTAATTTATGTGGATTATCTACCAGTGGCGCAAAAGTCATGAAATAGATTTCTTGCCATCATTTCGTAGCACACAAAATTTAAATCATCTTACAAAGGGAACATGGTATATTATTGAATGCAAAAAATGACAACTGATTATCCACTATATATAAATATAATGACTCGATCATAAAATTTTCCCAATTTTCAAATTTAAAGTAGACTTTTTGTCAAACTTCTGTCAGAAAACAGAATTCTAACTTTTTTCCATTCCATGGTAGGATACAAAAATACGTCGGGAAGTTGAAGTCCAAAAAATTTGACTTTAACTTCTTTACGTCAGGTAACACTGTTTCTGATGCTGCGGTACTCCATTTCTGCATGTTGACCAGTTTTCTTTCCTTCCGAATTGGAAAAATGCTAAAAAATTTCCTATCGTAGTATGCTATTTTATTCCAAGGTAGTATCAAACTATATGACCTTATTAATAACGATGAAATCCGTGGACCTCAGTTATATCACTTGTTGATCTTCATTCTGGTAACCCTGGAACATTAAAAATATCTGTCTTTTTCTGACACTACGATGGAATTCCATCGTAGCATAAGAAAGTTCCCCCCACCCCATGTAGGACATTTTTTGTAGGACCAACCTTGTACATATATGTGTTCACTTACATATCTATTATGTATTTCACCAGAAATAATTTAATTAAGGTTAAAATTTTTTAAATCAGGCTAGTGACTTTTCAAGTTATTCTGGGATTCACTATTGGCAATTTCCCGCAGGTGAGATCCTTAGAGGAAGTTCATTCTTTTTTGGATTTTATTCCGAAATTTGGGCGAGATATCAGGCTTTTCAGGAAATTTTGCTACATACTTATTGGCATCCGGGCCACCAAGTAAGTTTGGAATGGGGAACCCTTAAAACAGGGAGGAAACGTACACACAAGAGCTATTATGATTCTTGGTGAAGGTTAAAATTATTTTTATTATACTAGGGGGCTTCGCGGCCCAATTTCCCGCCGTCACTCGCCTCGCTCGTGCCGGCCTTCCTCGGGGCTTCGCGCCTCGTCTGACCATCACAGTCCTCAGTGTTTGGTCTAAAACGTTTGTTCCTGAGTTGAGGTTTGCGTTGCGCTTCTTGTGCTACCCCTCTATCAGCGGTCTTCAGTCTTCCACCGTGCACCTCTTTCCATTCTTTCTTCATCACGAGCCTCCTCCTCTACCACGACCACCTTATTTACCACGGTCGCTCTCCGCCTCCATGGTCATACTTCAACAGTCGCAGCTCTCCTTAGCCACAAACTCCTCCTCCACAACGGCCATAATCTCTTACCAGAGGCTTCAATGCCCACCCCATGGTCTTCTACCTCCGCAATATCCCCCCTGCGAACCCTTTCCTTCTGCACATCCGGGTAGACTCTCTCCCTTTGACTTCCTCCTCACCTCTACCATCAACAACCACCACAACCAACCTCTACCACCTGGGCCTTAATATCTTCACATTACACCCTCCCTCTCTCCATGACCCTCGCTGTCCACAGCTTCTCCCCCACATGGCACCCTCCGTTCATCCCTCCAAGCATCACCCAGTCCTCCAAATAGTCCCCGATCACCCTCTTCCACCCCGAGTGCCCTCCCCCATTATGACCACGTTCCCCCGACCACCCCCACACCGTTATGACCTTCATTTTTGTTCACGTACCATACCCCCACCAAGACCTCTTCACCCATCACTATGCCCTCCCAAATTAAGGCCTTAATCCCTCGCTACAGCCTTCCCGTTCCACTGCTTCTTCTCTGCGGCCTCCTCATCCCAACTCCCACGAAGATCCCCTGGGTCCTCCACTCAGGAGCTCCTACCAACATGACCACACTTCCCCTTCAGCCCCCACCACCATTCCTTTTCGTACCATGGCTTTCATTTCCCTCCTCAGTCCCTCTTTCTCCCAGGACTTCCTCCTCCACCAGGACCTCTTACTCATCATTACCCCCCAGGGCCTTTATCTCCCTCTGCAGTCCCCGCCACCACCGTGGTTTTCCTCCCCTTCAGGAGCTCCCTCCTCCACCATGAGTACCTCTTATACCCCCGGGGCCCTTATCCACTAAAGTTGTATTGCCCCTCCAGGACCCTCACCCACCACTACCTCCTCCTTCCTCAATGGCCACCCTGTCCTACCAAGGATTTCCTCCATCACGAGAACCCTTTACCTACCATACCCCTGGGCTTTATCTCCCTTCACAGCCCCTATCCTCACTATGGTCCTCCAGATCCCTGGCCATCCACCCAGGAGCTCTCACAACCATGACCACCTCTCCCCCCGAGAGCCCTTCCCCCTCAAGACCCCACCTCGCCACTAGCCCGTCCCGCACTACAACCATTTCTCTCCCTGGTCCCCTCTCACACCTAGGACTTTCTCCTCCACCAGGTCCTCTTACTCATCTCAACCCCCTGCCCCATCCAGGGATTCCATCTCCGTCCACAGCCCACGCCCCCACAGGGGCCGTCCTGCCCCTTCAGGAGCTCCCTCCACAACCATGAGCCCCTCCATGAGGGTAGGATACCCCTGGAAAATTGAGCCATTAAGGGGCAGGGTAGGCAACCCCCAGCGACTTGAGATCTTGAAGATTATGGGTAATTATGTCATTATATGTCTTTTTTTGTCTTATTATGTCGGTTATGTCTTAAAACTTGGAGATCTTTTTTCTTAGAATAGATTATGTCCTTGAAAGTAGCTGATCTGCCCCTGCAATTTTTCTGATTTTTAGGTAGGCAACCCGCAGTGCGTTTTCTCCCGGTGGCGGTGGCGGCGGATTTTACTTTACTTTCTTGTAGGAATTGATGATTTCAAAATATTCGTGGTAATCTGTTTGTTTTTATGAAAAGTTGAATATGTGACTTCTTTCAAGGACATTTTTAGGCTAATTATGCGGTCTGTACCTGTACTCAACTTCAAATGCTTCATTTTAAACGAAATTTTACGAGGAATATTTTCTATCTGAACATTTTTTTCTAGGACTTCAACTTTTTGAAATATTCGCAAAAAACTGATTTGGGAGGCTAAAACGTGTCACAAGAAAGTTAGCACAGCTTTTTGGGGGTGGGATTTTTAATAGGTTGTTTCTGACACCCAGCCAGACATTTTTCAACAAAATCCGCTTTTCGCCCTCAAAATGTTTCTATTTCTCATTTATCGTCTGTACTCTTTCTCGTTGAGGAATGACAAACATGACTTTTTTATCTCTCTTCAAATAGAAGAATATAGTGCTCCTTCATTTCTTAATTTTGAGCTTTGTGTGTGATAGTGAATTGCAATCTCGGTGCTCGAATGAAACCAAATATATGAAATATTATGGAAAATTCGAAATGAGCGACTTAAAGAATCAAAGTACGTCGACATTGTGTCGCATCATATTTGCCAATTTCGGGCTCAAACAGAGGTTATATCAAGAATCTAATTCAATATTTAGAATCATGAATCTCAAAATCCGCATTTTGATGGTTGGGTAAATTTTCCAAAGTCGAGTAATTTGGCCCTTTTCAAGGCTAAAATCTGAATTTGAGACCAAATCAAGATCCAATTCTGTATTCAAAATTATATTTAAAATTAATGACCCCAGAAACTGCTATTTCAGTTATTTTGTTCTTCCTAAGGATAAAATTTGAATTTTGGAGCCCAAATCCAGATTTAACTAAGAATCTGATGCAAACGTTGGAATCAGTGACCCAGAAAACAGTACGATGGTTTTCTCGATACGATTTTATTTGAAAATCAGCGAAGTTAGTGGTGTATTCAAGCTCTCCGTGGGGGAGGGGGAGTTTTTTCACCAAAATAGAAAGAACGTCTTACTACATGAAAATCTTCTATGGCTACGTGTCGACCCAATCATGGGTTCAAAAACCAGGTGGTAGATTAATGACCAATAACCATAGCGACAGGGCACTGGGTGAATGGGGTGTCAGGGTGTAAACTCCTCCTTCTTTATGGTTTGAAATGTCGACCCTAGACAAATTCTAGTGACCACTTAGCATAGTTAGGAAAGCGAGCGCCTTTTACGCATGTGCTTTTCTGTCAGTTGGAATTTCTTAATATTTTCGTGGCCGTTTTGTTGGCTACGATCCTGAGTAAATTTCTATACACCGTGAATTACGAAAAACATTTTCTCTCACTCGCGATCGAAGTTAATTGTCAGCTTTTATTGCGAAACCCACTAACCTGAGACTAAGGGTAGTCAGTGCAATCGACGGGACAATTTTGAACAGCACACTGTACGTCAGAAAATTGAACTTCAACAGGAAATCTGTCTTCCTCATAGAAACAAAATACAACGTGCTGTTAATGCCTGTCGACTCGTTCTTGACCGCGTAGCCGGACTCGTTCAGCATCATCGTCCTCGGCTGTATGTAGAACGAGAAAACCAAAGGCAGGCAAAGCAATGGGCACACAAGGAATCCGGATAAAACCGCTCTCCGGGTGGCGATGGTGTCACACCAGCGTTTTTCCTTTAGCGGATGCACCACAGCGATATACCTCCACACAGCCAGCACCACGGCCTGCCAGTTGGCAATCGTGTGAAAGATCTGCGAAAAAATCGAATGCCACAGAATGACCACCGCCCAATTGTAGGTGAAACGGTCCCGATGTGGATGTTTTGGTATCGAACACATGTACCACCCGAAAGGTATGTAGTCCAGTGATACGACGAGATCAGCGAGTGCGAGCCCACCCAGCACAGTGTTGACCGGCGAGATCAATTCTTTTCGCGAGAAGACGATCACGTTCAAAGAGTTGGCCACGACTCCGAGTACAGAAATAGCCAGACTGGCGTATCCATGCACGTGGTCCTTGTAGTACGCGGATAGCTCTTGCAGCTCAGTTCCGCAGTAGATGAGATTTTTCTCGGCCATATCTGTTACTATCAAACAGACATCTGCATTCAAATTGATGCTGGAAGTTGAACAAGAGATTTGTGAAATAATCTTGTATAAGCAAAGTAATATTGCAACACAAAACCCATCCATTATGTTGTTATGATTTGTACAAATTTAGGTCTTCTTTATGTGTGCTACCTCCACGTGGTAAGGGACCTTAATGAATAAATAAAGGCAGATAGGAGAAGAAAACTCCGAAGATAAATCCTGATGAGAGCAAGCGGGAACTACAGGAGATGTGTCTCTATCACCACAATTATGATGGCAAAAGTAAATGATAATATCTGATGTGTAAGAAATTTTGAATTTGGATGTCCGGGCGGAGAGACTTTCACGTGGTGTAGGTATCTACACCTGCAGTTACACTGAAGGACATTGTCCTTGCTTAAGTATATAGATGCGCTTCTTCTTTTACAATTTTTTTCTCTCTGATACAGTCATTAGTAATGTTTTACCGACTTTTCGAAGAAAAGGGAGGTATTACACTCGTCACAGTTGTGAAGTTGGGGGCGGGGGCAATGTTTTTTTTGCGTTTCAGAGTGTTTAGAACACGACTGTAATAGTGGCTGAATTTCAGGTTTCCTTATATATATATATATATATATATATATATATATATATTATATATATATATATATATATATATACATATGCAGGACGGCTTTTTCGCCTCTTTTTCATATATAAAGCGACGTTTTCACCTCATATACGGAGGCGAAAACGAAAAATCGGAGGTGAAAACGTAAGGCACTGTATCTCAATAATTTAGGCTTCTACCGGCTAGGCAATCCCCTGGGCAAATTTTTGGCTGGAGGCGAAAAAACCCACATACATCAGACATATACATTTTAGTGCATGGTACCTCTCACCAGACAGCGCTAGTGTCACTTGTAAATCATATAATGAGACTTTTTCACCTCCAAACATAACTGAGCATTTTCGCCTCCGATTCGCGGCAACAACGCATTAGTGATTGAATTAATATTAAACTCGGAGGTTTCCTACTTGCTTGTATGCCTGGAGGTGAAATGTTCCCTTCACATATTAAACGTCGCTGTGTACTTGTATATGAAAAAGAGGCGAAAAAGCCGCCCTGCAAAAATATACCTTTAAAATTTCGTTTTCGCCTCCGTATATGAGGTGAAAACGTTGCTTTATGTACAAAAATGAGGCGAAAAAGACCTTCTTTAAAAAAAAAATAAAAAAAAATGTATATAATATTGTATATCATATACCCCGCATGTTAAAGATTGTAAGTAGAAATTACTGCACCGAAAAGTTTACCACGAATTGATAGATGATGTATGTAGGTTTTTTCGCCTCCAGTCAAAAATTTGCCCAGGGGGGTTACCTGCTGGCCTGTAGAAGCTTAAATTATTGAGATACAGTGTCTTACGTTTTCACCTCCGTCTATGAGGTAAAAACGTCGCTGTACACAGGATTAGTCAGTTTTCCTTCCGCAATAGGAAAACTCCATTACGCTGAAGATCTGTTATCGGTTTTGTCGCTATTCACGAATAGTATGCAGCTTGCCTAAACCCGATAACAAAGCGTACTGTACATTTTGGAAGATAACACATTGAGTCATACTTCGTTCAGCCTGACGGAGTTTTCCTATGGCGGAGGGAAAACCAACTAACCCTGTATATGAAACAGAGGAGAGAAGGCCGTCCTGCAAAGATATACCTTTAGAATTTCGTTTTCGCCTCCGTATATGAGGTGAAAACGTCGCTTTATGTATGAAAAAGGGGCGAAAAAGCCGCCCTGCAAAGATATTATTATATACCCGCGAGAACATGATGATCAAGATCGAGAAGGTCACAGGTTTACCATTTCCCTATACTCTAAGACATTGTAAATAACACAGTTCGGAATGGACATGAATTTTTTTAGTCTGAGGAAGAGGTTCAAGAATAACATAATAAGAAACTTACAGAGGCGAAAAAGCCGCCCTGAAAAGATATACCTTCAGAGTTTCGTTTTCGCCTCCGTATATGAGGTGAAAACGTCGCTTTATGTATGAAAAAGGGGCGAAAAAGCCGCCTGCAAAGATATTATTATATACCCGCGAGAACATGATGATCAAGATCGAGAAGGTCACAGGTTTACCATTTCCCTATACTCTAAGACATTGTAAATAACACAGTTCGGAATGGACATGAATTTTTTTAGTCTGAGGAAGAGGTTCAAGAATAACATAATAAGAAACTTACAGAGGCGAAAAAGCCGCCCTGAAAAGATATACCTTCAGAGTTTCGTTTTCGCCTCCGTATATGAGGTGAAAACGTCGCTTTATATATGAAAAAGAGGCGAAAAAGCCGCCCTGCAAAGATATTATTATATACCCGCGAGAACATGATGATCAAGATCGAGAAGGTCACAGGTTTACCATTTCCCTATACTCTAAGACATTGTAAATAACACAGTTCGGAATGGACATGAATTTTTTTAGTCTGAGGAAGAGGTTCAAGAATAACATAATAAGAAACTTACAGAGGCGAAAAAGCCGCCCTGAAAAGATATACCTTCAGAGTTTCGTTTTCGCCTCCGTATATGAGGTGAAAACGTCGCTTTATATATGAAAAAGAGGCGAAAAAGCCGCCCTGCAAAGATATTATTATATACCCGCGAGAACATGATGATCAAGATCGAAAAGGTCACAGGTTTACCATTTCCCTATACTCTAAGATATTGTAAATAACACAGTTCGGAATGGACATGAATTTTTTTAGTCTGAGGAAGAGGTTCAAGAATAACATAATAAGAAACTTACAGAGGCGAAAAAGCCGCCCTGAAAAGATATACCTTCAGAGTTTCGTTTTCGCCTCCGTATATGAGGTGAAAACGTCGCTTTATGTATGAAAAAGGGGCGAAAAAGCCGCCCTGCAAAGATATTATTATATACCCGCGAGAACATGATGATCAAGATCGAGAAGGTCACAGGTTTACCATTTCCCTATACTCTAAGACATTGTAAATAACACAGTTCGGAATGGACATGAATTTTTTTAGTCTGAGGAAGAGGTTCAAGAATAACATAATAAGAAACTTACAGAGGCGAAAAAGCCGCCCTGAAAAGATATACCTTCAGAGTTTCGTTTTCGCCTCCGTATATGAGGTGAAAACGTCGCTTTATATATGAAAAAGAGGCGAAAAAGCCGCCCTGCAAAGATATTATTATATACCCGCGAGAACATGATGATCAAGATCGAGAAGGTCACAGGTTTACCATTTCCCTATACTCTAAGACATTGTAAATAACACAGTTCGGAATGGACATGAATTTTTTTAGTCTGAGGAAGAGGTTCAAGAATAACATAATAAGAAACTTACAGAGGCGAAAAAGCCGCCCTGAAAAGATATACCTTCAGAGTTTCGTTTTCGCCTCCGTATATGAGGTGAAAACGTCGCTTTATATATGAAAAAGAGGCGAAAAAGCCGCCTGCAAAGATATTATTATATACCCGCGAGAACATGATGATCAAGATCGAAAAGGTCACAGGTTTACCATTTCCCTATACTCTAAGATATTGTAAATAACACAGTTCGGAATGGACATGAATTTTTTTAGTCTGAGGAAGAGGTTCAAGAATAACATAATAAGAAACTTACAGAGGCGAAAAAGCCGCCCTGAAAAGATATACCTTTAGAGTTTCGTTTTCGCCTCCGTATATGAGGTGAAAACGTCGCTTTATATATGAAAAAGAGGCGAAAAAGCCGCCCTGCAAAGATATTATTATATACCCGCGAGAACATGATGATCAAGATCGAAAAGGTCACAGGTTTACCATTTCCCTATACTCTAAGATATTGTAAATAACACAGTTCGGAATGGACATGAATTTTTTTAGTCTGAGGAAGAGGTTCAAGAATAACATAATAAGAAACTTACAGAGGCGAAAAAGCCGCCTGAAAAGATATACCTTCAGACTTTCGTTTTCGCCTCCGTATATGAGGTGAAAACGTCGCTTTATGTATGAAAAAGGGCGAAAAAGCCGCCCTGCAAAGATATTATTATATACCCGCGAGAACATGATGATCAAGATCGAGAAGGTCACAGGTTTACCATTTCCCTATACTCTAAGACATTGTAAATAACACAGTTCGGAATGGACATGAATTTTTTTAGTCTGAGGAAGAGGTTCAAGAATAACATAATAAGAAACTTACAGAGGCGAAAAAGCCGCCCTGAAAAGATATACCTTCAGAGTTTCGTTTTCGCCTCCGTATATGAGGTGAAAACGTCGCTTTATATATGACAAAGAGGCGAAAAAGCCGCCCTGCAAAGATATTATTATATACCCGCGAGAACATGATGATCAAGATCGAGAAGGTCACAGGTTTACCATTTCCCTATACTCTAAGACATTGTAAATAACACAGTTCGGAATGGACATGAATTTTTTTAGTCTGAGGAAGAGGTTCAAGAATAACATAATAAGAAACTTACAGAGGCGAAAAAGCCGCCCTGAAAAGATATACCTTCAGAGTTTCGTTTTCGCCTCCGTATATGAGGTGAAAACGTCGCTTTATGTATGAAAAAGGGGCGAAAAAGCCGCCCTGCAAAGATATTATTATATACCCGCGAGAACATGATGATCAAGATCGAGAAGGTCACAGGTTTACCATTTCCCTATACTCTAAGACATTGTAAATAACACAGTTCGGAATGGACATGAATTTTTTTAGTCTGAGGAAGAGGTTCAAGAATAACATAATAAGAAACTTACAGAGGCGAAAAAGCCGCCCTGAAAAGATATACCTTCAGAGTTTCGTTTTCGCCTCCGTATATGAGGTGAAAACGTCGCTTTATATATGAAAAAGAGGCGAAAAAGCCGCCCTGCAAAGATATTATTATATACCCGCGAGAACATGATGATCAAGATCGAGAAGGTCACAGGTTTACCATTTCCCTATACTCTAAGATATTGTAAATAACACAGTTCGGAATGGACATGAATTTTTTTAGTCTGAGGAAGAGGTTCAAGAATAACATAATAAGAAACTTACAGAGGCGAAAAAGCCGCCCTGAAAAGATATACCTTCAGAGTTTCGTTTTCGCCTCCGTATATGAGGTGAAAACGTCGCTTTATGTATGAAAAAGGGGCGAAAAAGCCGCCCTGCAAAGATATTATTATATACCCGCGAGAACATGATGATCAAGATCGAGAAGGTCACAGGTTTACCATTTCCCTATACTCTAAGACATTGTAAATAACACAGTTCGGAATGGACATGAATTTTTTTAGTCTGAGGAAGAGGTTCAAGAATAACATAATAAGAAACTTACAGAGGCGAAAAAGCCGCCCTGAAAAGATATACCTTCAGAGTTTCGTTTTCGCCTCCGTATATGAGGTGAAAACGTCGCTTTATATATGAAAAAGAGGCGAAAAAGCCGCCCTGCAAAGATATTATTATATACCCGCGAGAACATGATGATCAAGATCGAGAAGGTCACAGGTTTACCATTTCCCTATACTCTAAGACATTGTAAATAACACAGTTCGGAATGGACATGAATTTTTTTAGTCTGAGGAAGAGGTTCAAGAATAACATAATAAGAAACTTACAGAGGCGAAAAAGCCGCCCTGAAAAGATATACCTTCAGAGTTTCGTTTTCGCCTCCGTATATGAGGTGAAAACGTCGCTTTATATATGAAAAAGAGGCGAAAAAGCCGCCCTGCAAAGATATTATTATATACCCGCGAGAACATGATGATCAAGATCGAAAAGGTCACAGGTTTACCATTTCCCTATACTCTAAGATATTGTAAATAACACAGTTCGGAATGGACATGAATTTTTTAGTCTGAGGAAGAGGTTCAAGAATAACATAATAAGAAACTTACAGAGGCGAAAAAGCCGCCCTGAAAAGATATACCTTTAGAGTTTCGTTTTCGCCTCCGTATATGAGGTGAAAACGTCGCTTTATATATGAAAAAGAGGCGAAAAAGCCGCCCTGCAAAGATATTATTATATACCCGCGAGAACATGATGATCAAGATCGAAAAGGTCACAGGTTTACCATTTCCCTATACTCTAAGATATTGTAAATAACACAGTTCGGAATGGACATGAATTTTTTTAGTCTGAGGAAGAGGTTCAAGAATAACATAATAAGAAACTTACAGAGGCGAAAAAGCCGCCCTGAAAAGATATACCTTTAGAGTTTCGTTTTCGCCTCCGTATATGAGGTGAAAACGTCGCTTTATATATGAAAAAGAGGCGAAAAAGCCGCCCTGCAAAGATATTATTATATACCCGCGAGAACATGATGATCAAGATCGAAAAGGTCACAGGTTTACCATTTCCCTATACTCTAAGATATTGTAAATAACACAGTTCGGAATGGACATGAATTTTTTTAGTCTGAGGAAGAGGTTCAAGAATAACATAATAAGAAACTTACAGAGGCGAAAAAGCCGCCCTGAAAAGATATACCTTCAGAGTTTCGTTTTCGCCTCCGTATATGAGGTGAAAACGTCGCGTTATGTATGAAAAAGGGGCGAAAAAGCCGCCCTGCAAAGATATTATTATATACCCGCGAGAACATGATGATCAAGATCGAGAAGGTCACAGGTTTACCATTTCCCTATACTCTAAGACATTGTAAATAACACAGTTCGGAATGGACATGAATTTTTTTAGTCTGAGGAAGAGGTTCAAGAATAACATAATAAGAAACTTACAGAGGCGAAAAAGCCGCCCTGAAAAGATATACCTTTAGAGTTTCGTTTTCGCCTCCGTATATGAGGTGAAAACGTCGCTTTATATATGAAAAAGAGGCGAAAAAGCCGCCCTGCAAAGATATTATTATATACCCGCGAGAACATGATGATCAAGATCGAGAAGGTCACAGGTTTACCATTTCCCTATACTCTAAGACATTGTAAATAACACAGTTCGGAATGGACATGAATTTTTTTAGTCTGAGGAAGAGGTTCAAGAATAACATAATAAGAAACTTACAGAGGCGAAAAAGCCGCCCTGAAAAGATATACCTTCAGAGTTTCGTTTTCGCCTCCGTATATGAGGTGAAAACGTCGCTTTATATATGAAAAAGAGGCGAAAAAGCCGCCCTGCAAAGATATTATTATATACCCGCGAGAACATGATGATCAAGATCGAAAAGGTCACAGGTTTACCATTTCCCTATACTCTAAGATATTGTAAATAACACAGTTCGGAATGGACATGAATTTTTTTAGTCTGAGGAAGAGGTTCAAGAATAACATAATAAGAAACTTACAGAGGCGAAAAAGCCGCCCTGAAAAGATATACCTTTAGAGTTTCGTTTTCGCCTCCATATGAGGTGAAAACGTCGCTTTATATATGAAAAAGAGGCGAAAAAGCCGCCCTGCAAAGATATTATTATATACCGCGAGAACATGATGATCAAGATCGAAAAGGTCACAGGTTTACCATTTCCCTATACTCTAAGATATTGTAAATAACACAGTTCGGAATGGACATGAATTTTTTTAGTCTGAGGAAGAGGTTCAAGAATAACATAATAAGAAACTTACAGAGGCGAAAAAGCCGCCCTGAAAAGATATACCTTTAGAGTTTCGTTTTCGCCTCCGTATATGAGGTGAAAACGTCGCTTTATATATGAAAAAGAGGCGAAAAAGCCGCCCTGCAAAGATATTATTATATACCCGCGAGAACATGATGATCAAGATCGAAAAGGTCACAGGTTTACCATTTCCCTATACTCTAAGATATTGTAAATAACACAGTTCGGAATGGACATGAATTTTTTTAGTCTGAGGAAGAGGTTCAAGAATAACATAATAAGAAACTTACAGAGGCGAAAAAGCCGCCCTGAAAAGATATACCTTTAGAGTTTCGTTTTCGCCTCCGTATATGAGGTGAAAACGTCGCTTTATATATGAAAAAGAGGCGAAAAAGCCGCCCTGCAAAGATATCATCGTATACCTGCGAGAACATGGGATCATGTTCAAGATTGTTAGAAGAAACTACTCCACAGAAAATTCTAATACGAAGTTGCAGATTTTCACTTTTAGCATTTTGTTTTCGCCTCCATATATGAAGCGAAAAAGTCGCTTTATATACAAAAATGAGGTGAAAAAAGATCCTCTTCGAAAAAAATGTACATACCATCATGTATACAGAAAAAATTGGAACAAAATAAACAACAGGTGTCTGAACTGAAACCTGAAATATAATAACTACAGACGTGCTGAAAAGAAATACACTGACGAATTTCATTGCCTCCATCCTGCTTTCAGACAAGAAGGCGATGTTTCTTTGTAGAATTTATAAGAATTTCATGCGGTGACGAGAGAAATATGATGATTATGTGTGTCTGCTGCAACTCAGTGACCAACATGCGATTGCAGTATACCTGAATGAGAAGATATTGATTTCAAACAATAGGCCCCAGGAATGCAAAAGTACGCGAAGAGTCCGAACAAGCCTGCTTATCGCACACTGGAGGATGAGACGTAAACATGTGCTGCAAAAGTATTGGCAACGTTGCTGGAGGCCAAAAAGGCCAATTATGTAAAAAAGAAATACAAACGGAGGCGAAAAGTATAAACTATGTTCGGAGGTGAAAGGGACTATATACATAATGTATACACTCGGTGATAAATTTTGAGAAATCCTTACCCCTCTCAGGTTGCCTCTTATGACATCAATGCTCTGATTCTAAAATAACAAAGTATACACTTCTAAACCCATTTTTTCTGGCGGAGGCGAGGGCGTCTGCGTTATGTATGGAGGTGAAAAGGATTCCCTGCATGTATATATATATATATATATATATATATATATATATATATGTGCTACGGTAAAGGTAAGCCCATTTCTGGAAACGCCAGTATCTTTGTGAGACCCGTTTCGACGTTGCGAGACCCAGTAGCGGGACTCGGAACGTTTTGCCGTGTTGTCCAGTTTTCCTGGGGTACCTCCCTCCAAGCAGTACGTATACGCATTTTCGTATGGGCCTCGGAACGTCTCTAGAGTACCTTCAATTATACAGAAATAGTTCGCGCACCTTTACACCAGAGGGCGCTGTTCACGTAGTGTGTATCAATCCGAGACCCAGTAAAGTATAAGGTATTCCGAGACCCATCACATCGGCAACATGTCGTGGTAATTAATGTGCGTCTGACAAAGTCCAGGCTACGGCTTACATTTTTCAGCAATCAATTCCGTAATGGAAATATTGTTTTAGAATCAAAATTAAAGGGGTTTTGGAAACTATTTTCAATGTTAGAACCGTGGCAAGAATTTTTTCAAAGGCCTCTTTTAGACCTGGTTAAAGGTTGGCTTGTTGTGTTTTCTTTTTATATTATTTTTTTTTGCTCGTTTGCACCGATGAAAATACGTAGTCACGTATAAAAGTTCACGTTACGTCTAAGGTTTCTACTTTGGAAATACTTCCGGGTGCATATGATGACAAAAAAAAGGTTAATACTGGACCTGGACGCGGTTACCTTAATTCGAAAATTGGTATTTCAGAGGCAACTATTGCTGTAATTTCATTTTTACTGTGTCAAGTTCAACACGGAGGAAAAGGCACCATACCTAAACAATTGTACCACTTATTAGAAACTGATATGGTTTCTGCCTATCTTATTAAATTTTTGTCATCGTCTGTGGAAAGGACAAGTTTAAATGGTCAAACTGAATAGTAATTTCAAATCTATTATTTATTGTATGTACAAATCTATGAATTTTTCTTGTGATGTCTTGTAAGAGTCGTTGAAACAACTAGAAGAAATTATTCAGGTCTAGGCAGCTCTTACTAAAAATAGCTTAGCTGATGTAAATTCAAAAATAATAATAGAAAAATTACGATCAAAAAGGAGAATTTATGCAATGATAGTCTACTAAATATTGCCGAACTGTACTACACAAAATACACAAAACGGATAGTAGAATAAAGAGAGTTAAACTGTTTAAGACGTACTACCCAGTACCTACATAGCGGACTAATTTTGCCAGACTGTCTCACGCAAGGTATTATTCAGAATCACCGAAGAGAAACTGCCAAACTGTTTAGGAGAGTTTTTGTATATTTCGTCAGGTACCTGATGTGCAAGAGGCAGATCAGTGGCAGTCACAAAACTGCCACAAGTGCCATGAAGTGGCAAAATGAGTAGTTCTGAAGTTGGCCACATAGAAATATACAGAGGTCGCTTACATCAATTGTCACTCAATGAGCGTGTCAATTTTATGCCACTGATTGAGGCAATTTTTTTGCCAATTTATGACTATTTTTGCCATAAAGTGGCGTGTTACCGAGTGTCAGAAGAGTGGCATTTTTTTTGCCACTATATGACGAGTTTTCTTCCACTACTATTTAATATGAAAACGAAGAAAGTTCGTTACAAGAATGTGATAATGTGCGTCGTACGATTTGAAAATATTGAGAAATGAATTTAGGTTTTACCGACGTCATTTCTGGGAGTAAAGTGGCTCTTTGACTCAGTGATAAGAACCCGTGAATAAATGACCATTTAATTCCCGCGGGGAAGTAAACAAACAATTTAATTCCCACCAGGAAGTAAACAAACCGTGTTATCATCTCCGGGCGGGAATTAAATGGAATGAAATACTGAATTCGTTGCGAAATAAGCAATATTTTTACAATCATTTATGTAAAAAACCATCTTCCTAATACAGGGGGGTATCGTGAACGTTTGACGATGTCGGGCGATACCCCCATGTATAGAAATCTTACTATATTATAAAATCGTAGTGCTTAGGATGATTCTACACCTCATCCTGAATCCAACGATGCCCATATCTTCATTTTCAAAAAAATGTGACATTGAACCTTTTTTCCCTGTACACCCTTCATATGCATATGATGTAAGTATTTCAAATTTAGAAGTGTCCACTGCAGGTAAAGTCGTATACTATCCGAGAGAAAAAAGCAGTTTTAATCAGAACATGTATTTTTTCGACTTCACATCAAGTTTACTGTTTAAAGGAAGACACATTGAAAATTACAGGCCAATGGTGACCCCATTATTGTATTTCAATTGGAATCTTTTATGGGGCCGAGGGGTCGACCGTGCCCCCAACTTTGGAAGTCCAATTCTCGAATATTCAGGCTTTATAAATAATTTTCCGCGAACCTCTTATTTTGTTGATCGAAGCTTTTTGTGGATCAGACGGGTGCCCCTCCCCATTCCAACTCCCAACCACAAAAATATTATTTGCGATATTTTGGCCGCTAAAAGTACGTATAGTTACTATAATTTATTTTTCGGTCGAAATCTAATGTGGATTTGAGAGGTAAAACGCATCCCGAATTCCTGGAAATCTACCTCTCGATGCTTCAACCTTTGCAATTGTTTTTAACTTCTTTTTGCGATTGATACATTCTGTAGACTCAAAAAGTAGACTCCCCGCCAAAACCTGAAAGTGTAATTATTGATTTTTCGGCCTTTAAAAAATTACTTTCGATGAACTGTTTATGTTTTCTACTGAAATCATTTGTAGGGCCAAAGGACTGACTCTGCTCCCAACTCGGAAGTCTAATTCTCGATTCTTCAATCTTCAACAATAGTTTTCTTTGACCCCTTACTTTGTTAATCGATGTATTGTATGGATCAGAGGGAAGGATTCCTCGCCCCCAACTCCGGTCATGAATTGATTGTTAGGGGTAGAAAGATGATTTTTTCCATAACCCTTCTCTTGTTTGATCGAAATCATATGTGGACCCAAGGGATAGACCCCCCTCGCCTCCTAAAATATAAATCTCGATTTTCCGGGCTTTCAAATTTATTCTTGATGAAATTTTTTATTTTTTTGATTCACATCTATTGTGGTCCCGATGGGTTGACCCCACCTCCAACTCTGGATATCAAATTCTCGATTTTTTTGACGTGAAAAAATAATTTTCGATGAACCCCCTTATTTTTCTGATCGAAGTCTTTGGTGGAGCCGCGGGGTGGAACTCCACCCGAACTCCGAAAATCTAATTCTCGATTTTTGGCCTTTAGAAATATTTTTAGTGACCTTTTCCATTTTTCAGTTGTTATCATTTTTGCGGGGTCAAATGGTTCAGTCCCGATGGGTTGACCCCGTCCCCAACCCTGGAAATCAAATACTCGATTTTTCCGACGTGAAAGATAATTCTCGGAGATCCCCTTATTTTTCTGATCGAAAAGTCTTTGTCGGACCCGAGGAGTGGAGCCCCACTCCAATTCCGAAAATCTAATTTCGATTTTTTTGCCCTTTAAAAATATTTTTCGTCTCTGGAAGTCTAATTCTCGATTTTTCAGTCTTGAACAATAATGTTCCGTGAACTTCTGTTTCGTTGGTCGAAGTATTTTGTGGATCTGATAGGTAAACCTACACCCGCAACTCCGAAAGTCTAATTTTCGACTTTGAATTATTAAATATTTATTTTCCTTTTTTTTGATAAAATCTATTGCGGACTTGAGGGGTGGAGCCCATCCTGAACTCCGGAAATCTAATTCTCGATTTTTCACACTTCTGAATTATCTTTCATAAACCTCCTCTCATTTCGATTGCCACATTTTTTAGACTCGAGAGGTGGATTCTTGCCATCAACAATTCTTGATTTGTTGGCCTTTAAAATTATTTCTGATGAACTCTTTATTTCTCCGAGGGGTTGACCACACTCCCAACTTCGGACATTGGTCTCGATTTTTCAGGCTTGAAGGACGATTGTCTGTGAACCTCTTATTTTGTAATCGAAGTGTTTTGTGGATCTGAGGGGTGGACCCTCACCCTAACCCCAGAAATCTAATTCTCGATTTTCAGCCTCTCGAATTATTCCGGTGATTGTTTACTTTTTCAATTGAAATTTATGTGAGGACGAAGAGTTGACCCACCCAGACTTGGAAATTAAAATCTCGATTTTTCAGGCTTATAAATCATTTTTTGATAAACTTAGGTCTTTTATGGATCCAAGGGGTGGACCACCACTTTAACGCCGAAAATCTATAGGCTTGAGAAATTGTTTTCCGTAAAACCATAGTTGTTGTATTATAAGCTCCTGTGGACTCGAATGGTGGTGCCCCCACCCACAAGTCCGAACATTCTAACTCACGAATTTTCGGCATACAAAAATATTTTCGGTAACCTTTTTATTTTTTCAATTTGTAGATTTTTGGGGGCTGAGGAGTGCACCCCGCTCCCAACTCTGTAAGTCTAATTCATGATTTTCCATCTTGAACAGTACTTTTCCGCGAACCCTTATTTTGTCGATCTAACTACTTTGTGCATCTAAGGGTGGACCCAACTCCCAACTCCGAAAATCAAATTCTCGATTTTTCAGACTTAAGAAATAAATTCTCCTTGAAACTCTTTTGTTCTGATCGGAAGTGTTTTGTGGACCTGAGGAGTAGAATTCTCAATTTTTCGGTCTTTAAAAATATTTTTGGAGACCTTTTTATTTTTTCAATTGGGATCTTTCGTGCAGCCGTTTATCTACTTTAAACATTATTCTTCGATAAATGTGACGTCCAAATTAAAAGGGCACGTCGGTCCAAAACATTAATTTTACAGGAGACACCTGAAGATTCAAACGGGAATCTCGAGAACGCGATATCCTATAGACGTCCACTCTTGCGCTCTATCACTTTTGCTTTTTTCGAGTTCACAGACGCACAGTGTTAAAACAGTACTCTTTGACCTACCAAAATCGAACATAATCTCAAAGTCGATTTTTTTGCACCGAAGTGCCCTTTCAGTATGGACAGTCACAAATTTTTATTTTTTCCATCTAATTGTTTTGGTGATCCGATGGTGGAGCCCTGCCTCAGGCTTTGAAAATTTAACTCTCGATTTTCAGAATTTAATGCTTATTCTTCGAGTGCTTTTTATTCTCACGATCTGAATCTTTTGTGGACTCGAGAGGTGACCCCCTTTTTCCCGGTTGTTCGAATTTTGAAACTTATGTTTCATAAACTTGATTATTTGTTTCGATCGGTAGTTTTTGTGAAGCCAAGAGATAGATTGTGGCCCTAGCTTTGGAAATTTAATTATCGATTTATCGGATCTGGTTGAACTTTTATTTTTCCTATTTCATCTTTCATGAGTTGGAGGGGTGTCCCCCACCTCCAACTTCGAAAATCTGTTTCTCAATTTTCGAGACGTTATTGGCGACGGTCTGTGAATTGATATCTCATGTGGATAAGTATAATTGAGCATCCCGGGCAGTGAGTCCAGTATAAAAATCACAGAAAGGGTAAATGGAAAAAGAAGGCAGATTATCCCGTCAGAAAGGAAGAGGACGCACGCCAGAAACTAAGATCAGTGCAAGAGGAAATGAAATTCGAGGAAATTTTTACGACAGTATGGATCAAGCTTTAAAAAACACGGTTGAAGAGTTTGGAGTGACGAGGGCTAAAGAGAAAACCAGGGATAAGCTTTCAAAATAGACTCTCGAATCAGGAAAAATAACCTTTGGAAAAATAGAAATAAAACACCATTAAACAAACCTGAGCGTACTAAAATACAAAAATTGGTGAAGAAAAATGTTAGAGAACATATTAAGAAATATGATTAGGAAAAAATTCAAGATATTTTGGAAGAAAGTTGGTCCACCAAATAGTTAGGCTCGAACTCGGTGGCAGGAGAGACGTTATGCTGAAGCTAAAAGATTCAGACAGGAAAAGTGACTCAAAATCAAGAAAAAATTGTAGAGGCAGCAACAATTTTTTTACGAGGACTTTTACCGCGAGCAAAACGAGCTCATGAAAATAGCAAAAACTGGAGGGTGAAAGGAGGAAGAAATCCGGAAATAATGGAGAGAGAAGTGGAATACGTACTAAATACGTAGACTGAAAATGACATAGCCCCAGGACCGGATGGAATTACGAACGAAATGCTGAAAAGGTTTGGCGATCAGGAGTGCCACACCAGGCTAAATTATTTAACAAAATCGGAATTATGAAAACATGTCCAAAACAGTGGAACTTGGCCAAAATAATATTATTACACAAACAAGGAGGGAAGGAACTCATTGAAAATTACAAGCCAATATGCTTAACATCGAACATTTTTAAAGCATGTATGGCAGTCTTAAAAAGACGTATGTATAACCATTTGGATTCAAATCATCAGGGGAATGAACAGGCGGGATTCAGAAAAGGCTTCTTAACTGTAGAAAATATTTTCGTTGTGAACCAAATTATTGAAAAAACACACGAATATGATGTGGAGAGCGAAATATTTTTCATAGGCTTTCAGAAGGCATTTGATTCAGTGGATCATAAATACATATATATGTTGAAAGCACTGGAAAATAAGGGAATTGAAAGTGGGTTTATTAAAGTCATATACAGAATTGCTATGCATATTCGAGTGCAAGAGCCAGCCTTAAAAGCAAAGGGAGGGAATTCAAAATTGGGAGCAGGGTTCAACAAGGGAATATCTTGTCCCAAAACCTCTTAAACTTCATTTTGGAAGAAGTATTTCGCAATCTAACTGGAAAAGAAGGGGACTAGAAATAAATGGAGAATTTCTAAGTAATTTAAGGTACGCAAACGATATTATCTTATTTGCAAAAAATAGTAAGGAGTTGAAGAAAATGGCAGAAAAGCTATTGAGGAAATGCAAAAAAGCTGGCCTCAAACTGAATGGTAGCAAATCAAAAATAATCGGAAGAGGGAAATTAAAATCTGATAATCGATGGGCAAGAGATAGAGGAGGTAACGGAAAATCGAAGATCTGTGGACAGATTATTATTTTCGAAGAAAGCGATAAAGAAATTATGAGGCGTATTAAAAAGGGGTGGAACAACTTCTGGCATTAAAATGTATTTTTTGCCGGAATTTCAAAACCGCCCTCAAAATGGAAACACTAAATAGCTCAACGGTACCAGCCCTCAAGTCTGGAACACAAACCTGGTCCCTTACAGGAAACAAATGGTGAAGCTACAAATTACGTTCAGATCTATGTTGAGGAAACTTCTAGGACTGCGATGGGTAGACAAAATCTCAAATGCAAAGCTATACAAAATGGTGGGAGGCGGGGACATAGGATATAATGTCGAACAATTAAAGTGGAAATATGTAGGGCATCTGGCGACAGCGGATAGCAACAGATGGGAGTAAAATTACTCAACTGATACGCTGCAAAGGAAAAGAACGATAGGTAGACCAGTAACTAGATAGACAGATGAAATCGTCAGAGAACTGGGGCCCCGGGTGGCAAAGATTAGCGCAGGATAAAATAAGTGGAGAAGCTACGTCGAGGCGTATATCCAAAAATGGGCAGGGTTACTCACACACGTTTGGTCGACAAACAGCGCAAAATGTGCCTGCCCATTTAAATTTTTCAATCACTTTATTTCTCCCTAAATTGATCAGCGCCGCCGCACGTTTTTCGACTGTCGTCGCAACATACGCTTATTTTATTTTTGTAAGTATTTTATAGATGCCTACATTTTTCAACATACCGGCGCCGCAGCGGCAAAATGGCGGCGACGCACCGGGCATTTTCCCGAATTGCCCTATGGCCCATCCGCCCCTGGAAGAGGCTCAAGGTGACAGGTCCACTTTCATTGAGTAGAGTCCGTGAAAAAACACATATGTATGTGCTTCGTAATACAGTACAACAGAAAGATGTATACACTGTGACGAAATTAAGAGGCCCACAGTGTACCAAAGCCTTCAGATGAAAGTAGCATCTTGTGGATGCCCCGTGTCAATGAAAGCGAGGCCTCATTCAGAAAATAAATATTTTTGTATGAAAACCATAATGCATTGGAAAGAAGTAGTTGACTTCAGCAGTTTTTAAACGTGTAACTGAAAGACGGAAGCTATTGTGGACTTGAGTGATGAAGCCCGTCCTGAACTCTGGAAATCTAATTCTGGATTTTTCAAATTTCTGAAATTTTTACGTAAACTCCCCTTTTTTCAACTGATACATTTTGTACACTGGAGAAGTGAACTCGCGCCCCCAACACCAAAAGAGTATATTTTCGAGTTTTCGTTGGTGAACTTTTTTTTCGTTTGAAATAATTTGTGGTTCTGAGGGGTCGACCGCACCCCAACTCAGTAATTAAATTCTCGATTGTAGGTGTTAAAAAACAATTTTCCAAAAACCCTTATGTTTAATCGAGATCTTTTGTGGATCAAGGAATAACTCCCCCACCCACGACGAAAATCAAAAAACTCGATTTTTTCAGCTTCTCAAAGTTATTCTTGGAGAACGACTTATGTTTTCAATTCAAATAATACGTTAATCCTCTTCTAATAATTTACGTTTGTTTTAATAATAGTTTGATTATAGCAGCAAGGCAATAACACTCTCAGTAACTAAAAAAAATAATATAATATCGTGGACCACAAGGACTGTCTCCGCCCCCAACTCCGGAAATTGAATTCTTTATTTAATCGGCTTAAGAAATAATTTTCCGTGAGCCCATGCTTATTTCTTTGTTCACAGTATTTTGTGGACCGAGGACGAGTGATCCGCCGCCCACAACTTCGAAAATCTAATTCTTGATTTTTCGATCGTCAGAAATATTTTTGATGACCATTTTTGTATTTCAATTGGAATCTTTTATGGGGCCGAGGGGTCGACCACACCCCCAACTTTGGAAGTCCAATTCTGGAATATTCAGGCTTTATAAATAATTTTCCGCGAACCTCTCATTTTGTTGATCGTACCTTTTTGTGGATCAGGCGGGTGCCTCCCCCCCCCCCTCCCAACAACAAAAATATTATTTTCGATATTTTGGCCTTTAAAAGTACGTATTGTTGCTATAATTTATTTTTCGGTCGAAATCTAATGTGGATTTGAGAGGTAAAACGCATCCCGAATTCCTGGAAATCTACCTCCCGATGCTTCAAACTTTGCAATTGTTTTTAACTTCTTTTTGCGATTGATACATTCGGTAGACTCAAAAAGTAGACCCGTCGAAACCCTGAAAGTGTAATTATTGATTTTTCGGCCTTTAAAAAATTACTTTCGATGAACTGTTCATGTTTTCTATAGGACCAAAGGATTGACACTGCTCCAACTCCGGAAGTCTAATTTGATTCTTCAGTCTTCAACAATATATAGTTTTCTTTGGACCCTTTACGTAGTTAATCGATGTATTATATGGATCAGAGGGGTGGATTCCTCGCCCCAACTCCGGTCATGAAATTCTTGTTTGGTAGTATTGAAAGCTGATTTTCCATAACCTTCTATTGTTCGATCGAAATCATATGTAGACCAAGGGATAGACCCTCCCCCCGTTGCTTCTAAAATATAAATCTCGATTTTCCGGGCTTTCAGATTTATTCTTGATGAAATTTTTATTTTTTCGATTCAAATCTATTGTGTGGTCCCGATGTGTTGACCCCACCTGAAACTCTGGAAATCAAATTCTCGATTTTTCTGACGTGAAAAATAATTTTCGATGAACCCCCTTATTTTTCTGATCGAAGTCTTTGGTGGAGCCGCGGGTGGTACCCCCCACCCGAACTCCGAAAATCTAATTCTCGATTTTTTGGCCTTTAGAAATATTTTTAGTGACCTTTCCATTTTGTGGACCCGAGGAGTAGAATTTTTTCGGTCTTTAAAAAAATATTTTTGGAAACCTTTTTATTTTTTCAATTGGGATCTTTCGTGCAGCCGTTTATCTACTTTAAACATTATTTTTCGATAAATGTGACCGTCCAAAAAAAAGGGCACGTCGGTCCAAAACATTAATTTTACAGGGGACACTTAAAGATAAAAACGGAATCTCGAGAACGCGATAGCCTATAGACGTCCACCACTCTTGCGCTCTATCACTTTTGCTTTTTCGAGTTCACAGACTCACAGTGTTAAACAGTACTCTTTGACCTACCAAAATCGAACATAATCTCAAAGTCGATTTTTTTGCACCGAAGTGCCCTTTCAGTATGGACAGTCACAAATTTTTATTTTTTCCATCTAATTGTTTTGGTGATCCGATGGTGGAGCCCTGCCTCAGGCTTTGAAAATTTGACTCTCGATTTTTCAGAATTTAATGCTTATTCTTCGAGTACTTTTTATTCTCACGATCTGAATCTTTTGTGGACTCGAGAGGTGACCCCCTTTTTCCCGGTTGTTCGAATTTGAAACTTATGTTTCATAACTTGATTATTTGTTTCGATCGGTAGTTTTGTGAAGCCAAGAGATAGATTGTGGCCCTAGCTTTGGAAATTTAATTATCGATTTATCGGATCTGGTTGAACTTTTATTTTTCCTATTTCATCTTTCATGAGTTGGAGGGGTGTCCCCCACCTCCAACTTCGAAAATCTGTTTCTCAATTTTCGAGACGTTATTGGCGACGGTCTGTGAATTGAAATCTCATGTGGATAAGTATAATTGGGCATCCCGGCGCAGTGAGTCCAGTATAAAAATCACAGAAAGGGTAAAGGGAAAAGAAGGCAGATTATCAGAGTCAGAAAGGAAGAGGCCGCACGCCAGAAACTAAGATCAGTGCAAGAGGAAATGAAATTCGAGGAAAATTTTGACGACAGTATGGATCAAGCTTTAAAAAACACGGTTGAGAGTTTGGAGTGACGAGGGCTAAAGAGAAAACCAGGAATAAGCTTTCAAAATAGACTCTCGAATCAGGAAGAATAAACCTTTGGAAAAAATAGAAATAAAAAACACTATTGGACAAACCTGAGCGAACTAAAATACAAAAATTGGTGTCGAAAAATGTTAGAGAAGATATTAAGAAATATGATTAGGAAAAAATTCCAGATATTTTGGTAGAAAGTCGGTCCACCAAAAAAGTTAGGCTCGAACTGGATGGCGGGAGAGACGTTTTGCTGAAGCTAAAAGATCAGACAGGAAAGTGACTCAGAATCAAGAACAAATTCTAGAGGCAGCAACAAGTTTTTACGAGGACTTATACCGCGAGCAAAACGAGCTCATGAAAATAGCAAAAACTGGAGGGTGAAAGGAGGAAGAAATCCCGGAAATAATGGAGAGAGAAGTGGAATACGTACTAAATATGTAGACTGATAAATGACATAGCCAGGACCGGATGGAATTACGAACGAAATGCTGAAAAGGTTTGGCGATCAGAGAGTGCCACACCAGGCTAAATTATTTAACAAAATCGGAATTATGAAAACATGTCCAAACAGTGGAACTTGGCCAAAATAATATTATTACACAAACAGGAGGAAGGAACTCATTGAAAATTACAAGCCAATATGCTTAACATCGAACATCCTTAAAGCATGTATGGCAGTCTTAAAAGACGTATGTATAACCATTTGGATTCAAATCATCAGGGGAATGAACAGGCGGGATTCAGAAAAGGCTTCTCAACTGTAAAGAATATTTTCGTTGTGAGCCAAATTATTGAAAAAACACACGAATATGACATAGAAATTGAAATATTTTGCATAGGCTTTCATGAGGCAGTTGATTCAGTGGATCATAAATACATATATATGTTGAAAGCACTGGAAAATAAGGGAATTGAAAGTTGGTTTATTAAAGTCATATACAGAATTGCTATGCAAATTCGAGTGCAAGAGCCAGCCTTAAAAGCAAAGGGAGGGAATTCAAAATTGGGAGCGGGAGTTCAACAAGGGGATACTTGTCGCCAAAATCTTCAACTGCATTATGGAAGATGTAATTTCGCAATCTGAAGTGGAAAAGAAGGGGACTAAAATAAATGGAGAATTCTAAGTAATTTAAGGTACGCAAACTATATTATCTTATTTACAGAAAATAGTAAGGAGTTGAAGAAATGCAGCAGAATAGCTATTGAGGGAATGCAAAAATGCTGGCCTCAATCTGAATGGTAGCAAATCAAAATAATCGAAGAGTGGAAAGAAAAAATCTAATAATCGATGGGTAAGAAGAGATAGAAGAGGTAACAGAATCGAATATCTGTGGGGCAGATTATTAGTTTCGAAGAAAAAGATAAAGGAATTATGAGGCGTATTAAAAAGGGGTGGAACAACCCCTGGGCATTAAAATGTATTTTTGCCGGAATTTCAACACCTTCCTCAAAATGGAAACACTAAATAGCTCAAACGGTACCAGCCCTCAAGTATGGAGTACAAACTGGTCCCTTACAGGAGACAATCGTGAAGCTACAAATTACGTTCAGATCTAAGTTGAGGAACTTCTAGGACTGCGATGGGTAGACAAAATCTCAAATGGAAAACTGTACGAAATGGCTGGAGGCGAGGATATAGGATATAATGTCGAACTATTTAAGTGGAAATAGTGGGGCATCTGGCGAGGGCAGATAGCAACAAATAGGGAGTAAAAGTACTCAACTATGGATACGCTGCAAAGAAAAAGAACGATAGGTAGGCCAGTAACTTGAAAACTTGCTGAAATCAACTACTCCTTTGCAATGCATTATGTTTTCAAACACAAATATTTATTTTCTGAATGAGGCCTCGCTTTCATTACACGGGGCATCCAGAAGATGCTACTTACATCTGAAGGTTCTTTGGTACACTGTGGGCCTCCTAATTTCGTCACAGTGCATACATCTTTATGTTTTGTACTGTATTACAAAGCACATACATGTTTTTTTACAGTCTACTCAATGAAAGTGGACCTATCACCTTGAGCCTCCTCCAGGGGCGGATAATCATAGGGCGATTCGGGCAAATGCCCGGTGCGCCGCCGCCTGCATTTATAAAATACTTACAAAAATGAAATAAGCGCATGTTGCGACGACAGTCGAAAAACGTGCGGCGGCGCTGATCAATTTAGAGAGAAATAAAATGAGATTGAAAAATTTTAATGGGCAGCAGACTTTGCGCCGTTTGTCGACCAAACGTGTGTGTGTGTGTATGTGAGTACCTCCGCCCATTTTTGGGCATACGCCTCCACGTAGCTTTTCCATTTTTTTTATCCTGCGCTTATCTTTGCCACCCAGGGCCCCAGTTCTCTGACGAGAACGTGGAACTGAAAGACGGAAGCTATTGGGACTTGAGGGGTGAAGCCCGCCCTGAACTCTGAAAATCTAATTCTCGATTCTTCCAAATTTCTGAATTCTTTTACGTAAAACACTTTTTTCAACTGCTACATTTGTACACTGGAAACGTGGACTCGCGCCCCCAACACCAAAAGAGTATACTTTCGAGTTTTTGTTGGTGAACTTTTTTTTTTTTGATTGAAATAATTGTGATTCCGAGGGGTTTGACCGCACCCCAACTCCGATAATCAGATTCTTGATTGTAGATGTTGAAAAACAATTTTCCATACGCCCTTATTTTTAATCGAGATCTTTTGTGGATCAAGGAATAACTCCCCACCTACGACGAAAATCTAAAACTTCGATTTTCCAGCTTCTCAATGTTATTCTTGGTGAACGTCTTTTTTTCAATTCAAATTATACGTTAACCCTCTTCTAATAATTTACGTTTGTTTTAATAATAGTTAGATTATAGCAGCAAAAGGCAATAACACTCTCAGTAAATAAAAATAATAATATAATATTGTGAACCCGAGGATTGTCTCGACCCCATTCCGCAAATCTAATTCTCGATCTTTCAGCCTCTCAAGATTATTCATGGTTAACTTTTTTCGATTCAGATCTATTGTGGATCCGTTGGTTGACCCCGACCCCAACTTCGGAAATTGAATTCTCCATTTGGTCGGCTTAAGAAATAATTTTCCGTGAGCCCCTGGTTTATTTTTTTGTTCGAAGCTTGCATCGCAGGTGTGTTCATGAATAAACAAGATAACACACTAGAATAAG